>CM064499.1:0-622163 GCA_032716605.1 Paralithodes platypus | reverse complement strand
ACACCAGTCATCTAGTCGGGCCTCTTCACCGGCGAGTAAGAAGAGCAGGACGGAAGGTTCCACCAGTGGTCACGGCGACGATTCCTCTAGATCCAAGAATAGTTCGCGGTCACACCGTAGCCATAAATCCTCTAAAAAGGATTCTCATAAACGGAAGTCCTCTCGACATTCACCAACTTCTAGTGCATCTCATCGTACCTCTACCCCAGACAGAGTTTGTGTTAAGGCCCAAGAGTCCAGTGCAGTGCCTGTCCCAAAAGAGGATTTGCCACTTAATATTTTAACCCTGGAATTGGAAAGTTCAGGGGGTTCAGTAAGTGAGAATGTTTCAGACTCTCAAGAGAGCGTAGGCCAGGGCCTAGGTGTTTGGCGGTTTGCGCAACCAGGGTCTGATCACCCACGTCCGACTCAAACGAGTCACACAGTAGCCGATGTCCACAGGGACGCGGCGATCCCATCCTCTATCCCAGACTTATCTTGGCAACAAGGTACCCCTGCCTCGGCGGGGTCTTCTCAGGAGGATCAGGATGAGAAAGATGAAGTTTCTATAATTTCGGAGATGGAAGGACAAAGGTCAGGCCTCAGGCTTGGATGCCGCACAGGATACTAATGATTCACCTGTAAGTTCTTCATCAAACCAGTTTGTTACGGCACAAGAAATTAATGGGCTGCTTACTCATGCTTTATCTAAATTTTTTGGTCAACAACAGGAAAACCCCACAATGGACTTGGGGTCTCCCAAGACAAGTTCTACGGTACGGCCTCTGATGACTTCGATTGATTTATCTAAGATCCCTAACCCTCCCACTTTGTTAACCTCAGGGATCAATAAGCCTGCTACGGCGGCTTTGACAACTTCAAATGTCAGGGTCATAACGGATGTCAAATCCACCCCCTCTAGACAAAGCGCCTCTTAGAAAGGTAGCTATGCCCTTACTTTATGGGCCAGACGAGTCATGGGTTCTTTTGAACTCCTCTAAACCAGAGCTTGCCCAACCTACTTTGTCAGGGGAACTCCCGGTACCGCGTGAGTGGGTCATCCAGGGCAATAAGTCAAAGAAACTAAGGGCATGGATACTTTAGGTAATGTTCTGGACGTAAACATCAAGGCTATACCTAGTTATTATCATCAAGATTATTTTGTGTATGCTTCTAAGCCTGCTTTGCCCCCTGCCTCAGCTTCAAAACTATTTTCAGACTGGTCTAAGCTGGACGGGTTTAATGATATTAAGACTCTGTCAGCTCTCACTCCTGAACTAGATTTACAGACCGTCACAGACGAGGCAGCTAATCCAGTTTTGAAGGTGGGACAGTTGGGACCAGGACCTTGGGTAGATTGGGAGGTAGAGGCTCAAAACTTTGCAACCACTTTCACTTCTAAATCTTCCCACCAGATACCTCAGGACACTCATTCTTGGTTCTCCATGCCGGTGGGTTCTGCCGGCGGAGTCCCGTCAGCTTTGTTTTCATTTCTAGCTGCCCCTAAGATTAATCTTTGTGAGCTGAAGGACCCGTTCACTACCCCTACCCCTACTCACCTAGACAGAGAATTTAGGCTACGGGGAAAAGCTTTTCGCTTGTTCTCACAGTACATAGTATCTCAGCAGGTGGCTAAGTCTTTACTACGATCCACTCAGGCAATCGCAGATGCGGATGCTCGAAGATCGTTGAGTTATCCCGGCGACTGATTCTTCAGTCGTCAATCCAATCCTTGGGTGACATACGTACCGCCTTGCTTGAGGCGGTACGAGCACGACAAGATCTTAGGATGTCGTTAGTTCGCAAGCTACCTGATCGCATTGCTAATCAGGTGGTTATGTCACCAGTGCTTACTCCCTCTTTAATGACCCCTGAAGTGTGGCGAACAGTGTTCAATATGGCACAGGCCATTAAGCACAGTCCCACCCCTTCTAAGAAACCTGCATTTAACTTCCCCAAACCCAGGCCTACTACTAAAGCTCAGCCAGGGGGATCTAAACCTTTTCTTCCGCCTAAGTCCTCCCACTCCCCCCAGGGTCAGTTCAGGCATAGACAGAGTAGGTTTTCAGGTCAGAGAGGACGCGGCCAACATAAACCAGGTCAGGGCCAGTCTTCGGCCAACACCAGCCAGCCGGCGAAGCGTCCAGCACCTACCCCACCATCAAAAAACTAAAGTCTCTCTCACTCCCGGCGCCTACCTTAAGGCCGGAGGAACCGAGTGTAGTACAGCCGGCGAACCCTTGTCTGCTAACTGGGTCGTTCCGAACGTGTCACCAAGCATGGCCGTTAAACACTTGGGCACGGATGGTGGCACGCAAAGGCATCACTTGGCAGTGGCTCCGGCGACCTCGTTTACGTCAGCCGACAACGGCGAATTTTGTTTCTTTAGAGGTGGAGTCACTAGCCCAGGAAATGATTGCCAAGAATGTCATCATCCCGGTCCCCCCAAATTACCCTGTATTCACGTCCAAACTATTTTTGGTTCCCAAAAGGGACAGTGTTCAGATGAGGCCGGTCGTAGACCTGTCTTATCTGAATCTTCACATTCACAACGAATCTTTCAGAATGTTAACAGTACACCAAATCAGGCTAACACTTCCGCCGGGAGGTTGGATGTGTTCACTAGACCTGACAGACGCCTATTGGCACGTATCGGTCAACAAAAGATTTCAAAGGTTTTTGGCCTTACGGATCAGGCACCAAAATTTTGTTTTTCAGAGGATGCCGTTCGGCTTGAACCTGGCACCTCGATTATTCACAAAACTAGTCCGGCAAGCCCTGATGCCATTGTTAAAACAGGGGATCAGAGTGTTGTGGTATCTGGACGACTGGCTGGTGGTGGCAGAGACACAACAATTATGCATAAAACATGTCAATATCATTTTAAATCATGTCAAAACTCTAGGGTTCAAGGTAAATCTGGTAAAGTCAAACCTTGTGCCCTCACGAGTAATTCAGTGGATAGGGCTGGTCTGGGACACCGCCGCTCTCACTCTGAGTCAGAGTGTGGACAATCGCAACAGGTTTCGCAGGAAACTGTTCAGGTTTCTTCACAGTCTGACTACGACGCGAAGGGTCTGGGAGTCTCTGGTCGGCTCTCTCAACTGGATTCAACTAACTGTCAAGTTGGGCCGGTTGAAAGTAAAACTATTAATATTGGAAGGCAACAAATATTTCCCGCTCTTACCGGCGGGAAAATTATGGCCCATCCCGAAATTAATCCACACCTTACTAGCGGTCTGGGCGAAGAGGGAAACATTGCACTCAATAATGTCATGGCCCTCTCCTCCACCAACGGTATGGGTAGACACGGATGCGTCAGGCACAATAGGTTGGGGATTTCAGTCAAATCAGGGGCACCAGGGTCAGGGGCTTTGGTCCCATTTAGAAATCTCGCACATCAATGTCAAAGAATTACTAGTCCCCTTGTATTTCCTTCAGGCTCACGGCCCGGCGTTACGGGGCAAGTCGGTGGCCTTCAGAATGGACAATCTGAATGCAGTCCACTGTATTCAGAAACAAGGGTCAACGAGGTCAAGGAAGTTGCTAAACGTGTCGGAAGAGATTTTTGCTCTAGCCAACAGTCTAGATATTTATCTTCACGCATCTTATCTCCCAGGCGTAGCAAACGTCTGGGCAGACGCTCTGTCCCGGAGACAGAGCACGACAGTAGAATGGGAGCTCAAGCAACCCATTTTCAACCTAATGATTGCAGAGCTCTCCCATCCACAAGTGGATCTTTTTGCGTCCGAGGAGACTCGCAAACTCCCTCTATACCTCACCCGCCGGGCGAAAACGCCGGCAGGGGGCCAGACGCCCTAGTGACAGACTGGAACAGATGGAGCTCCATCTATCTGTTTACACCGCCAGATGCGTCACTAATGTGCCACGTAGTGAACAAACTACGAGATTATCGAGGCTTAGTCTCGCTAATCGCGCCACTGTGGCCGGCGCAGTTGTGGTACCAGCAATTGAAAATGTGGTGCCCGGACCCGGTATCGCTCCCGGTCGGGTATTTCCACTTAGACACGATTGGAAACCTAGCGACCTCGCTGACTTTTGCATTATGGACATTCAGGAGGCCAAGTGGCTAGCACCATACGGTAGAGATGTGACAAATAAATTACTTAATCAATATACTCAGTCTACAAAACGACAGTATCAATCACATTGGCAAGCCTTTACTTCTTGGATCGTTAGGACAGAACAAACTGTACCCTCAGTGGCATTAGTTTTTAATTATTTGAATTATCTGTTTGAGCAGAAACGTTTATCTGTGGTAACATTAAAAAATCACTTAACTGCGATTAGAGTGCCCTTTTTAGACCTTACGGGTCTTTCCATACCGGTAGCGGAGGAAACAGGTTTTATGAGAGCATTTTTAAAACCCCCCCCCCCCCCCCGTCAGCTCATGCCTACTTGGTCTCTGGACAAAGCTTTGTCTTTGCTTCACTCTCGTCTGTACCAAAATACTGCAGACTTTGCATTACTCTTAAAAAAGGCGGTTTTCCTTTTGGCTTTGGCCACCGGAAACAGAGTGTCTGAGCTGGCGGCGATGAGCAACACACCTAATTGTCTTAGGTTTGGTAGACTTAATGAATGTATTTCCATTGCACCCTCCCCAGGTTTTGTAGCCAAGAATGAGCATAGTGCACACGTGTTTTCTGAGTTCACGGTGCCGGCGTTAAAAAGGGGAAAGGTGCATCATAATTTATGTCCAGTGCAAGCTCTAACCAAATTATAGGTTTGACTCCTGTAAGGAGATAAAGAAAACCTAATATTTAGTAGTGGCCCCGTAATCATTGACGAACATGCCTATTACATAAGGCATCCTCTTCAAACACTAATCCGCCGTAGTTTGAATCTACCGCGCAGAGCATTTAAAAACTGAGGAGCCTTCATCATGAGCGCACGCGACCTCACTCATGGCTTCAGTCATTATGAATTGGGTTCTCACTACGAAAAAACTTCGTAAAAAATAAAAACAAAAAGAAAATAAGAATAACTATCCAATAAGCTTTCCATCATATCGTGGATGTACTTGTGTGGATTTCTGACCAGACGCTGAATCAGGCGTCATTCCTCCTTCACTGACATATCAAGTAAACCAAAATCCTTAATACATCAACGAATGGGAAGGGGACGGTCGGGAGGGCCCCAGTCGTCAATGATTACGGGGCCACTACTAAATATTAGGTTTTCTTTATCTCCTTACAGGAGTCAAACCTATAATTTATTAGTGGCCCCTCCATCATTGACGAACATGCCTGATATCTAAGACTGGAGGGGGACATTCGTAATCATATCATAACTCTAGAAAAGCAGATAAAAACAACCACATAGTATTCTTACTTTTGAAAAATGTATTTAATACGGCGTAGGCCGGAAATATACAAGAAAAAGGGGGTTCAGGCAGGTGCGTGCTTCAAAGAAGCCTGCCTGACAAAAATAGGTAACCCTGAAGATTCTGAACACAGATCTGTAGTTACAAAAGGCACCCCACTCAACGAGTGGTGACAAAAATAATAAGTTATAAGTTTATATGTGCACATCATAAACCCCAAAATACATGTGGAGATCAATTGCTAATGAACTCCATTGAACTAATGTTACATTGCTTTCGCAGCTAAAACTACTATAACAACACCGTTGTTTTGTACTAAACTTTGTACTAGCACAAATTCTCGCAGAGAAATTTTCATATCACATTTTAACCTTAAATTGTATCACAGCTCTCATACTCCGGCGGGGTCTAGGGTGTCCTATGTCAACTGACTGCACCCCCCCCCTTCCTTGAAAATAAACATAAGTGACTGCAGGGCCACCTAGACCCTCTGCCTTAAAGCTATACATGGTAAGGAAGGTTTGTCTAGAGCAACTGACAAGTATCTAGAGAGAAACGTATGATTAGACGCCCACAACTGTGTGGACGCAATATCTTCAACTGAAAAGTTTTTCAGGAAACGTAAAGAGGCCGCCCACTTGCGTAAATCGTGGGCCCTACCCACAACGCCGGGATTACTCTCTTTAATGACTTCTACCAGAAGAGAGGCTAATCGCCGTTTAAGTAAGCGTTTACCCGTACTCGCTACCCATAAAGCACCTTGGGGGTTATGAGGAGCTATTCTCAAATATTTGGTTAGAGCTTGCACTGGACATAAATTATGATGCACCTTTCCCCTTTTTAACGCCGGCACCGTGAATTCAGAAAACACGTGTGCACTATGCTCATTCTTGGCTACAAACGCCGGGGAGGGTGCAATGGAAATTGAATCATTAAGTCTACCAAACCTAAGACAATTAGGTGTGTTGCTCATCGCCGCCAGCTCAGACACTCTGTTTCCGGTGGCCAAAGCCAAAAGGAAAACTGCCTTCTTTAAGATTAAAGCAAAGTCTGCAGTATTTTGATACAGACGAGAATGAAGTAAAGACAAAGCTTTGTCCAGAGACCAAGTAGGCATGAGCTGACGGGGAGGTGGGCGGAGTTTAAAACATGCTCTCATAAATCCTGTTTCCTCCGCCACCGGTATGGATAGACCTGTAAGGTCGAAAAAGGGCACTCTAATCGCAGTTAAGTGATTCTTCAAAGTAACCACAGATAAACGTTTCTGCTCAAACAGATAGTTCAAGTAATTAAAAACCAATGCCACTGAGGGTACAGTTTGTTCCGTTCTAACAATCCAAGAAGTAAAAGCTTTCCAATGAGATTGATATTGTCGCTTAGTAGACTGAGTATATTGATTGAGCAATTTATTGGTCACATCCCTACCGTATGGTGCTAGCCACTTGGCCTCCTGAATGTCCATAATGCAAAAGTCAGCGAGGTCTCTAGGTTGCCAATCGTGTCTAAGTGGAAGTACCCGACCGGGAGCGATACCGGGTCCGGGCACCACATTATTAACTGCTGGCACCACACCTGCGCCGGCCACAGGGGCGCGATTAGCGAGACTAAGCCTCGATAAACTCGTAGTTTGTTCACTACGTGGCACATTAGTGACGCATCTGGCGGCGGAAACAGATAGATGGAGCTCCATCTGTTCCAGTCTGTCACTAGGGCGTCTGGCCCCCCTGCCGGCGTTATCGCCCGGCGGGTGAGGTATAGAGGGAGCTTGTGAGTCTCCTCGGACGCAAAAAGATCCACTTGTGGATGGGAGAGCTCCGCAATCATTAGGTCGAAAATGGGTTGCTTGAGCTCCCATTCTACTGTCGTGCTCTGTCTCCGGGACAGAGCGTCTGCCCAGACGTTTGCTACGCCTGGGAGATAAGATGCGTGAAGATAAATATCTAGACTGGTGGCTAGAACAAAAATCTCTTCCGACACGAGTAGCAACTTCCTTGACCTCGTTGACCCTTGTTTCTGAATACAGTGAACTGCATTCAGATTGTCCATTCTGAAGGCCACTGACTTGCCCCGTAACGCCGGGCCGTGAGCCTGAAGGAAATACAAGGGGACTAGTAACTCTTTGACATTTATGTGAGAGATTTCTAAGTGGGACCAAAGTCCCTGACCCTGGTGCCCCTGATTTGACTGAAATCCCCACCCTATGGTGCCTGACGCATCCGTGTCTACCCATACCGTTGGAGGAGGAGAGGTCCATGACATGATTGAGTGCAATGTTTCCCTCTTCGCCCAGACCGCTAGTAAGGTGTGGATTAATTTTGGTATGGGCCATAATTTTCCCGCCGGTAAGAGTGGGAAATATTTGTTGCCTTCCAATATTAATCGTTTTACTTTCAACCGGCCCAACTTGACAGTTAGCTGAATCCAGTTGAGAGAGCCGACCAGAGACTCCCAGACTCTTCGTGTCGTAGTCAGACTGTGAAGAAACCTGAACAGTTTCCTGCGAAACCTGTTGCGATTGTCCACACTCTGACTCAGAGTGAGAGCGGCGGTGTCCCAGACCAGCCCTATCCACTGAATTACTCTTGAGGGAACAAGGTTTGACTTTACCAGATTTACCTTGAAGCCTAGAGTTTTGACATGATTTAAAATGATATTGACATGTTTTATGCATAATTGTTGTGTCTCTGCCACCACCAGCCAGTCGTCTAGATACCACAACACTCTGATTCCCTGTTTTAACAATGGCATCAGGGCTTGCCGGACTAGTTTCGTGAATAATCGAGGTGCTAGGTTCAAACCGAACGGCATCCTCTGAAAAACAAAATTTTGGTGCCTGATCCTCAAGGCCAGAAACCTTTGAAATCTTTTGTTGACCGACACGTGCCAATAGGCGTCTGTCAGGTCTAGGGAACACATCCAGCCACCCGGCGGAAGTGTTAGCCTGATTTGATGAACTGTTAACATTCTGAAAGACTCGTTGTAAATGTGAAGATTCAGATACGACAGGTCTACGACCGGCCTCATCTGAACACTGTCCCGTTTGGGAACCAAAAACAGTTTTGACGTGAAAACAGGGTAATCTGGAGGTACCGGGATGATGACATTCTTGGCAATCATCTCCTGGACCAGCAACTCCACCTCTAATGAAACACAATTTGCCGTTGTCGGCTGACGTAAGCGAGGTCGCCGGAGCCACTGCCAAGTGATGCCTTTGCGTGCCACCATCCGTGCCCAGGTTTTTAACGGCCATGCTTGGTGACACGTTCGGAACGACCCAGTTAGCAGACAAGGGTTCGCCGGCTGTACTTCCCTCGGTTCCTCCGGCTCTAAGATAGGCACTGGGAGTGAGAAAGACTTTAGTTTTTTGATGGTGGGTTTGGTGGTGTTGGACGCTTCGCCGGCTGGCTGGTGTGGGCCGAAGACTGGCCCTGCCCCGGCTTATACTGGCCGCGTCCCCTCTGTCCTGAAAACCCTCTCTGTCTATGCCTGAACTGACCCAGGGGGGATTGGGAGGACTTAGGCGGAAGAAACGGCTTAGAACCCCCTGGCTGAGCTTTAGTAGGAGGCTTAGGTTTGGGGAAGTTAAATGCGGGTTTCTTAGCCTGTGCGGGACTGTGCTTCACGGCCTGTGCCATGTTAAACACTGTTCGCCATACATCAGGGGACATTAGAGAAGGTGTAAGTACTGGGGACATTACCACCTGGTTAGCAATGCGATCAGGCAGCTTGCGAACTAATGACATCCTAAGATCCTGTCGTGCTCGCACCACCTCAAGTAAGGCTGTGCGTATGTCACCTAAGGATTGAATTGACGACTGAAGAATCAGACGCCGGGATAATTCAACTGATCTTCGAGCATCCGCGTCTGCGATTGCCTGAGTAGACCTGAGTAAAGACTTAGCCACCTGTTGAGAAACTATGTACTGTGAAAACAGGCGGAAAGCTTTTCCCCTTAGCCTAAATTCTCTGTCTAGGTGAGAAGGGGTAGGGGTAATGAATGGTTCCTTTAGTTCACAAAGATTAATCTTAGGGGCAGCTAAAAAGAAAATAAAGCTGACGGAACTCCGCCGGCAGAACCTACCGGCATTGAGAACCATGAATGTGTATCCTGAGGGATCTGGTGGGAAGATTTAGAAGTGAAAGTGGTTGCAAAGTTTTGAGCCTCTACCTCCCAATCCACCCAAGGTCCTGGTCCCAACTGTCCCACCTTCAACACTGGATTAGCTGTCTCGTCTGTGACGGTCTGTAAATCTAGTTCAGGAGTAATAGCCGACAGAGCCTTAATATCATTAAACCCATCCAGCTTAGACCAGTCTGAAAAAAGTTTTGAAGCTGAGGCAGGGGGTAAAGCAGGCTTAGATGCATAAACAAAATAATCCTGATGATAATAACTAGGTATAGCCTTGATATTTACGTCCAAAACATTACCCAAGGCATCCAATGCCCTTAATTTCTTAGACTTATTTCCCTGGATAAACCACTCACGTGGTACCGGGAGTTCCCCTGACAAGGTAGGCTGGGCAAGCTCTGGCTTAGAGGGGTTCAAAGGGACCCATGACTCGTCTGGCCCATAAAGCAGGGGCATAGCTACTTTTCTAAGAGGCGCTTTGTCTAGAGGGGGTGGATTAACATCCGTAATGACCCTGACATTTGACGTAGTGAATGCCGCCGTAGCTGGCTTAGAGCTCCCTGCCGGTGACAGAGTAGGAGGGTTAGGAATCTTAGATAAATCGATTGACGTTATCAGAGGCCGTACCGCAGAACCTGTCAAGGGAGCCCCCAAGTCCATTGTGGGGTTTTCTCGTTGTTGATTAAAGAATTTTGATAGAGCATGAGTAAGTAACCCATCAATTTCTTGTGCTGTAACAAACTGGTTAGGTGCAGAACTTTCAGGTGAATTAGTATTATCATGGGCGGCGTCCAGGCCTGAGCCTGACCCTTGTCCTTCCCTATCTGAAATTAATGACACTTCATCTTGTTCCTCCCGATCCTCCTGAGAAGACCCCGCCGAGGCAGGGGCACCTTGTTTCCAAGATAAATCAGGGATAGAGGATGGGGTCGCCGCGTCCCTGTGGACATCGGCTACTGTGTGACTCGTATGAGTCGGACGTGGATGGTCAGACCCTGGCTGAGCAAACCGCCAAACACCGAGGCTCTGGCCTACGCTCTCTTGAGAGTCTGAAACATTCTCAATTATTGAATATCCTGAACTTTCCATTTCTAGGGTTAAAATATCAATAGGTAAATCTTGTTTAGGGACAGGCGCTTCACTATACTCTGAGGCTGTAACAGAAACATTGTCAGGTGTAGAGGTACGATGAGATGCACTAGACTTAGTAGAATGTCGAGAGGACTTCTTATGGGAATCCTTTTTGGAGGATTTGTGGCTACGGTGTGACCGCGAACTAGACCTAGGTTTGGAAGAATCACCACCATGGCCACTGGGGGAAGCTTCAGTCTTGCACTTCTTACTAGCCGGGGAAGAGGCCCGACTTGAAGACCGTTGTCTGAGGGGTGACCTTGACCTCGATCTCGCCTGCGACGAGGAGGTGGCTGCCGGGGGAGTAGGCTCTCTCGGGCGTTTAAACGTATCCACAGACGATACAGAACCCTGGCTAGTCTCTGTCGGCTTAAAACCCCTTACTCTAGAGGTACGTTTAGGGGGAGGGTGCTCTGACAGCAACTTATCCCAAAGTGGGACGTTGTCACATTGAAGTGACTTATGTGCGACAATGGTAGTATAGGCCGACATTTGTTGTCTGACCTCTCTCAACGCTACCGCCGCGGTCTTGTCATTGTCACACAGGACTTTATTGGCTAATTGGGAGCAAAATGAACAATTAAGTGTAACCCAGAGACCCCTTGAACGGTCCAGACATCTAACACACCTTATGCAAAGGGTATGCGCAAAAATTGGGATACCCGCGCAAGTAGGGGTAATGCACAGGGCAAAAACTGGGGCCACATTAGCCATGACAGAGACTGGTGTGAGGAACTACCGCCGGGTCTGTATTGGTCCGCCGGAGCTCAGCTCTGGAAAAATAAAGAAAAATTTCCAGGAATTAATGCTCATAAGGTTAACCCAAGTGTTCGCATACAAGTGTTAATAACCCGCCGGGTAACGGGATGCAAAGACACAGCTAACACATCTCGCCACGCGGCTGGGTGTAAAGAGGCTAAACAAATCTTCTTAGCTAAAGAACATGAAGAATACCCTCTGATATAATGGTCCAGTATGGCACTTATAGTCTGTAGGAGGTGGTGACTGTCTCAAGATTCAATTTTGTAACAAAGCCCCCCCTCATAAAGACGCCGGCCCTTGAAATATTTTAGTAGAATAGCCTAGGGCAGGAATATACGAGATCTGATTTTTTAACGAATTGTCCCAAACGATCGTCGTAAAAATAGAAGGCGGCGATACTGAAAGTATCACCCAATTAAGGTTAATCGAAATTGAATTTGTTTATAAATTCCTTAGTTCCTTTACTTAGGGGCACCCGCCGGGTGTGGAAATCGATTTGGTTAAACCTCACTGAACCTTCAATTGCCGTAAGAGTAAAGGCAGCGATACACAGAGTATCACTCAAATGGATTGGTTAACTATAAGAGACCTAAGTCGTTTTATCCCACCCTGCTCAGGTGCACCCGCCGGGTGAGAAGTCTAAAAGTTAACCCCACAAGTTCCTGACCCCACTTCTTTGAAAAGATCGCCGGGGAGGAACGCCTAAACAACAGCTAGGTTTTCCCTGTGGTTGTCGTAAACCAGGTAGAAAAACCTATAAAAAACGAGTGTTCTCAGAACGTCGTTTCTTTATATATAACTAAATATATATGTAAGGATGGGTACAGCCATCCCGCCGGGAATTTTAAAGGAGGCCTGAAACCAGGCACCCACAGAGACGCAGTCCTGGAGAGCCACAGACACCTCCCCTCGCCGGGGAACCAGCCAGAGTTAAAAACCACGTGTGGCCCAAGACTGCTCATCGGTCAGGATTTTTCATGGTGAAACCGAGAAAAACCCGCCGGAAGGCAAACCCCACCCAGAACAGACACCATCTGAACAATACGACACGAGGAGAGACACGCACGACTAACCAAGGTCACAACATAATCCGTGGAATTAGCCAATACACAACTAAACCAGGAAACAAATATAGTCCGAGGAATTAGCCAATACACAACTAAAACCCGGATACACATGACACAGTAGGGCATATTTAAAAATAAATAATAACACTAGACATGTGGCAAAGCTACGAGCGGCTGGCTAGGCCTAGGTAGACGGCATGAAAATAGTTGAAATATAAACACACACTGGAATATCACAACAGGAACCACCGCCAACACACCACCGAAGCGATAACTTCCCAACCCCGGGAAGCCTGACACGGACCCAGAAAAAACTTCACTAAGTGAAGAAAAATACGCTGGGAACGTCAGCAAACACACAGCTTACCTCATCAGAAGGATAAAAGGCAGCAATAATTAACGCGTAATGAAAGCCGCCTGCATCACCAACTAACCCAACTGTGAAAAGTTCACGTGTCCACAACAGGACCACGAGGGTACATCCGAAATAGATGCCCCATACATACGACCCAAAATACATTGCACTGCGGGCAACCAGCCCAGGACACTCCTGCTACGCCTATCCTAACCTTACTCGATACATCCCAGAGTAAACAAATGAGAAAAAACTCACTAGGGACGCCACGAATGCGGAACCAGCGGAGCCTGAAAGGTACGTCCGGGCAGGCTGAGCGCAGAGCAAAGAAGGAGGAATGACGCCTGATTCAGCGTCTGGTCAGAAATCCACACAAGTACATCCACGATATGATGGAAAGCTTATTGGATAGTTATTCTTATTTTCTTTTTGTTTTTATTTTTTACGAAGTTTTTTCGTAGTGAGAACCCAATTCATAATGACTGAAGCCATGAGTGAGGTCGCGTGCGCTCATGATGAAGGCTCCTCAGTTTTTAAATGCTCTGCGCGGTAGATTCAAACTACGGCGGATTAGTGTTTGAAGAGGATGCCTTATGTAATAGGCATGTTCGTCAATGATGGAGGGGCCACTAATAAATATTTGAGAGTAGCTCCTCAAAACCCCCAAGGTGCTTTATGGGTAGCAAGTACGGGTAAACGCTTACTTAAACGGCGATTAGCCTCTCTTCTGGTAGAAGTCATTAAAGAAAGTAATCCCGGCGTTGTGGGTCGGGCCCACGATTTACGCAAATGGGCAGCCTCTTTACGTTTCCTGAAAAAAATTTCAGTTGAAGACATAGCGTCCACGCAGTTGTGGGCGTCTAATCACACGTTTCTGTCTAGATACTTGTCAGTTGCTCTAGACAAACCTTCCTTACCATGTATAGCTTTAAGGCAGAGGGTCTAGGTGGCCCTGCAGTCACTTTTGTTTACTTTCACGGGAAAGGGGGGGGGGTGCAGTCAGTTGACATAGGACACCCTAGACCCCGCCGGAGTATGAGAGCTGTGATACAATTTAAGGTTAAAATGTGATATGAAAATTTCTCAGTGAGAAATTGTGCTAGTACAATGTTAAGTACAAAACAACGGTGTTGTTAAAGTAGTTTAGCTGCGAAAGCAATTTAATTTTAGAATAATGGAGTTCCTTTGCAATTTATCTCCAAGTTTATGTTGGGGTTTATTATGTGCACATATAAACTTATAACTTGTTATTTTTTTGTCACCACTCGTTGAGTGGGGTGCCTTTGTAACTACAGATCTGTGTTCAGAATCTTCAGGGTTACCCATTTTTTGTCAGGCAGGCAGGCTTCTTTGAAGCACGCACCTGCCTGAACCCCCTTTTTGTTGTATTTTTTCGGCTACGCCGTTGTTAAATATATTTTCAAAGTAAGAATACTATGTGGTTGTTTTTATTATCTGCTTTTCTAGAGTTATGATATGATTACGAATGTCCCCCTCCAGTCTTAGAAATCAGGCATGTTCGTCAATGATGGAGGGGCCACTAATAAATTATAGGTTTGACTCCTGTAAGGAGATAAAGAAAACCTAATATTTAGTAGTGGCCCCGTAATCATTGACGACTGGGGCCCTCCCGACCGTCCCCTTCCCATTCGTTGATGTATTGAGGATTTTGGTTTACTTGATATGTCAGTGAAGGAAGAATGACGCCTGAATCAGCGTCTGGTCAGAAATCCACACAAGTACATCCACGATATGATGGAAAGCTTATTGGATAGTTATTCTTATAACTATCACGTGCCTTCTGCGTGTCGTAAGAGGCGACTAAAGAGGTTGGGTCGGTGGGCTTGCGACCCCCACCCGGAAAAAAATATCGAAGCAAGGAAAAACGAACGAACAGCCTCGGATGCGGACGGAACCAACGTTGACGAACCACGACCGACTAAGGACATGCCTTCGGACATTCTGAGAATGGCTACGTGGAATGTTAGTGGCATGAATGATGGCACAAAAGAGAGAGAGGTTCTGGAAGTGTTAGTGAATGCCAGGCTGGATGTATGTGGAATGACAGAGACCAAATGGAAAGGTTCAGATGTGAGAGAGTGGGAGTGTGGAATGGGTGTGTGTGCTGGAGTGAGTGAAGGAACAGCGAGAGAAGGTGCATGTTTGTTTGTAAGTAGCAAATGGAAGGAATGTGTAAGAGAGTATGGGTCTGTGGATTCAAGGATTGTGTGGGTGAGAATGAAAGTAGGAATACAACGTGGGTGATTGTATGCGTGTATGCCCCGACAGAGGATATACTTGAAAGAAAGAAAGAGGAGTTCTGGATGAATGTGGAGGCGTGCCTGGAGAAGTTTGACAAGAACGAAAGAATATTTCTGATTGGGGATATGAATGGTAAGGTGGGTGATAGGAAAGTTGAGGGAGTGGTGGGAGGGTGGGGGGTACCATCAGAGGTGAATGGGAATGGTAGTGCACTTGTGGACGTATGTGTGGGGAGGAGGCTGTGGATAGCCAACACCTTCTTCCGACACAGAATGATCCACAGGTACACGTGGAAACGGATGTTGACGATGAAGGATAAGACAGTGGTGGAACGAAAGTCATTGATTGATTATGTATGTGTGGATGAACGAATGAAGAAATCTGTGATGGATGCTAGGGTGTATAGGGGTATTGGAGGGGGTCTGTCTGATCATTATGTAGTGGTAGCTAAGGTTAGGATACAAAAGAAGTGGGTGAGGAGAGCGGGAGGGAGGCGAGAGGAGGGTGGAATGGTGAGGAGGGTGGAGAGGTTGCAGGAGGAGGAAATCAGGGAGGAGTACAGGAGAGCAGTGGAAAGACGACTAGGTGGGTTCGACCTGGAAGTTATGGAGGAAGTGGAGGAGATGAGCAAGGTGTTTAAGGATGAGATCTGTGCAGCATGTGAGGAGGTGTGTGGAGTGAGGAGAAGAGGGAGGGGAGTGAAAGGTACAGCATGGTGGACAGAAGAGGTACGAATAGCTGTGGAAGAAAAGAAGAAAGCATATAGAGAGTGGTTGGGTAGCAGAGGGAATGAAGATTCCGAGAGACAGAAACGAGCGAGGTACGTGGAGAGTAAGAGGGTGGTGAAGAGAGTAGTGAAGGAAAGTAAGAGAAGAGTAGATGAGGAATTTGGAAGGAATCTGAGTGTAAAATGGAGGGAGAGTAAGAAACTGTTCTGGAAAGAAGTCAAGAAAGTTAGGGAAGGTAGCAAGGGAAACAGTAAGGGTGTGAAAGATAAGAATGGGAGAATGCTAGCCGAGAAGCAAGAGAGAGTCGAAAGATGGAGGGAGTACTTCAGTGAGTTGCTAAATGAAAGGAATGAAGAGCCAGCAAACATAGCTGGATATGGTATGGGAGGGAGAAGAAGAGAAGTAGTGGAGGAGGAGGTGGGGATCAGGAGGTCAGAAGTGTGGGAAGCCATGAAAAGAGTGAAGTTGGGGAAAGCACCAGGAACAGATGGAGTGTGTGGGGAAATGTTGAGGTATGGTGGTGAGATAGTGATAGAATGGGTATGGAAAATGTGCAAACTAGCATGGGAGAAGGGGAGTGCACCCGATGACTGGAAGACTGGCATAATAGTCCCCCTATATAAGGGCAAAGGGGAAAGAGGAGTGTGTGGTAACCACCGAGGAATATGTCTTCTAAGCGTAGTAGGGAAGGTATACAGTAGGGTAGTGATTGAGAGAGTGAGAGTGAGAACGGAGAAATGGATAGGCGACGAGCAGGGAGGTTTTAGGAAGGGAAGAGGATGTGTAGATCAGATTTTTACCCTGAATTGTGTTGTGGAGAAGTATCTGGAGAAGAAACAAAAGGTGTATGTTGCCTTTATGGACTTGAAGAAGGCCTATGACAGAGTGGATAGAGAAGGTTTGTGGAAAGTACTTAGAATATACGGAGTAGAGGGCAAGTTGCTGAAAGCAGTGAAGAGCATGTATGAGGGTGCAAAGGCGGCAGTACGTGTGGAGAGTGAGCAGAGCGAGTTCTTTGACCTGAATGTTGGTTTGAAACAGGGGTGTGTGATGTCCCCGTGGTTGTTTACTGTATATATGGATGGAGTTATGAAAGAAATACTATCAAGAGCAGTGGATGTTGGTGTATCGCTGAAAAGGGAGGGAATTGAGTGGAAGCTACCTATACTGCTGTTTGCGGATGATGCAGTTCTGATGAGTGATAATGAATGGGAGTTGCAGGGTCTGGTAAATGAGTTTGGAACAGTGTGCGAAAAACGGAATTTGAAGGTAAATACGGGGAAGAGCAAGGTTATGGTCTTCGAAAAGGGTGAAGTCACAGAGTGTGAGGTGAAGCTGAACGGTCAGGCTATGGAGATCGTCAACTCTTTTAAGTATCTGGGCAGTGTGTTGAGTAAAGATGGGACTATGGATGAAGAGGTGCGGGAGAGGGTACAACAGGGGAAGAGGGTTGTAGGAACGCTAAAAGCAGTAACAAAAAATAGGGTGGTCAGTATGGAAGTGAAGAAGTCCTTGCATGACAGTGTGGTAATCCCGACACTGACTTACGGAAGCGAAGCATGGACGTTGGTTGAGATACTCAGACCAAGAGTGAGAGCAGTGGAAATGAATTACTTAAGGAGTGCGTGCGGAGTTACATGGAGGGATAGACAGACTAATGAGGAAGTAAGAAGGAGGTGTGGTGTGGAGGTAGATGTGCTGGAAAGTGTGAAAAGGAACAACTTGAGATGGTTCGGCCATATGGAACGTATGGAAAGCGAGAGAATGACTAAGAGGGTGTATGAGAGCGAGGTGGAGGGACAGAGGGGGAGAGGTAGACCGAATATGAGGTGGAAGGATGGAGTGAGGAAGTACATGAACGAAGGTGGTGCTGGTTGGGGGGAGGGGCGTCGACTGACTGGGGACAGAGGTGCATGGGGGCGGTTCGTTCGTGGCCACCCCTTCGGGGATCGCGGCGTCAGGCAATAGATAGATAGATAGATTCTTATTTTCTTTTTGTTTTTATTTTTTACGAAGTTTTTTCGTAGTGAGAACCCAATTCATAATGACTGAAGCCATGAGTGAGGTTGCGTGCGCTCATGATGAAGGCTCCTCAGTTTTTAAATGCTCTGCGCGGTAGATTCAAAACTACGGCGGATTAGTGTTTGAAGAGGATGCCTTATGTAATAGGCATGTTCGTCAATGATTACGGGGCCACTACTAAATATTAGGTTTTCTTTATCTCCTTACAGGAGTCAAACCTATAATGTCGTTGTTTCAGTAGTGAAAAGATCGTCGTATTGCTAACATTGCCTGAAAATGCTCTCCACTAAAATCGTCATCACAACTGAACCAGTTGACTTAGAGAGCTCTACTCAACGCCAGTCTACAGATTGGAAACCGCACTACGTTTATAGATGCGTGGGAAATTTCTAACAGTTAAAATTAACCAAAATACGGTAGCCTAGGCCTAGACGTTTTTTGGCCAGATCGCCCGGGTACGCCGCACTGTCATTAGGAGAGCTAGCCCGGGCCTGGATGGTTAAAACATACCCTCCCGTGACAAACAATCAGCCAGAACATTATCAGTGCCCTTAACCCTCCAGCCCCGGGCCCTCTAGCTCGCGACTGTGCTGTGGTACCGGGAGTTTTGACGATCTTTGGGCTATGTTAACTCATCTGTAATTCAATAAATATGACATGTAATGTTATTAATAAAAAAGTAAAATGTTCCACAAACCTTCCTCTGTAGAATGCCGTTGAGTAGAGGTCTCTAGCCCGAGTGATTGCGTAATGGTGAGCGCGGGAAGACGAGTGCTTTTCGGCGGAAAATTCTTCCCGCGTTCGGATGCGTCGCCCCGGCCACGGCTACCACGCACCTAGCCGCTCGTCGCGCCAAAGTGTTTATCTCCCTTAGACGATTTTAGTGTTTGATATTGAGAATGTGATGTTTATTTGATATTATTATAGTTATTTTGAGGCCAATTATATAAAGTATGTTTATTAGGGTATCACTGTCACTAATATTGCTCATTTTCACTCGATACCGTACATTTTATTAGTAATTGAGGTAGGTTATTGTTATATTAGGCACTGATTATTCGTTATCACAGGTGTTTATTATACTTTGGCCATCAAGTATTAGGTCTTGTGTCACTTTCACTTGATAAATATGCTTTAGAGAGTGTCACTGTCACTGATAATGCTCATCTTCACTCTATACGGTACATTTTATTAGTAATTGAGGTAGGTTATTGGTATATTAGGCACTGATTATTCGTTATCACAGGTGTTTATTATACTTTGGCCATCAAATATTAGGTCTTGTGTCACTTTCACTTAGTTATATGCTTTGTAAACGTTTTATATACAATTTATTGTGTCTTTTTTTTCACTGATTTCTATATTTCTATAGGTTGTAATCATATGAATGTCACTTATTATATACATATGTGTCACTTTCACATATTATTATGGTGTAATTGTATTTGTATAAATGTGATCATAATACATGACTTTTGTATAACAATAAATTGTTTTACTTCCACTTTTTGCCTATATATATACAGTACTGTACATATTGTCATTATCTTTGGCACTTTCACTATGATTATTAGAACTCCTGCTTGGAGTGGTAATCAAAGAAGCACCCTTCAGCACAGAGTGCCACCCTGCACTCCACACACTCCAGGGTGGACTTTTTACCTGACCTCGCCCTCAGCCTGGTGTTGTAGCAGACATGGCACCGCTTCTGCTGCGTTCTTCCTGATGCTGACTGAGGCAGGGAAACAAGCCTGTGCATATTCATGTAATATGCACAGTGCAAGCAGTCAGTAGCGGCGGGCCCAGCATGTGCCACTGCCCTCTGTGGCGTAGCATACTTCTCCAGGAGCTCCTTCAACACCTGGTTTTGGAACCTCCGCAGGCTATTGAACTTCCTGGGTGTGTTCTCATTCCGAAGCTTGTAGATGTTGTAGGCGTTCAGAATGGACATGTCCACCATGTGTAGAAAAAACTTTTTGTACCATCTGCACGAGGTACGCAGGCAGTCAATGAAGCCTATCTGCATGTCAGACTTGTCCACCAGCCTCATGTTGATGTTGTAGTCCAGGACAGCATCGGGCTTGGTCACCCTGGCCTGGGTGCGGCGATCCACCTTGCCAGTCTCCACCATTTACCCCTTGTGGATGGTGCTCAGGAGGTTGACCTTCCGCTGGTCGTGCCAGTGGATAGCCAGAATGGGCCCCGACTTCTTCCTGAACACATCGCCTTTTTTGGTCTTTGGAGGGAAAGGTGGCATGCCCTTCCTTCTCCCTCGTACTGTGCCTACAGTCCCCGTCTTGCGCTCATGCAGGTACTTTGAGAGAGTGGGGGACGTGTAGTAATTGTCCGTGAAGAGGACATGATTCTTGTGGAAATAGCGGTCCATCATGGATTGCACCACTGCTCCGCCAAAGCCAATGAGGGGGTCCACAAGCACGTCCCCTTCCTTCCCGCTGTAGACCAGGAAGTCCAGGACATAGCCAGTTTTGCAGTCGCACAGCACAAAGAATTTTATGCCAAAGCGATGTCTTTTTGAGGGGATGTACTGCCGGAAGCTGAGTTTTCCCCGGAACAGCACAAGAGACTCGTCAATGACGACCTTGCAGAAGGGCTTGAAGTAGGAGGTGAAGCGTTCTCGCATCATCTCGTACAACGTCCTAATCTTCCACAGTTTGTCTGGGAGGTGGACGTCGGTGTTGGTGACAAGATGTAGCGCTGCGAGGATATCAAGGTACCGGTCGCGAGACATATATTTCCCAAAGGCAGGGGTGGATATGAGATCATTGGTGATCCAATAGTCAGGCAACCTAAGCTTCTTGACATGAGGCATTAGTATGGTGAGTGCCAGGAACACCATGAACTCGTGATGAGTCACGTCAGTCCACTGCCTCATGTGGCCCTTGGTCACCTTGCCCAAAAAGTGGACCTGGAATTGGTGCTGCTTATTTGTTTCTTTGGTAACATACCCTACCACCTCCTCATCAAAAAAGGCCTCAAAAAGTTTGTGTGGGGGAGCATTGGGGCCTGCGGGAAAATTGGGGGTAATTCCTGAACTCTCCTGTACCTCATCAAAAGCTGGCACATCAGGGTTGTACTCATCCCCGTCAACTACGTCTTGCCACTGAAAAACGTAGAATGGGTCTTGTCGACGCTGACGAGGAGCTCCAGCTGGTGGCCCAGCACGCCCACGGCCAACTCGGGAGGCGCGCGCCCTAGGGCGGCCAGGGCGGCGGCCAGCACGACGCCGGGCCAAGCGGATGGGTTGAGGGTCGTCCATGTCCATGTAGTCATCGTGAGAGTGGTCATCTTGCCCTGACGGTGGACCTACATAATCATGGCCAGAGTCTTCTGAGTGGTCCCCTTCATCATCAGTGGCCCCCACATAATCTGGCGGGGAACGAGTGATGCGTGGGCGGCGTGCAGGTGGGGAAGGAGTGGCAGGTGAGGCTATGTCCCCCCGAGGTCCTGGGCTCCTTGGCCTGCGACGAGTGACAGAAAGCAATGCTTCACTGTCACTAGGCCCAGGTATTGGTGATGCGAGCTCAAATACTTCTTCAGGAAGACATGTTGAAGGCAGGAGAGGTGGGGAGGACCGTGGGGAAAGTTGCGGGGGCGTATGGCTGGGGTGGGCAGGGGTGGACGCCGCGGGAGCCTCGAACAAAGCCCGCTTACTTTTCTGTCCTTTTTTGGCATATTTCCTGCCTTTCCCCTTATCGGCAGCAGTATGTCTCCTGTCGGGGGACCTAGGAGGCAAATAGGCCGAAAGTGGGGGGTCCTCAACCCTTGGCAGTGGTGGGGGTGGTGGGGAAGAATGCGGGGCACCTGGGTCATCTTGGGTGGCTTGGGTAGATAAGGGAGACAATGGCGGGCGAGATGAGTCACCACGCTCACCCTCATTCACAGCCTCATCCTCACTCACAGCCTCATCCTCACCAAGTATTTTGGCTTCTTCCCTAGCTGCCACGGCCGCCTTTTCAAGTATTTGCTTCTTATATAAGTGTAGCTTGAAAGGCGATTTAGCTGGCGAAGGGCTTGGAGTCGTATCACTCATGTGAAACTTGGAGAGTGACCTCGAACTCTCCCACTCACTCACTCTCTGCAATTCACTGTCTTCAGGTAAAACAGCTTCCTCAAAAGCTGGTACATCACCTTCATCACTCTCATGTTCACTCGCAAATCCCACGAATTGCTCGTCTTTGTCACTCTCATCGTCATAATCACTCGACTGATAATTAGCCGAGTTATCACTGCCTTCATCATCAACATTATGCTGTGCATCAGCACGCTCATAAAGTCTCAATGTCGTCTCAATACCTCCGGGAGATAACATGAACGAACACACACACACACACCTCCACTACCGAGGATTAACCTCCCATTGTAGTAGGCTTTACCTGACCCTACCTGTACGGACTTGAATGCCGCACCCTCTTTACCCTTTACCTCTTTACCCTGACCCTACCAAAACAGTTTTTGTATGTATGTATGTATGTTTGTGTGCATACGTGAGCGTTTGTGTATACGGACATGTGCACACTTACTGCATGTTCTTATGTTCTTATATATGTATGTATATGTATTTACCTATTTGTAGTATACAGGAGTTGAGCTTTTTAGGCTCGTATTGTCCCGCTTCCTGAGTTACAATTATCTAACTTTGCCTTAAAAATATGAATGTTTTTGGCACACACCACTTCCTCTTCCAACTGATTCCATTTACTTATACTTCTGTAAGGAAAACTATACTTTCTCACATCTCCTTTACATCTTCCTTTCATTAGCTTATATCTATGCCCCCTAGTTCTACCATTATCTTTCACAATATAACCCTTCTTGTCCACCTTTTCGAGTCCTCTCACACATTTGTACATCATAATCATATCGCCTCTCTCCCTCCTATCCATTAGAGATGGTAAATCTAATTTCTTTAATCTCTCCTCATATGGTAATTCTCTCAGTTCTGGTATCATCCTAGTTGCAGCTCTCTGAACCTTCTCCAGCTTCTTTATATGCTTTTTTAGATGTGGTGCCCACACCACTGCCGCATACTCCAGTCTTGGTCTCACCAATGTTTTTATTATTTTCTCCAGCATCTCCTCGTTTATATAGTTAAAGGCTATTTTAATTCTGTTTAGCAGTCCATATGTTTCTCCCACTATCTTATTAACCTCTGAAGTGCGCATGGGGGTAATTAGACACCTCTCCCTGTGCGCATGTATTTGAGGTGTTTCCGTCACTAAAATATTCATTGTACCATTAATAGCATTCATACTTATCCATATGCGCCTATTATGGGTTGATTATAAAGGTATTAACCTGAAACAACAATAAAACTAGTGAAAACAGCGTTTGGATGGTCAAAATCGGAGATATAGCCCGCGAGTTGTATAATGTATGGGTGAGGCAAGCTGCTTTCCCGCCAATTTCCCCCAAGGCCACTGAGACACAGTCGATCGATACTCTCTCTCTCTCTCTTGCACTCGCTTGCCCTCAGTGATGACAACACCCTGCTTGCAACTCGCTAATGTTAGCACGAAAATATACCTCAGAATAAGGGAATAACAGGGAAAATAGGTGATAACTGAAGGAGAGGAGGAAAGTGGGGAAGGAGGGGAGGTAGAGGACTGAGATTTTGCATGGCCCAGGGGCCAATTTTTTTTTTATTTTTTATTTATTTTTTTCGATGTCAAAAGTTGATTTTTTTTTTCACTCACTCTTAAGAGTCTCCCCGCAGTCCGCCGGGGGAACTCTTAAGAGTCTCCCCGCAGTTCCCGGGTTAATATGATTCTCAGGTGAAAGATCACTCCTAACAGTTATCCCTAAGTCCTTTTCTTTCTCTGATGGGTTAATAGTGTTTTCTCCTAACTTATATTCCATATGTGGCCTTCTTTTACTTACTCCCATTTCCACTACATGACATTTATTTGTGTTAAATTCCATTTTCCACTTCTTGCTCCATTGATCTATCCTATCCAAATCCCTCTGTAATTCCCTACCACTGTTTTCATCTTCTATATGCTTCATGATCTTGGCATCATCTGCAAACATATTCATATATGCATTTATATCCTTTGGCATGTCGTTAATGTATATTAGAAACATTATGGGAGCCAGCACCGCTCCCTGCGGAACTCCACTTGTGACATCTTTCCACGTAGAAAATTTATCTCTGATAGTAGTCCTCATCTGTCTCCCTGAAAGATAGTCCTCCATCCAATTTAACAAACTACCCTGAATCCCTCCATACTCTTTTAATTTCCACTTCAGCCTGCTATGCGATACTCTGTCAAAAGCTTTCTTCATGTCAATATATACGTAATCCACCCATCCATCTCTCTTGTAATATGTCAACCACTCTGTCATAAAAACTGAGTAGATTTGTAACACATGAGGTACCCTCCCTGAATCCAAATTGCCTGTTAGATAGTAGATTATTCTTTTCCAAGTAAATCATCCATCTTTTCTTAATTATTTTCTCACAGATTTTGCACACTATACTAGTAAGTGACACAGGTCGATAATTCAATGGATGTTCCCTGTTCCCACCTTTATAAATCGGTACAATGTTGGCTCTCTTCCAGTCCATTGGTAATTTTCCCACTTCCAGAGAGTATTTCATTATCTCATATAAGGGTTTCACTAGTTCGTCAGCACATTCTTTCAAAATCCATCCCGCTACATTGTCAGGTCCCACTGCTTTTTTCACATCTAGTCCTTTCATTATTTCTACTAGCTCCTCTGGGAGAAAATTAATCTCTCCCAGTTTATCACCAATTTCACCTACCGGTACTTCTTCAAAGTTATCACCTTTAGTATATACTGAGTGTAGTGTATTGTTCATAATTTCACACATATTCTGGTCGTCATCATAAGTGGTCCCTTCAACCTTCAACCTCACTATTCTATCCCTTACCTTCATTTTACTATTTATAAACCTATAGAACAACTTAGGATCACTCTTACATTTTTTCACAATGTTCTTCTCATATTCTCTGGCTTCTTGTCTCCTGATTGCAGCATATACATTTCTTAATCTCTTGTATCTGTTCCAAGTTTCTCTATTACACCTTTTTCTAGCTGCCTTCCACGCTTGGTCTCTCTTTTCCTTGGCTTTCCTACATTTTTCATTAAACCAATCCTTTACCTTCGCTGACCTATTACCTTGTTTAGGGACATATTTATTAACTCCTTCTTCATATATTGTTTTAAATACTCCATACTTCTCGTCTACACTATTTCTCTGATGTATTTCACTCCAGTCAACATCTCTAAAGTATTGTCTCAGTGATTGGTAGTCTCCTTTTGCATAGTCAAACCTAGTTTCCTTGTGCTCCTCCCTCTCCTCCATATTGGAATAACCCAATAGGATTTCTATATCCATTACAACGTGATCGCTCTTGCCTAAAGGTGGTAAGTATTTTATATCAGAAATTACATCTGGGTCTCTAGTAAACATTAGGTCCAATCTGGATGCTTCATCATTTCCCCTTCTTCTTGTATTTTCCTTTATATTTTGCACCAATACATTTTCTGTTACCATATCCAGTAGCCTATACCCCCACGAGTTCACGTTGCTACCAGCTTCTCTCTGCTCCCAATCCACCTCTTTACAGTTGAAGTCCCCTACTATAATTAATTAATTGTTTCTACGAGTTAATTTTTCAATACAAATAATCATCTCATCTTTGATAAATTTGTATTCCTCCTCTTCCCTAGCCCCTGTGTAGGGCGGCATGTAGGCCACTACAATATCCGCCTTTTGATTGTCATCATCTATCAATTCTACTGCTAATATTTCCGCTTTACTATTATTCAGATCAATCATTCTGGTTTTCAATTTATTATGTGTAAGAATTAGCACCCCTCCCCCCATCTTGTCTTCTCTATCCCTTCTCCAGATATTATAGTTGTTCCATCCCATTCCCTCCAAACTTATCCCTTTATTTAGTTTAGTTTCACATAGACACAATATTAAGGGGTCTTCCTGTCTGATGTAATCGTTTATTTCTAATTTCTTTGATAGCAGCCCATCCACATTGCTATAGACCATCTTGCACCTGTTGCTTTTACCATTATGATTGATATTCCCTGTCTTTATCCTACTATTTCCCCTTCCTGTTGCACCTCTCCCTCCAATCCTTCTTCCTGTACCACTTCTTTTCTCCCCCCCTCCGCCCCTATCCTCTCCCCCTTCTTCAGGTACCACTTCCTTACTTTCCCATCCATGTTTCTGTAGAAAAAAAGCCCTTCTCCACTTCTGATCTATTATCGTTCTTTTCTTTGACTTCTCTATTTATTTCTCTAAATTTTACCCTCTCTTCCGCATTTAGATCTTTCCTTAGTTTAACATTTCTGTATTCCCCCTCCTGACTTAACTTCCAGCTGGATCTGAGTACCTCCTCTGCTACTTTGGTTGACTTAAATCTAATCTTCATTGGCCTCATTTCTCCTTTCTTGTATTTCCTTAGTCTCCAACAATCCTCTACCTCTCTCTTCCATCCCTCCTTATCTTGTCTATCCATCACATCAATCATCTTCTCAACTTTCTTCATCTCCACACCCTTTCTCGTATTTCTATCTATGCGTATGTATGTGCGTACGTACGTGTATATATGTATGTTCTGTGTATGAGTAAGTAAAATAAATGTGTATATGTACTGTATATCACTTACTCTCATGGTTATTATTTATGATAATTTGTATTCTGCACCTGCATCATTATTGTATTTATTTTTTTATTTTTTTGTAAACTGAGCTTACCATCTTCATATCTGTACATCTCATGTTCATCCACTAAATTGTAAAATGTGTATTTTCAGCTCATGAGGCTGCCATTCTTTAATAAACCGTTTATTATTATTATTATTATTATTATTATTATTATTATATTTAGGCGATGGCGTTGGGGTAAAGCGCGACGAACTAGGGCGGGCGTCGTAGGGAGCACGGTATCGGACACAGCGGAATCACTATTTGGCGTACTATCCATGATGGCGTCGGGGTAGATACTGTTGCTGTGGCGTAGTTTACGTCTGGTGGCGCCACCTACCCTCCCACGATACCAAAAATTTATGCGCGGCATTCGAAAGCACGTACGCAAGCAATGGGCGTTCAAGAGCCCTTCCGGGTTGCGCGGGCCGAGTTTGTTATGGGCGTTCAAGAGCCCTTCCGGGTCTGGAGGGTTAACATGCCACACATCCAACTTGTGTTCCGGCAGCAAAACAACACCTGACACTGATAAACTGCCCAGTCCATCACAAGACTAGCACTTCTCTTCGCTCTCTCCGGCAACGGGACCTGCCAATAACCTTTCACTATTTCCACCTTGGTGATAAACGAGGCAGCCCCGATGGGGTCGTCAACTCTGGATAAGGTATAGGCGTCTGTCAGGGATAATGCACCAACACTCTTGCAAACAACACAAACACGGATCTTGCCACTCAACTCAGGTTGCAAAGTCACTGGTAACGACCACTCACGATATCCCTTATCCCTCAGACCCTTTTCCAACATGTAGTCCAGCTCTGCTTTCACAACAGGCTGTCGAGCAGGATTTATACGGTAGGGAGCCAATTTGAGCCTTGCACTGTCTCCAGCCTCCATGTCGGGTTCTACCCCGTACATCAGGCCTGGAGAATCAACAAACATGCGGATGTACTGCCACAGCCTAGTAAACAACTTCTCTTGACGCTTAGGAACAAGAGGTTGCAACTTATCTCGAAGAACAACATGCTCAGTGCCCTCCCACAACCCAGCCGGGACCGCAGTTTCTAAACTATAGTCTCCCTCCTTCTCCACCTCTGTCCCTAAAACAGCCAGGTCATGAGGGGGACAATCTGTACCACCTGTGCAGTCACTCCCATAGTTCATAAGGGCTAAGGCCTCCCCGCCGATACCGTACATGCGCACCCCCGCATTCCTTGCGACTACACCTGCCGGCGCAGCTTCACCGCCTTCAGCGGCCAGATACAGTCGGTCTATGGTAGGGCTGTTGCATTTTTCTAAAGCAGCATTGGGAGGCTATGCGACGACCGGGCACATCCACTCCACAGCCAACCTCACCAATCTGCTCAATGTCCTGATACAGACCACCACCCTTAGCAGCCATGGGTCGACCCTGACCTGACAACCATGCCAAAGCATCGTCGCCCACCTTGAACAACCGAAACAACGAGGCCAACGGTTTACTCACACCCAAGTGACCTGCCAGCGGAACATCATGCACCGCATGAGTTGTGAGGCCTGGGTGCTCGGCACAAACAGTGGGGTATGAACCGAGCAGGGGCTGGATCGCTGTACGCTGCTGCTCAGGCAGGTGCTCAAGCGCTTCCACAGCCACCTGACTCGTGTCCCCCGCCCACTGCTCCGCCGAGACATGACAATCCCAACTTTCCTCCACCTGTGCCCCACTGCCCCCCTCTCCTTCTCCACCTTGGCTGCTGCAGACCAACACAGGGACAGTAGGCTGCTCAGGTGGATGCCTCACAAACTCCTTTAACAGGTTCACATGGCATGCTTCCCCGTCCTCATCGAGTTCAATAGCCCCGTTCCCACAACTCTCAAGACTAAGATCTTCTAGTTGCACCTGGGAACTACTCTATTGCGGAGTGCCATCACGCCCTACCATGTCACTAGGGGGGACAGGTTCTGGGGCCACTCCGGAGCTCAACATTGGTTCAAGTACCGAGTCACCAAGGAGTGTCGCTGGATCCAAACTCTCAACCCGACCACCAGCCTCGACTTTCTCCTTCCGACCCTTCCTCCGCTGGTCTGAAACCTGGGTACTAGGCTGTGACACCTGAGCGGACTGAGATCTCTCGAGCCCCTCCCTACTCGTGTCGGCCGCCCTCTCGGCAACGACTAAGGGTGGAACCTCGGAAGTAGGCACCGCAAAGTCGTTACCGAGAAGGAGGTCGACCCCTTCAACTGGCAATTTCTCCACAACACCCACATCCAACTCGCGTGTCACACCATCCACCTCAAGCTCCACTCTGACCAGCGGGTAAGACCGCGTAGCATTGATGCCTTGAACCACCACAACCCGAGCCGCGTTAATAGGCTTGCCAGTGAAGTTCTTAACAAGTGTCTGGGAAGAGCCCATATCACACAGCAACTCAAGCCTATGCTCCACCTCACAGTGCCGTGCCCCCTATGACCACAAAAAACATCACGGACGGGTGACGAGCCTTCCTGCTGCTTCTGCACCGACTGTGACTTCGCAACCGACTGTTTACCCCGGGCAAACGCGGAAGACCTCAAAGACACACCGATGTTGCTCACTAGTGACACCACTGCTGTAGGCGGTGTGCTCGGACATGAGCGCGCAATATGCCCCTTCTTATGACACTTGAAACACTCCACTTCACTCTTGGACTTCCCCTGAGGTGGGTAAGGGCCCTGGCTTTTCTTTAACGGGAAGGGTTTCGACTTGAGAACAAAATTGGCAACAGTACTCTTAAATGGGTAATTATTTGTGTCATTAATTCGGGGGGGTGGAGTGGTACGCCCCTTGTTACCTGCCTCAGCTCTCTGTGCAGACCTGCACCCACGAATCAATGACAACCTGAGGTCAGCCAGCTCAGCCGCCTCCTGCAGAGTTTTAGGTTGCTTTTCTTTCAGGTTAAGAGTCAAGTCACTGCCAGTACATTTAAAAAATTGCTCAAACAACACTAATTGCTTCACTGCATCAAAAGTAGTTGCCTTCTCCGACCTTAACCAATTCTCAAATGCATCTGACAGCTCTCTAGCGTGTTCCTGGAAAGTACTCTCCTTTCTCTTGGGAACAGGCCTAAATTTCAGCCTATAGGTCTCTGGCTGCAACTCATACGCCCTCAGGACAGCCTCTTTCAACGCCTCATAATTCACGCAGGAATCTAGGGGCAAAGCATCGTACGCCTTGAGTGCTTTCCCCGTCAATCGTGACGAAACAAAGGCTGCCCACTTCTCCTCGGGCCGTTGGTGCTCCTGGCACTTTTTCTCAAAACGGAGAAAGAATTCTGTAACTCCGGACTCATAAAACACTGGAACCAACTTTAGTAGATGCGACAGGGACTGGTCATGGGGTCGACCCCCCTGGACGACCCGGTTCCTCGTCACCTCTACACAAGTTTTCTCTAGGTCAACATCGGCACAATATCTTGCAGACTCATACTTGAGCTCAGCCTCTCGCTGCTGTTGCTGCTGTCTGAGCTCAGCCTCTCGCTGCTGTTGCTGCTGCCTGAGCTCAGCCTCTCGCTGCCGCTGCTCGAGCTCAGCCTCATGCTTCCACTGCTCGAGTTTGGCGAGCTCGAGCTGAAACAACATCTCGGGAGACAAACTTTGAAGAGGGGGTGCTACTATTGGGGACCCACCCCGTGAGTCACCTAGAGGCATACCCAACCGCCAGCGGACATCGGCCTGCGGGAACGTACCCGGCTCCGGAGCCCGAGGGGGCGCCATGATAGGAGTTGAGTGGAATGGGGGCTGGGACGAAGGTGCCCCAGCTCCCACTCCACCCGACGCCCCATGCACCCCACCGAGCACACAGGCAACCAGCTCACCTCTCGACAAACCACTAGTACCAGAAAACCCTAAGACCGTGGCTACACACTGCAGTCCGTACCGGTCCAGTCCCGACACCCGGTCCGCCGTCACAGGCTCCTCCAAAAATCTCCGAGCATCCTCCTCATCGTTTACCACCCGAACGCCGTTAGACAACTCCACCTTCTCCACCTCCTTGCCTGTCTCTCGCACTGTGCCCTCACTATGCACAGACCCGTCCAGTGACATGATGGAGTTAACAAAAAAAATCTCAAGTCAAGACAAAAGTAGCCAAACTCTCGCGCAGCTTTATTCACAAAAATATTCAAAGATGTTTTTAAGTGCAATACTAGGTCACCAATAAACTCCCAACAAGTTCCATATTTCCTCAAAACAATGTCCACTGCCAACACTGCGAGAAATAAATTCAACCCCAAATGGCAATAAGATTTCTCAAAAAAAAAAAAAATGCAATATTCAGTTCACTATATCCTGGCAAGGTCGCCATTTGTCACTCCATGTGACTATGACTAATAATCCCTAAAGCTAGTGCAAAACATATATGTGAGAACTGGTGCTGGTAATACGACTGGCCGACTATGGAAGTCGTATGCAGAACCAGAAGGGATAAGTAATTGAATAAAGATAAGAAGAATTGGAAAAGAAGTTCAGAGAGAGAAACAGTAGTACAGGGGGTTAGATTGGGGACAGATTGCAAGGGACATCTAGGACCAAGCACACCATGCCAAGCTCTAAGGAGACACGCGGGTAGGAGCCCCCCAGCACCAAACTAAGACAGCGGCACCCAATCACAGACCACTACGTCATGAAGAGCAGGCGTCATATGACGCGCCAGGCCCGCCGGCCAATCACGAGCGTGGGAAACTCCGCCCGAGCGAGGAAGGCACACGTACATACACACGCACATAATACCACCTCGCTGTCTCCTTCGTTCTCTCTCTCCTTGCAATTCACACTACATATCTTATACTCTATCACTGATATAAAATACTTCCAAGGGTCACAGACAAGAATAAAGACCACCACTGATCTGTCTGTGACAACATGAATACTAAGAAAGAAAGAACATCGTTCTATGATTATTATAGCCCATTTCACTGCCCTGGTGAGCGCTAGCGAGTGCGAGTACATTCTGGCAAGCTGGCCAGCGTAACACCCCGCCCAAGATGTGGGACGTTTTAACCTCGGGTAAACGCCACATCTGACCAGACAGAATGCCCATCAACCCCGCCTCACCCAGCTACTCCCCCCAAGTTGTGAAAACAAGGCACAATCACAAACAGAAAACACTTCATTATATAAACAAAATCTACACAACACTTCCCCAAAGTAATAGTATCACTTAACAATATTACGCTCAACGAGCAAGCTTCAAAAAGCCTAGCCTACTAAGACAAAACTCAGGATGTCTTAGATTCTTGCTGTAACATACTGCACTTATATACTATCAAAAGAAAGAGTTTTTATGTGAGGTTTTTGTATTATTTTTAATAGTGTTTTTGGCAGCTTTGCACTACAGGGGCAAGCCTAATTTTTCTCCACTCTCAAACAAACACTGACTGAACGGCGAGGGTTCTCCTTAAAGCATACCCTCCCGTGACAACAATCAGCCAGAACATTATCAGTGCCCTTAACCCTCCAGCCCCTGGCCCTCTAGCTCGCGACTGTGCTGTGGTACCGGGGGTTTTGACGATCTTTGGGCTATGTTAACTCATCTGTAATTCAATAAATATGACATGTAATGTTATGAATAAAAAAGTAAAATGTTCCACAAACCTTCCTCTGTAGAATGCCGTTGAGTAGAGGTCTCTAGCCCGAGTGATTGCGTAATGGTGAGCGCGGGAAGACGAGTGCTTTTCGGCGGCAAATTCTTCCCGCGTTCGGATGCGTCGCCCCAGCCACGACTACCACGCACCTAGCCGCTCGTCGCGCCAAAGTGTTTATCTCCCTTAGACGATTTTAGTGTTTGATATTGAGAATGTGATGTTTATTTGATATTATTATAGTTATTTTGAGGCCAATTATATAAAGTATGTTTATTAGGGTATCATTGTCACTAATATTGCTCATTTTCACTCGATACCGTACATTTTATTAGTAATTGAGGTAGGTTATTGTTATATTAGGCACTGATTATTCGTTATCACAGGTGTTTATTATACTTTGGTCATCAAGTATTAGGTCTTGTGTCACTTTCACTTTGATAAATATGCTTTAGAGAGTGTCACTGTCACTGATAATGCTAATTTTCACTCGATACGGTACATTTTATTAGTAATTGAGGTAGGTTATTGTTATATTAGGCACTGATTATTCGTTATCACAGGTGTTTATTATACTTTGGCCATCAAGTATTGGGTCTTGTGTCATTTTCACTTTGATAAATATGCTTTAGAGAGTGTCACTGTCACTGATAATGCTCATTTTCACTCGATATGGTACATTTTATTAGTAATTGAGGTAGGTTATTGTTATATTAGGCACTGATTATTCGTTATCACAGGTGTTTATTATACTTTGGCCATCAAGTATTGGGTCTTGTGTCACTTTCACTTTGATAAATATGCTTTAGAGAGTGTCACTGTCACTGATAATGCTCATTTTCACTCGATACGGTATTTTATTAGTAATTGAGGTAGGTTATTGGTATATTAGGCACTGATTATTCGTTATCACAGGTGTTTATTATACTTTGGCCATCAAATATTAGGTCTTGTGTCACTTTCACTTAGTTATATGCTTTGTAAACGTTTTATATACAATTTATTGTCTTTTTTTCACTGATTTCTATATTTCTATAGGTTGTAATCATATGAATGTCACTTATTATATACATATGTGTCACTTTCACATATTATTATGGTGTAATTGTATTTGTATAAATGTGATCATAATACATGACTTTTGTATAACAATAAATTGTTTTACTTCCACTTTTTGCCTATATATATACTGTACATATTGTCATTATCTTTGGCACTTTCACTATGATTATTAGAACTCCTGCTTGGAGTGGTAATCAAAGAAGCACCCTTCAACACAGAGTGCCACCCTGCACTCCACACACTCCAGGGTGGACTTTTTACCTGACCTCACCCTCAGCCTGGTGTTGTAGCAGACATGGCACCGCTTCTGCTGCGTTCTTCCTGATGCTGACTGAGGCAGGGAAACAAGCCTGTGCATATTCATGTAATATGCACAGTGCAAGCGGTCAGTAGCGGCAGGCCCAGCATGTGCCACTGCCCTCTGTGGCGTAGCATACTTCTCCAGGAGCTCCTTCAACACCTGGTTTTGGAACCTCCGCAGGCTATTGAACTTCCTGGGTGTGTTCTCATTCCGAAGCTTGTAGATGTTGTAGGCGTTCAGAATGGACATGTCCACCATGTGTAGAAAAACCTTTTTGTACCATCTGCACGTGGTACGCAGGCAGTCAATGAAGCCTATCTGCATGTCGGACTTGTCCACCAGCCTCATGTTGATGTTGTAGTCCAGGACAGCATCGGGCTTGGTCACCCTGGCCTGGGTGCGGCGATCCACCTTGCCAGTCTCCACCATTTACCCCTTGTGGATGGTGCTCAGGAGGTTGACCTTCCGCTGGTCGTGCCAGTGGATAGCCAGAATGGGCCCCGACTTCTTCCTGAACACATCACCTTTTTTGGTCTTTGGAGGGAAAGGTGGCATGCCCTTCCTTCTCCCTCGTACTGTGCCTACAGTCCCCGTCTTGCGCTCATACAGGTACTTTGAGAGAGTGGGGGACGTGTAGTAATTGTCCGTGAAGAGGACGTGATTCTTGTGGAAATAGCGGTCCATCATGGCTTGCACCACTGCTCCGCCAAAGCCAATGAGGGGGTCCACAAGCACGTCCCCTTCCTTCCCGCTGTAGACCAGGAAGTCCAGGACATAGCGAGTTTTGCAGTCGCACAGCACAAAGAATTTTATGCCAAAGCGATGTCTTTTTGAGGGGATGTACTGCCGGAAGCTGAGTTTTCCTCGGAACAGCACAAGAGACTCGTCAATGACGACCTTGCAGAAGGGCTTGAAGTAGGAGGTGAAGCGTTCTCGCATCATCTCGTACAACGTCCTAATCTTCCACAGCTTGTCTGGGAGGTGGACGTCGGTGTTGGTGACAAGATGGAGCGCTGCGAGGATATCAAGGTACCGGTCGCGAGACATATATTTCCCGAAGGCAGGAGTGGATATGAGATCATTGGTGATCCAATAGTCAGGCAACCTATGCTTCTTGACATGAGACATTAGCATGGTGAGTGCCAGGAACACCAGGAACTCGTGATGAGTCACGTCAGTCCACTGCCTCATGTGGCCCTTGGTCACCTTGCCCAAAAAGTGGACCTGGAATTGGTGCTGCTTATTTGTTTCTTTGGTAACATACCCTACCACCTCCTCATCAAAAAAGGCCTCAAAAAGTTTGTGTGGTGGAGCATTGGGGCCTGCGGGAAAATTGGGGGTAATTCCTGAACCCTCCTGTACCTCAACAAAAGCTGGCACATCAGGGTTGTACTCATCCCCGTCAACTACGTCTTGCCACTGAAAAACGTAGAATGGGTCTTGTCGACGCTGACGAGGAGCTCCAGCTGCTGGCCCAGTACGCCCACGGCCAACTCGGGAGGCGCGCGCCCTAGGGCGGCCAGCACGACGCCGGGCTAAGCGGATGGGTTGAGGGTCGTCCATGTCCATGTAGTCATCGTCAGAGTGGTCATATCCCTGACGGTGGACCTACATAATCATGGCCAGAGTCTTCTGAGTGGTGCCCTTCATCATCAGTGGCCCCCACATAATCTGGCGGGGAACGAGTGATGCGTGGGCGGCGTGCGGGTGGGCGAGGTGGGGAAGGAGTGGCAGGTGAGGATATGTCCCCCCGAGGTCCTGGGCTCCTTGGCCTGCGACGAGTGACAGAAAGCAATGCTTCACTGTCACTAGGCCCAGGTATTGGTGATGCGAGCTCAAATACTTCTTCAGGAAGACATGTTGAAGGCAGGAGAGGTGGGGAGGACCGTGGGGAAAGTTGCGGGGGCGTATGGCTGGGGCGGGCAGGGGTGGACGCCGCGGGAGCCTCGAACAAAGCCCGCTTACTTTTCTGTCCTTTTTTGGCATATTTCCTGCCTTTCCGCTTTTCGGCAGCAGTATGTCTCCTGTCGGGGGACCTGGGAGGCAAATAGGCCGAAAGTGGGGGGTCCTCAACCCTTGGGGGTGGTGGGGAAGAATGCGGGGCACCCGGGTCATCTTGGGTGGATAAGGGAGACAATGGCGGGCGAGATGAGTCACCACGTTCACCCTCACTCACAGCCTCATCCTCACTCACAGCCTCATCCTCACCAAGTCTTTTGGCTTCTTCCCTAGCTGCCGCGGCCGCCTTTTCAAGTATTTGCTTCTTATATAAGTGTAGCTTGAAAGGCGATTTAGCTGGCGAAGGGCTTGGAGTCGTGTCACTCATGTGAAACTTGGAGAGTGACCTCGAACTCTCCCACTCACTCACTCACTCTCTGCAATTCACTGTCTTCAGGTAAAACAGCTTCCTCAAAAGCTGGTACATCACCTTCATCACTCTCATGTTCACTCACAAATCCCACGAATTGCTCATCTTTGTCACTCTCATCGCCATAATCACTCGACTGATAATTAGCCGAGTTATCACTGCCTTCATCATCAACATTATGTTGTGCATCAGCACGCTCATAAAGTCTCAATGTCGTCTCAATACCTCCGGGAGATAACACGAACGAACACACACGCACACCTCCGCCGACCTCCGAGCTGTCAACACCTCGCAGCTGCTCCCCGATAATGAGTTACCTTGTGTGAAGTTGATAGGAGTGTCTAAGTGTTGTCCCGGAAATTTATATGTGCATTTCAATAAGTAATTAGGTGTTTTATGAGCAATTCAGATTTAATTGGATATTCCAAGTAATTGAAAATATGGATTAAGTAAAACAGTTCCTGGAGTGAGATGGGATAGTGGGGCGATTGTTGTTTTTAGGCTGGCAGACGACCACCTCGCGATGGCGGGAAGGCGTGAAAGCCTAGCTGGGGATGAGGAGGATTATGAATTTGAAGGCTTTATCACCGAGGACAAGGATGATCAGTTGGCAAGTATGAAAAAACAATTAATGGGTCTTGTGAGATGGAGGGGAGTGATGGAAAATTGGAGGAAGGAGTTAGGGGCTAAAGTAGAAGTTTTGTCCGATATGTGTGGCGTTACTAGCGGGGTGGATAGGCCTAGGCCAGTAAGTGACAGCCTAGAGGCAGTGATGGCCAGAGTAGACGAGTTAGCGTCGGAAAATGTGGCACTCAAGGCTCAGCTTAAGGAATATGAGGGCCACCTGAGTGAGGAAGTAAAAGGAATTAGTGAGGTAAAAAATTAGTGGACAAGGGTAGAGAGTGCCACGATGGTAGCCCTTGAAGAAATTGTGAAGGAGCAGAAGGAAGAGAGAGAAAAGGAAAAGAAAGAGTTTGAAAAAATGTAGTGCAAGTTTTAAAGAAGAAAGAGAAGGTAGTGAGAGAGACAATAGATAGAGGTAAGTGTGTAGTAATCTTTGGAGATGTGGAAGAGCACCTGGCAGATATGAAGGTAAGAAAGGAAAGGGATGTTGTGAAAGTCAAGGGGATACTGGATTACTTAGACGAGGGTTATGGATGGGTAAAAGAACTGGAGGAGGTGAGAAGGTTAGGAATATATAAGAAGGGCGAGATGAGACCACTAAGAGTGGAACTAAAGTTTAGATCAACAGCAGAAGCAGTAGCCAATGTGAGCTGGAAATTAAATTCGACAGAGCTGAATCATATAAGGGTAAAAAAGGACCTAAGTGTAGAAGAACGAGAACAGTTAAGGGAACTCCAAGCTAAGGCTGATGAAGAGAATGGAAAGTTGTCTGAAGAGCAAAAGAAGAAATTTTTTTGGAGAATAAGGGAAGGGCAAGTAAGGAAGTGGTACATCAGGAGCCACCAAGAACTGAAAGTAAGAGGAGTGATAGGGAAAGAGACAGAGAGACAAGTACGAAGTCAAAGCAAGGAGACGGAGCGAGAGATAATGCAGGGAGCAGGGGACCGGAGAGAGAGCCAGGATGTGGTGGAGAGGGTGGAACAGAGGGAGAGAGAGGGGGGAGGAGAATAGAATTAGTGGGGGAGGTGGAACTGGGTCAGGGAAGGGATGGAGGAGGAGGAGGTGAACCTGGTAGGAGGCAGAGAGGGAAGAGAAACAAGGAGGTGGATTCAAATATACTGTGCTACTACACTAATATAGATGGAATAAACAGTAAAAAGGTAAGAGTTAGATAATATATTAAGAAAAGATCAACCACAGATAGTCTGTTTGACAGAGACAAAGCTGAACCAGGACTTTGACAGCAACATAGTGTTTAGTGAAGGATATAATATATGGAGAAATGATAGAAAGGGTAAAAGGGGAGGTGGAGTGGCAGTATTAGTTAAGAACCCTATGACAGCAAAGCACGTGGAGTTAAATAATGACAAGGCAGAAATAATGGCAGTTGAACTCAATGATATAGAAGGAAAAAAGCTAGACATAGCAGTAGCTTACATGCCACCAAAGACCAGAGCATGGAGGGAGTTGGAGTTTGAGGAGATGGTAGAGGATATGATTCAGTCGTTGAGAAGATTGCTTTTAAGGAAGAATCGATTGATCTTGGTAGGAGATTTCAACTGTAGTGAGGTTGATTGGGAATCGGGAGATGCAGGGCCAAATCAGAGATCTTGGGGAAGTCGGCTAGTGGAGTTGGTTACGGAAAATGTACTTACACAACATGTGAAGGAAAATACAAGAATGAGGGGTAATAACGAACCTTCTAAACTCGATCTGATTTTTACAAAAGATCCTCACGAAATTAGTGATATAAACTATCTATGTCCTGTAGGTAAAAGTGATCACCTATTACTAAAATGGAAGTTGACCTCGAGTAATGCCAATAGATTAGACAATAGCTACATAAATGACAGATTAAATTATAGTAAAGCTGATTATGTATCCTTGAAAAGATATTTAGAGGGAGTAGATTGGGATCTTATTTTGAAGGAACGGGACGTACAAGGTAAATATAGTAGATTCCTCGAAATTTATAGAGTAGGAACCAATATGTTTGTCCCAAGATATAAAACTGGAAATTTTACTAAGCAGAAAGATTGGTTTAATTTGAAATGCAAAAGAGCTTTGGGTAGGCGTGATGCAGCTTGGGCTAGATTAAGAAGAAGGAACACTGAGAGTAATCGGAATAAATATAAACAGGAGAGGAATAGATATGTTAACATAATTAGGCAAGTTAAAATGAACTATGAGAAGAACATAGTAAATAAATGTGAAAGTGACCCTAGATTATTTTATAAATATATAACAGTAAGTTGAAGGTAAAGAAACAAATTACTAAATTAAGAGTTGATGCTAGGACGTATGAAAATGTATCGGACATGTGTGAGGTAATGAATAACAAATTGGGGTCAGTTTTTACTAGAGAGGAAGGTTTTGACGAACCACAGGCGGGAGTACTGGAGAGTGGTCTTAGTAAGATTGAAATAACTAGAGATGAGCTGTTATCTGCGATGAGAGGACTTGAAGTAAGGAAAGCTATGGGACCGGATGAAGTGTCTGCCTGGGTTTTAAAGGAGTGTGCAGAGCAATTAGTGGAGCCAGTGAGGGACATAATTCAAGCTTCCTTAGATAAAGGACAGGTTCCTGTTGAATGGAAAAGAGCTAATATCATTCCGATATACAAGAATGGAAACCCTGAGGACCCTCTAAACTATAGACCAGTTTCACTTACTAGTATTGTATGCAAGATTTGTGAAAAGCTAATTAGGAAGAGATGGATGAAAATGTTGGAGAGAAAGAAAATAATAACCCCAAAGCAATTTGGATTCAGAGAAGGGACATCTTGTGTTACCAGTTTGCTATGTTATTACAGTAGGGTGATAGATGTACTCCAAGAAAGAGGCGGATGGGTGGACTGCGTCTACTTAGACCTTTCCAAAGCATTCGATAAGGTACCACATAAGAGATTGTTATCTAAGCTTGAGACGCTAGGATGTGTCAGGGGGAGTTTGCTGAAATGGATGGAGAGCTATTTAACAGATAGGGAAATGAGGACCAACATTAGAGGAACTTACTCATCGTGGCGGAAAGTTGAGAGTGGTGTGCCGCAGGGATCTGTGTTGGCACCTCTCATGTTCCTTATGTACGTGAATGACCTGCCGATAGGCATAAACTCTTACATGTCAATGTTTGCAGATGACGTAAAAATTATGAGACAAATAACAAATAAAAGTAGTTGTGAGGAGTTGCAAGGGGATTTAGATAAAATATACGAATGGAGCACCAAGTGGAAAATGAAATTTAATATAAGTAAATGTCATGTGTTAAATATGGGAAGAAGTGTGAATAGACCAAATTGGGAGTACAGGATGGGAGATAATAAAATTAGCAAGGCCGAAAAAGAAAAAGATTTAGGGTTGATTATACAAGATAATTTGTCGCCAGAGAAACATATTAACAAGCTCTTTAGCGGAATGTATGCAATGGCCGGGAATATGAAAGTTGCTCCGAACTATTTGGATGAGACCATGGTAGCGAAAATTATGAAGAGTATGATTAGACCAAGATTGGAGTATGCAGCAGTGGTGTGGTCCCCGCATCTAAAGAAGCATATTCACAAGTTAGAAAGAATCCAGAGAGCAGTCACTAGATTGGTTCCAAGTCTCAGAGAACTGCCATATGAAGGGAGGCTAGACAAATTAAATCTACCGAGTCTAAAAGAGAGGAGAGAGAGGGGAGACATGATAATGATGTACAAATGTACCCGGGGGCTGGAGAGGCTGGATAGGGAGGATATATTAATTATGGATACAGGAATAACTAGAGGCCACAGCTACAAAGTAAAAAGACCTACCTGCAAGAACGATATCAGGAAGTTTAGCTTCCCCTATAGATGTATTGACAAATGGAATGGGCTGGAGGAAGAGGTGGTAGGGGCAAGGAACATCCATATTTTCAAGAAAAAATTGGATAAAAAGTAGACTGAGAGACGGGACAACACGAGCTTAGCTCAACTCCTGTAAACTACAATTAGGTAAATACAATTAGGTAAATACACACACATCTCCACTACCGAGGATTAACCTCCCATTGTAGTAGGCTTTACCTGACCCTACCTGTACGGACTTGAATGCCGCACCCTCTTTACCCTTTACCTCTTTACCCTGACCCTACCAAAACAGTTTTTGTATGTACTTACACTAGTTGTTAATGCGTATGTATGTATGTTTGTGCGCATACGTGAGCGTTTGTGTATACGGACATGTGCACACTTACTGCATGTTCTTATGTTCTTATATATGTATGTATATGTATGCGTATGTATGTGCGTACAGTACGTACGTGTATATATGTATTTCTGTGTATGAGTAAGTAAAATAAATGTGTATATGTACTGTATATCACTTACTCTCATGGTTATTATTTATGATAATTTGTATTCTGCACCTGCATCATTATTGTATTTATTTTTTATTTTTTTGTAAACTGAGCTTACTATCTTCATATCTGTACATCTCATGTTCATCCACTAAATTGTAAAATGTGTATTTTCAGTTCATGAGGCTGCCATTCTTTAATAAACCGTTTATTATTATTATTATTATTATTATTATTATTATTATTATTATTATTATTACATTTAGGCGATGGCGTCGGGGTAAGGCGCGACGAACTAGGGCGGGCGTCGTAGGGAGCACGGTATCGGACACAGCGGAATCACTATTTGGCGTACTATCCATGATGGCGTCGGGGTAGATACTGTTGCTGTGGCGTAGTTTACGTCTGGTGGCGCCACCTACCCTCCCACGATACCATAAATTTACGCATAAATAACATTATTAAATAAATAAAACAAATAAATAAATAAATAATAATATACAGTATACCTAGGCTTGGGCCGCCACCCGTATATGATACCGAGTTTTTCCGACATTTCCCGTGTTGTGGCCGACTTTGGAACTTTTGAGGTCACCGTGTCCAAACGAAACCGTGTATAAAAAACGAGTGTACAGTCAGGACCCCCAATACGCGAGAATAGGGGTGACAGGAGGCATCGCGTATTGCGAATTCGCGTATTGTGGAACTAACTTTAAATAGGAATAATTAGATATGGGTGACATCTCTCAATTTTCGACATTTTTGGCTCTACAGTACAGTCTATATATTATATATAAGAACAACAATGAATAAAAATATGAAACCTTACCTTAAAATTAGTAGTAGATAGGCTAGGCAGGCACTACAAACGTTTGGTCACTCCGCGCGGCTATGAGCGGGACTGTGGGAGGGAGGGAGGGAGGGTAAGCGGGAGGGAAGGCAGGCGTATGCCCAGACCACGAGGCCTGCGCAGACGGCTACTGCGTCGCCTGGGCCTCGCAAAACGTAGACCGTGCTCGCGTATCAAGGGGGAATAGCGGATTCGGCCCCTTCTTAGCTCTCGATTCGTGTATTGTGGTACCACCTCGCGTAATTAATGTTTTTGGTTATTTTCGAGGGGTAACTCGTGTATTAGGGTTTTCGCGAATTGTGGAATCGTGTATTGGGCGACCTGACTGTATATCGAGACCTGTACAGTAATAGAGAGAGAAAGCAGATGACCATTTTTCGGTAGAAAAATGGTAATGATAATGAGAAATGTACACCAATAACTAGCGGTCTCTGTTTTCTAAAGGGTCACCGAGGTTATGATGTTTTCAGTCTGTTTCCGCCTGCAAATGTCCGAGTATATAGGAATTTTTTCCGTGTTGTGGCCGACCTTGGAATTTTTGGCATTACTGTTTCCAAATCAATCCGTGTATACAAAACTTATTTGGGTGTCAGGCAGGCAATAACAGCATCAACAAGAACTGTTTTGGTTCTGCTACTGACCTATTTGCGTGTCATGCACGCAATATCCTGCAACGTAAATAAACCACACTTTTTGTTTTGTGTCGTCTGCTACGATCCGCGCAGTCCGACCATTGGTCCGGCACCGACCCGGAGTAGCAGCAGGACCCCTGTCGCCCGCAAATGTCCGCATACAGTGCACTCCCGGTATTCGCACCTAGGTCGTACCAGCCCCCTTCCGCGAATACGTGGTTTCGCGGATACGTGGGCAGTGTTTAACATAGGTTTCAATGGGAAATAGGCTTAGTTCGTACCAGACTCGGCCATCTTGGAGCCTCAAACCATTATTTTGACCTACTTTATGACATTAATACGGACCAAATGATTAAACAGATACGATGCCAGACCTGGACGAATGTGGAACAAAGTGACGGTACCGGTACCACACTTTGTTCCACATTTGTCCAGTCACCCATAAAGTACCCATTTCCCCCCAAATATATCCAATAAATACATATTATTTGAGGAGAATACTTATAAATACATATTATGTATTTGAAATCAGTCATTAGGCCTAGCCTATCCTTACGCATTGGCATAATTTGCCCGCTTTCATCCGACAGCGTCGGTAGGCTTGACTGACGGCATTTGTTCTGTTTTGATGGTCCCGGGCATTTATTTCCATCATGATTACCACCAGGCCCACTGTCCCTATCACTGAATGCTCTAAAGGCCCTAATAAATGCGGGATGTTACGACCGGCACTACGAAATAAACAAGGGCACTTAATATTGGACTAGAAGATAGGCTATATCTGCAACAACGGTACGCTAATTCCAAACCCTCTAACTATTACGCCGGTGAACAAAACACTTAAACCCTCCAGAGTTAATCTACTGGATAACGGGGTATCAATTAACTGGGTTTTAGTGCACTTCTACAAAGGCTTTCCGGTGACGGCAAAGCCTACTCACAACAGGAATACTTTACGTTAATAAAATGCTCTCAAGTAATAACAATGCTTAAATAAACTATAACAAGATTTAATAAAGGAGTATATGCTTACGTTAACTTTAGTGTGATTCTGAACTCAACACTAACTCTTCAATGCTCTATGAAAACACTGGAAGTCTAGTCCTACAGCAAACAGAGATGGAATCTTCTGAAAACGTCTGATGCTCTAAGCTGCTCGTCAAATATAGAACAGAAATAATGCAGGGGCAGGACACCAAAGTGTGTATCATAAATACACCAATAAGTAGGATACATATATATAAAACAAGGGAGTGCAACAACTCTGTGACAGCACTAATAATAGCCACTCAAAACAGTACTTCCTTAGCCAAAGTAACAGCCATACTGGGTTGTGCACCATGCATCAACCTAGGCTAAAATAATACGTGAATAATTCCTAAAGCATACGCAGTTAAAGTTAATAAACACAATGCTGTCTTTATTACTAATAAAGTCTAGCAGCGGCAAAAAAGGTACCAGGAGCCTAGGCAGAGCGCAAGCATGCTCGTAGCCTACTGTCTCCCCTTGAACAGATTTCCCTTATGTTACGTTAAGTGACTAGGAGGCTCTCTTGGTAAGTCCAGATCTCAAGTATCTGGTCTTGCCCTGGCGCTCCACAAAGGTCAACACAATGAGGTAGCCAGCATACAAGCAAGAGTAGGCAAAAGCCCTTCGCTTGTATACTGCTACACTCGCAAAGGAAAAATATGCACAAGGGTTACAGGCTACCTAGCTCCGTCGAAGTCGTACAGGCTTTGACTTGCCATATACAGTGGAGCCCCCATCCTAGCTGCTAATCGGTTCTGCAGAAATAGAGCTAGGATTGAAACATCCAAGATCGGGGCACTGTTCTTGTGGGGAAAATTCAATCGGTTCCGTGCTCATGCCAAAATTTGCGTCTTTTTCTATTTTTTCCTATGAAAACATGTTTTATTGTACACAAATTAAATTTTATGCATTATACTGTATCATATAATACACCATAGAATAAGTTTTTAATAACTAGAAAAAAAGGCCCAATATCTAAACAATTACCGCACTTTTTCCCAGTGTTAGGCTATGAAAACATGTTTTGGGGCATTGTTTCTATCATGCGAAAAGTTTTAGGCCTAGGTTCTAAATTCGTCCAGCCACCCCTCAAGTACCCATTTCGCCCCAAATACATCCAATAAATACATATTATGAGGAAAAGACGTATAAATACGTATTATGAGAAGATTACTTACCACACAGATTTTATTATAAATCATTGTCATACTTAGCCTAGCCTAGGCTAACATCGTCTAGGCTAGGCAATTCAATCGCTTTCGTCCGACATGGACTGGTCTTTGCTGTGTTTTGAGCATGAAATTCCTTCATTGCTACCACCAGGCCAACCATCCCTATCACTAGATGTACTAGAGGTTATAATAAACGCGAGAGATAAGGGGTTCAGGCACAAAAAGGCTTGCAAACGGTTGTTTTGTCAACACAGATACTAGCTAAACTGCAAGCGTCTGCTTAGTGATGACGTCATACAAAGATGACGGCATCTTGCGCATTTGACGGATCCGGATCTCGGATTCACTCGGATTTCGTCTCTAAACGGCAAGCTACTGGCAGATTCTTTCGTTATGTTAAAACAAACTTATTGTTTTTGTTTGTTTTCTAGTTTTATGTCGAGTTTTTCGTTATTTTTGCTATTTTTTCGGGTTTCGGCTGGGATTTTGATGCGAGGAATGAGGCTTTTGGCGCGAGAATTGAAATGGGGAATATTTGGTGTGTGGTGCGAGAATTGAATCAACGAAGACCGGTGTAGCGAGGATGGGGGCTCCACTGTACATAACTCAGACAACGACCAAAGATACCCTCCACTATCTAGCATTAAATAGTAACAAAGAACAGCTCAATAATTAGAAGCACCTAATGATAATATGACTCCATGTGACTATGACTAATAATCCCTAAAGCTAGTGCAAAACAAATATGTGAGAACTGGTGCTGGTAATACGACTGGCCGACTATGGAAGTCGTATGCAGAACCAGAAGGGATAAGTAATTGAATAAAGATAAGAAGTATTGGAAAAGAAGAAGTTCAGAGAGAGAAACAGTAGTACAGGGGGTTAGATTGGGGACAGATTGCAAGGGATGTCTAGGACCAAGCACACCATGCCAAGCTCTAAGGAGACACGCGGGCAGGAGCCCCCCAGCACCAAACTAAGACAGCGGCACCCAATCACAGACCACTACATAAATGACAGATTAAATTATAGTAAAGCTGATTATGTATCCTTGAAAAGATATTTAGAGGGAGTAGATTGGGATCTTATTTTGAAGGAACGGGACGTACAAGGTAAATATAGTAGATTCCTCGAAATTTATAGAGTAGGAACCAATATGTTTGTCCCAAGATATAAAACTGGAAATTTTACTAAGCAGAAAGATTGGTTTAATTTGAAATGCAAAAGAGCTTTGGGTAGGCGTGATGCAGCTTGGGCTAGATTAAGAAGAAGGAACACTGAGAGTAATCGGAATAAATATAAACAGGAGAGGAATAGATATGTTAACATAATTAGGCAAGTTAAAATGAACTATGAGAAGAACATAGTAAATAAATGTGAAAGTGACCCTAGATTATTTTATAAATATATAAACAGTAAGTTGAAGGTAAAGAAACAAATTACTAAATTAAGAGTTGATGCTAGGACGTATGAAAATGTATCGGACATGTGAGGTAATGAATAACAAATTGGGGTCAGTTTTTACTAGAGAGGAAGGTTTTGACGAACCACAGGCGGGAGTACTGGAGAGTGGTCTTAGTAAGATTGAAATAACTAGAGATGAGCTGTTATCTGCGATGAGAGGACTTGAAGTAAGGAAAGCTATGGGACCGGATGAAGTGTCTGCCTGGGTTTTAAAGGAGTGTGCAGAGCAATTAGTGGAGCCAGTGAGGGACATAATTCAAGCTTCCTTAGATAAAGGACAGGTTCCTGTTGAATGGAAAAGAGCTAATATCATTCCGATATACAAGAATGGAAACCCTGAGGACCCTCTAAACTATAGACCAGTTTCACTTACTAGTATTGTATGCAAGATTTGTGAAAAGCTAATTAGGAAGAGATGGATGAAAATGTTGGAGAGAAAGAAAATAATAACCCCAAAGCAATTTGGATTCAGAGAAGGGACATCTTGTGTTACCAGTTTGCTATGTTATTACAGTAGGGTGATAGATGTACTCCAAGAAAGAGGCGGATGGGTGGACTGCGTCTACTTAGACCTTTCCAAAGCATTCGATAAGGTACCACATAAGAGATTGTTATCTAAGCTTGAGACGCTAGGATGTGTCAGGGGGAGTTTGCTGAAATGGATGGAGAGCTATTTAACAGATAGGGAAATGAGGACCAACATTAGAGGAACTTACTCATCGTGGCGGAAAGTTGAGAGTGGTGTGCCGCAGGGATCTGTGTTGGCACCTCTCATGTTCCTTATGTACGTGAATGACCTGCCGATAGGCATAAACTCTTACATGTCAATGTTTGCAGATGACGTAAAAATTATGAGACAAATAACAAATAAAAGTAGTTGTGAGGAGCTGCAAGGGGATTTAGATAAAATATACGAATGGAGCACCAAGTGGAAAATGAAATTTAATATAAGTAAATGTCATGTGTTAAATATGGGAAGAAGTGTGAATAGACCAAATTGGGAGTACAGGATGGGAGATAATAAAATTAGCAAGGCCGAAAAAGAAAAAGATTTAGGGTTGATTATACAAGATACTTTGTCGCCAGAGAAACATATTAACAAGCTCTTTAGCGGAATGTATGCAATGGCCGGGAATATGAAAGTTGCTCTGAACTATTTGGATGAGACCATGGTAGCGAAAATTATGAAGAGTATGATTAGACCAAGATTGGAGTATGCAGCAGTGGTGTGGTCCCCGCATCTATAGAAGCATATTCACAAGTTAGAAAGAATCCAGAGAGCAGTCACTAGATTGGTTCCAAGTCTCAGAGAACTGCCATATGAAGGGAGGCTAGACAAATTAAATCTACCGAGTCTAAAAGAGAGGAGAGAGAGGGGAGACATGATAATGATGTACAAATGTACCCGGGGGCTGGAGAGGCTGGATAGGGAGGATATATTAATTATGGATACAGGAATAACTAGAGGCCACAGCTACAAAGTTAAAAGACCTACCTGCAAGAACGATATCAGGAAGTTTAGCTTCCCCTATAGATGTATTGACAAATGGAATGGGTTGGAGGAGGAGGTGGTAGGGGCAAGGAACATCCATATTTTCAAGAAAAAATTGGATAAAAAGTAGACTGAGAGACGGGACAACACGAGCTTAGCTCAACTCCTGTAAACTACAATTAGGTAAATACAATTAGGTAAATACTACGTCATGAAGAGCAGGCGTCATATGACGCGCCAGGCCCGCCGGCCAATCACGAGCGTGGGAAACTCCGCCCGAGCGAGGAAGGCACACGTAGATACACACGCACATAATACCACCTCGCTGTCTCCTTCGTTCTCTCTCTCCTTGCAATTCACACTACATATCTTATACTCTATCACTGATATAAAATACTTCCAAGGGTTACAGACAAGAATAAAGACCACCACTGATCTGTCTGTGACAACATGAATACTAAGAAAGAAAGAACATCGTTCTACGATTATTATAGCCCATATCACTGCCCTGGCGAGCACTAGCGAGTGCGAGTACATTCTGGCAAGCTGGCCAGCGTAACAGGGATAAACTTAGCCTCCTATGCAGATGACATAACACTCACATGCACACACCATGACCCAAAAAGAGCAACAGATCTCCTTCAACCCTATCTCAACACACTACATGGCTGGTGCACTACAAACAGACTTAATCTAGCCCCAGCCAAATCCACCACAACCCTGCTCACAAGTTGGACAGGAGAACACGAATACATCCCTCAACTCACCATAAACAACACACCCCTAACACATACACACACACCCAAAATCCTAGGAGTAACATATGATACTCATATGACATTCAAACAGCACACCACAAACATTAAAAAGAAACTGACACCCAGACTTAACGCCCTCAGGTCATTTGCTCACACAAAATTTGGACACAACAAAGAAACTACCACCACAGTATATAAACAATGTGGCATTTTTTGCTGGCAAGATAACTCGCATAAGACAGGAATTGGATGATGCTTCTGTTGGTGAAGAACTTTCAGTTGTACTCCAACCCCGACACATTCCTAATAATGTCCTCTCATCCTTTCACTCAGTAGAGGTGGACATGATCTCGTCCTACATAAGAAACCTCAATAAAACATTTTGCCCGTTGGATCCCATAAATGTTTCCAAGCTACCAAGAGTCTATGATCACACAGTTGAGTTTATTTCCAAAATAATTAATAAGTGCTTCTCTGAAGGTAGCTTCCCACATTCTGAAAAGCATGCACTACTCCGACCTACTCTAAAGAAACCTGGACTTGATGTTGAGAACATGTTGAACTATCGTCCTGTCTCCAACCTGTCCTTCATATCAAAGATATTAGAGCGTGCAATACTTGACCAATTACAACCACTACTTCAGCAGAATGAAACTACAGTAGAATCTCGCATCCCACGATTTATTGGTACCGAAATATTACCGTGGGACCGGAATTCGTGGGATGCATAAGTAATGGGGAAAATTACAAAAGTACTGGAGGCTATCGTCGGGCGACTATTGACCATCACTTTACATGCCAATAATCAAAAGTAAGTTGCTTTAACCCTCCAGCCTCGGCTACGCATTCTATAATACCGGTATATCCCCAAAACCTGGGGGATTTGGCCGAAAAAACGTCTCGCCTAGGCTACCGTATCTTTGTTATTTTGACTGTTTCCGCATTCCCACGCATCCCCAAGCGTAGATGTGTTTCGTTCCTGTAGAATGGCGTTGAGTAGAGCTCTCTAAGTCAACTGGTTCAGTTGTGATGACGATTTCCGTGGAGAGAACCTTGTGGCGATGTCAGCCACTTTTCACTACTTTTCACTACTTAACAATAACACAGCACACAACAAGCGACGCCTTACCAGCTGTTGTTTACATGCGTCGGACGGACGCCTTTCAAACAAGCTTACAGGCTTTCAAGCTGCTATGAAAAGAAAGGTAAGTAAAACACAAACAAAAACTTAGAAAAGTTGATGAGGTGATTATTGTGATGGATGTGGTGATAGACGGGAGGCGGATGTTAGATACCACCCTCCGTGGCCCCACTCTCGTTCTCCGTCACCCCACCGTCGCCGCCAAAGCCGTGGGAATCGTGTGGTTTTTCGTGGGATGAGAATTCAGGTAGCCATTGGATAGTACCGTGGGATGCGTAATCGTGGGATCGAAATGCGTGAGATGCGTGACTCTACTGTATCCCAATTTTTCAGTCTGCTTACCGACAGCATCATTCAACTGAAACAGCATTGATTAGAGTACATAATGATCTAGTTGAGAACATTTGCAATGGTGTGGCCTCACTATTGGTCTTGCTTGATCTCTCTGCGGCTTTTGACACAGTGGATCATGAGTTGTTATTGAGTGATCTTTATGATTGTGGTGTGCGTGACTCCGCTCTCTTGCTTCTTGGGTCGTACTTGTCAGGTAGATCCCAGAGTGTGATGGTAAATCAAGTGGTCTCGGACTCGACACCCCTGCAGTATGGTGTTCCGCAGGGATCAGTTTTGGGTCCTATCCTATTTATAATTTATATTAGCAGTTTGTCTCTTCTGCTTCGTGCACATAATGTCACCTTTCACTTTTATGCAGATGACACCCAGATTTATGTGAGAATCACAAATATAGTTGATATACGGAGTAAGATGGAATTGTTGATGTCTGATATCAAGAAGTGGATGAGAGCGAGAAAACTTAAACTAAATGATGGTAAAACTGATATTCTCATCATCCGAGGAAATAGAAGAGCTGATGATATGGTAGGTGCCCTCTCCATCAATGTGGGTGGATCTCAGCTGCGACCGGCCAACTCTGTTCGAAATCTGGGTGTATTTGTGAACTCCCGATTAGATTTCAAAGAGCATGTAAACCAGATAGTTAAAAGTTGTTACTTGCACATCAGAAATCTCTATTTGGTGAAGCCGTTTATAACCAGACGTTGCCTCCTGACGTTGGTTCACTCATTGGTCTTCTCTCGTGTTGATTATTGCAATGCCCTGTTGGTGGGTCTTCCAAATTATATTTTGAAGAAAGGTCAGTCTGTTCTTAACAGGGCCGCAAGACTAATTTTTGGTGTTCCACCTAGAACTCCTACTACATCTCTTCACATAGAACTGCACTGGCTGCCAGTAAGAGCAAGAATAGAATTTAAGTTGTGTTTGGTGACTTTTAAGGTTCTCAAATTTGGTGAGCCTAGGTACCTTGCGGAGCTGCTCAGGCGCCCACCGGCACACCATGGTGTAGTTGTGCGTCATGACAATGACCCTTTTCGTCTTGATGAACCAAGGGCTTTCCAGCAGTCTTCTTTCTTTGAGAGGTCATTCTCCTACATGGCTCCGAGGTTGTATAACAGGTTGCCGCTGTCCATGAGACAACTGAGTTCTGTTGAATGCTTCAAGAGACAACTTAAGACTTTTCTCTTTGAGAGAAGCTATGATCTTGAGAGAGGTGTCATGACAGATGGCTATAGAGTTTAGGCTATTTTGCCACTGCTAGTGATTGTTAAATGTGTGTTGTATATGAGCCTTCTTTTGATGCATTGATTTTTGTTCTTTTTTCTTTCTCTTTTCGAGCGCTAGTGAATTCTTCGGAAAAATTGGCGCTTATGAGAAATAAGTAACATGCTTATTATTATTTATTATTATTATACATAAGATCAGTGATGGAATACGCAAGCCCAGCCTGGGCTTCTAACCTAGCTGAAACACATCATAAGACCTTACAGACTATTCAAAACAAAGCCCTGAAGATCATTACAGGCTGCACAGCTACTGCACCCACAGATCACCTACATCAAGAAACCAAAATCCTCAAAGTCAAAGACCATCTGGACATGAGAGGCACTCAATTCCTGGCAGCAGCCTCCATGAACCAAGACCACCCACTAAACTACATGGCAACACACCCACAGACACCAAGAAATATCAAAACAACACACCGCACACGGTATCACACACAATTATTGTCCTCTCTCCCTCCCTGCCCACCCCGAACCAACTTCCAGAAGCACATCCATATTCATATCTCTCACCGATCCATCCACTCATTCACAGACAACACGCAGCTGCATGCACGACCTCCCGAAATCCATCCTTCCGAATCCTCCCTTCCTCGCGAGGACAGAGTCCACCTGGCCAGGCTGAGATGCGGACACCATCCAGCTCTCCTGAGCTATCAGAAGAGACTGGATGACTCCGTTGTCGACACCTGCCCGGGATGTAACACAGCACCCCATACCATTAAACACATCATAGAAGACTGCATTTCACACAACCACTTACGCCAACAACACAATCTACACTCAATGAGAGCTCTGTGGGAAAGCCCGATCGTGGCCATGGCCTTTCTCAGGGACTCGGGGCTGTTCGGCCAGGCAGCTTAGGGAACAACAACAACAACAACAGGGAGATAAGAGGTTCGTGCAGAAAAAAGCTTGTAAACAGGTGGTTTTCAACTTTTCCAACACTGGCCTGTGAGCTGTTGCCTCAGCTGGGCCGTTGTGTTGACGTCACGCAAGAATGCAAGATGGCCGACCAAAACAAGGATCGGGATGCACACCGACCCGCCCGATTCAAATCCGTGAATAGCTGGTATTTTGCTGGGTTTTTTGCGCAGATGATGAGTAATGGGATATTTAGGGGTGTCCTTGAATAGCAAAGATCGCGGATACTTCGAGCGCGCATAACGGGAGTGCACTGTATATACAAAAAATTTCCGTGTTGTGGGCGATTTTGGAATTTTTGGGGTTACCGTGTCCAAACGAATCTGTGTATACGAAACGCGCATGTATCGAGACCTGACTGTATATAACTTAGGTTAGGCCATTTCTTTGTGGAGATATGAGTTTAGCCCCCAAAATGCAGGAAACTTACCCTAGTAATTTCACCATAAAAACTGAACCTCTCGGTTTAGAGTTCTAGTTTTCACCATTCGCAAGAAAACGGTGAGTGTCGTATTTTGATATATGTCTAACTTAGGTTAGGCCATTTAATTGCGAAGATATGAATAGGCCAAAATTACAGATTCAGGCAAAATCAGCCGGATATGAGGCTCGTGAAGGTTTAAACATAGCCAAATCTGTAGTGTTAAATAAGACGTCATTCCTAAGTGTAATAAAACTGCCTAATGTTAGCCAGAATTTAATTTAAAAGACATTATTTTACTGAAGAGATTAATGTAGAAAACATATTTTATTAGACTGTCATCTTCATAGAAGTGGCAAATCCCCATAAATTAGGGTTTATCCTGACTAATTCCAGTAAAATCACAAAGATAAACAAATGTCTATCTATCTATCTATTGCCTGACGCCGTGATCCCCGAAGGGGTGGCCACGAACGAACCGCCCCCATGCACCTCTGTCCCCAGTCAGTCGACGCCCCTCCCCCCAACCAGCACCACCTTCGTTCATGTACTTCCTCACTCCATCCTTCCACCTCATATTCGGTCTACCTCTCCCCGTCTGTCCCTCCACCTCGCTCTCATACACCCTCTTAGTCATTCTCTCGCTTTCCATACGTTCCATATGGCCGAACCATCTCAAGTTGTTCCTTTTCACACTTTCCAGCACATCTACCTCCACACCACACCTCCTTCTTACTTCCTCTATAAACAAATGTAAAGTGCACAAAATTAGTAAAGGTTGATGACTAACGTAAGCGATTAACTTTGAAAATTAACTTAACTAGATAATCTTCCAAAATGTGTTAACTTAGGTAATGAAATTTTAAAATCAAATTGCTAAGTTAATTGACTCTACTAATAAATTATACATTCTGATATATACTGTAGATCTAAGTAAAACTTTATATTTTGTTCTCAGCGTGCAGCATCTCTTGGTGTGGATAGTATGTCTGGCCAAAACAACCTACCCTCCCCCAGCCTGCCTGCCACCCCTCGGGTCCCCTCCCTCCCCCCCAGTGGCTCCACCTCCAGCCTGGGGCCCCCGCCACTACCTGCCAAGGAGGGGAGTGGTGGGGGAGCACAGCATGGAGCCGCCATTCCTGAGACTACTACCAGTTTTATGGGCCGGGGCGATTCTTTAGGTACAATCAAAAGACATAGATTTATTTCTGGCTCCTACGTTAAGTGACGTAGTGCCATTAATTATATATGGTCCTAGGGGCTAAGCTGGAAGACCTCATACGCCATCCAGCAAAATAGAACCATCTTCATAGGCGACACTGAAAATACCTATTGGACGTCATTTGTCACTGATGCCACTATGAAGGTATAGCAAAGATGAGTAGAATAATCTAGAGAATAATAGAAACGGATTTTTTTTTCTTTAAATATGTTAATATGGAGTATAGTTTGGAGGGTTTTGAGTTATATGAGAGGAATGCTATTAGAGCAGAGGTCGGAAGAGGACTGTTTATTTATGTAAGAAAAGAGCTCAAGGTTAATGAGGTGGATATGAGACAGCAGTATTGTGAGTATTTGTATATTGAAGTTAAATGTGCAAGAGGATCAATTCTAATTGCCTCTATATATAGAAGCCCAAATAATAGTAGGAAAGAGGATGATAACCTACTGAAAGCAATGGAGGAAATAGATAATAGAGAGAACAAATATAAGATTTTGATTGGAGATTTCAATTTGCCAAGGATCAACTGGGCAAATTGTACTACTCCAGTGGGACAGTGTAACCTGGAAAACAAGTTTATAGAGAAAGTGAGAGATTGTTTTTTAACGCAACATATTACAGAGATGACAAGATATAGGAGATGGGACACAGGGGAGTGTACTTGATTTGATTTTTAGCAATGAGGAGGATATAGTGGAACATGTCAATGTGGATAGCCCTATAGGTCATAGTGACCATGCCTGTATAAGCTTTAGTTGCAATATTAAAACAGAGAGGGATAATAGAAGCAATAGAAAAATATACATGTATGATAGAGCAGATTATGAGCTGCTGAGACGGTGTTTGGACATTGACTGGGGGGAATACTTGAACGGTGAAGACGCTGAAGGAATGTGGAGGAAAATTAGAGTCAAACTGGAGAATGCTGTATCCAAAAGTGTACCAGTAAGGGAATATAAGGATAAAACAAAATTGAGGAAAAGAACGAACCCAGAATTTCCAATGAAAAGAAAGCTTTGGACATTGATTAGAAGAAAGAAACTATTGTGGGAAAGACTAACATTGTTAAAAAAAGAACAGGGGGTCTAGTATAGAAGCTAAAGAAGTGGATCTGGAACGCAGACAAATAAATAATAAAATAAGGTGGGAGACAAGGAGGGGGGTGAAGGAGAGGGAGAGAGAGATTGCTAGAAATGTGAAGGATAATCCAAAAATATTCTGGAAGTACATTCAGGAAAAGTTAACAAGAAGAGTAGGGATCCCAGAGCTGATAGGGGGGTTGGATAATGGGAGTAGAGCGGAGACTGATAAGGAGAAAGCAGAGGTGCTGGGGAAATACTTTGGGGGGGTACTAACAGCGGAGTCGGATGATGCAGTGCCTACTATTCCCATCAAACAGGCACCGGCACTAGAACTAATAGAGTTTGCCCATGCTAGAATAAGAAGGGCTATAGAAAAAATGAACAGAAGTAAGTCCCCGGGACCGGATGGGTCCCATGATTATGGAATCATAAAGGAAGGAGGTGAGATGTTAGTAGAGCCATTGAAAATTTTATTTGAGGTATCGTTGAATACAGGACAAATCCCGATGGACTGGAGAGAGGCGAACATAACAGCTATATTTAAGAAGGGAAAGAGAAATGACCCAGGAAATTATAGACCAGTCAGTTTGACAAGTGTTGTGTGTAAACTAATGGAAACGGTAATTAGAGAAGGAATAATGGAGCATATGAAATCAAACCAACTTTTCAGTGGGAGACAGTTCGGATTCTTGCCGGGGAGGTCGACGGTACTACAGCTAATTAAGGTGGTAGATGATTGGATGCAAATTCTAGAGGATGGTGATGTAATAGACGTGGTAATATTGCGATTTTATGAAGGCCTTCGATAAGGTCCCACATAAAAGGTTAATAGAGAAAGTTAGAAGCTATAATATCTATATATCTTCTTGATGAGGGAGGGAACAAGAACGAGAGGACACTCAAAGAAAATTTACAAAGAAAGAAATAGGCTAGAGAAGGCAAAGAACTCATTTTGTGATAGTGGTAAATAAGTGGAACGCACTGCCCCAGTATGTAGTCTATTCCGATATAGAGTGGTAAATGAGTGGAACGCACTGCCCCAGTATGTACAGTGGAGCCCCCATCCTAGCTGCTAATCGGTTCCGCAGAAATAGAGCTAGGATTGAAACAGCCAAGATCGGGGCACTGTTCTTATGGGGAAAATTCAATCGGTTCCGTGCTCATGCCAAAATTTGCGTCTTTTTCTATTTTTTGCCTATGAAAACATGTTTTATTGTACACAAATTAAATTTTATGCATTATACTGTATCATATAATACACCATAGAATAAGTTTTTAATAACTAGAAAAAAAAGGCCCAATATCTAAACAATTACCGCACTTTTTCCCAGTGTTAGGCTATGAAAACATGTTTTTTGTCTAGGCTACATCAAGTAGCCTAGGCCTAAATCTTATGCATTGTAAATAATAATGTAGACATGGCTAAATGACAGTCCTAACCATAAATACTGTAGATTGGGGCATTGTATTTGGGTGTCAGGTCAGGTTTTCTGCTATCAGTACCATGTAATCTGATACTACCTGTTTTCATGGTCGGATTGTCGGCGACGAAACCGGCTCCCCCACCAGGTTCTTTACTTGGTGGGTGGGTGGCTAGACACCCTGCAGGACTAAAAACAATACCTGTCAAAGGGCGGAGGAACTTTTTAGTCAACGGCCATCTAGCAACTTCATGGTAATTATTTGCCTTACGGTAATTTTTTGCCATGGTGGATGAATTGGATAATGCCATAGCCTTTGTACCAAGGTCTTCCTTTGTCTGTTTTCATCCATCCCTGCTGTTATGGTGCTATTACAGCGCTCTTTCTATCACAACAATCTCCTGTTTTTTTCCTTAAGGTGGTACAGCAGGCTGATAGGGAAGACTTAAAGTTTGGTGGATTTCCAGGAGTATTGTGCTTCTTTTCTGCTATCTCTCTGCATTTCTTTAAAATCCACCACTACTGTTCCCTCTTGGATATGGTGTCCTTGGGGGTTGATTCGCCTTGCCCAGATGTGATGGTTCCTTCTGGGTCGACTCCTATATATCCATCCATTTTTCATATTGTATGGTTTGCTTCTTTCAATTATATATGTTTTTGTTTGCTCTTTTATCCGGTGATATAGAATTAAATCCCGGTCCTCATAGACCTAATCATCCTGCGAGAAGAAGTTGCTGTATTCTGTATTCTAACATCCGTGGACTTCATAAGAACATTAAAGATCTTACTATGGCATCAGTGGATTATGACATTGTCTTTTGTTCCGAAACTCTTGTTTCTGACCATTGACACATTTCAGAACTGCTCATACCTGGCTTTAATAAACCACTTCTTATTCGCCGTGACTCTCTTCCTCGTGCTCGTGGAATGAGTTTATACATCCGATCTGGCTATTATGCCCAGCCTTTGACGAAATTTCTTTGTGGTTGCCACGAGATCCAGTTGGTTAAAGTTTCCAGTAAATATCATAACCACTACATTTTTAGCCTATATAGAAATCCTGATGCCAATAACAATCTATATGACTGTCTTTTAAATGCCTTGGCATTAATTCAGTCTGTTGATGTCAAGTCATCTTTCATTTTTGTTGGAGATGTTAATGCACATCATCAAGAGTGGCTGAACTCGGTCTCTCCAACAAATAGAAATGGTCACGCTGCCATGGATTTTGCTAATTTATATGGGTGTGAGCAGTTGATTGCTGGACCTACACATATTTCTGGAAACTGTCTTGATCTCGTCTTAACAGATGCTCCTGGTGTTGTGGAGACTGCAGTTCTTGCTCCTGTAGGTACTTCTGACCATAATGCTGTAACCTGTAAAATCAATCTTGAATTTACTGTGCCAGATATCACTATATCTCGTAAAGTCTATCTTAAATCTCGAGTTAATTGGGAAAATGTATATGATGATGTTACCAATATCCACTGGAATCACATACTAAGATCTGATGACCCTGTTTCATCCCTCAATAACTCTCTCTTAGACATCCTGCAAAGAAGAGTCCCTTCTAAGTTAATCAAATCCCGTATTAAAGATAAAGCTTGGTTCAATGACGACTGTAAGCGTGCATATAATAATAAGCAGGCTGCATATCACCGCTGGAGACGTAATCGAACCCAGTTGCTTTGGGATGACTATGTACATCTTCGGTCAGTTGCGCAGAGAGTATATAGTACAGCCGAGAGGGATTACAATTCCCATTTGCAGGAAGTTGTTGTTGTTGTTGTTGTTGTTGTTGTTCCCCATGCTGTCTGGCCGAACAGCCCCAAGGCCCCGAGCAAGGCCAAGGCCATAACCGAGCGCCCCCACAGAACCCTACCCGCCGACCACAATAAAGCCTGGGTGACCGAAGCCACTCCATGGCGGGGAGCTGAGGAGGGTGCAGAAACGCCCGGAAGGGGACGCAGGAAGTTCTCGCAGGTGCTACTCAGCCACATAAATGGTGGGCCTCATTTAAGGCCTCATTATTTGGAATTGACTCCACCATGCCTCCACTTCGTGATTCTGATGGTTCTATCTCTTTTGATCCATTAACTAAGGGTAATATGCTTTCTAATATTTTCATAGGTAAGCAGAGTGATCAGGAATTGCAATTGCCCTTGACATGTTTCCCTAGTCCTAATCTAAAGTCGATAGCATTCAAATCAGCTGAATTGAGACAATATTTATTGGATCTTGACACTTATGGTGGGATTGACCCAGATGGACTTTTCCCTCTCTTCTTTAAGAAGATTGCTGTTGTCTTAGCACCTAAATTGGCTATAGTATTTAGGTTGCTCTTGAAATCTGGTAGTTGTTGTTGTTGTTGCTGTTCCCCAGGCTGTCTGGCCGAGCAGCCCCAATGTCCCGAGCAAGGCCAAGGCCACAACCGAGCGCCCCCACAGGTCCCTCCCAGCTTACCACTAATAATGCCCAGGTGACCGAAGCCACTCAAAGGCAGGGAGCTGAGGAGGGTGCAGAAACGCTCGGGAAACAAAAGCCCCACCCAAGGCCCTGTGCCCCTCAGCAATTATAAAGGGAAAGTTGAGGGTCAAAGGAAAAATGTGACGCTTTGGCTCCCAATCTGCCAGGGTTGGTAGTAGGGAGGTCAATCCACGGAAAAGACGCCGTCACTTGAGATCTAGAAAATATATAAGTAAAAGGAACAGTCAGAGTAAGCTATGGGTATGGCAGAGAACGCTCAACTCTCATTCTGATAGACCAGCCCATCACCAGCGCATGAAATCTGGTAGTTTTCCTCTTTGCTGGCGAAAAGCTAGCATCACTCCAATTCCGAAGGGAGCTACTGCTTCGTCATCCCCATCTGAGTATCGTCCTATATCCATAATGCCTATTCTCTCAAAGATCTTTGAGAGGCTTTTAGCTAGACGCCTTTCTTCATACTGTAATCGTCTTGATATAATACCCAATTCACAGTTTGGTTTTCGCAAAGGTTTCGGTACTTGCGATGTGCTTTTAACTTTATCTCATGATCTTCACTCTTCGTTGGACAAAGGGTATGAATCTCGTGTTGTGGCTATTGATTTTAGTTCTGCTTTTGATCTTGTTAATCATAAAGCCCTTTTATATAAGCTGCAACTTTATGGTATTGGTGGTAGTCTTTTATCTATTTTTAAAGATTTTTTGACAGACAGGTCTCGGCATGTTGTCGTTGATGGGTGCACTTCTGTTTCTGTGCCTGTTGTTTCGGGTGTTCCACAGGGCAGTGTGCTTGGGCCTCTGTTTTTCATTATTTTTATTGCTTGCTTGTGCTCTGAGCTTGAAAATAAACTAGTTTCTTATGCCGATGACATAACTTTATACTCATCATTCCATCTCCAGAGAGTAGAATCGAAGTTGCAGCATCTCTAAACAGGGACTTGGCTAAGATTACCTCTTGGTGTGAACTTTGGGGTATGAAGCTTAATGCTAAGAAAACTCACTCCATGATAATCAGTAGATCACGTACTTTGGCTCCTCCTCATCCTTGTTTGCATGTTTCTGGTGAACAAATTGAGGATGTGTCAGGTTTGCGTTTGCTTGGAGTGACTCTCGATCCTAAGTTGACATTTGAGAAGCATATTCGTTCCTTGTCTTCTACTATTGCTCAAAAGATTGGTTTACTTCGCAAGTGTTACAAAACATTCGCTTGTGAAACCACAGTCATAAAATCTTTTTATGCTTTTATTTTGCCTCATTTTGAGTATTGCTCTCCTGTTTGGAACTCGGCTGCTGACTGTCATTTGAAATTGCTTGATAAAGCTCTTAATTCTATTAAATTTATTCTCCCTGCTCTATCTCTTGATCTTCATCATCGGCGTTGGGTTGGTGCCCTTAGTCTTTTTTTTTAAATTTTTAACAATACTCAGTGTCCATACTTAGTGTACTCAAACTAGTATGAACAGTCTCGATGTTACGTAATCTGAGTTGATGTAGCGTTACGTAGCGTTACGTAGTCTTAAGTTGAACGCTTCCATAACCTTGGTCGAGCGTTCCATGATTGGGTAGAATATATTATTCTATAGTTGTTGTATATGGGAAAGTATTGTAGGATTATAATTCCCATATATATATATATATTTGTATTATTTAAGATTGTTCATAAGTATCTCATTGTAAAAGGGATGGGATACATTTTCCATATGTTATGCGCGTGCGCGGTATGTCACGACAGAGACAAACATAACGCGCTCGCGCACTCTCCAACCAACCTCCGTCCCAGCTACACACGCTAAGCCTTCTTCCTATAGTTCCTTTACTTCACCAGGTGTTTTCGCTTCACTTTTCATCTCATATTCCCTATAGTCACTACATCATCATCTTTGTTAATTAGCACAACTTAATGTAAATATCTAGCCTATCCTAGCCTATTGTAGCTTCTTTTCATACGCTGTTTACCTTACTAACCACTTCGAGTCATCTAGCCTATTTTCCGCCATCCTCCAATCACCAGCTGAGTTCATCAAAGGGTAATTATATTCTATATGGTTAATGTTCCTTTAATATCAATAATATACAGTCCACTTATCTAAATTAACCATATAATTGGTCCTTAACCCTCCAGCCCCGGCTATGTATTATATATATATTCCTCGAAACCCGGGTGTTTTGGCCGAAAAACGTCTAGGCTAGGCTACCGTATATTCGTTAATCAGACTGCTTCCCGCATTCCCGCGCATCCCCAAGCGTAGCTGTGTTATTTACCTGTAGAATGGCATTAAGTAGAGCTCTCTAAGTCAACTGGTTGAGCTGTGATGATGATTTCATTGGAGATAACTTTATGGCCAAAACAGCCACTTTACACCACTTTTCGATACTTAACAACAACATACAGGCACACACGAACAAGCGACGCTCTCCTTCTTGTGGCCGGAGATGCGGGGCGACGGTCCAGCCGGCTGTTGTTTACATGCGTCGGACCGACGCCTCGCACACGAAGCTCACAGGCTTTCAACCACTGGGCGTTCAAGAGACCATCCGGGTACCTGTTATATGCTTTTTTATGGGCGTTCAAGAGCCCTTCCGTGGTGAGAGGGTTAAACCTTTCACTAGTTAGACCCCCCCCCCATTTTTTGGGGGAGTTATTCGGCAGTCGGTAGTTGCCTTGCTTGGAGTGGGGCTGGCCTATCCCTGTTTTTGTCATGAGTCCTACTACGTCCTCCAGGCCCCGGTCTTTTGGCCCCATGTGGCTGTCGGGTTTTTTTTCGTCCGCTCTTTGCTCTGGCCGCCCCAGGTGCCTGACCACCAGTGGGACAGGATGTGGAACTACTGGATAGGTCAGGGCTGCGACGGGAGTTTTACCCAGAATAAAAAGTTATAAATATGATCCAGTACAGTACTCAAAACAATAATTAGCCTACTTTAAATGCTTTTTCGGGCTCATTAAATTATATTAAAACTACTTTAGCCCTAGAAAATCTTGCACAATTGGCACGGCATTAAGATTAAATTCATCCATACTGTACTGTATAATAATTTAAATCTAGATCAAAATTATACTGAAAAATAACTTCTTTAAAATTTAAAGGTTATTCATTCACATATCTTTCTAAATTCTACTCTCGTTGTGTGCCCTGAAGGTGGGGTAATATGATAGCTGATAGGCTAAGTGTGTGTTAATCCAACTCAAAACTTTTTTCCTTGTGACTTCTTGAGATGAACTTTTCTTGTGTACAATTTTCACATTTATTAAATTTAATAATATAAAATTAGCGGTACCCATTGAGTTTAGCCTGTTTAAATTACCCTATAGGCTATGGTGATGGGCTGGTCTATCAGAGTGAGACCTGAGCGATCTCTGCCATACCCATAGCTTACTCTGACTGTTCCTTTTACTTATATATTTTCTAGATCTCAAGTGACGGCGTCTCTTCCGTGGATCCCAATCTACCAAGATTGGAAGCTAAAGCGTCACATTATTCCTTTGCCCCTCAACTTTCTCTTCATAATTGCTGAGGGGCACAGGGCCCTGGGTGGGGCTTTGGTTTCCCGGGCGTTTACGCACCCTCTCAGCTCCCCGCCATGGAGTGGCTTCGGTCACCCAGGCTTTATTGTGGTCGGCAGGGAGGGTTCTGTGGGGGCGCTCGTTTATGGCATTGGCCTTACTCGGGGCCTTGGGGCTGTTCGGCCAGGCAGCTTGGGGAACAACAACAACAACAACAACAACCCTATAGGCTCTCTCTCTTAAAAATTCTTGAATTAATTATAACTTTAAACAGTACCTCTCTCTTTTTAAATCTAGAGACTTTTGGCCTATACTGTATTGTACTAAATTTCCCTCCCGGCTTTTCTTAACTTATGGTGTAATGATTCTATAATTTCATAACTATTATGTAAGGAGTTAAATCGAAAAGCTACAGATTGCTAGTCTGCATTGCGCACAATTCTTATTCTGTATTTCGTGAGGGTGTTTTATTTTCGGCTCGCGATTTAATTTGATTTCTCGGAGTACTGGATTGTTGTCCGCAACTTATTCGGTCTGGCATTGATAGTTTGATATAACGTCAATAGATTTCCTTCCCGTATAATCATGGCTAAAAGTGTACAAAAGCATCGGGCTGGGCTTAAGGCCTCTGACATTGACGAATTCCTTGATTCAGCGTCTAGAGTGGAGGTGGAGGCCAGGTTGCTCAGTATTCAAAAGCAACTTGACAAGTATGAGGTCACACAGGAGGACCTGGCAGACACTTACGAGGACGCCGAGTATATCGAGGTGATAAGAGAGGATACCCTATATATGGAGGGCATACAAGTAATCGTTGCCACACTGAAGGGGATCTTGACACCAGAGGTCAAGAAGGAGGTCAAGAAAGAGCCAAAGAAATCCGCAGTCAAATTACCACATCTTACTCTTCCAAAATTTGAGGGTGATGCCACATTGTGGTCGGGATTTTGGGAGATGTTCAAGTGTACCATCCATGACAATCCCGACCTCACAGAAATACAACGCTTCACCTATCTAAAGGGTCAGCTTCTGGGTGATGCACATAAGCTAGTCGAAGGATTCATTATCGAAGGCGCAAGCAATAGAGCTCCTGCAAGAGACATATGGGCATCCAGATCGAATCAAGGCAGCTTATGTTACCAAATTCAATCAATTAGTGTCACCCAAACACCAAACAGCTGACCTGAAGGACTTCTATGCCAATACAGAGAGTGTGATGAGGTCAATCATTAGCCATGGTATTTGTTTGGAGGAATTTTGTGTGGTGACTCTTGTCAATAAGTTACCATCACCACTAAAAGAAACCATAAAACGGGAAATGGGAGACTCGAGCCTGGATTATAAGAAATTCACCCATTGCTTCCAGGCTGAAGTGTACAATATGGCGGGTCAAGAGAGAGTAGGGGGTACACCCATGGCTACGGCAACATTTACCGCCCAAAGTGAGTACAGGAAATTCAGCTGTGTTCTGTGTAGTGGTACCAATCATTTATGGTACAAGTGTATGAAGTATAAGACAGGGCCTCTTAAAGTTAAAAGAGCCCGTCAACTACATCTCTGCACTGGGTGCTTGTCAAAAGACCATGGCCATTCGGGTTGTACTAATCTTAACATAAGAAGCTGCAAGTTTTGTAAGGGCAAACACTTTCATTCCCTGTGTACACAAAAACAAGGGAAAGAAAGTAGACCAGCGGAGGATAACACCAAGAGAGAGCATACTGCTGCTACTTCAACTACAATGTCCGTTGCCACAGGTAAAAATACAGTAATCTTGCCCACCGTACAGCTGCCGGTAAAGGGTAAGGATAATAATTGTGTTAAAATCAGATCGCTACTTGACCAATGTTCTCAGAGGACCTTTGTGAAGTCTTCTGTTCTATCCTCCCTTTCCTACATTTCTAAAGGAACTGAGGAGTTAGACATCACAGAACACATACATTTGGGCAATGGTGACAGGCTTCCAGGCCTTCATGTGGGAACTATGGGTCTTGCCGCTGAGGTGGTCACTGAGGGCCTGCTGCTTATTGGTCTTATCGACAACATATGACATGACATCATTGTCGAAAAAGGCCTTGAATATCTCGGCAGGTGTTGAGTTGGGTCCCCCTGGGAAAGATGGATCAATCCCTGCGGCATGTTGGGCATCATCGAATGTGGCATCTTGTGGCTGAAAGGTGGCCCCATCCTCCCACGTCCAGACATCATCATGCCTGGCACGGGGACGGGGACGGGCAGCAGCAGGGGCGGCCTGGCCACGGCCGCGGCCACTCCCACGGGCACGGCCACGCCCACGCTGACCAGCAGGGCCCCTGGCACGGCCACTTCCATGGGCACGGCCACCCCGAGCACGGGGACGTCCACGGCCACGCCGGGGTGCTGGGTCGTCCACCCACTCAGCTTCGTCCACAACAGGGTCGTCTGGCAGGTCTTAATTATCATCCCCAGAATCTGCACCGTGGTCGTCCATATATCTTGAATGGCGGCCATATTCGTGGGTGTCTTCAGGGTCATAGGTGGGATCCTGGTCGTCAGTTGGTGGTGATACATCAGGTGGCGACTGCTGGCGTGGGCGGCTAGTGGGTGGTGAAGGTGAGCTAGTTGTCTCTGAATTTTTAGGCGACGACGAGAGCGTTTTGGGGGCAGTTTAGGGCCTGAGGTGCTGCTTTGTGCCCCCCCTGTGGCCATGAACAAGACCCTTCTGGAGGTGCGTTGACCACTTGCACCACTTGTTGATGGCTGTGGGTCATGCTGGGACAATACCGCACCACTTGCACCACTTGTTGATGGCTGTGGGTCATGCGGGTACAATACCGCACCACTTGCACCACTTGTTGATGGCTGTGGGTCATGCTGGGACAATTCCGTACCACTTGCACTGCTTGCACCACTTGTTGAGGGCTGCGGGTCATGCGGGGTCAATGACGCACCAGCCGCGGGTGAGGAGGTCCCGGGAGACAAAGGAATAGGCCTACCCACACTCGACTCTTCACTCTCATCCTCACTATCAGCATCTTCACCTCTTTCCCTTTCGGCCATCTACCGTGCCTGCTTCCTTGCACTATCCAGCACAGCTCTCCTATAAAAATAACTGGCTATTTTTGCCGGGGAAGGAGTCCCCACAGCCGACGCCGGGGTCGCAAGCGTGTGCGTCGTGTCACGTTCACGTGATGCGGGTAGAACACTTCCCATTTCGCTAACATTTTCATCACCTTCATGATGTTCACCGCATCCAACATTGTCATCATTATCATCATCACCATTGTCATCATCAGTGCTATGAAAGCCCTGGAATTCTTCGCCATCTTCCACTTCATCAACATCTTCACTAACCACATGCTCTAAGTCAAAATCACTCGCAATCTCAATCTCACTAAGTTCATCACTATCGTCACTTAACTCTTAGTACACGTGCAACACCACCGGGACTTAGGAATGCTTTCTTGGTCCTTTTAGCCTTGCCTTTCTTAGGCTTACGGGTCGCGGCAGCGGGCGTCTATTCGGACACAGCGATTTTTTTCGGGTTAACTCCAGCCATCATGGATGCGAGATAAGAACTGATGCTGCCTGGTAATTTGTGCTTGGTGGCGCTGCGGTCGCCCACGCACAAACAAAAATCCGCCCGCGCAATTTGAACGCGGCCTCATATGAGGCCTCCCGGACTCCTAACCAAAATACGTTTTGCCTCATATGAGGCCTCCCGGATTCCAAGGGTTAATGCCTTTTTATCCAAAAAAATGCAAGTACATGCGGATTGGGACAAGCAAGATAGACAAGGTAGGATACAGTATGTATGAAGTGATGGAGGAAGTGAATGCAGAAAAGGATATAGGAGTAGTGATAGACAATAAGTTAAATTTCTCAGAACATTTAGCGGAAAAGATAAACAAAGCCAATAGAATTGTAGGGCTGATAAGGAGGACATTTGTGTCACTTCACGAAGAAATCTTCAGGAATCTCTATACAGCGCTGGTTAGCCCACACCTGGAATATGCGAACCAGGTGTGGGCTCCATATATGGTAAAGGATATAGAAGCAGTGGAGAAAGTGCAGAGGAGAGCTAGTAAGCTAGTACCAACGTTGAAGAATGCGGGCTATGAGCAGAGGTTGAGGACACTGGGACTTCCGACACGGCATATAGGAGAAAGAGAGGGGATATGATAGAGACTTTTAAGATAGTGTCAGGAAAGTATGATGGGGATGTGTGTGAAGGTATCTTCTTGATGCGGGAGGGAACAAGAACGAGAGGACACTCTAAGAAAATTTACAAAGAATGAAATAGGCTTGAAAAGGCAACAAACTCATTTTGTGATAGAGTGGTAAATGAGTGGAACACACTGCCCCAGTATGTAGTCGATTCCGAATCAATAAGGAAGTTTGAAAGTAATCTTGGTAAAGCATGGGGAAGATAAGATTTGAAGTTTGATTATAAAGCAAAAATACAGAATAGTAAAAAATTTGCGTCTGCTACCGCTGCCGCCAACACCGTGAACGACCGCAGTAGTGCAAGTACTGGCACTGAGCTGGATACACAGGCCTAGTTTGCCTTTTTCCAGAGGATCTACTGTAAGAAACTGTAAGAAATAATTCACCTAAGTTTTATGGTTAGAACTGTTATTTAGCCATATCTACATTATTATTTACAATGCATAAGATTTACAGTAGGCCTAGTTTATGTAGACAAAAAACATGTTTTCATAGGCCAAGGCTAAAACTGGGAAAAAGTGCAACTTTTAGAATGAGCACGGAACCGATTAGAATTTTCCCCATAAGAACAGTGCCCCGATTTTGGCTGTTTCAATCTTAGCTCGATTTCTGCAGAACCGATTAGGAGCTAAGATGGGGGCTCCACTGTAGTTTTTTGCTGGTGGGGGGCTAGGGTTAGACGGCTGACTGGTTTTGGCAGATGCCAATCCCTGACCTGACTTGTGTTGTGACTTATTCTTATTATGCCACTTACCTGATTGTCTTCCCTGTTACCGCTTGTGCGGAGTACTTCCTTGAGCCGGGGGAGCCATGGGGCCCTGAAAGGGCTTAGCACCACTAGGTTGTGAATTACCTCCACTCTTAGGCTTGGAGTACGGTTTCTTAAAGTGCTCTTTCCTAGCCTGGGAAGTACTCGGCTGCAAGCTGTCAACCATATTATACACTGCCTTCCAAGTCTCAGGGTTGAGCGGAGAGGCAGTTAACACAGGTGAAAGGGTTACCCGGCGGCTAATGTCGTCCGGTAACTTCTTAACCATATACACACTCAAGTCCTGACGTGCACGAACAGCCTCCAACAAGGCTATTTGGATGTCGCCCAAGGACTGGATGGAATTCTGTAATAGAAGCCGCTGGGATAAATCGGTGGCCTTCCTAACATCCTGATCAAAAATAGCGGCTATGGTCCTCGTGAGGGACTGGGCTATTTGGCGACTCAGTATAAATTGTGAAAATAGTCTATTTATCTATCTATTGCCCGACGCCGTGATCCCCGAAGGGGTGGCCACGAACGAACCGCCCCCATGCACCTCTGTCCCCAGTCAGTCGACGCCCCTCCCCCCAACCAGCACCGCCTTCGTTCATATACTTCCTCATTCCATCCTTCCACCTCTCTTTTGGTCTACCTCTCCCTCTCTGTCCCTCCACCTCGCTCTCGTACACCCTCTTAGTCATTCTCTCGTTTTCCATATGTTCCATATGGCCGAACCATCTCAAGTTGTTCCTTTTCACACTTTCCAGCACATCTACCTCCACACCACACCTCCTTCTTACTTCCTCATTAGTCTGTCTATCCCTCCAAGTAACTCTGCACGCACTTCTTAAGTAATTAATTTCCACTGCTCTCACTCTTGGTCTGAGTCTCTCAACGAACGTCCATGCTTCGCTTCCGTAAGTCAGTGTCGGGATTACCACACTGTCATGCAAGGACTTCTTCACTTCCATACTGACCACCCTATTTCTTGTTACTGCTTTCAACGTTCCTACAACCCTCTTCCCCTGTTGTACCCTCTCCCGCACTTCTTCATCCATAGTCTCATCTTTACTCAACACACTGCCCAGATACTTAAAAGAGTTGACGATCTCCATAGCCTGACCGTTCAGCTTCACCTCACACTCTGTGACTTCACCCCTTTCGAAGACCATAACCTTGCTCTTCCCCGCATTTACCTTCAAATTCCGTTTTTCGCACACTGTTCCAAACTCATTTACCAGACCCTGCAACTCCCATTCATTATCACTCATCAGAACTATATCATCCGCAAACAGCAGTATAGGTAGCTTCCACTCAATTCCCTCCCTTTTCAGTGATACACCAACATCCACTGCTCTTGATAGTATTTCTTTCATGACTCCATCCATATATACAGTAAACAACCACGGGGACATCACACACCCCTGTTTCAAACCAACATTCAGGTCAAAGAACTCGCTCTGCTCACTCTCCACACGTACTGCCGCCTTTGCACCCTCATACATGCTCTTCACTGCTTTCAGCAACTTGCCATCTACTCCGTATATTCTAAGTACTTTCCACAAACCTTCTCTATCGACTCTGTCATAGGCCTTCTCCAAGTCCATAAAGGCAACATACACCTTTTGTTGCTTCTCCAGATATTTCTCCACAACACAATTCAGGGTAAAAATCTGACCTACACATCCTCTTCCCTTCCTAGAACCTCTCTGCTCGTCGCCTATCCATTTCTCCGTTCTCACTCTCACTCTCTCAATCACTACCCTACTGTATACCTTCCCTACTACGTTTAGAAGACATATTCCTCAGTGGTTTCCACACACTCCTCTTTCCCCTTTGCCCTTATATAGGGGGACTATTATGCCAGTCTTCCAGTCATCGGGTGCACTCCCCTTCTCCCATGCTAGTTTGCACATTTTCCATATCCATTTGATCACTATCTCACCACCATACCTCAACATTTCCCCACACACTCCATCTGTTCCTGGTGCTTTCCCCAACTTCACTCTTTTCATTGCTTCCCACACTTCTGACCTCCTGATCCCCACCTCCTAAAAAGCTTTATTCCTCAATTTAAAGTCTCTGTCTAGATGTGCCGAAGGGGGGGTAGAAAATGGTTCCTGCAAGTCCCAAAGAGACAATTTAGGGGCCGAAAGAAATTCAAACAGAGCAGGAGGAATCCCTCCGGCTTGATTTACAGTAAACCCTCAAATTACGCGGAGGATGCGTACTGTCTTGTCAGCGCGTACGTTCGTTTGCGCGTACATGGGAGTTAAATATAAATGGGGAAAATAGGTATTGGTCTTAGTCCGACCGAAAGTTGTACTATTTCTACCTTTCATCACCTAAAAACCACAAATATATAACATATTACTGTACAAATATGTTTTTATAACCTAATCTACCACACAAAATACATTTAATGTATAAAAATAAGACACAAACATAAATTAACTCACATTGGTAGTGGTTGAGCAACGCCGATGTTATGGATCTGCGCCATCGATCGATAGCACTGCACCCGGAACTGATCGACCGAAATAATAGGCCTAGCCGCCTAGGCCTACTGGTAAAGGTTTTAGTCGAAAAGTAATACACCCTGTATACTGTATAGTTTCATATAGCCTTCATAGTGTCAAGTGAGATAGTTCAATAGCTCCTATACATATTAAGGAATTGGCTTCACATCATTTAGCCAGGGGAGAGCAGTAACCTTTGAAGCGACTTTCGAGAGAAGTGTAAACATTCTCACCTCCAACTCCCGAACAGAAACAGATTTTCCATTTCCGATTTTGTTTGCTCAATAAATGATGCATGCAATGAAAAACGAAGAACAGTCTTTTTAATAGATTCATAATATCCTGTTGTGCTTTATAGATACATAATAGTTTGGTACGGGATATGTGTCTCTCTTCACAGTCTACGGTGACGACGTCGGAGGGTCCGGCGTCACGCCAATATGTCCGCCCGAACTTTCCAACATATACGAATCGACTCCCGCTCGTTCGCTCGGCGCGTACATTTGAATAATTGAGCGTACATTTCGATTTGTTTCCTCAATTGTGGTTCATGCGTAGCTTTGATTACGCGTAGATAAATTGTGCGTATTTTGAGGGTTCACTGTATAGGCATTGAGAACCAAATGTGGTTGTCCTGAGGTATTTGATAGGAGAATTTTGACGTTATCGTAGTTGCAAACTGTTGCACCTCAGCCTCCCAGTCCACCCACGGGCCTAGACCTACGCGGCAAGGTAAGGCAGACATTTTGACATATGTTTCATTAATGTAGGTAGTATATTAAGCGAGATTAGCCTTAGTTTACTTTTGTTGTTTTTCAGCCAGATCGCCCAGGTACGAGCTCCGTCCTTTTGTAGGGCAGCCCGGGCTGGAAGGGTTAAGAGCTGCTTCACTTGTCAAGTTTTTGGATTTGAGATCGGCACGTATAGTCCGATCCCAGGTCTTCCTCGGTCCACCCCTTGGTGCAGCTCCTGCATCTTTTCACCCAATTTTGTTTATCCATTCTCTCCACATGTCCATACCATCCCAATCTACTTGTACGCATATCCTCGCTAATACTCTTTATACCTAAACGTCTCCTCAGCTCATGATTTGTTATTCTATCCTGCAGCCTGGCCCTACACATCCATATCACCATTCTCATCTCATTACGTTCCATTCTGTTGACATCCTCTACTTTAACGGCCCATGTTTCTGAGGCATACGTCATTGCACTTCTACATGAGGCATATACCTTTCCCTTCAGGGGGAGAGGCATTCTTTTCATGGTCAGAATTGGCAGCAATTCTCTAAACTTCCCCCAGCCACATCTAATTCTAGCGACAGTGGCAGCCTCGGCCCCACCACCGGCAGAGATGGTATCTCCTAGGTAACAAAACTTGTCCACCAGCTCCAATGACTCATTTCCAAACTTCACAGCCACAGGATCATCATTTAACACAAGCTCACCTTTGAACACTACGCACTCAAATTTCTCTATTTCTGACTTATCCTTCGGCAGGGGTCCTTTTATGTCCTTGTCCCAATTTTGGTTTGTTTAGTTTGCAAGTTTTACATTTTAATTCTACTACAGCGCTTACTCTCATGGTGCACTCAACATCGACAGATGCTAAATCAAATCGAGTTAGCACCCACACCCTTTCCACACACTGCACATGGGTATGCACCGCTGTTTTCCACATTGCCTCTTCTCAATCTACAATGCATTACCTTGGTTTTGTTAATATTGACTCTTAACCCTTGCTCGCCATACCTTGGGTTTAACCCATAAACGGCGAGCGTCCTCATATGAGTCCGTACTGGGCGAAGGCGAGCGTCCTCATATGAGCCAAGGCCTAAAAAAAAACTTTTAAAAGGGCCCCAGTAGCACTTAAAAAAAAAAAAAACAGTGTTTAAGTGAGATAATTCCCCTCCATACCTCGTATCACTCCTCCGCATATGTCAAAATCTTCTCCTTCCCCCTTCCCCCCCCCCCTTCAATTATCACTGATTTGTCCTCTTATTTCCATATTAATTGGTGTTTTTATCATGACAATATCTCCAAACCGGTCTAAGCCGTGCTCATGTTACTAGAGAGGGTGTAGAGTGTCTGAGAGTGTGAGTAAGTCAGTCTAGCTCCAGGCTCCGAGAAGGGAGGGTGTGGCCCGCCTCAGCTCCACACTTGACGAATGGCCGGTCGGCAATTATTCGCGATTTTGATCATCCAAACACTATTCCCACTTGTTTTATTGTTGTTACATGTTGCTATCTTCACATTAAACGTAAAATAGGCACATATGAATAAGTAATAACGATATTTATCGTAAAATGACGATTATAGGTGGGAATGGAGCCTAATATGTCTGCCCAGTTATGTGGTGTCCATTACACATAACTCGCCGTTTTTGGGTTAAGAGTCAATCTTAACAAAACCAAGGTTATGCATTGTAGATTGAGACGAGGCAATGTGGAAAAAAGCGGTACATACCCATGTGCAGTGTGTGGAAAGGGTGTGGGTGCTAACCCGATTCGATGTAGCATCTGTCGATGTTGGGTGCACCATGGGAGTAAGTATCCAATGTCATAGTATCCCACCCTCGTGCCGAACCCCTGCCCATCCAATCTACTCTGATTACCTTGATAACATGATGATCTAATAAGCCTAGTCGTGCTGTGCAGGGAGATCACGAAGGCGTCGTAAGGAGCCTAGATCGCAGGTGGGCAAATTTTTAACTTTCTCTTTTCTCACCCATATTTTTGTTTTTCTTTAAACTAGTGGCCTCGAAATATGTACAACGTATCTAGGAGAGAATGAAGGTGCAACTCTAGAAGATATCAATTAATCGTGCTAGTGGTTTCGATAATTTGGCCGCTCCCAGAGCGGAGCGGAATTATACAATTGTATATAGCACTACCCCCAAAATGGGGATTGGGCCTGAGCATATAGAATATAGATAGATAGATATAGATTACTCTCAGGAAACAAAATTATAGGTTTGAGTCCCGGAGGGAAGAAGGAAAACCTAATATTTAGTAGTGGCCCCGAAATCATTGACGATATGCCTATTATATAATAGCTCTCTTTCAAACACCCGCGGTCAGCCTGTTTGAAACAACCGCCACAGGGGAAAGAGTGCCGACATCATAAGTGCATCGCTCATTCTCTTATGGAATCGTCTTAATGATTGGGTACTCACTACGAAAAAACTATGTAAAAAATATAAAAGAATTAATAACTTAAGAATTGTTATAATAAAGCTTCCCAACTTTGTGGATGTCTTTCTGTGGATTCTATCCGAGACGCTGAAGCTTGCGGCGTCATCGCGCCTTCAATGATATATCAAGATTAAACTTAAGACATCAACGAATGGGAAGGGGATGGAAGGGAGGGCCCTGCATTGTCAATGATTTCGGGGCCACTACTAAATATTAGGTTTGACTCCTGTAAGGAGATAAAGAAAACCTAATATTTAGTAGTGGCCCCGTAATCATTGACGATTATGCCTATTACATAAGGCACCCTCTTCAAACACTCATTTACCGTAGTTTGAATCTACCGCGCAGAGCATAAAAAATTGAGGAGCCTTCATCATGAGCGCACGCAACCTCACTCATGGTTCGTCATTATGAAATTGGGTACTCACTACGAAAAACTTCGTAAAAAATAACAAATAAAAATAAAATAAGAATAACTATTCATAAGCTTTCCATAACTTCGTGGATGTACTTGTGTGGATCTTTAACCAGATGCTGACTTCAGGCGTCATTCTTCCTTCACTGACATATCAAGTAAACCAAAATCCTTAATACATCAACGAATGGGAAGGGGATGGTCGGGAGGGCCCCAGTCGTCAATGATTATGGGGCCACTACTAAATATTAGGTTTTCTTTATCTCCTTACAGGAGTCAAACCTATAATTTATTAGTGGCCCCTCCATCATTGACGATTATGCCTGATATCGAAGACTGGAGGGGGACATTCGTAATCATATCATAACTCTAGCAAAAGCAGATAATCATACAACCACATAGTATTCATACTTTGTAAAAAATATATATTTGTGTGCATAAACTTTATACAGCATAAAAATATACAAAAATGGTAACAAGCAGGAGCGTGCTTCGAAGAAGCCTGCTTGGACAAAAAGGGGTTAACTCCGAGACACTGTACACAGAGCTGGTAGTTAAGAAGGCACCTCACTTAAAGTAAGTGGTGAAAAACAAAAAACATCAAAGTTTACATGTGCACATATAAACCCCATTAACTCTTGGATATATTTTGAAAATTATACCGTAAAGAGGTACTTACATTACACATACCAGCTGCGGCCGCAACTACTAAGATTTACTTAAAATTATATTGGCTTCACAGCCAAAACTATTTACAACAAGCATTGTCTTTGAACTATGATTGGACGTTAGCACAATTTCCTGTAATGAATTCTACAGAAAATTCTTTAAAATCACAGCACCTACACCCTGTATCACAGCTTGTAAGCTTCGCACACGTACTCTGGCGGGGTCTAGGGTGTCCTATGTTACACTGACTGCACCCCCCCCCCCTCTCTTTTCTTCATCTAAACATTAAGTAACCCAGAGGCCACCTAGACCCTCTGCCGTAAAGCTATACATGGCATGGAAGGCCTGTCTAAAGCTACTGAAAGGTATCTAGTCAAAAAAGTATGATTAGAGGACCAGAGGTGCGTGGCTGCTATGTCCTCAACAGAAAAATTCTTAAGGAAACGTAAAGAGGTCTCCCATTTGCGTAAATCATGAGCTCTACCCACAACGCCGGGATTACTTTCCTGAATGACGTTAACTAAGAGAGAAGCCAGTTTACGCTTCATAACGCGTTTACCCGTACTTGATACCCATAAAGCACCTTGTTGATTCCTAGGTGCGACCTTCAAATATTTGGTAAGCGCTTGCACTGGACATAAATTATGGTGCACCTTTCCCCTTTTCAATGCCGGCACCGTGAACTCTGAAAACACGTGATCACTGTGTTCATTCTTGGCGATGAACCCTGGGGAAGGAGCAATATGAATACAATCATTGAGCCTACCAAACCTGATGCAATTAGGTGTGTTGCTCATCGCCGCCAGCTCAGACACCCTGTTCCCGGTAGCCAAAGCCATAAGGAATACTGCCCTTTTTAAAAGTAAGTCAAAATCTGCAGTATTTTGGTACCGCCGGGAATGAAGTAATGACAACGCTTTGTCCAGAGACCAGGTAGGCATGAGCTGACGGGGAGGTGGGCGGAGTTTAAAACATGCCCTCATGAAGCCTGTTTCCTCCGCTAGTGGTATGGTTAGACCTGTAAGGTCCAGGAATGGCACCCTAATTGCTGTTAAGTGATTCTTTAACGTTACTACTGATAGGCGTTTCTGCTGAAACAGATAGTTTAAATAATTAAAAACCAAAGCCACTGAAGGCACGGATTGTTCTGTTCCGAGTATCCAAGAAGTAAAAGACTGCCAATGCGAATGATACTGTCTTTTAGTAGATTGTGTGTATTGATTCATGAATTTATCGGTCACGGTTCTACCATGCGGAGCTAGCCATTTGGCCTCCTGAATGTCCATAATGCAAAAGTCAGCGAGGTCTCTAGGTTGCCAATCGTGTCTAAGTGGAAATACCCGACCGGGAGCGACACCGGGTTCGGGTACCACGTCTTTAATTGCTGGTACCACGCCTGCGCCGGCCACAGGGGCGCGATTAATGAGACGACGCCCCGATAATCCTGTAGTTTGTTTACTACTTGGCACATTATAGAAGCATCTGGCGGCGGAAACAGATAAATGGAACTCCACATGTTCCAGTCCGTCACCAGTGCGTCGGGTCCTCCCGCCGGCGTGGTTGTCCGGCGGGTTAGGTACAGCGGGAGTTTGTGAGTCTGCTCGGACGCAAATAGATCCACTTGTGGACGGTAAGGCTTCGCAATCATTAGGTCGAAAATGTTTTGCTTGAGCGGCCATTCTACTGTTGTGCTCTGTCTCCGAGATAGAGCGTCTGCCCAGATTTCGGGGCCACTACTAAATATTAGGTTTTCCTTCTTCCCTTCGGGACTCAAACCTATAATTTATTAGTGGTCCCTCCATCATTGATGATATGCCTGATATCTCAAGACTGGAGGGGGACATTTGTGACAATATCTGAACCACTAACAAATTACCATAGGTAGATAAAAACAACCATATAACAATCTTAAATTTATTGTATACAGACAATATTTTTGGTAAAAAATTGAAAGAAAAGCAGAGTGCGTGCTTCAAAGAAGTTTGCTTATAAGTAACCTTGCAGGTACATCAGTAATGAATATCACATTGAGATTCAATAAAAATATTTTCCAAGAATGTTGTATTCTTGTCCAAAAACAAAATGAATTATTTGACCCCTCCTAGACGTCAAAGTTCTATAGGAACAAACAAATAATTTGATACTATATATTTGGTCCTTAAAATTAATCTGTACATATTGTATATTTTGTACAACTTATCTTCTATATCCCATAGTGCAACTATTAATGATATATATTAAAAAATAAAATTTGAACTGTATAACCAGTTTGGCTTAGCAAGTATCACAGCTCTTATACTTATCACATTATCCGGCGGAGGGTCTGAGGGGTCTTGGCTCTCCATTACCTCCCCCCCCCCCCTCTTTTTTTCACACTTAAGATTATTCTTAAATCTAGTAGCACAAAGACCAATTAGACCTGCTGGTGTAATGCCACACAGATGAGTTTTGGTTTATCCAAAGCCACAGATAGGTAGTGCATCAGGAAAGTATGATTGGATGACCACAATCGTGTGTTAGCTATGTCATCTATGGAATAATTATGCAAGAATCTTAAAGAAACTGGCCACATCCTGATGTCGTGGGCCCTTCCCACTATACCGGGATTACTTTCTCGGATTACATCTACAAGCAAGGATGCTAATTTTCTTCTCGTGACGCGCTTACCTGCACTATTGACCCATAAAGCTCCCTGCTGTTGAGGTTGTGACACTCTCAAAAACTTGATCAGAGCTTGCACTGGGCATAAAACATGGTTTGTGTCTCCACGCTTGAGCACCGGGACAGTAAAATCAGAAAATACATGATCGCTATGTTCATTTTTAGCGACAAAAGTGGGGGATGGAGCAATTTGTACATTAATATTGCATCTCCCAAACCTGAGGCAATTAGGTTCGTTGCTCATCTCCGCCAGCTCAGACACCCTGTTACCTGTGGCCAAAGCCATAAGGAACACAGCCTTCTTTAACAGTGAGTCGAAATCCGGCACATGATTATACCTGCGCGAATGAAGCAAAGACAATGCTTTGTCAAGTGACCAGGTAGGCATGAGCTGACAGGGTGGTGGGCGAAGCTTGAAACATGCCCTCATTAACCCTTTCTCTTCTGCCTGCGGTATAATGTAGTCATAAAAGGGAGTTCTGATAGCTGACAAATTATTCTTCACTGTTATTACAGAAAGGCGTTTTTGCTCAAATAAGTAGTCCAAATACTTGAAGACCAAAGCTACTGATACGTCAGTTTGCGGCGTTGCTACTATCCAGGTCGTAAAAGACTTCCAATGCGATTGATATTGACGCCTGGTAGAAAGAGTATACTGATTCAGAAATTTAAAAGTGATGCTCTCCCCATACGGAGTTAACCATTTGGCGATCTGAATGTCCAAAAGGCAAAAGTCAGCGAGGTCTCTAGGTTGCCAATTGTCTCCAAGTGGAAGTACAAGATCGGGAGTGACACCGGGTTCTCGCACCACATTTTAAACTGGTGATACCACACCTGAGCCGGCCATAGAGGCGCGATCATCGAGACTAAGCCCCAGTAACCCCCGTAGTTTGTGAACTACTTGACACATGAGTGAAGCGTCTGGAGGCGGAAACAGATAGATGGAATTCCACCTGTTCCAGTCCTCCATCAATGGGTCTGGACCCCCCGCCGAAATCTCTTCCGACACCTCTAGTAACTTCCGAGACCTCGTTGACCCTTGCTTTTGAATGCAGGCTACCGCATTCAAATTGTCCATTCGAAAAGCTACTGATTCCCCCCACAATGGGGAGCCGTGAGCCTGAAGGAAAAATAAAGGGACAAATAGCTCTTTCGCATTGATGTGAAAACTCTCGGATTGGGACCAAAGACCTTGACCCTGATGGCCTAGGTTTGACTGATTACCGCAGCCTATTGTCCCTGAAGCATCTGTGTCTATCCATACCGTAGGTGGAGGAGACGTCCACATCATTATTGTGTGCAGTGTTTCTCTCCTCGCCCAGACTGATAGTAAGTTGTGAATTAACGGTGGAATTCGCCACAACTTTCCCGCCGGCAACAGCGGGAAATGTTTGTTTCCTTCCAGGATTAATCTCTTTACTTTCAACCGGCCCAACTTTACAGTTAATTGAATCCAGTTGAGAGAGCCGACCAGGGATTCCCATGTCCTTCTCGTGGTAGTCAGACTGTGGAGAAACAAAAAAAAAATCTTTCAAAATCTGTTGCGATTGTCCACATTCTGACTGAGAGTAAGATATGCTGTGTCCTAGACCAGCCCTATCCACTGAATTACCCGTGTGGGAACAAGGTTCGACTTTGCCAAGTTGACCTTGAACCCTAGGGATTGAACATGATTTATAATTTGAGTGACATGGATGTTGCATTGACTCTCTGACTCGGCCCCCACTAGCCAGTCATCTAAGTACCACAACACCTTGATTCCCTGATTTAACATTGGCATGAGGGCCTGCCGGACTAATTTTGTGAATATTCTCGGTGCAAAGTTCAACCCGAATGGCATTCTCTGAAAGACATAAGTCTGATGCTCTATCCTCAAAGCGAGGAATTTTTGGAACCTTTTGTTTACCGGGACGTGCCAATAGGCTTCTGTCAGGTCTAACGAGCACATCCAACCTTGCGGCGGAAGTGTTAGCCTGATGTGATTCACAGTGAGCATCCTGAACGATGTGTTGTGAATGTGTCGATTCAAACAAGACAGGTCTACGACTGGTCTCATCTGAATACTGTCCCTCTTCGGTACGAGAAAAAGTCTGGAAGTGTAAACTGGGCAAGTTGGAATGACCGGGACAATGATATGCTTGGTGATCATTTCCTGGACGAGTGACTCCACCTCTAAAGGCACATGATTGATTTCGAGTGGTTGACGTAAACAAGGTCGCCGGAGCCACCGCCAGGTTATGCCCTTGCGGACCACTGTCCTTGCCCAAGTCCGCCGGGGCCAAGCCCGATGACACGCCCGAAATGACCCAGTTACCTGACTGGGCTTGTCCGGCGTAACTACCCTCGGATCCAACTCGCCCTCGACAGGCCCCGGGAGTGAGAGATTTTGTGATATGACTATTTTTTTTATGGTGGTTGGATAGGGTTAGACGGCTGACTAGGTTTGGCAGACGTCGATCCCTGACCTGATCTATGTTTTGGTTGATTCTTATGCCATTTACCTGATTGTTTTCCCTGCCAAAACTTATGGCTCTGAAAGGGTTTGGACCCACTAGTTTGAGGTTTTGCACTGCTTTTGGGCTTAGAATATGGTTTCGGAAACTTAAAATGGTCTTTCCTAGCCTGGGAAGCACCCTGCTTGACAGTATCTACCATATTGAATACTGTTTTCCAAGTAGTGGGGCAAAGCAAAGAGGGCGTCAACACTGATGAAAAGATTACCCGGCGACCAATATCTTTCTTACAGTTTCTTACAGTTCTTACAGTTCTTACAGTAGATCCTCTGGAAAAAGGCAAACTAGGCCTGTGTATCCAGCTCAGTGCCAGTACTTGCACTACTGTGGTCATTCACTGTGTTGGCGGCGGCGGCAGCAGACGCAACATTTTTACTATTCTGTATTTTTCCTTTATAATCAAACTTCAAATCTTGTCTTCCCCATGCTTTATCAAGATTACTTTCAAACTTCCTTATTGATTCGGAATCGACTACATACTGGGGCAGCGCGTTCCACTCATTTACCACTCTATCACAAAATGAGTTCTTTGCCTTTTCAAGCCTATTTCTTTCTTTGTAAATTTCCTTAGAGTGTCCTCTCGTTCTTGTTCCCTCCCGCATCAAGAAGATACCTTCACACACATCCTCATCATACTTTCCTGACACTATCTTAAAAGTCTCTATCATATCCCCTCTCTTTCTCCTATATGCCAATGTCGGAAGTCCCCGTGTCCTCAACCTCTGCTCATAGCCCGCGTTCTTCAACGTTGGTACTAGCTTGCTAGCTCTCCTGTGCACTTTCTCCACTGCTTCTATATCCTTTACCATATATGGAGCCCACACCTGGTTCGCATATTCCAGGTGCGGCCTAACCAGCGCTGTATAGAGATTCCTGAAGATTTCTTTGTCAAGTGACACAAATGTCCTCATCGGCCCTACAATTCTATTGGCTTTGTTTATCTTTTCCGCTAAATGTTCTGAGAAATTTAACTTATTGTCTATCACTACTCCTATATCCTTTTCTGCATTCACTTCCTCCATCACTTCATACATACTGTATCCTACCTTGTCTATCTTGCTAGTCCTAATCCGCATGTACTTGCATTTTTTTGGATGAAAAGGCATTAACCAATGTTCAGACCATCCCTTCATGCCCTCCACATCTCCTTGAAGCAAACCCACATCTTCCTTACTCCTCACTCTTCTATACAGCTTAGTGTCATCCGCATACAGGTATATCTCACTTCCATTGGTTATAACTTCAGGTAAGTCGTTGATAAATATAACGAACAGTAGTGGTCCCAGCAAAGATCCCTGAGGTACCCCACTTGTAATTTCCCTCCACCCCGAGCCTATTCCATTCACCAGTACCCTCTGTCTCCGATCTTTCAGGAAGGCTTCTATCCATTTCACACATTTCTCCCCTATACTATAGCTTCTAACTTTCTCTATTAACCTTTTATGTGAGACCTTATCCAAGGCCTTCATAAAATTGCAATATACCACGTCTATTACATCACCATCCTCCAGAGTTTGCATCCAATCATCTACCACCTTAATTAGCTGTAGTACCGTCGACCTCCCCGGCAAGAATCCGAACTGTCTCCCACTGAAAAGTTGGGTTTGATTTCATATGCTCCATTATTCCTTCTCTAATTACCGTTTCCATTAGTTTACACACAACACTTGTCAAACTGACTGGTCTATAATTTCCCGGGTCATTTCTCTTTCCCTTCTTAAATATAGCTGTTATGTTCGCCTCTCTCCAGTCCGTCGGGATTTGTCCTGTATTAAAAGATACCTCAAATAAAAAATGTAATGGCTCTACTAACATCTCCCCTCCTTCCTTTATGATTCTTGGATGTATCCCATCCGGTCCCGGGGACTTACTTCTGTTAATTTTTTCTATAGCCCTCCTTATTCTAGCATGGGAAAACTCTATTAGTTCTAGTGCTGGTGCCTGTTTGATGGGAATAGTAGGCACTACATCAACCGACTCTACTGTTAGTACCAAGATTGGAAGCTAAAGCATCACATTTTTCCTTTGCCCCTCAACTTTCTCTTCATAATTGCTGAGGGGCACAGGGCCCTGGGTGAGGCTTTGGTTTCCCGGGCGTTTCCGCACCCTCCTCAGCTCCCCGCCATGGAGTGGCTTCGGTCACCCAGGCTTTACTGTGGTCGGCACGGAAGGTTCTGTGGGGGCGCTCGGTTATGGCCTTGGCCTTGCTCGGGGCCTTGGGGCTGTTCGGCCAGGCAGCTTGGGGAACAACAACAACAACAACAACTGTTAGTACCTCCCCAAAGTATTTCTCCAGCACCTCTGCTTTCTCCTTATCAGTTTCTGCTCTATTCCTATCATTCAAGTCTCCTATCAGTTCTGGGATACCTACTCTTCTTGGTAACTTTTCCTGAATATACTTCCAGAATATTTTTGGATTATCCTTCACATTTCTAGCAATCTCTCTCTCCCTCTCCTTCACCCCCCTCGTTGTCTCCCACCTTATTTTATTGTTTATTTGTCTGCGTTCCAGATCCACTTCTTTAGCTTCTATACTAGACCCCCTGTTCTTTTTTAACAATGTTAGTCTTTCCCACAATCGTTTCTTTCTTCTAATCAATGTCCAAAGCTTTCTTTTCATTGGCAATTCTGGGTTCGTTCTTTTCCTCAATTTTGTTTTATCCTTATATTCCCTTACTGGTACACTTTTGGATACAGCATTCTCCAGTTTAACCCTAATTTTCCTCCACATTCCTTCAGCGTCTTCACCGTTCAAGTATTCCCCCCAGTCAATGTCCAAACACCGTCTCAGCAGCTCATAATCTGCTCTATCATACATGTATATTTTTGTATTGCTTCTATTATCCCTCTCTGTTTTAATATTGCAACTAAAGCTTATACAGGCATGGTCACTACGACCTATAGGGCTATCCACATTGACATGTTCCACTATATCCTCCTCATTGCTAAAAATCAAATAAAGTACACTCCCCTGCGTCCCATCTCTATATCTTGTCATCTCTGTAATATGTTGCGTTAAAAAACAATCTCTCACTTTCTCTATAAACTTATTTTCCAGGCTACACTGTCCCGTTGGAGTAGTACAATTTGCCCAGTTGATCCTTGGCAAATTGAAATCTCCAATCAAAATCTTATATTTGTTCTCTCTATTATCTATTTCCTCCATTGCTTTCAGTAGGTTATCATCCTCTTCCCTACTATTATTTGGGCTTCTATATATAGAGGCAATTAGAATTGATCCTCTTGCACATTTTACTTCAATACACAAATACTCACAATACTGCTGTCTCATATCCACCTCATTAACCTTGAGCTCTTTTCTTACATAAATAAACAGTCCTCTTCCAACCTCTGCTCTAATAGCATTCCTCTCATATAACTCAAAACCCTCCAAACTATACTCCACCAGTTCCCTTTCAATTCTAGCATTTTTTGGTCTTACTTCCTGTAAGGCTATGACATCAGGTTTTTCCTTTTCATCCTGCAACCTACATATCAGTTCTCTTTTCTTGTCCTGGGTAAACACATCCACATTACTAAACATAATCCTTAATCCATCTACCATTCCTTCAGCAACTACACCATCCCGCTCCTCCTGTCCGTACCCTACTCCCCCCTTAGCACTACTGGGTCTGCAACTTTGTCTCCTGTCTCTCCCTGTGACACCTCCACCCTGTTCTCCTCCTCTGTCACAACTCCTATCACATTCTCTTCCCTCCCTGATCTCCCCCTCCCTTCTATTCGTATAAACCACTTCTTCAATATCCCGTCCCTCACTCTCCAGAAAAAATTCCTCTTATCCTCCTCACCCAACTTTCCATTATTTTCATCAGCCTTTTCTTGTAATTCCTTTATTTTTGTCCTTTGTTCTATGCTCAAATCCTTCTTTAGTCTTATATGTTTCAGTTCTTCATTTGTGTTTAGCCTCCAACTAAAATTTGTCACTGTCTCTGCCATTGCCCTGGTTTTAACCCCTTATTGGCGGCGCTCGACTTAAGTCGTGCACCAATTTGCAGCAAGTTAGGAGCATTATTAAGGCTTTTAAAGGGTTAAAATAGAGTGCAAATGGCCGGGAGCGCAGCGGGCCAGACAGCCGACTCCCAGGGCTTACCGCCGCCCATTAACTCATGTTCCCTGTGTTCTCGAGAGGCCGGCAGTGTAGCCAGTAGTGAGCATAGCTGGGAAAAATATACGATATGCTAAACTTCCATGTTCGTGGCACCACTGCAAGAGAACCACGAGTGCTACGTAGCTCGTTCTGGTCTCATTTTGAAGCTTTTAGTGCCTAGTTGTTTGCTAAATAATGTTGTTTTCATGCAGATGCTTGATTTATCATGCAGGAGGGCCTGAATATGCCCAAATGAGCCCAAAACACCCCGCTAGACAAGGGTTAAACTGTCCCTTACAGGTCTCATCTCTCCCCTTTTATATCTACCTATCCTACTGACTTCCTCCACCTGCCCTTCCCATCCACACCTTTCATGACCTCCTTCACTTTCTCCATATCCCTCACTTTTCTCACTCCATTATCATTCATATGAGCCTCTATATCTCCATGCATGATTACACCCCTATCCCTGTCCTTGGCCTCCCTCACAACACTCTCCTTGTTCTTCATGACCCCTACAACTGCACTCTCAAAACATTTTTTGGTCATATTCATTTCTTCCTTTTGCTCTTTCATAATATCCTCCAAATCCTTAACTTTCTGTTCACCTACCACCGTCCATGCAGTTGACTCCTTTACTTCCTTGAATCGTCCTTCGTATTCCTTCAGCTGCTCCTTCAATGCCATATTCTCTGCTCCCAGTTCATCTACCCTTTTCAATACCATCTCTAGGCTATTATTCTATATATCTCTATCTATTGCCTGACGCCGTGATCCCCGAAGGGGTGGCCACGAACGAACCGCCCCCATGCACCTGTCCCCAGTCAGTCGACGCCCCTCCCCCCAACCAGCACCGCCTTCGTTCATGTACTTCCTCACTCCATCCTTCCACCTCTCATTCGGTCTACCTCTCCCTCTCTGTCCCTCAATCTCGCTCTCGTACTCCCTCTTAGTCATTCTCTTGCTTTCCATATGTTCTATATGGCCGAACCATCTCAAGTTGTTCCTTTTCACACTTTCCAGCACATCTACCTCCACACCACACCTCCTTCTTACTTCCTCATTAGTCTGTCTGTCCCTCCATGTAACTCTGCATGCACTCCTTAAGTACAGTAATTCATTTCCACTGCTCTCACTCTTGGTCTGAGTCTCTCAACCAACATCCATGCTTCGCTTCCGTAAGTCAGTGTCGGGATTACCACACTGTCATGCAAGGACTTCTTCACTTCCATACTGACCACCCTATTTCTTGTTACTGCGTTTAGCATTCCTACAACCCTCTTCCCCTGTTGTACCCTCTCCCGCACTTCTTCATCCATAGTCCCATCTTTACTCAACACACTGCCCAGATACTTAAAAGAGTTGACGATCTCCATAGCCTGACCGTTCAGCTTCACCTCACACTCTGTGATTTCACCCCTTTCGAAGACCATTTTTTTTTTTTTTTTTTTTTTTTCTATGTGATTAGGAGGCAAAGGCATAACTGTCTATAGCGAGTGCCTCCCCATAGTTGAAAGAGTGACAGGGCCAAAATCAAGGGACGTTCGAGCCAAAATGCCTGGACACACGGAGTTTGAAGCAATTTAAGTCATAGGAAGAGGGAAAGACTGATTGGGAGAGAGTTCCAGAGCTCAGATGTTGAGTAGAAGAAAGTTTGAGAGTAACGTTTCACTCTTGGGTTGGAGAGTTGCACAGAGTGTGGGATTGAGTTGCAAGGTACCACGTGCCCTACGTAAAGGATCTGGGATAGCTCTGAGGAACACTGATTATTATTAGCGATAGAATAGCGAGAGAGATGCAACATTGCGGCGGAGAGAGAGAGATTGCAGAGAGTTGGTGAGTGGACGGGAGTTAATGATACGAAAGGCCTTCCTTTCAACTTTGTCTAGGAGAGCGGTGTGAGAGGAACCTCCCCACACATGTGAACAATACTCAATACAAGGGCGCACTATGCCCCTGTACAGAGCAAGAAGCTGTGCAGGGGAAAAGCACAGCGGTTGAGCACACCCAGCTTCTGGGAGGCTGCCTTAGCAAGACTGGTAATATGGTCCTTCCAAATGAGAGCAGAAGAAAAAGAGACACCAAGAATATTGAGAGAAGATGAAGGGTTGATTTTTTGTATTGTTGAAGAATAAGGGATAGTCCGCTGGGAGATCCTGACGGGTAGATAGATGGAGAAATTGGGTTTTGGAAGCATTAAAGTTAACAAGGTTTTCTCTGCCCCAATTGGAAATAGTATTTAGATCAGAATTTAAGAGTTCTATGGCTTCATTACGTTTGTCGTTGAGGATTGCTGGCTGGGGCGTTCTGAAAAACTAATGGAGTAGTGTAAGGTTGAGTCGTCTGCGTATGAATGGATGGGAATTAAGGTACAGTTAAGGAGATCATTTATAAAAAATTAGAAAGAGAATAGGAGATAGGACAGAGCCCTGAGGAACACCGGAGTTTATAGGGTGAGGAAGTGAACAATGGCCGTCCACAACGCAGCTATGGAACGGCCGGAAAGGAAATTAGAGACAAAGCACAGATGGAGGGATAGAAACCGAAGGAGGGTAGTTTAGAAATTAAAGATTTATGCCAGACTCTATCGAAGGCTTTCGATATGTCTAGTGCAATAGAAAAAGTCTCACCGAAGTCCCGAAAGGAGGATGACCAAGAGTTAGTAAGATATGAAAGAAGATCACCAGTAGAGCGACCCTTAAGGAAGCCATACTGGCGATCTGAGAGCAGATTATGAGAAGAGAAATGCTTAAGAAATTTGGAAGCAAGAATAGTTTCAAAAACTTTAGAAAGACAGGAGATAAGAGCAATTGGACGATAGTTGGAGGGTTGAGAGCGGTCACCCTTCTTTGGGACAGGTTGAATGTGAGCAAACTTCCAGCATGAAGGGAAGACGTTAGAGGATAGACAGAGACGTTCCCCTGTTGTACCCTCTCCCGCACTTCTTCATCCATAGTCCCATCTTTACTCAACACACTGCCCAGATACTTAAAAGAGTTGACGATCTCCATAGCCTGACCGTTCAGCTTCACCTCACACTCTGTGATTTCACCCCTTTCGAAGACCATAACCTTGCTCTTCCCCGCATTTACCTTCAAATTCCGTTTTTCGCACCCTGTTCCAAACTCATTTACCAGACCCTGCAACTCCCATTCATTATCACTCATCAGAACTGTATCATCCGCAAACAGCAGTATAGGTAGCTTCCACTCAATTCCCTCCCTTTTCAGCGATACACCAACATCCACTGCTCTTGATAGTATTTCTTTCATGACTCCATCCATATATTTACAGTAAACAACCACGGGGACATCACACACCCCTGTTTCAACCCAACACTCAGGTCAAAGAACTCACTCTGCTCGCTCTCCACATGTACTGCCGCCTTTGCACCCTCATACATGCTCTTCATTGCTTTCAGCAACTTGCCCTCTACTCCGTATATTCTAAGTACTTTCCACAAACCTTCTCTATCCACTCTGTCATAGGCCTTCTCCAAGTCCATAAAGGCAACATACACCTTTTGTTTCTTCTCCAGATATTTCTCCACAACACAATTCAGGGTAAAAATCTGATCTACACATCCTCTTCCCTTCCTAAAACCTCCCTGCTCGTCGCCTATCCATTTCTCCGTTCTCACTCTCACTCTCAATCACTACCCTACTGTATACCTATTATTAACTTCCGAAATAGGCCTACATTCACTTCCTTCACTAGGCCTATTCCCTTCCCCACCTGACACACCACACAGTACCTTAACTTTCTCACCAATATCCCCCTTCCATTTCTCCGTATCACTCTTCCAAATCCTTCACAACATTAATAACCTCTTCTAACTTATTATCTGTGCTCTTAAATCCACTAAAACGTTGTAGCCTTTCTTCCGCCTCCGTCAATCCCGAAATTCCTTCCGCCATGTTTGTTTACAATCCCAACAACTCGCAACACTACCGCTGTCCCGTTACTCTACTCTTATTACAATATATATCACCCCTCCACCACAGCAATATATCTTCCAAACACTTCACGAGTCCTTCCTCTCCTTGCTAGCTCCGTATGCACTCGATATTCCGTGTTATTTATCCTTTCTCATGAACATATGCCGGAGCCTCAAAAACTTGCGTCCGCCTCCCGCCATTGCCATTGCCATTTTTTCGGCAATTTCTTCACCATATTGACCCGTAGGTCCTGACGTGCGCGGACAGCCTCCAACAAGGCTATCCTGACGTCGCCCAGAGACTGAATTGAGTTTTGTAATAGGAGCCGCCGGGATAATTCTGTGGCCTTCCTAACATCTGTGTCATTAATAGCATCTATTGTTCTGTTGAGGGACTGGGCTATTTGGCGACTTAACAAGAATTGGGAAAACAACCTGAAGGCTTTGTTTCAATTTAAAGTCTCTATCCAGATGTGCCGGAGGGGAGTTGAAAAGGGCTCCTGCAGGTCCCATAAAGCCAACTTAGGGGCGGCAAGGAAATAAAAAATAGCAGGCAGAACTCCCCCGGCTATATTTATAGGCAAAGAGAACCAAAAATGATTCTCTTGAGATATTTGGTGGGAGGATTTTGACGTTATAGTTGCAGCAAACTGTTGCGCCTCAATTTCCCAGTCCACCCACAGGCCTGAACCTACCTGTCCCACCTGTAGGACTGGATTGCCGGACTGGTCGCTCACCGGAAGTGTATCCAGTTCCGGCGTTAGCGTGGCTTGGACTTTTGTCATTCATGCCGTCAGTCTTGGACCAATCCGCAAATAGTCGTGCAGAGGAGGCAGGAGGAATAGCTGGAGTAGGGGAATACACAAAATACTCATAGGAATAAACATTAGGTATGGCTTTGACAGCTACATCCAAAATATGCCCCTGTGTATCTTTTGCCCTCAGTTTTCGGTTATTGTCGGTTATGCCATGGCTGGATTTTGTGCCATTATAGTCACCCATGAACAATCGGGACCGTAAAGCAAAGGCATAGGGCCTTTCTTTAACGGAACCTTTTCTAAAGGAGGGATATTAATGTCCGTAATAACTCGCACGTTAGTGGTTGTCGAAGCAGGACCTGGAATACTACTAGCTGAAGTAGTTGGTTGAGTTACGTTTGGGAGGGGAGGTGGAACACTAGATGGAACAACGACTCTGGTTGGCTCTAACGGCCGCACAACAGACCCAATCGGAGGAGCTCCCGGCACGGCTGTGGGAGTTTCCTGTGACTTAGGTGCTACATTATATTGTTGCATCATATTGTGGAGAATGTAATCTATATCATCCCGATTAAAATATTGTTTCTGGGAACCCTTTGATGATTCAGACCCTACCTCCGACCCTTCCTCAACCGGGTCAGGTTGAGCGGAAGACAACTGCTCTAAGTCCTCCGGCTCATGCCCTGTAACCTCCATCTCTTCCGGTTGTTGCCGGGGTTCAGAGATTAATTGTTCATTACCTGGTCATACTAAGTCAGGGATGGATGAAGGGATAGTGTCAATATTTTCACTCACTCTATTATCCGCAGGGTATTGGGTAAAGGGCTCTGTTGGGTTCAGGGTGCTTCCACACACTGCGACCTTGCTCCACTCTAGTCTGGGAATCTGGGATAAACTGGGAACTCTGAGTAAACTGTGAACCTGTACCATAGCCTTGTGGCTCACTCGCCGTGTACCCTCTATACTGTTCAGCTAGAACTCTTTGAGATACCACAGGAGCCCGACTAAGTGTTGTATCTAACTTTGCAATAGCGAAATTAACATCTTTAGGTTAGGTTCTGAATATCTGTCACTAGACAGAGTTGACTCAACTCCCTCCGTCCCTACCTCGGAACTGCCAGATTGGACGTTAGACATGGTAGAGGTAGGGGTGGAGGGCGGTGGACGCGACCTCGGCGATTGCCGGTGCCGCGAGCTCGTCGCCTCCTTACGGGAATGTTTATAACCCTTCCCATCTGACTGTTTGCCACTAGACGTCGCCGCGTCAGTTTTCCGCCTCTTGAGCGATTTTGACGTCTCTGTTGACGACTTATAGGACCGCTTGAGCGGCGATCTCGACCGGGACCTGGAACGGTCCTCTTGTGGAGATGTAAACCGCGCTCTCTTATGGCGGCCGGGGGGGGGGGGGTGCCCTAATTGAGGAGTCACTGCTGTCACTACTGCTGCTTACTCGTTCTTTAGATAGAATATTGGGCTTAGGCTTTACTTTTGAGCTGGACCGAGAAGGAGGAGTTTTAATCACTGGCGATTTAATAACTAAATGATCCCAAAGTGCATCGTCATCACAGTGAAGGGCTTTATGAGCTATGTCAATGGTCCCAAAGTGCCTCATCATCACAGTGAGCCTTATGAGCTATGTCTTTGGTATAAGAATTAAAAGTGGTTTTAATTTCTTTCAACGCTACTAGACATGATTGATCTCTCTGATTTAATAATTCCTCAGGTCTGTGCAAACGCCACATTTCTTAGAAACCCAGACTCCCCTGGACCTATCGAGGCACTTTACACACTTTGCGCATAATTTATGATAAAAGACTGGAATGTTAGAGCAAGTTGGGGTAGAGCACAGCGTGACTAAGGGCATGATTTTTTTTTGTTTTTTTTAAAGAGACAATGAACGGAGGAAGGAAAAACACAGATAAAACAAAAAGGTCCATGTGCCTAAAGGCATCCTCCATTCATAAAATGTTTGTAACAACTGGATTTAAACTTTTGTAGATTGTAAGTTTGTGGAAAGCAACTCGAGGGAAGTGAATTCCAAAGAGTAGTAGTTCTAGGGATAAATTAATTTTGATAAGCAGAAGTTCTGCATTGTGGAGGAGAAAGTGTAAATTCATGGGCGCTCTCAGCTGCCTTAGTTCTACGGGGAAAGATGTGGAGAGGCGGCACAATTGAAGCAAGTTCCTCGGAACAATTGCTGTGAAAATATCTGTAGAATAATGCAAGGGATGCAATCTTCGTATGGATAATGTAGGAAGGTCCTGTGTGATTGCAGGGTTATTGATTAATCTAATAGCTTTATTTTGAATTTTGTCCAACTGCCTCAATGCAACCACTCCACTTCCACTCCACAGAGGTGAACAGTAATCCATCTGAGAACGCACATGACTTTTATATATTACGGCCAACTGCTCGTCAGTGAAGAATTCTCGAACTCTGTACAGGAGTCCCAGTTTTTTAGAGGCATTCTTAGCAATGCTTCTAACATAATGTGTCCAGCTCAAGTTAGTAGTTAATGTTACACCGAGAATGTCAATACTAGGGGAAGTGGGAATATTTACATCATTCAAAAATATATGGGAGTCAGTGAGATTCTGTCGGTTGAATGTACAGTACTTGGTTTTCTGTGCATTAAAGGAAACTAGATTCTTTTGTCCCCATTCATTAATTCTAGAAAGGTCCTGGTTCAGAGAAATTGCAGTGTTTATTTTTGAATTTATAAGATCGGGTTGGGTGAAAGAATTGGTAAATGTGAAGGAACTGTGGAGTGTTGAGTCATCTGCGTAGGAATGTATTGGATTATGAGCGGTAGATATGAGATCATTGATATGAATGAGGAACAGAGTTGGGGCCAAAACTGATCCCTGGGAACACCAGCATTTATTGAGTGAAATTGAGAATAAAGGCCATCTACCATTACACATATTTTTCTGTTATGAAGATAAGAAGAAATTGGTGGAACTAATGATGCAAGGCCGTAGTGTGACATCTTCGACAATAAGGATTGATGCCAGACTCTTATCAAATGCCTTTGATATATCCAGTGCTATTGTATGTGTTTCACCATGTTGGTCTGTAGCTTGGTTGATTTGATGCGTAAGAAGGCAAAGAATGTCTGCAGTTGATCGACATCGTCTAAAACCATATTGCCTATCACTGATTAATTTATTATTCTCAAGATGCTTAATTATGTGATTATTTAATATAATTTCAAAGACTTTACCAAGAGTGGAAGTTGTTGTTGTTGTTGTTGTTTTTCCCCAAGCTGCCTGGCCGAACAGCCCCAAGGCCCCGAGCAAGGCCAAGGCCACAACCGAGCGCGCCCCCACAGAACCCTCCCCGCCGACCATAATAAAGCCTGGGTGACCGAAGCCACTCCACGGCGGGGAGCTGAGGAGGGTGCGGAAACGCCCGGGAAACCAAAGCCCCACCCAGGGCCCTGTGCCCCTCAGCAATTATGAAGAGAAAGTTGAGGGGCAAAGGAAAGATGTGACGCTTTGGCTTCCAATCTTGGTAGATTAGGAGGTCAATCCACGCAAGAGACGCCGTCACTTGAGATCTAGAAAATATATAAGTAAAAGGAACAGTCAGAGTAAGCTATGGGTATGGCAGAGATCGCTCAGTTCTCACTCTGATAGACCAGCCCATCACCACATGACTAGAACCCAATCCTCTCAGCATCAGCTAGGAAAGGCCCTAGAAAGCCTCCTTTGGCGGGGGGATAGCTCCCCTATTTCAACCCTTTTCGGGGTTGGGCACCCGCCTCCAAGAGTGGAAGTTATAGCTATTGGTCTGTAGTTTGATGGATCTGAAGAGGCACCTTTTTTAGGAACTGGATGGATGTTTGCTTCTTTCCAGGGTAATGGGAAGCATGAGGTATGAGTACACAGACGGAAAAATTTTGCCAATACAGGAGCGAGCACCAAGGAGCAATTCTTAAGTACTATTGGAGGAATTTCATCTGGACCAGGAGCCTTATCTACTGAGAGATTCTGCATAATAGTTTTGACATGTCTGGTGTGGATCTTAAGTGAGGGAATTTCAGGCAAATTAAAATTAAGTACAGGGACATCTTGATTTATTTCATCTAAGGTCGAGTTGGTGGAGAAAATATCCGCAAGAAGGTTAGCTTTACCTCGTGGGTCACTTACAAGATTGCCAGTCGGAGATTTTAATGGTGGAATGGATGAAGCAGTAGTGAAGTTGGATTTGAATGAGTTAAGAGTAGACCAAATATTTTGTTATCATTTGGATTATTTAGAAGTTTATTTGACTGCTTGTGGAGAAAGTTTGATTTAGTTAGGTTTAATACAGTTTTGGCATGATTTCTGATGTTTCTAAAGTAATTAAAGGCTTCATGTGTTTTTGATCTTGTGTATGCATTGTAGGCTATTGCTTTTTGTTCAGTTACTCTAGCACAATTATGGTCAAACCATTTAGGTGAATTAGATCTTTACTGTACTTTTGATGAGGAATAAAAGTTTCCATTCCAATTTTTACAAAATCTTGTATGTGGCTCAAGGTGGTGTGCATCATTAGAAAAGAAAGAGGTCCAGGGAATATCAATAAAGAAACCTTGAAGACCCTCCCAGTCTGCCCTATCGTAATGCCATTTAGTCACCAAAACAGGTTCAGAGTGGGAAGGTGTGGTAGGTGATAGACAGGTGGCCTGTATCAGACAGTGATCAGAAGATCCAAGCGGGGACCTCACTGTAACATCATAATTTTTTGAAATGGTTGTTAAAAATAAGTCCAGTAGGTGGGAATTATGATTAGGATTATCTGGTACACGGGTGGGTTGGTTGACTAGTTGAGTGAGATTAAATGAGTCTGCAAATAGCTCACATTCAAGACCAGCATCATCAGTCCTGGCTGAATGAGTGAGCCATTCAACATTATGGACATTAAAATCACCCAACACAGTGATTTCAGAAGAAGCATTTAAGTTGAGGACACTGAGTTGTGAGGACAGAGAATCGAAAAGACTTTGCTCTGGAGGAGTATTTGGGGAACGGTAGATGCAACATATGTATTTAAATTTACCAGCAGAAATTAATTTGTATATAGAATAATCAAAATAGGGACATTGGACAATTGAAACTAGTAACCTCCTCCAGGGCAATTTCAGATTTTGCGAAGCAACATACACCTCCTTTAGGTCTGAAATTTTGGAGCAGTTGATAACCTGGAAAATTAAATCTAGACGTGTCAGATGTGGATGTTACTTGAGTCTCTGTCAAAAAAAGGAGAGTAGGGGATTCTGCTTGAAGAAATTGATGTACAGAATTGATGTTAGAGTGAAGTCCCCTTATATTGCTAAAGAAAAAGCTGCACCGACGAGCAGCTTTGGGACGTTGCAATGCTCTTGACACAGTCGCATAATGACGACCGGGAGTGCCCTGTGTCAATGACCCAACCCTGCCGGATATCCAAGGGACCACCAGGTCCCAGATGGAGACTTAACGACCCTCCCGCCGGGATCGGCCCCCTCCCCTGGTGTCCGGTGCCCCAACAGATGTGTTGTGATCTGGAAAGAAGATTTCCAGGAATCAAAGCTCATAAGGATAAACCGAGACATTCACACATCATTATACATGTACACCAAATGCGCCGGAAAATTAGATATGGCCACACCGCCACTCTAATCTACCGTCACACTTGTCTTCGAAAAGACCTCGGAGATCCTTTCTAATTCTGAGCTGCTTACTTGTATTTACCTAATTGTATTTACCTAATTGTAGTTTACAGGAGTTGAGCTAAGCTCGTGTTGTCCCGTCTCTCAGTCTACTTTTTATCAAATTTTTTCTTTAAAATATGGATGTTCCTTGCCCCTACCACCTGCTCCTCCAGCCCATTCCATTTGTCAATACATCTATAGGGGAAGCTAAACTTCCTGATATCGTTCTTGCAGGTAGGTCTTTTTACTTTGTAGCTGTGGCCTCTAGTTATTCCTGTATCCATAATTAATATATCCTCCCTATCCAGCCTCTCCAGCCCCCGGGTACATTTGTACATCATTATCATGTCTCCCCTCTCTCTCCTCTCTTTTAGACTCGGTAGATTTAATTTGTCTAGCCTCCCTTCATATGGCAGTTCTCTGAGACTTGGAACCAATCTAGTAACTGCTCTCTGGATTCTTTCTAACTTGTGAATATGCTTCTTTAGATGCGGGGACCACACCACTGCTGCATACTCCAATCTTGGTCTAATCATACTCTTCATAATTTTCGCTACCATAGTCTCATCCAAGTAGTGCAGAGCAACTTTCGTATTCCCGGCCATTGCATACATTCCGCTAAAGAGCTTGTTAATATGTTTCTCTGGCGACAAGTTATCTTGTATAATCAACCCTAAATCCTTTTCTTTTTCGGCCTTGCTAATTATATTATCTCCCATCCTGTACTCCCAATTTGGTCTATTCACACTTCTTCCCATATTTAACACATGGCATTTACTTATATTAAATTTCATTTTCCACTTGGTGCTCCATTCATATATTTTATCTAAATCCCCTTGCAGTTCCTCACAACTACTTTTATTTGTTATTTGTCTCATAATTTTTACGTCATCTGCAAACATTGACATGTAGGAGTTTATGCCTATCGGCAGGTCATTCACGTACATAAGGAACATGAGAGGTGCCAACACAGATCCCTGCGGCACACCACTCTCAACTTTCCGCCACGATGAGTAAGTTCCTCTAATGTTGGACCTCATTTCCCTATCTGTTAAATAGCTCTCCATCCATTTCAGCAAACTCCCCTGACACATCCTAGCGTCTCAAGCTTAGATAACAATCTCTTATGTGGTACCTTATCGAATGCTTTGGAAAGGTCTAAGTAGACGCAGTCCACCCATCCGCCTCTTTCTTGGAGTACATCTATCACCCTACTGTAATAACATAGCAAACTGGTAACACAAGATGTCCCTTCTCTGAATCCAAATTGCTTTGGGGTTATCTTCTTTCTCTCCAACATTTTCATCCATCTCTTCCTAATTAGCTTTTCACAAATCTTGCATACAATACTAGTAAGTGAAACTGGTCTATAGTTTAGAGGGTCCTCAGGGTTTCCATTCTTGTATATAGGAATGATATTAGCTCTTTTCCATTCAACAGGAACCTGTCCTTTATCTAAGGAAGCTTGAATTATGTCCCTCACTGGCTCCACTAATTGCTCTGCACACTCCTTTAAAACCCAGGCAGACACTTCATCCGGTCCCATAGCTTTCCTTACTTCAAGTCCTCTCATCGCAGATAACAGCTCATCTCTAGTTATTTCAATCTTACTAAGCCCACTCTCCAGTACTCCCGCCTGTGGTTCATCAAAACCTTTCTCTCTAGTAAAAACTGACCCCAATTTGTTATTCATTACCTCGCACATGTCCGATACATTTTCATCCGTCCTAGCATCAACTCTTAATTTAGTAATTTGTTTCTTTACCTTCAACTTACTGTTTATATATTTATAAAATAATCTAGGGTCACTTTCACATTTATTTACTATGTTCTTCTCATAGTTCATTTTAACTTTCCTAATTATGTTAACATATCTATTCCTCTCCTGTTTATATTTATTCCGATTACTCTCAGTGTTCCTTCTTCTTAATCTAGCCCAAGCTGCATCATGCCTACCCAAAGCTCTTTTGCATTCCAAATTAAACCAATCTTTCTGCTTAGTAAAATTTCCAGTTTTATATTTTGGGACAAACAGATTGGTTCCTACTCTATAAATTTTGAGGAATCTACTATATTTACCTTGTACGTCCTGTTCCTTCAAAATAAGATCCCAATCTACTCCCTCTAAATATCTTTTCAAGGATACATAATCAGCTTTACTATAATTTAATCTGTCATTTATGTAGCTATTGTCTAATCTATTGGCATTACTCGAGGTCAACTTCCATTTTAGTAATAGGTGATCACTTTTACCTACAGAACATAGATAGTTTATATCACTAATTTCATGAGGATCTATTGTAAAAATCAGATCGAGTTTAGAAGGTTCGTTATTACCCCTCATTCTTGTATTTTCCTTCACATGTTGTGCAAGTACATTTTCCGTAACCATCTCCACTAGCCGACTTCCACAAGATCTCTGATTTGGCCCTGCATCTCCCGATTCCCAATCAACCTCACTACAGTTGAAATCTCCTACCAAGATCAATCGATTCTTCCTTAAAAGCAATCTTCTCAACGACTGAATCATATCCTCGACCATCTCCTCAAACTCCAACTCCCTCCATGCTCTGGTCTTTGGTGGCATGTAAGCTACTGCTATGTCTAGCTTTTTTCCTTCTATATCATTGAGTTCAACTGCCATTATTTCTGCCTTGTCATTATTTAACTCCACGTGCTTTGCTGTCATAGGGTTCTTAACTAATACTGCCACTCCACCTCCCCTTTTACCCTTTCTATCATATCTCCATATATTATATCCTTCACTAAACACTATGTTGCTGTCAAAGTCCTGGTTCAGCTTTGTCTCCGTCAAACAGACTATCTGTGGTTGATCTTTTCTTAATATATCATCTAACTCTACCTTTTTACCGTTTATTCCATCTATATTAGTGTAGTAGCACAGTATATTTGAATCCACCTCCTTGTTTCTCTTCCCTCTCTGCCTCCTACCAGGTTCACCTCCTCCTCCATCCCTTCCCTGACCCAGTTCCACCTCCCCTGCTAATTCTATTCTCCTCCCCCCCCCTCCACAATCTCCCACACCCCCTGTCCTTCCCTCTGTTCCACCTTCACCACATCCTGGCTCTCTCTCCGGTCCCCTGCTCCCTGCATTATCTCTCGCTCCGTCTCCTTGCTTTGACTTCGTACTTGTCTCTCTGTCTCTTTCCCTATCACTCCTCTTACTTTCGGTTCTTGGTGGCTCCTGATGTACCACTTCCTTACTTGCCCTTCCCTTATTCTCCAAAAAAAAATCTTCTTTTGCTCTTCAGACAACTTTCCATTCTCTTCATCAGCCTTAGCTTGGAGTTCCCTTAACGGTTCTCGTTCTTCTACACTTAGGTCCTTTTTTACCCTTATATGATTCAGCTCTGTCGAATTTAATTTCCAGCTCACATTGGCTATTGCTTCTGCTGTTGATCTAAACTTTAGTTCCACTCTTAGTGGTCTCATCTCGCCCTTCTTATATTTTCCTAACCTTCTCACCTCCTCCGGTTCTTTTACCCATCCATAACCCTCGTCTAGGTAATCCAGTATCCCCTTGACTTTCACAACATCCCTTTCCTTTCTTACCTTCATATCTGCCAGGTGCTCTTCCACATCTCCAAAGATTACTACACACTTACCTCTAACTATTGTCTCTCTCACTACCTTCTCTTTCTTCTTTAAAACTTGCACTAAATTTTTTTCAAATTCTTTCTTTTCCTTTTCTCTCTCTTCCTTGTGCTCCTTCACAATTTCTTCAAGGGCTACCATCGTGGCACTCTCTACCCTTGTCCACTCATTTTTTACCTCACTAATTCCTTTTACTTCCTCACTCAGGTGGCCCTCATATTCCTTAAGCTGAGCCTTGAGTGCCACATTTTCCGCCGCTAACTCGTCTACTCTGGCCATCACTGCCTCTAGGCTGTCACTTACTGGCCTAGGCCTATCCACCCCGCTAGTAACGCCACACATATCGGACAAAACTTCTACTTTAGCCCCTAACTCCTTCCTCCAATTTTCCATCACTCCCCTCCATCTCACAAGACCCATCAATTGTTTTTTCATACTTGCCAACTGATCATCCTTGTCCTCGGTGATAAAGCCTTCAAATTCGTATTCCTCCTCATCCCCAGCTAGGCTTTCACGCCTTTCCGCCATCGCGAGGTGGTCGTCTACCAGCCTAAAAACAACAATCGCCCCACTATCCCATCTCACTCCAGGAACTGTTTTACTTAATCCATATTTTCAATTACTTGGAATATCCAATTACATCTGAATTGCTCATAAAACACCTAATTACTTATGAAATGCACATATAAATTTCCGGGACAACACTTAGACACTCCTATCAACTTCACACAAGGTAACTCATTATCGGAGAGCAGCTGCGAGGTGTTGACAGCTCGGAGGTCGGCGGAGGTATGCAGGGAGCGGCCCCCACGACCACCTCTCCCCCGATTCCTGCCACCTGTCCGAAACGGACTACGAGTATCCAGCGCCTGCCGAGAATACTCCGTCCTCTGGTCGAACCTCCTAGAGGAAGCCACGATACACAGTTGCAGGGAAGGACGTGGCGGTGAGCGACGATCGGAGGGTCTCAGCGATCGCCCGCCCAGGCCCTAGCTTGTCTAAGCACTCCAGGACTGGTGTCCCCGCGACGGCCCAGCTGCCCCCCCCCCCCCCCCCCCTCTCCCCGACTGAAGGAGGAAGAAACTGATGATGGCCTCGACGCCCCTTGACTCAGGGGCGCAAAAGCACTCCGCAGCCGCAAGCAGGTGGGTGCGCCGCATGTGCTCCCCACCCTGCCGCAGATCCCCAGGAGGCTGAGCATCAGACTGTCGAAGATGAAGCCGAGACAATGGGAACTACATCAAGAGGGTAGAGAGCAGGCGAGTGGTGCGTTGTCGAAGCCTGTGAACGCGCTCGAGGGCACCCTTCTCCGGGGACGCGAAGAAGGAAGGGAACAGACATCCCATCAAGAGAAACTGGAGGGACATGAAGCCAAGACCAGTACTTTGTAGGAACCCCGGATGACGACCGGACCAGTCCCGACACGAAGGTTTGTTCCAAAGGTGGAAACAGACGAGAACCTTCTGCAGAACGCATATCGAAGACCACACCCTCTGCCAGCCACGCCACCCGAGGACCAGCCACAAGATGCGGGAGCTCCCGAACCAGGGCTCCCTTCTGATCCCGGGCCCTCTTTACTAGAGGGATCCCAGCGATGGCTGACAGAGCGGGGGCATCGATATGGATAACCTGCCGAGAGTAGGCCGACCATAGCCCGGTCGAACCAGTACAGGGAAGGAAACCTTCGCGTATGGATCGTATACCGCCCCAAGGAAGGAACGGAGACGGTCTGGCCACCCAACCCCAACCCGCACCCAGGCAGAACGACAAGAGATGCCGCAACTGCCGGAGAAAGGGCAGGGGGAAAAGGAGCGCGCGGAGCAGCAGCCGCAGGGTCAGCGGGTGCAGCCGGCAGGTGCCCCTCCAAGGGTGGGATAGAATAAGGCAGAAATAATGGCAGTTGAACTCAATGATATAGAAGGAAAAAAGCTAGACATAGCAGTAGCTTACATGCCACCAAAGACCAGAGCATGGAGGGAGTTGGAGTTTGAGGAGATGGTAGAGGATATGATTCAGTCGTTGAGAAGATTGCTTTTAAGGAAAAATCGATTGATCTTGGTAGGAGATTTCAACTGTAGTGAGGTTGATTGGGAATCGGGAGATGCAGGGCCAAATCAGAGATCTTGGGGAAGTCGGCTAGTGGAGTTGGTTACGGAAAATGTACTTGCACAACATGTGAAGGAAAATATATAATTGGCGTGCTTCCTTTCAATCAGTTAGATCTTTTAGTTGTACCGGTGCCCAATGCCGAGGATTTATACATTTAACCACTTAGCTTTAGGAGAAGCAGGCCAATTGCCCATCAGAAAGGTTGACTATGATATGTGATGTTTTTTGTTTTGTTTTTGTTTTTTACATATCCCATCAGAAAGGTCGACTATGATAAGTGAATTGTTATGCATCCAGCCAATTATACATTAATAACAACAGCAATAATCTAGATATGTGCCAGGAGAGATTTCCCGGGGTTTCTGAAACAAGGGAGACATGGTAGAGATGGAAGCACCACGGGAAGATCAGGAGGACGGCTTGGTAGAGGCAGAGGAACGGATAATCTTGGAAGACTATGGCCTAGCAGATACTAAGTGTCTTAAGTGCGGAACAACCAATGCAAGAAAGAATTCGCGAAAATGTTCCGGCTGTCTTAGATCTATTCATTTATCTTGTGCTAAGCTGACAAAGAAAACATCAGGAGAACAACCAAACTGGAAATGTCTCGCATGCCCAGGGCCCACTGCAGAGCCAACCGGGGCAACACCGGCAACACCGGTCGCCGACTTGACCCAACTGGTGACCAAATGGAAAGCGCGGATCCAGGTCCTTGCCCGGGTACCTAAAGGAGCCAGAATCCAAGTGGCGGAGGCCCTTACAACCATCATAAAGCAGGCCTTACAGCTCAAGACACCCCTCGCATGGGCACGGCTCCTGGGTTTCTCCTATGGGGCCCTCCGAAAACCACCCAGAACCAACATACAAGACCATCTTCAGGTTTCACTAGCCACCAGAGTGAAACGTCAAGTAGCACAGTATATGGATGGAAACAAACTGGTGGAACCCCCCGAACAGCAACCAAACAGGGCCCAGAAGCACCAGGAGAAGGAAGAGGAAGAGGCTGAACAGCTACGTAAGAGGGTCGCTGCGAAGCTGGCGGATAGTGACATCAAAGGGGCCGTCAGACTGTTGTCCTCTTCAGAAGGTTTTGCTGGTCAAGGCACCGAAGTTGTTGAAGCCCTACAAGAAAAGCACCCACCTACACCTAGGGACCTAAACCTCCCCCCTGCCCCAAATGACCAGATGCGCCAACCTTTAGTTGTCACGAAGGAGCAGGTGGTCGCCGCAGTGACTTCATTCCCAGCAGGCTCAGCCGCGGGCCCAGATGGTATCCGACCCGCCCACCTCAAAGGCCTCTTGGGTCAGGGATCAGGAGCTGCTGGGGAGGCACTCTTGGAAACCCTCACCAAATTCATCAACATGGTTTTAAGAGGGGAAGTACCCGACTGTGCCACACCCCTATTTTTTGGGGCATCACTCTGTGCACTGGCAAAAAAAGATGGCGGCGTGCGCCCAATAGCAGTAGGGAACACCTTCCGCCGCCTTGCCACAAAGGTGGGTTTGAAACCACTCTCGAATGGCCTAGGTCAACACTTAAGACCAGTTCAACTAGGTTTCGGAACTCCAGGGGGGTGTGAAGCTGCTGTACACGCAACCCGCACCTACCTCAGCCAAGCCCAAGAAAAACGAGTGCTTCTAAAGATTGACATGCGGAACGCATTCAACAGCATCCGCAGGGATGTCTTCCTCCGTGCAGCTCAAGAACACATCCCCACTCTGTACCCCCTACTTTGGCAGGCTTATTCCAAACCTTCAATCCTGATTTTGGCGAGACGGTAATCCCATCAGAGACCGGGTTACAGCAGGGAGATCCAGGTGGTCCTGCTCTTTTCTCAATAGGGGTGGATGCAGCAGCTAACAAAGTAAGGTCAGAGCTGAATGTATGGTACCTGGACGATGCAACCTTGGGTGGGTCAGTAGAGAACGTTCTAACCGACCTAAATAACATCATAACTGACCTCGGCCAGGCGGGCTAGTGATAAATGACACCAAATGTGAACTTGTTGCTCAACCACACACGTGAACAAGGAGAAGAGACTCAGGCCCTGTTCCGAAACATATTGCCAGATGTAAAGATCCTTCAGGAGCACCAGCAAACCCTATTAGGTTCCCCACTAACTCTGGCAGCAATCCCACCAGCACTTCAAGTTAAAAAGGAGGAGCTTCAACGTCTCGTGAGTCGCCTGATACACATCGATGCCCACTCAGCTCTGGCCCTGCTCAAGAACTGTTTCTCCATCCCAAAACTCCAATACCTCCTGCGCACATCGATGACTTACACGAACAATGGCGGCCTCCAAGAATTAGACAGCATAATCCGAGAAGCAGTGACCAGCATCACCAACGTGGAATTTAAAGAACGGGCCTGGACACAAGCCACCCTTCCTGTCCGCCTCGGGGGCTTGGGCATACGGAGAGCCTCGGATATTGCCTCCCCAGCCTTTATCTCTTCCCTCATCGCGACCAACGACCTCGTATTGTCCATCCTTTATTCTAAACCCGGAATGACACTTAATGGGGACGTAACAGCAGCGATTAACACCTGGAAGGGAAGTACAGGAGTAGAGGAGGAGCCTCAGGGTACCTCCAGGAGCAAGCAGAAAGCGTGGGATACCATCTCGGCGAAGAAAACTCAAGAAAATCTCCTAACCAATGCAGACCAGGTTGCAAAAGCACGCCTCCAGGCAGCCGCCCGTTCGGAGAGTGGCTTGTGGTTACACGCCATCCCCATCCCACCTCTTGGAACTCACTTGGATGCTGAAGCGCTCCGGGTCGCCATCGCGCTCAGAGTGGGTGCGGCAGTTTGTCACCCACACACTTGCAAGTGTGATGGGAGGATGGATGCTCAAGGTCACCATGCCTTGTCATGTAATTACAACGCAGGCCGCCTGCCAAGACACTCTGCACTAAATAATGTCATAAAACGGGCCCTGCAGAGTGCTAACTGTGCATCAATCCTCGAACCACATGGACTTCACAGAGAAGACGGCAAACGGCCAGATGGGATGACCACTTTCCCTTACAAGAATGGCCGGTGCCTCGTGTGGGATGCCACATGTGTTGACACTTTCTCCACAACCAACGCCGCCAGAAACGCCGACGAAGCAGGTGAAGCCGCCCGGATAGCAGAAAATAAAAAGCGAGAAAAATATCAAGCCATCGCCAGAATTCATCAGTTCGAGCCCCTGGCATTCGAAACTTCAGGAGTCTTCGGCCCCACCACCCTTAAGATGGTGAATGAAATAGGCCGTAAAATCAGAGAAGTTTCAGGAGAACCCCGGGAAACCCTCTGGCTCAAGCAAAGACTAGGGATGGCTATCCTCCGGGGCAATGCCACCAGTGTCATGAGCTCAGTTCGACAGGACTGAGTCATGCCACTGCGTGAGGCCCCGGCAGGAGTGGTGTATCCGTAGTCTTTCCACAGTAGGGTAAAACAAAACATAAACCTTATTTGTATGTAACATGTGTGATGCACATTAATAAAAGGGGATGTGTCGGATGGTTGAAAGCCACAGTTGCTCGCGCGTTTGGGGCTAGCAACACGTATTATGAAAAACATGCATCCTCCTTCATTCACTGTCCCCCCCCTTCACTCACTCAACCCCACAATTTGCCGGAGGATAACAGGTTTTTCACAATACGTAGACGGAGGTCTTTTTAAAAAAAAACAAAAAAACTATCTATGTCCTGTAGGTAAAAGTGATCACCTATTACTAAAATGGAAGTTGACCTCGAGTAATGCCAATAGATTAGACAATAGCTACATAAATGACAGATTAAATTATAGTAAAGCTGATTATGTATCCTTGAAAAGATATTTAGAGGGAGTAGATTGGGATCTTATTTTGAAGGAACAGGACGTACAAGGTAAATATAGTAGATTCCTCGAAATTTATAGAGTAGGAACCAATCTGTTTGTCCCAAAATATAAAACTGGAAATTTTACTAAGCAGAAAGATTGGTTTAATTTGAAATGCAAAAGAGCTTTGGGTAGGCGTGATGCAGCTTGGGCTAGATTAAGAAGAAGGAACACTGAGAGTAATCGGAATAAATATAAACAGGAGAGGAATAGATATGTTAACATAATTAGGCAAGTTAAAATGAACTATGAGAAGAACATAGTAAATAAATGTGAAAGTGACCCTAGATTATTTTATAAATATATAAACAGTAAGTTGAAAACTTACTCCCCGAAAGGAGTTGAAATAGGGGAGCTATCCCCCCGCCAAAGGCAGCTTTCTAGGGCCTTTCCTAGCTGATACTGAGAGGATTGGGTTCTAGTCATGTGGTGATGGGCTGGTCTATCCGAGTGAGAACTGAGCGATCTCTGCCATACCCATAGCTTACTCTGACTGTTCCTTTTACTTATATATCTTCTAGATCTCAAGTGGCGGCGTCTTTTCCGTGGATTGACCTCCCTACTGCCAACCTAGAAGTTGGCAGATTGGGAGCTAAAGTGTCACATTTTTCCCTTACCCCTCAACTTTCCCTTCATAATTGCTGAGGGGCACAGGGCCTTGGGTGGGGCTTTGGTTTCCCGGGCGTTTCCGCACCCTCCTCAGCTCCCTGCCTTGGAGTGGCTTCGGTCACCCGGGCTTTGTTAGTGGTAAGCAGGGAGGATTTTGTGGGGGCACTCGTTTATGGCCTTGGCCTTGCTCGAGACCTTGGGGCTGTTCGGCCAGACAGCCTGGGGAACAACAACAACAACAACAACAGTAAGTTGAAGGTAAAGAAACAAATTACTAAATTAAGAGTTGATGCTAGGACGTATGAAAATGTATCGGACATGTGTGAGGTAATGAATAACAAATTGGGGTCAGTTTTTACTAGAGAGGAAGGTTTTGACGAACCACAGGCGGGAGTACTGGAGAGTGGTCTTAGTAAGATTGAAATAACTAACTAGAGATGAGCTGTTAACTGCGATGAGAGGACTTGAAGTAAGGAAAGCTATGGGACCGGATGAAGTGTCTGCCTGGGTTTTAAAGGAGTGTGCAGAGCAATTAGTGGAGCCAGTGAGGGACATAATTCAAGCTTCCTTAGATAAAGGACAGGTTCCTGTTGAATGGAAAAGAGCAAATATCATCTCGATATACAAGAATGGAAACCCTGAGGACCCTCTAAACTATAGATCAGTTTCACTTACTAGTATTGTATGCAAGATTTGTGAAAAGCTAATTAGGAAGAGATGGATGAAAATGTTGGAGAGAAAGAAGATAATAACCCCAAAGCAATTTGGATTCAGAGAAGGGACATCTTGTGTTACCAGTTTGCTATGTTATTACAGTAGGGTGATAGATGTACTCCAAGAAAGAGGCGGATGGGTGGACTGCGTCTACTTAGACCTTTCCAAAGCATTCGATAAGGTACCACATAAGAGATTGTTATCTAAGCTTGAGACGCTAGGATGTGTCAGGGGGAGTTTGCTGAAATGGATGGAGAGCTATCTAACAGATAGGGAAATGAGGACCAACATTAGAGGAACTTACTCATCGTGGCGGAAAGTTGAGAGTGGTGTGCCGCAGGGATCTGTGTTGGCACCTCTCATGTTCCTTATGTAGGTGAATGACCTGCCGATAGGCATAAACTCCTACATGTCAATGTTTGCAGATGACGTAAAAATTATGAGACAAATAACAAATAAAAGTAGTTGTGAGGAGCTGCAAGGGGATTTAGATAAAATATACGAATGGAGCACCAGGTGGAAAATGAAATTTAATATAAGTAAATGCCATGTGTTAAATATGGGAAGAAGTGTGAATAGACCAAATTGGGAGTACAGGATGGGAGATAATATAATTAGCAAGGCCGAAAAAAAAAAGGATTTAGGGTTGATTATACAAGATAATTTGTCGCCAGAGAAACATATTAACAAGCTCTTTAGCGGAATGTATGCAATGGCCGGGAATATGAAAGTTGCTCTGAACTACTTGGATGAGACCATGGTAGCAAAAATTATGAAGAGTATGATTAGACCAAGATTGGAGTATGCAGCAGTGGTGTGGTCCCCGCATCTAAAGAAGCATATTCACAAGTTAGAAAGAATCCAGAGAGCAGTTACTAGATTGGTTCCAAGTCTCAGAGAGCTGCCATATGAAGGGAGGCTAGACAAATTAAATCTACCGAGTCTAAAAGAGAGGAGAGAGAGGGGAGACATGATAATGATGTACAAATGCACCCGGGGGCTGGAGAGGCTGGATAGGGAGGATATATTAATTATGGATACAGGAATAACTAGAGGCCACAGCTACAAAGTAAAAAGACCTACCTGCAAGAACGATATCAGGAAGTTTAGCTTCCCCTATAGATGTATTGACAAATGGAATGGGCTGGAGGAGCAGGTGGTAGGGGCAAGGAATATCCATATTTTCAAGAAAAAATTTGATAAAAAGTAGACTGAGAGACGGGACAACACGAGCTTAGCTCAACTCCTGTAAACTACAATTAGGTAAATACAATTAGGTAAATACCACAGGTGCGATTTGAGGCACATGAGACAGTCGCACCATAGCTGCGGTGAGACGTCCTAGAGCCTCGTGTAAGGAGAAGAACTGTTCCACGTACGACCCCTGGAACGTCTTCGACGTCGCCGCCTGCCCTCCAAGCAGGGGGGTGATGTCCAACCTCCAGGCAGGCACGTCTGGAGAATCCGATGGAGATGGAGAGATGGACCTAATACGTCCATGGCGGCCAAAATCCAGGTGTGAAGAAGGCGTGCAGGCGAGAGACTCTCTTGGAGAGTCCTCGAGTGCAGCCCCTTCCTCCTCTTCCCAATACAACTCATTGGGAGTCGAAACTGGCGAACGTGACAAAGGCACAGGAGGAGGCACAGTCTGAAACAGCGCAGCAGCTCGAGATGGAGGAGGAGCAGGAAGGTCCACCGGTGCAGCAGGAGATAAAGGGTAACGAAGCATCCAGACCTGCCCACCCTCAATCACCCCGACTAGGGCACGAGACAGATGACGTGACGGAGAGAACGTAGGCAGCACAACAGCAGGCAAGGTGGGACTAGTGGGCGCACGCCACTCCGTCCGGAAGAGCGTACGACCCTTGTCAGGAACGGTAGAGAGCAGGCCGAGCAGAGAAGAGGGATTGCCGACGACGAGGCGAGGGCGAAGTGGACCCGCGACGCATGCCCCCCCTGTTACGACCTGGCACTCGGGTACACAAGGGCTCTCAATCAGGACTCTAATACGGCTCGCTGCCACAACGGAAACACACGATCCCAACCCCTGAGTACTGCCAGCCGAACAAAAAACACCAATACCCTCCAGAGTTCAATCTGCTATAACGGGGTATACAAGAACTCGGTACTAGTGTTCAACAACAGACTAATAAAGAGACAGGAATTCTCTAGTCTGGTCAACAATCAAACAAAGAAGTAAGAAACAACAACACCAAAGAATAGTGTTGGCCGAAGCCGAAGTAATCCACCCTTGACTAAGAACTTAAGAAGTCCTCCACCCTCTACTTCGGATCGGCACTATTACGTTACGTTAATTAATAGTCCTTAAGCATCGAGCAAGGAATCTTCTGAAAAAGTTAGATGCTTCTCGGATGCTCGTAAGAAGTACGTATCGGATTTTGAACAGTAATTCAATAAGAAAAACACTGGCAATTAAATACTATTACAGGTTTAAATTGGCATAAGAATAATTAAAAGAATATGCAATAGTAAATGGCAAACATTAAAAAGAAGTACTCCGCAAATGCAACGGCAATAGCCTACTCGGATTGTGCTCGTGGGCCACTAATCACTAAAGTAGCCAAGCTTGCAACACATGAAATCAATAGTGCATAAACAATATCATACATAAGGAAAGCTTCAATACTATTCTGTATCTACTAATCGAGTAAAGTCTAGCTGGGGTACTGTGGGCAAAAGGTAGCAGTGACTGAGCAAAAACGGCTCGTAGCCTAGCGAAGTCCTCACAACTGTTTAAAGTATTACGTTAACACTAACAAGTGCACTTTGAGAAATCCAGATCCCTTGTATCTGGTTTTCTCCCGGCTCCTTGACAAAGTAAAAACAAGCTGTTAATAAAATACAGGGTGGTTAGGCTCTTGCCCTCACGCACTGTAAATTATTAACTCAACACAGTCAGCCGCGAAGACAACCTAGGCTTCACTGAACCGAAACGAGTATGCAGGTTTATCGCTTAACCACTGCATCAAACAACAACTCGTAACACAGAAAAGCCTTACCCCAGTCTAGCATTACCTAGACTAGCAGAAACCAGGAATAATAATAATAACACACAGGGAAATGCATAGACAAGTGCAACAAACATAAATCAATCCTATTCTAAGTTAACCCTTCCAAAATAGGCTATCTAATAGGCATGTATCTCATGAGAACTCAAGCGATAATACGTTGGCTGACTAGCTCTGCACCAACGGGACCATGGAAGTTAAAAAGGGTAGGGAAAAGAGGAGATAAGAATGTAAGGTAGTAGAGAAAGTTCACATCAGTCAGAAGAATATATATAGTTAGCAAGGGAAATGAGAAGTCGCTCTGCCTAATGAGTTCTGATCAAAAATTGGCTAGACTTCCCTTTTTATACTCGGCCCTCTAGTGAGCCCAACGTGAACTACTAAGGACCGCCCACTGACAATCATTACGTAATTTCTCTCTCTCCTCTGGGATAGACAAAGGCTTTCCTAGCACTGAGGGGAGGGGGGAGGGGGGGGGAGTGCTAGTGAGTTAGGCCCACCTCCCGCATGGCGCACCCACTGACCCCCAACTGTGGCTGCCGCTTCTCCCATCATTACAAATAAGTTTTACACACAATACTTATAACTAATGATATAAAATAGAACTCGTTGACTCAGATGAAAACAAAATACATATTCATATTACTTATAGTACAACGGCTCACATGAACTAAGTTAGGAAACTCTACATAGACTACAGCCAAAGTTCCTGCCCTGACGATCCTAGCGAGAGTGGGGCATGACTAGGCGTTCTGTACAGCATGCTCACACTGGACATGCGTCACACCTCCCCCAAGATTTTACTTGCTCAACCCTGAGCTAAAATCTGACAAACACAGAACCCCATCAAGCCCCTCACACCCAGCGACCCAGCGACCGCATGGCACTAAAACAAAGCTGAGTTTATCACCAAAACGCATCTTATTATTAACCAAAAATTCACATTTTATAACTCCTCCCAACAATAGCAAAAAGACACAATATCATGCTCCCAGAGCGAGCTTACAGCAGCTCAGCCGTTTGATAGTTTGTGGACTACTCAAACTCTATAGGCTATGACAAACTTATACGATTACCTATATCAAAAGAAAGAGTTTTTTATATGATTTTTATATTTTAATATGTTTTTCCCGGCTGCACTATAAGGGCAGCCTATTTTCCTCCACTCAAACCCACACACCTGTGATAGCCTACGACTGATCATCCACCCTTGATAAACAATCCGCGATCACATTGTCACATCCAGCAATATGACGGATGTCCAGGTTATACTCCTGCAACATCAAAGACCACCTGGTCAGTCTCATATTGTGATTGTGAAATTGATTCAGGAATCTCAAAGGGTGATGATCAGTGTAGATAACCACGACTGGGCCATAGGCTGGAACATACACCTCGAAGTGCCTGAGCGACAGCACAATCGCCAGTAATTCCTTTTCTATTGTAGAATAGTTCTTTTGTGCAGCATTGAACTTCTTAGAAAAGAAACTTACTGGGTGTTCCACACCTTCATTGTCTGTCTGTAGCAAGACGGCACCAGCCCCTACACCACTAGCATCTGTTGCCAGCTGAAAAGGCCTGTTAAAGTCTGGGGCCCTGAGTATCGGGTGAGTACATAGCAAATGTTTCACCAAAGTGAAAGCCTTTTCACACTCAGGTGCCCACAAAAACTTTTTGTCTTTAGATAACAAATCTGTGAGAGGTGCCAACACCGTTGAGTAACCTTTTATGAAGCGTCTGTAGTAGCCTATCATACCCAAGAATCTCTAATCTGCTTCTTGGTTGTTGGGTGCGGAAATTTATTGATAGCCTGTACCTTGTTCTGAGGAGGGCACACCTGTCCCCTTCCCACTACAAACCCAAGGTACTGCACAGTGGCTTTTACGAAGTCACACTTTGCCAAATTTACTACCAGACCTGCTTCACTAAGTTTCCGGAACAAGGTCTCAAGGTGCTCACAATGGCTCTCAAAGTCGTCATCATAAATGATTACATCGTCCAAATATACGGTGCAATTTGGAATGTCCTTTACAATTTCATTCATCAGGTTCTGAAACGTTGCTGGTGCATTCTTAAGCCCGTAAGGCATAACATTGCACCGGTAGGTACTCCCGTCCACAACAAAACCACATACCTCTTTAGCACGCTCGGACAAAGGTACTTGCCAGTAACCTTTTACTAAATCTACTTTAGACAAAAAACGAGCATTACCAATTTTGTCAACACTATCATCAACCCGAGGAAGAGGATATGGGTTAGTTGGAGTCAAACCGTTTAACCTACGGAAATCAATACAAAAGCGTACCTTGCCATCTGGCTTAGGCTGCAGTGTTACAGGGGAAGTCCACTTAACTGTGCCTTTCTCTATCAACCCTCTACCGAGCATATACTCCAACTCATCCCTCAGAGCTGGTAGTTTTATGGGGGGCACACGGTACGGGATTGACTTAAAGGGTAGATGGTCCCCCACGTCAACATCATGCATAGCCTGAGTAGTGAGGCCTGGGTGTTCAGCAAATACAGTGGGGTATGAACCGAACAACTGACGGATAGCATCAAACTGCGGCTCAGGCAAATGAGCTATAGCCTCGTCAGCCCTTAGGCTCGAGTTCCCCGCCCACTGATCCGCTGAAACATGTTGATCCCAGCTATCCTCCTCTGAAGCTTGACTGTCCCCCTCTCCTTCTCCACCACGGCCGCAACAAGCCAACACAGGGACAGTGAGAGGCTCAGAGGGGCGCCTCACATACTCTTTAATAAGGTTCACGTGACATAACTGGTTCTTTTTCCTCCTGTCTGGAGTGGCAACAAGGTAATCTAAGTCTGAAATTTTTTCTACAATTTTATAAGGTCCAGTGTACTTCGCAGAGAGGGGGTTACCAACCAAAGGCAACAAAATTAATACCTCTTGTCCTACAGTGAACTTCCGGAGCCTCACTTTGCGATCATACCTGTCCTTCATCAAAGCTTGTGATTCTGTCAAATTTCTACCTGCCATCTCCAGACTCTTAAGCATGCGCTCACGGCTTTCAAGCACATACTTTAATAATGGACAAGGCTGCACAGTCCCCTCCCAAATTTCTTTCAGCATGTTAAGGGGGCCCCTGACACGGTGTCCAAAAATCAGCTCGTTTGGACTAAATCCCAGGCTCTCACCAGGTACCTCCCGAGCAGCAAACAGCACATAAGGCAATCCAAGATCCCAATCCATACCGTTGTCAGCACAATAACACCTGAGCATGCTTTTAAGTGTAGCATGCCACCGCTCAAGCACCCCTTGACTCTCAGGGTGATACGCTGACGATACTACTGCTCGTATCCCATGCTGTTGCATTGTTTGCTTGAACATGTTGGAGGTGAAATTAGATCCCTGATCAGACTGAATCTCCTCCGGGTACCCGTACCTTGAGAAGTACCACAACAAGTTACTGACTACCGTCTTAGCCATTCCATTTTTCATAGGGTATGCATCGGGGTATCTAGTGGCAACATCCATTATGGTTAACAAAAATTATTTCCCGCCTTAGTGGGAGGGAGTGGACCAACCATGTCAACAATAATTTTACTAAAGGGTGGCCCAATCACAGGAATAGGGTGTAACGGAGCCTTAGGAATAACTTGGTTCGATTTCCCGACACGTTGACAAATATCACAGGAGTTTATCCATGACTGCACATGAGACTTCATCCCCGGCCACCAAAACAATTTCCCCAAAGCCGCCACCGTTTTTCTCACCCCTAGATGTCCTGCCAGTGGTGTGTCATGCGCCAACCTCAGTAGGCTATCCCTGCACTCCCGTGGCACCACCAACTGGTCCACTACTCCGGACCCCTTTTGCCAACTACGTTTAGGGTCTTGAAAACGCCTATAAAGGATGCCTTCTAAATAAAAAAAATCTCCTGGCTGTGCATCGCCGTCCTCGTCGAGCTCTACAGCTCCATTAGCACACGTTTGGAGCTCAGGGTCCTCTAGTTGCAACCGACTTATATCTGAGGGTGCCAAGCGATCTAACTGCTCCCGGAGCAATGCATGACCTTCCCGATACTGGGCTGCTCCCTCTGTCTCTCTCGATGTACATAACGTTGCTGTCGTGGAGACTCGTCATGCCCAGCCTCGTCACTCTCGATGACAGGCCCAGGGGCTACTCCAGAATTAAGTAATGGTGCTAATACTGAATCACCCAGGAGAGCCGCCGAGTCAAAACTCTTAAAACCAACTCCAGCTTTAGCCTCCTCCTGTTGATCGTTCCTCCGCTGGTCTGAAGGCGGAGGACTAGGCTGTGACACTTTAGCTGCCCGAGCTCGGGTGACAACACACGCCATGGGTTGTGTCTGGCACCGCTCGACCCACTCTTGCTCTTCCCTACTCACGTCGGCCGGCCTCTCGGCAACGACTAAGGGTAGAACCTCGGAAGCGGGCATTGCAAAGTCGTTGCCGAGAAGAAGGTCGACGCCCTCCACTGGCAGTTTCTCCACAATCCCGACATCCAATTCACGTGCCACACCATCCACCTCCAACTCCAACCGCACCAGCGGGTATGACCGAGTTGCATTAATACCCTGCACCACTACCACCCGAGCCGCGTTTATAGGGTAGCCAGTCAAGTTTTTCATCAGAGTCTGGGAAGCACCTGTATCACGCAAGACCTCTACTCCATGCTTGCGCCCCGCCCACATCACGCAACCCCGCCCTCTATGGTCGCAAAAAACATCCTGAGCAGGGTTCGAGCCTCCCAGGTGCTTCTGCATTGGCTGTGCCTCAGCCTCTGACGAACTGCCCCAGGCAAACTCAGATGACTTCGGAGACACACCAATGTTGCAGGCCAAAGACACAGCTGCTGTAGGTGGTTTGCTAGGACAGACTCTTGCAAAGTGCCCCTTTTTATGACAATGATAACACTCCACCTCCCCTTTGGGCTTCCCTTGGTACTGGGAAGGCCCGGCCCCTTCTTAAATGGGACGGTGCTAGTCTTGTGGTCAGTCTTGGTATCATGGCTCTTGTACTTGTTTGCATAAGGTATATCACTAACTCGGGGGGGTGGGGCGTCACGCCCCTTGTTACCTGCCTCACTACGCTGGGCAGACCCGCACCCACGAATTAGTGATAGCCGGAGGTCAGCCATCTCAGCTGCCTCCTGTAGAGTTTTTGGGTTCTTTTCTTTAATAGTTAAAGTCATTTCTGCACCAGTACACTTATAAAACTGCTCGAGCAGAAACAGCTCAGTCAACTGTTCGGCCGTCTCAGCTTTCTCAGAACGTGTCCAGTTTTTAAGTGCATCTTTTAAGTCCCGGGCATGTTCAAGAAAGGTCACCTCCCTAGTCTTTGTAACACCCCGAAACTTCAATCGATATGTTTCCGGTTGCAACTCGTATGCCCGTAGGACAGCTCTCTTCAATTCTGGGTAGTCAATGCAAGACTCTAAAGGCAGTGCATCATAAGCCTTCAGACCCTTACCCGTAAGTCTTGAGGAGACTAGAGCTGCCCACTTCTCTTCAGGCCAATTATGCTCCCTACATTTCTTCTCAAAACGATTAAAAAATTCTGTGACTTCAGTTTCACTAAATACCGGCACCAATTTGACTAATTGGGCCAAGGACTGTTCTCTTACTTGGCCCTCACGGCCCATCCAAGTCCCTGTCGACTCTGCACGAGACTTATCTAAATCTAATTTAGCACAATATTTCTCCGAGTCGTACTTAAGCTCAGCCTCATGCCTCCTAACCTCAATCTCATGCCTCCTCGTCTCATCCTCCTGCCTCCTGGTCTCATTCTCCTGCTTCCTAGCCTCAATCTTAGCAAGCTCAAGTCTAAATACCATATCTGGAGACAGACAGGAAGAGGGAGCTGCCACTACTGAAGGAGGGGGGGGCAAAAACTGGGGAACCACCATGTGCACCACCCGAGGGCACTCCAATCTGCCAATTCTCATCCCTCTGTGGGAGAGTGCTAACCTCCGGTAACTGAGTGGACGGCACTGTGGGAGTCGAGTGAGAGGGGATCTGGGGAGGAACCCCCCCAAACGCCCTCTCCTCCGAAACCCCATGTCGCCCACGCAACACCCAGGAAATCAGCTCCCCCTTGGACATCCCTACTACATTGGAAATTCCCAAAACCTTGGCTATCAGGTGCAAGCCACAAACATCCACCCCAGTCAGCCTCTCCTCCGTCACGTGGTACCGCTTACTCACAAAAACTCTAGCATCCTCCTCACTGGTTACTAACGGCACACCTTCAAATGGCATCTCTCGCTCATCGTCAGTGCTAATGCACGACATACTGAAGTCCACAAAAAAATTCTCGAGACAAAAGTGTTTAACTTCCTATGCAAGCACTAATTACTAAATTAACTGGAGTCTCTTAAATGCTTTACTAATTGCCATACAAAAACAAATATTCTTCAATATGCACGCTAAAATACAAACAAACAAATGTTGTACAACTCTGCAAAAATTTATACTGTTCACAAAATCCTGGCGAGGTCGCCATTTGTTACGACCTGGCACTCGGGTACACAAGGGCTCTCAATCAGGACTCTAATACGGCTCGCTGCCACAACGGAAACACACGATCCCAACCCCTGAGTACTGCCAGCCGAACAAAAAACACCAATACCCTCCAGAGTTCAATCTGCTATAACGGGGTATACAAGAACTCGGTACTAGTGTTCAACAACAGACTAATAAAGAGACAGGAATTCTCTAGTCTGGTCAACAATCAAACAAAGAAGTAAGAAACAACAACACCAAAGAATAGTGTTGGCCGAAGCCGAAGTAATCCACCCTTGACTAAGAACTTAAGAAGTCCTCCACCCTCTACTTCGGATCGGCACTATTACGTTACGTTAATTAATAGTCCTTAAGCATCGAGCAAGGAATCTTCTGAAAAAAGTTAGATGCTTCTCGGATGCTCGTAAGAAGTACGTATCGGATTTTGAACAGTAATTCAATAAGAAAAACACTGGCAATTAAATACTATTACAGGTTTAAATTGGCATAAGAATAATTAAAAGAATATGCAATAGTAAATGGCAAACATTAAAAAGAAGTACTCCGCAAATGCAACGGCAATAGCCTACTCGGATTGTGCTCGTGGGCCACTAATCACTAAAGTAGCCAAGCTTGCAACACATGAAATCAATAGTGCATAAACAATATCATACATAAGGAAAGCTTCAATACTATTCTGTATCTACTAATCGAGTAAAGTCTAGCTGGGGTACTGTGGGCAAAAGGTAGCAGTGACTGAGCAAAAACGGCTCGTAGCCTAGCGAAGTCCTCACAACTGTTTAAAGTATTACGTTAACACTAACAAGTGCACTTTGAGAAATCCAGATCCCTTGTATCTGGTTTTCTCCCGGCTCCTTGACAAAGTAAAAACAAGCTGTTAATAAAATACAGGGTGGTTAGGCTCTTGCCCTCACGCACTGTAAATTATTAACTCAACACAGTCAGCCGCGAAGACAACCTAGGCTTCACTGAACCGAAACGAGTATGCAGGTTTATCGCTTAACCACTGCATCAAACAACAACTCGTAACACAGAAAAGCCTTACCCCAGTCTAGCATTACCTAGACTAGCAGAAACCAGGAATAATAATAATAACACACAGGGAAATGCATAGACAAGTGCAACAAACATAAATCAATCCTATTCTAAGTTAACCCTTCCAAAATAGGCTATCTAATAGGCATGTATCTCATGAGAACTCAAGCGATAATACGTTGGCTGACTAGCTCTGCACCAACGGGACCATGGAAGTTAAAAAGGGTAGGGAAAAGAGGAGATAAGAATGTAAGGTAGTAGAGAAAGTTCACATCAGTCAGAAGAATATATATAGTTAGCAAGGGAAATGAGAAGTCGCTCTGCCTAATGAGTTCTGATCAAAAAATGGCTAGACTTCCCTTTTTATACTCGGCCCTCTAGTGAGCCCAACGTGAACTACTAAGGACCGCCCACTGACAATCATTACGTAATTTCTCTCTCTCCTCTGGGATAGACAAAGGCTTTCCTAGCACTGAGGGGAGGGGGGAGGGGGGGGGGAGTGCTAGTGAGTTAGGCCCACCTCCCGCATGGCGCACCCACTGACCCCCAACTGTGGCTGCCGCTTCTCCCATCATTACAAATAAGTTTTACACAATACTTATAACTAATGATATAAAATAGAACTCGTTGACTCAGATGAAAACAAAATACATATTCATATTACTTATAGTACAACGGCTCACATGAACTAAGTTAGGAAACTCTACATAGACTACAGCCAAAGTTCCTGCCCTGACGATCCTAGCGAGAGTGGGGCATGACTAGGCGTTCTGTACAGCATGCTCACACTGGACATGCGTCACACCCCATATTCCCCCAGAGTCCGCAGACACCGTCGACAGAGCAGACGGAGGGACCCGAGGCAGGGCGGCCTAGCGCCCAGCCGGCGACGACACTAGGAGGCGCAACAGGACCCTCACGCGATAGTCCTGGAAGCGAGGGGTCCCGTGCAGGGAGGCCCTTACGTGTCGGGAAAAGCCTGCCCAGAGGGAAGGACCACACCGACACGGGTTAGATAGGAAACCCTGTGGTAGCAGGCAATGTGGATACAGCATATGCCATGTGACAGAAAGAACCTTACCGTAGGGAAGGATCTGGCGGGATCACCAATATGATCACAATTAATGACACATAGAGACTAGGAACGAAGTATAGCAGGCAGGTGAGTGTGCAGAAAACCCGTAAGGATCCCCGTAAAAAAACACAGGCACAAGGACAGGAAGGAGCACCGAACCGCAAACTAGACTTTGAGCCCAGGGCACCTTTCTGTGAAGGATTTATCCCCCGTCAATGTAAGGGAAGAAGAAGGCCCCACCATAGGGGAGGACCCGGTAGGAACACAAGGGAAACCACAAAAGATACAGTGAAAACCCAAGCACAGGCCAGACGAGACCAAGAGCCAGGTGAAGCTTCCTGTGAAGGATTGAACCCCTCATCAAATGTAAGGTAAGAAGAAGGCCCCATCGTAGGGGAGGGCCCGGCAGTAACACAGGTTAACCCACAAAAAAGTTCCAATGAAACACCCAAACACCAGGGCAGAGGAGACCAAGTGCCAGGTTCATGTCCTACAAATTATGGAACCCCTAGACCATGAGCCCGGAGCACCGTCCCGTGAAGGAGGCATCCCCCCTTCAATTATGCAAGGTAAGAATAAAGCCCCACTGTAGGGTAGGGCCAGGCAGTAGCACAGGTATGTACACAATTTATGACACACAAGAGACCAGGAATGAATTTGAGCAGACAGATTTAGCATGCAGAAAAACCCTTAAGGATCCCCATAAGTTAAGGGAATAAGAAGGCCCCACCATATGGGAGGGCCCAGCAGTACAGAGAAGAACCCTCAAAGAGTTCCAGTGAAACCTCAAACACCAGGTCAGACTAGACCAAGAGCCAGGTACTTCTCCCTTTAAATAATATATCCACCCCCCAATATAAGGTGAGAATAATACCTAGAGGCCGAGAGGCACCGAAGCTGAAGAGTGTAGAAGTCTGCTCCCAGAGTGGGATGACAGGGAGGGTCAGGCAGTCGACACACACAGCGCTTCCAGAGCGGAGACACAGCCTGTGTGAAAACAGAAGAGCGTGAACAACCAGCCAACTAACCTTTTCACAAGAGGGAGTTTTCCGCTCCCAGGGTGAATTCCGCTCCCAGGGCGAATTTCCACACCCAGGGCGAATTTCCGCTCCCAGGGTGAATTTCCGCTCCCAGGGCGGATTTCCGCTCCCAGGACGGGTTTCCGCTCCCAGGGCGGATGTCCGCTCGTCCGCTCCCAGGGCGGACTGTATTTAGGCGGACCAGTTTAGGCGGTCCGGTCCCATTGCGGTCTGGTCCCAGGGCGGAGCGGTATTAGGGTGGACCGGCCCGAGGGCGGAGCGAACCGAATGCGGACCGACACGCAAGGCCTCAGACACCGGGGTAAGGTGCCAGGCAGTAACAACAGACGTGGGAGCGTCTGTGTAAAGGGGTTCAGTAGTGTCAGCACGACCCAAATTAGGACGGCAGTGACATGCAGGGAGCGGCCAAGTCAAAGGATCACTGACTATGTGGTGGGGACCCTGGAGTACGTGTCAGCCAATACCAGATGAGGAACGCTGACACTGTTGCCAATTCAAAAAATCCCAAGATAATGGGTTCACAGTCCCTGGAACTCAGGAGCCCAGCAGGTGAATGCCTGACTGACCTGGTAACAGTGTGAAATGACAAGCAAGGCAACCAAGTACTCCCTTCGACTTAGGCTAGGCCACGGCAGCCTAGACAAGTTGGCACCGTGTCAACTAACTGAGAACCAGGGCCCCAAAAGCAGGCCCCTGTGGGCCAGGAAAAGACCTTGATAGGGAAGGAAACCCTATGAGGTGGCCAGATGAAAGAGAAAACGAGGGGTCTATGCCCCCACTCAGTCATCAAGGTAGGCCTAGCCAAGGAACTCAGATAGCCAGACACCATTCGCGAAATGAGTAGCAAAAATAATGCAGTGACAAAGAGTCCCTAAATGAACAGAAAACCTAGCTAGACAAAGCTAAAGCCACCGCAATGAATGAAAGTGAATGAAATAGGCGAAGGCCTAGAACTTCCGAGCACCACCAGAGGGGGGTGACCGACCACAACAAAACTAGCAACCACCATCCTCGCCGCAACACTCCAATTAAACACAGAGCCCATTTTTGTGCGTGCCTGCATCACGGATCATCTGTCTAGAACCTCAGGTGCCTTAAAGAAGGCCCACAACTCACCGAAAAGTGAAGGTGACAGGAATGGAATGCACAAAATATGGAACATAGAAAATCGTGTATACAGTCGAGTGTAGCGCGAGAAAGAATTATCTAATTAACCCGGTCGGGTTGCACGGGAGGCTCACGAAGACGTCGTAAGGAGCCTAGATCGCAGATGGGCAAAATTCTTCAACTTTCTCTTCTCTTTCTCACCCATATTTTCGTTTTTTCTTTAAACTGGTGGCCTAAAAAGTGTGTACAACGTACCTAGTAGAGAATGTTGGTGCTACTCTAGATGTTATCGATTAATCGCGCTGGTCTATCTATCTATCTATTGCCTGACGCCGTGATCCCCAAAGGGGTGGCCATGAACGAACCGCCCCCATGCACCTCTGTCCCCGGTCAGTCGACGCCCCTCCCCCCAACCAGCACCGCCTTCGTTCATATACTTCCTCACTCCATCCTTCCACCTCTCTTTCGGTCTACCTCTCCCTCTCTGTCCCTCCACCTCGCTCTCGTACACCCTCTTAGTCATTCTCTCGCTTTCCATACGTTCCATATTGCCGAACCATCTCAAGTTGTTCCTTTTCACACTTTCCAGCACATCTACCTCCACACCACACCTCCTTTTTACTTCCTTATTAGTCTATCTATCCCTCCATGTAAATCTGCATGCACTTCTTAGGTAATTCATTTCCACTGCTTTCACTCTTGGTCTGAGTCTCTCAACCAACGTCCATGCTTCGCTTCCGTAAGTCAGTGTCGGGATTACCACACTGTCATGCAAGGACTTCTTCACTTCCATACTGACCACCCTATTTCTTGTTACTGCTTTCAGCGTTTCTACAACCCTCTTCCCCTGTTGTACCCTCTCCTGCACTTGTTCATCGCGCTGGTGGTTACGATAATTGCCCGCTCCCATAGCGGAGCGGAATTATACATAGTATATAGCTCTACGTTGGATAACGTAGAGGCTACTACTAAATATTCCGATTAGAGGAAGTTCAAGGAGTGATAGAAGCGGCAGGACGTCACTTGTTGACAACAGATGCATGGGAAGTGCACTGTAACTGATCAGCTTATTTTATTATAAAATATTTAAAGGAAATGTTTTCATATTCTATTATTCTCTAGATTATTTTACTATACTTTCATGGTGGTATCCGTGACAAATGACATCCCATAGGTATTTTCACAGTGTTGCCTATGAAGATGGTTCTATTTTGTTTGAAGGATATTTTGTCTTCCAGATTAGCCCATAGGCTAAATAGGGCCATATATAATTAATGATTTTTTTTTTATTTATTTTTTTTATTTTTTATTTTTTAAAGAGACAATGAATGGAGGAAGGAAAAACACAGATAAAACAAAAAAGGTCCATGTGCCTAAAGGCATCCTACATTCATAAAATGTTTGTAACAACTGGATTTAAACTGTTGTAGATTGTAAGTTTGTGGAAAGCAACTCGAGGGAAGTGAATTCCAAAGAGTAGTAGTTCTGGGGATAAATTAATTTTGATAAGCAGAAGTTCTGCATTGTGGAGGAGAAAGTGTAAATTTATGGGCGCTCTCAGCTGCCCTAGTTCTGCGGGGAAAGATGTGGAGAGGCGGCACAATTGAAGCAAGTTCCTCAGAACAATTGCTGTGAAAATATCTGTAGAATAATGCAAGGGATGCAACGTTTCTTCGTATTCTTACATTTTCTTACAGTAGATCCTCTGGAAAAAGGCAAACTAGGCCTGTGTATCCAGCTCAGTACCAGTACTTGCACTGCTGCGGTCGTTCACGGTGTTGGCGGCGTCGGTAGCAGACGCAACATTTTTACTATTCTGTATTTTTGCTTTATAATCAAACTTCAAATCTTGTCTTCCCCATGCTTTATCAAGATTACTTTCAAACTCCCTTATTGATTCGGAATCGACTACATACTGGGGCAGTGCGTTCCACTCATTTACCACTCTATCACAAAATGAGTTCTTTGCCTTCTCAAGACTATTTCTTTCTTTGTAAATTTTCTTTGAGTGTCCTCTCGTTCTTGTTCCCTCCCGCATCAAGAAGATACCTTCACACACATCCTCATCATACTTTCCTGACACTATCTTAAAAGTCTCTATCATATCCCCTCTCTTTCTCCTATATGCCAGTGTCGGAAGTCCCAGTGTCCTCAACCTCTGCTCATAGCCCGCGTTCTTCAACGTTGGTACTAGCTTGCTAGCTCTCCTCTGCACTTTCTCCACTGCTTCTATATCCTTTACCATATATGGAGCCCACACCTGGTTCGCATATTCCAGGTGCGGCCTAACCAGCGCTGTATAGAGATTCCTGAAGATTTCTTCGTCAAATGACACAAATGTCCTCCTTATCAGCCCTACAATTCTATTGGCTTTATTTATCTTTTCCGCTAAATGTTCTGAGAAATTTAACTTATTGTCTATCACTACTCCTATATCCTTTTCTGCATTCACTTCCTCCATCGCTTCATACATACTGTATCCTACCTTGTCTATCTTCCTTGTCCCAATCCGCATGTACTTGCATTTTTTTGGATGAAAAGGCATTAACCAATGCTCAGACCATCCCTTCATGCCCTCGACATCTCCTTGAAGCAAACCCACATCTTCCTTACTCCTCACTCTTCTATACAGCTTAGTTTCATCCACATACAGGTATACCTCACTTCCATTAGTTATAACTTCAGGTAAGTCGTTGATAAATATAACGAACAGTAGTGGTCCCAACAAAGATCCCTGAGGTACCCCACTTGTAATTTCCCTCCACCCCGAGCCTATTCCATTCACCAGTAGCCTCTGTCTCCGATCTTTCAGGAAGGCTTCTATCCATTTCACACATTTCTCCCCTATATTATAGCTTCTAACTTTCTCTATTAACCTTTTATGTGGGACCTTATCGAAGGCCTTCATAAAATCACAATATACCACGTCTATTACATAACCATCCTCTAGAATTTGCATCCAATCATCTACCACCTTAATTAGCTATAGTACCGTCGACCTCCCCGGCAAGAATCCGAACTGTCTCCCACTGAAAAGTTGGTTTGATTTCATATGCTCCATTATTCCTTCTCTAATTACCGTTTCCATTAGTTTACACACAACACTTGTCAAACTGACTGGTCTATAATTTCCTGGGTCATTTCTCTTTCCCTTCTTAAATATAGCTGTTATGTTCGCCTCTCTCCAGTCCATCGGGATTTGTCCTGTATTAAACGATACCTCAAATAACATTTTCAATGGCTCTACCAACATCTCACCTCCTTCCTTTATGATTCTTGGGTGTATCCTATCCGGTCCCGGGGACTTACTTCTGTTAATTTTTTCTATAGCCCTTCTTATCCTAGCATGGGAAAACTCTATTAGTTCTAGTGCCGGTGCCTGTTTGATGGGAATAGTAGGCACTGCATCATCCGACTCCACTGTTAGTACCCCCCCAAAGTATTTCCCCAGCACCTCTGCTTTCTCCTTATCAGTCTCCGCTCTACTCCCATCATCCAACCCCCCTACCAGCTCTGGGATCGCTACTCTTCTTGTTAACTTTTACTGAATGTACTTCCAGAATATTTTTGGATTATCCTTCACATTTCTAGCAATCTCTCTCTCCCTCTCCTTCACCCCCCTCCTTGTCTCCCACCTTATTTTTTTGTTTATTTGTCTGCGTTCCAGATCCACTTCTTTAGCTTCTATACTAGACCCCCTGTTCTTTTTTAACAATTTTAGTCTTTCCCACAATCGTTTCTTTTTTCTAATCAATGTCCAAAGCTTTCTTTTCATTGGCAAATCTGGGTTCGTTCTTTTCCTCAATTTTGTTTTATCCTTATATTCCCTTACTGGCTAGGCTAAATATGACAATGATTTAAAATAAAGTCTGTGTGGTAAGTAATCTTCTTTTGGATACAGCATTCTCCAGTTTGACTCTAATTTTCCTCCACATTCCCTCAGCGTCTTCACCGTTCAAGTATTCCCCCCAGTCAATGTCCAAACACCGTCTCAGCAGCTCATAATCTGCCCTATCATACATGTATATTTTTTTTTATTGCTTCTATTATCCCTCTCTGTTTTAATATTGCAACTAAAGCTTATACAGGCATGGTCACTACGACCTATAGGGCTATCCACATTGACATGTTCCACTATATCCTCCGGGCGGGTGCCCAAACTCCGAAAGCGGTTGAAATAGGGGAGCTATCCCCCCGCCAAAGGTGGCTTTCTAGGGCCTTTCCTAGCTGATGCTGAGAGGATTGGGCTCTAGTCATGTGGTGATGGGCTGGTCTATCAGAGTGAGAACTGAGCGATCTCTGCCATACCCATAGCTTACTCGGACTGTTCCTTTTGCTTATATATCTTCTAGATCTCAAGTGACGGCATCTCTTCCGTGGATTGACCTCCCAATCTACCAAGATTGGAAGCCAAAGCGTCACATTTTTCCTTTGCCCCTCAACTTTTTCTTCATAATTGCTGAGGGGCACAGGGCCCTGGGTGGGGCTTTGGTTTCCTGGGCGTTTCCGCACCCTCATCAGCTCCCCGCCATGGAGTGGCTTCGGTCACCCAGGCTTTATTGTGGTCGGCAGGGAGGGTTCTGTGGGGGTGCTCGGTTATGGCCTTGGCCTTGCTCGGGGCCTTGGGGCTGTTCGGCCAGGCAGCTTGGGGAACAACAACAACAACATCCTCCTCATTGCTAAAAATCAAATCAAGTACACTCCCCTGCGTCCCATCTCTATACTATAGGTTTGACTCCTGTAAGGAGATAAAGAAAACCAAATATTTAGTAGTGGCCCCGTAATCATTGACGAACATGCCTATTACATAAGGCATCCTCTTCAAACACTAAACCGCCGTAGTTTGAATCTACCGCGCAGAGCATTTAAAATCTGAGGAGCCTTCATCATGAGCGCATGCGACCTCACTCATGGCTTCAGTCATTATGAATTGGGTCCTCACTACGAAAAAACTTCGTAAAAAATAAAAAACAAAAGGAAAATAAGAATAACTATCCAATAAGCTTTCCATCATATCATGGATGTACTTGTGTGGATCTTTGACCAGACGCTGATTCAGGCGTCATTCTTCCTTCACTGACATATCAAGTAAACCAAAATCCTTAATACATCAACGAATGGGAAGGGGATGGTCGGGAGGGCCCCAGTCGTCAATGATTACGGGGCCACTACTAAATATTAGGTTTTCTTTATCTCCTTACAGGAGTCAAACCTATAATTTATTAGTGGCCCCTCCATCATTGACGAACATTCCTGATTTCTAAGACTGGAGGGGGACATTCGTAATCATATCATAACTCTAGAAAAGCAGATAATCAAACAACCACATAGTATTTTTACTTTTGTAAAAAAGAGATATTCGGGTGCATAAACTTTATACAGCCTAAATCTTCAAAAAGGGGTACAAGCAGGAGCGTGCTTCAAAGAAGCCTGCTTGAAAAAGGGTTAACTCTGAGACCCTGTGCACAGATCTGCTAGTTAAGAAGGCACCCCACTTAAAGTAAGTGGTGAAAACTAAAAACTTATAAGTTTACATGTGCACATATAAACCCCATTAACTAGTGGATATATTCCTAAAAATATAACCAAACATAAATGAATTCTTGTACATTCGTAGAAGTACTGAACTCGTGTACTTATGCAGAAGTAATTACTGCAAAAGTAAAAGTCGTAGTTGCCACTACCGAGATTTCTCAAAAATCTATTGCTTCACAGCCAAAGCTACTTACAACAAGAATTGTCGTAACACTACTATTGGCCTTTAGCACAATTTCCTGCAATGAATACTACAGAGAAATTTTATAATACAATGCCTACAACCAGTATCACAGCTCGTATGTTCCGAACATACTCCGGAGGGGTCTAGGGTGTCCTATGTCACACTAACTGCACCCTCTCTCTCTCCCCCCCCCCCCCCCTTTTTTCTTGAAATTAAACAAAACGTGACTAAAAGGGCCACCTAGACCCTATGCCGTAAAGCCATACATGGCAAGGAAGGTTTCTCCAGAGCTACTGAAAGGTATCGAGGCAAAAACTCCTGATTAGAGGCCCACAACTGTGTGGACATAATAACTTCCACCGAAAGATTATTAAGGAAACGTAAAGAGGCTGTCCCCTTGCGTAAATCGTGGGTCTTACCCACAACGCCGGGATGCTTCTCTTTAAAGTCCTCGACCAAGAGAGAAGCCAGTGTACGCTCCATCAATCGTTCACCCGGACTTGCGACCCATAAAGCACCCAGGTGATTTAGAGGTGCCACTCTTAAATATTTGTTTAGAGCTTGCACTGGGCAAAAAAGATGGTGCACCTTTCCCCTGTTTAACGCCGGCACCGTGAACTCTGAAAACACGTGTTCACTGTGCTCAATCTCGGCTATGAATCCTGGGGAAGGTGCAATGTGAATACACTCATGAAGCCTATCAAACCTGAGGCTATTAGGTGCGTTGCTCATCGCCGCCAGCTCAGATACTCTGTTCCCGGTAGCCAAAGCCATAAGGAATACTGCCCTTTCGTAAAATCTGCAGTCTTTGGTACATACGGGAACGAGAATAACGACGATGCTTTGTCCAGAGACCATGTAGGCCTGAGCTGACGGGGAGGTGGGCGGAGTTTAAAACCTGCCCACATAAATCACTTTCAGATAAATGTTTCTGGATGAACAGATAAATTAAATAATAAACAACCAACGCCACCGAGGGCACAGTTTGTTTTGTTCTAAGAATCCGAGACGGAAAAGCTTCCCAATGCGATTGAAACTGTCGCTTTGTAGACTGGGTATATTGATTTGTGAATATCTTGGTCACGTTGCTACCATAAGGTGTTAGCCACTTGGCCTCCTGAATGTCCAAAATGAACAAGTCCGCGAGGTTTCTAGGTTGCCAATTGTGTTCTAAGTGGAACAACCCGACCAGGAGGGACACTGGGTGCGGGCACCACGTGTTCGAATGCTGGTACCACCCTGCGCCGGCCACAGGGGCGCGATTAGCGAGACTACGCCTCGCTAATCCTGTAGTTTGTTGACTACGTGGCACATTAGAGACACGTCTGGTGGCGGAAAAGAGATAAATGGAACTCAACCTGTTCTCGTCCGTCATCAGAGCGTCAGGTCCGCCCGCCGGCGTTATCGTCCGGCGGGTGAGGTATGACTGTGAGTATCGCCATACACCTTGGCTGTGGCTGTCCCTCGCTTGCGATCTCGGTATACTCCCTGAATGGGAGCCCTCGTCCGAGTCCCGTAAAGGTTGATGATAATTAAAAGCTCCCATAGCTCATTAACACATTGAAAGCAGAGCTGGTGAGCAAAATCATAAAGTATACTAATTAATTTAATTTATATTTAATTGTATTAAAATAAATTACTATAAATAAACACAATATTATCATAATATAATCATAGAAAATATATATGTTTACAGTAAACTTCCGTTAATCCGAAGGGCAGCGGACCGGCCCTCGTTCGGATTAGTAGATTTTTCGGATTATCGGACTTTACCCCTATGAACCTGTGTATGACGAAAACATTGAGGCATTAGGCCACCCAAATGACACAATGGTGCACACACACATATCATATGTTCATTAAATCACTTCAAAAGTTTACCATTGTCATTGTAGCCTATTACCTACTTCAAAACATTCAGATTAATGGTCAAAGGAATCTGCTGATATAAACGTAAACACCATATGTCCGCATCGTCGTCTTCTTCTTCCGTCTACTAGCGAGTTTGTCTTGCTCTTGAAGATCAGATCAGATGTGGTTCGGGAAGTAATGCCTTAACAACGGCACTTCCCTGAGAGGTTCTTGTAATTTTCCTTTTGTGATTTTCCTTTTGTGACATGCTCTGTTATATTATATTGTATTGAAAGCACCCTTGTCTTGTTGTCTTGAAAGCACCCTTGGGCCGCTCCAATCACTGAACTATAAATAGTAGCGTATCGGAACGTCCAAAGGTGCGTTTTCAAGCTCAAGACTGAATGCGCTTGCAGAAAATGCGGTGCAAGCCAGTAGCGCATCGGAGCGTCCCAAGGATGCGTTCAAGAGCAAAACAAACTCTCTAGCAGACGATGTGGAAGAAGAAGAAGAAGAAGGTATTTATGTTTATATCAGTAGCTTCTTTTGACCATTAATCTGAATGTTTTGAAGTAGGTAATAGGCTACAATGACAATGGTAAACTTTTAAAGTGAATTCATGAACATATGATATGTGTGTGCTCCATTATGTGTCATTTGAGTGGACTAATGCCTCAAAAAGGGGACTTTGGGACTTCTTGAAATTCGGACCATCGGGTGAATTCGGATTTGGCCTCAAATTGAAAAATTCGGACTATTGGGAGATTTGAATCATCGGTCGTCGGATTAACGGACTTTTACTGTATTATGATTCAGCTACTAAATTATTTCATTAACAAATAAAAATAAGATAGGGCTACCTGAGCTTAACGGCGTTGAACATACAGCAATGAGAGGTTCAAGTGCCGACACGACAGAGACTGGGGGAAAACTACCCCGCCCCCGGGAACTACCTGGTCACCTGGTGCAACACCGGTACTCCGCCCTGGAAAGAGAATTTTCCGGGGATTAATGCTCATAGGGTTACACCCAAAAAACGGTACAAAATATGTGCCTCAAAACCGCCGGTCAACGAACCGTAGCACTCCACCACTACTTTTCGTTGTCGAAGTATCATATTAAAGATTTCAGCATATCTTTACCGGTCCAGAAGATTTAAGCATATCTTCTGAATCCTCATAAAGATGAAGCATATCTTTATTAAAGATGAAGTCTTTCAAGTATCCCTTTACACTTGAAACACTAGTAAGATTCCGGCATCTTTTTATCCCATAAAAAGTCTAAGCCTATCTTAATCTCTAATCTGGCGTCACCCAGAAGCCCTCATAGATCGCCGTCTTGAAGGCCGTGATACCCTATTGTATCAATCAATTGTTTGGCAAATTATCGCGAATTGCAAATCAGGTAATATAACCACCCAAAGGTACAACCGCCGAGTTTTATATGCAATGTCAAACCAATTGTACCTGCCCCAGACCTCTTTGTAAAAAGGTCGCCGGGAGGGAAAGACTAAACAAACAAACGGCATTGTTTCAATGGCTTATTAAAGATTTCAGTATATCTTTTATCTGTCCAAAAGAATTAAGCATAACTTCTTAATCCTCATAAAGATGAAGCATATCTTTATTAAAGATGAAGTCTTTCAAGTAACCCTTTACACTTGAAACACTAGTAAGATTCAGGCATCTTTTTATCCCATAAAAAGTCTAAGCCCATCTTAATCTCTAATCCGGTTTCTCCCAGAAGCCCTCATAGATCGCCGTCTTGAAGGCCGGGATACACTATTGTATCAATCAATTGTTTGGCAAATTATCGCTAATCGCAAATCCGTTAATATAACCACCCGAAGGTACAACCACCAGGTTTTATATACAAAGACCCCAATGGAAATACGCCTAACGGCCTTATTGGGCTATCCTTAGTTGGAATTATGCAAGGCTGGTACATGTCATATTTATAACATACTATGTGGTACCAACTGAATAAATATTATTATTATTATTATTATTATTATTATTATTATTATTATTATTAATGTCAAACCAATTATACCTGCCCCAGACCTCTTTGTAAAAAGGTCGCCGGGAGGAAAAGACCAAACAAACAGACAGCATTGTTTCAATGGCTTTGAAAAGCAGAGAAAACCAAGGCCAACAGGTGTCAGCCTGATCACCTAGAAAACTGAGTGGAGCCCCCCTCGACGGGAATAACTCAGGAAGCCTGATCCCAGGCTCGACCATAGAAAACGCAGTTTCTGATGAGCCCTCAAGCGACCAAACTCGTCGGGGTAACTTACCTATTTTGAGCCATCCTGACTAAAACTCGGCAAACAAAAATGGTGTTCTCGGAGCAACGAGAAAAAACGCCGGAAAGGTAACCTACACCAAACGAGACATTTTAACACATTTTATACAAAGGGTGTGCGCAAAAATAGGGATACCTGAACAGGAGGGCGTAATGCATAAAGCAAAAACCGGGGCAAAGGTAGCCATGACAGAGACTGGTGGGATAATTACTCCAGGTTCTGCATAGACCCGCCGGGACCCAGCTCTGGAAAAAAAGAAAATATCCAGGAATTAATGCTCATAAGGTTAACCCAAACATGTTCGCACAGAAGTGTTAAATAACCCGCCGGGTAACGAGACTTAATACTCAACGATGACAGCTCGCTACGCGGTGGGGTTTCCTAAGTAAAAAATTTCAGAATATCTTAATTTGTCCAAAAGATTTATGAATACCCTCTGACATAATATATAAAGACCAGCATGGCGTTTATAACTGATGAAGTCTTTCCGGTGGTGTTTGTTTCAAGATTCAATTTTGGGAAAAAAACAAACTAAAATAGACGCCGGCCCCCGAATTATCTCGTAGATCAAAAACTGGGAAGCCTGACAAATATACGAGATCTAACTTCTCCCGAAGTATCTTTTTAGATCGCCGTATGTTGAAGGCGGCGATACAAAACGTATCCCTCAATTGTCTGGTTAACTAACGGAATCGTAAATTCGTTATTCCCATCCCTCCAAGGAGCACCCGCCGGGTGTGAATATTAGTTTAAAAAAACGTTAACCCCAATTGTGCCCTAAAGCGCCGTATGTTGAAGGAGGCGATACACAATGCATCCCTCAATTGTCTGGTCAACTAAACTGAATTTTGCAAATTCGGGCATCCCACCCTTCCAGGTTGCACCCGCCGGGTGATTTAAAGTTTAAAAGTTAACCCCAAATGTTCCTAACCCCACTTCTTTGTAAAAGATCGCCGGGGAGGAAATACAAAGATCGCGAATTGCAAATCAGTCAATATAACCACCCAAAGGTACAACCGCCGGAATTTATATGTAATGTCAAACCAATTGTACCTGCCCCAGACCTCTTTGTAAAAAGGTCGCCGGGAGGGAAAGACTAAACAAACAAACGGCATTGTTTCAATGGCTTATTAAAGATTTCAGCATATCTTTCACCTTTCCAAAAGAATTAAGAATAACTTCTTAATCCTCATAAAGATGAAGCATATCTTTATTAAAGATGAAGTCTTTCAAGTATCCCTTTACACTTGAAACACTAGTAAGATTCAGGCATTTTTTTATCCCTTAAAAAGTCTAAGCCTATCTTAATCTCTAATCCGGCTTCTCCCAGAAGCCCTCATAGATCGCCGTCTTGAAGGCCGTGATACCCTATTGTATCAATCAATTGTTTGGCAAATTATCTCGAATCGCAAATCCGTTAATATAACCACCCGAAGGTACAACCGCCGGGTTTTATATGCAATGTCAAACCAATTATACCTGCCCCAGACCTCTTTGTAAAAAGGTCGCCGGGAGGTAAAGACCAAACAAACAGACAGCATTGTTTCAATGGCTTTGAAAAGCAGAGAAAACCAAGTCCAACAGGTGTCAGCCTGATCACCTAGAAAACTGTGTCGAGCCCCCCTCGACGGGAATAAACCAGGAAGCCTGATCCCAGGCTCGACCATAGAAAACGCAGTTTCTGATGAGCCCTCAAGCGACCAAACTCGTCGGGGTAACTTACCTATTTTAGCCATCCTGACTAAACCTCGGTAAACAAAAACGGTGTTCTCGGAGCAACGAGAAAAACGCCGGAAAGGTAACCCAGACTAAACTATACATTACAGGAGGGCGTAATGCATAAAGCAATGAATAACACAGGAAGCCTGATCCCAGGCCCGACCACAGAAAACGCAGTTTCTTATGAGCCCTCAAGCGACCAAACTCGTCGGGGTAACTTACCTATTTTGAGCCATCCTGACTAAAACTCGGTAAACAAAAACGGTGTTCTCGGAGCAACGAGAAAAAACGCCGGAAAGGTAACCCACACCAAACGAGACATTTTAACACATTTTATACCAAGGGTGTGCGCAAAAATAGGGATACCTGAACAGGAGGGCGTAATGCATAAAGCAAAAACCGGGGCAAAGGTAGCCATGACAGAGACTGGTGGGATACTTACTCCAGGTTCTGCATAGACCCGCCGGGACCCAGCTCTGGAAAAAATAAAATTTCCAGGAATTAATGCTCATAAGGTTAACCCAAACATGTTCGCACACAAGTGTTAAATAACCCGCCGGGTAACGAGACGTAATACTCAACGACTACAGCTCGCTACGCGGTGGGGTTTCCTAAGTAAAAGATTTCAGAATATCTTAATTTGTCCAAAAGATTTATGAATACCCTCTGACATAATATATAAAGACCAGCATGGCGTTTATAACTGATTAAGTCTTTCCGGTGGTGTTTGTTTCAAAATTCAATTTGGAAAAAAAAATAAAATAAAAAAGACGCCGGCCCCCGAATTATCTCGTAGATCAAAAACTGGGAAGCCTGACAAATATACGAGATCTAACTTCTCCCGAAGTATCTCTTTAGATCGCCGTATGTTGAAGGCGGCGATACAAAACGTATCCCTCAATTGTCTGGTTAACTAACTGAATTGTAAATTCGTTATTCCCATCCCTCCAAGGAGCACCCGCCGGGTGTGAATATTAGTTTAAAAAACGTTAACCCCAATTGTGCCCTAAAGCGCCGTATGTTGAAGGAGGCGATAAACAATGCATCGCTCAATTGTCTGGTCAACTAAACTGAATTTTGCAAATTCGGGCATCCCACCCTTCCAGGTTGAACCCGCCGGGTGATTTAAAGTTTAAAAGTTAACCCCAATTGTTCCTAACCCCACTTCTTTGTAAAAGATCGCCGGGGAGGAAATACAACAACAGCATAGTTTTATATTGGCTTTGCAAAACCGAAAAAACTACAAACAACACGTGTCCGTATGAACACTGTTAGATGGGTACAGCCAACCCGCCAGGAATCAGAAGGAGCCTGAAACAGGCACCCCAGAGACGCAGTCCTGGGGAGCCACAGACACCCACTCGCCGGGGGAACAAGCCTGTTTTTAAACCACGCGTGGCCAAAACTCGGCAACCAGCCGGGGTTATCAAGGTGAAACCGAGAAAAACCCGCCGGAAAAACCCCACCCCGTCCAGATACCATCTGAACGCACCACCGGACCGAGGCGTAGCCAAAACACAACTAACGCCGGGCCCAACATAGTCCGTGGAATTAGCCAATACACAACTAACCCAGGACACATAAATAGTCCGTGGAATTAGCCAATACACAACTAAACCAGGACCCACATCACACAGTAGTACATATTTAGAAAATAAATCAATAACACTTGTATATGTGGTAAAGCTACGAGAGGCTGGCTAGGCCTAGGCAGACGGATAACATTAACATGTCGGAATATAAACAAAAAGCACTGAATTATATCACAACAGGAACCACCGCCAACACACCACTGTAGCAAAGACTTCCGGCAAAGGGAAGAACTGACTCGGGACCCAGAAAAAACTTCACTAAGTCAAGAAAAATACGCTGGGAACGTCAGCAAAAATACGCTACCTCATCAAAAAGATAAAAGGAAGCAATAACGCGTAATGAAAGCCGCCTGCATCACAAAGCTAGCTAACTGTGAAAAAGTTCACCTGTCCACAACCGGACCACGAGGGTACATCCGAAATAGATGCCCCAAACACACGACCCAAAATACACTGCACTGCGGACAACCAGCCCAGGACACTCCTGCTACGTATATCCTAACCTTACTCGATACATCCCGGAGTAAACAAATGAGAAAAAACTCACTAGGGACGCAGCAAATGCGGAACCAGCGGAGCGTGGAGAAACACGTCCGGGCCGGCTGACCGCAGAGCAGAGAAGGAAGAATGACGCCTGAATCAGCGTCTGGTCAAAGATCCACACAAGTACATCCACGATATGATGGAAAGCTTATTGAATAGTTATTCTTATTTTGTTTTTGTTTTTTATTTTTTACGAAGTTTTTTCGTAGCGAGAACCCAATTCATAATGACTGAAGCCATGAGTGAGGTCGCGTGCGCTCATAATGAAGGCTCCTCAGATTTTAAATGCTCTGCGCGGTAGATTCAAACTACGGCGGTTTAGTGTTTGAAGAGGATGCCTTATGTAATAGGCATGTTCGTCAATGATGGAGGGGCCACTAATAAATTGTATCTTGTCATCTCTGTAATATGTTGCGTTAAAAAACAGTATCTTACTTTCTCTATAAACTTGTTTTCCAGGCTACACTGTCCCGCTGGAGTAGTACAATTTGCCCAGTTGATCCTTGGCAAATTGAAATCTCCAATCAAAATCTTATATTTGTTCTCTCTATTATCTATTTCCTCCATTGCTTTCAGTAGGTTATCATCCTCTTCCCTACTATTATTTGGGCTTCTATATATAGAGGCAATTAGAATTGATCCTCTTGCACATTTTACTTCAATACACAAATACACACAATACTGCTGTCTCATATCCACCTCATTAACCTTGAGCTCTTTTCTTACATAAATAAACAGTCCTCTTCCGACCTCTGCTCTAATAGCATTCCTCTCATATAACTCAAAACCCTCGAAACTATACTCCACCAGTTCCCTTTCAATTCTAGCATTTTTTGGTCTTACTTCCTGTAAGGCTATGACATCAGGTTTTTCCTCTTCATCCTGCAACCTACATATCAGTTCTCTTTTCTTGTCCTGGGTAAACACATCCTCATTACTAAACATAATCCTTAATCCATCTACCATTCCTTCAGCAACTACACCATCCCGCTCCTCCTGTCCGTACCCTACTCCCCCCTTAGCACTACAAGGTCTGCAACTTTGTCTCCTTTCTCTCCCTGTGACACCTCCACCCTGTTCTCCTCCTCCGTCACAACTCCTATCACATTCTCTTCCCTCCCTGATCTCCCCCTCCCTTCTATTCGTATAAACCACTTCTTCAATTTCCCGTCCCTCACTCTCCAGTAAATATTTCTCTTATCCTCCTCACCCAACTTTCCATTATTTTCATCAGCCTTTTCTTGTAATTCCTTTCTTTTTTTTCTTTGTTCTATGCTCAAATCCTTCTTTAGTCTTATATGTTTCAGTTCTTCATTTGTGTTTAGCCTCCAACTAAAATTTGGATGGATAATGGATAATGGATTATCTTATGGATAATGTAGGAAGGTCCTGTGTGATTGCAGGGTTATTGATCTAATAGCTTTATTTTGAATTTTGTCCAACTGCCTCAATGCAACCACTCCACTTCCACTCCACAGAGCTGAACAGTAATCCATCTGAGAACGCACATGACTTTTATATATTACGGCCAACTGCTCGTCAGTGAAGAATTCTCGAACTCTGTGCAGGAGTCCCAGTTTTTTAGAGGCATTCTTAGCAATGCTTCTAACATAATGTGTCCAGCTCAAGTTAGTAGTTAATGTTACACCGAGAACATCAATACTAGGGGAAGTGGGAATATTTACATCATTAAAAAATATATGGGAGTCGGTGAGATTCTGTGAAAATTGGATGTACAGTACTTGGTTTTCTGTGCATTAAAGGAAACTAGATTCTTTTGTCCCCATTCATTAATTCTAGAAAGGTCCTGGTTCAGAGAAATTGCAGTGTTTATTTTTGAATTTATAAGATCGGGTTGGGTGAAAGAATTGGTAAATGTGAAGGAACTGTGGAGTGTTGAGTTATCTGCGTAGGAATGTATTGGATTATGAGTGGTAGATATGAGATCATTGATATGAATGAGGAACAGAGTTGGGGCCAAAACTGATCCCTGGGGAACACCAGCATTTATTGAGTGAAATTGAGAATAAAGGCCATCTACCATTACACATATTTTTCTGTTATGAAGATAAGAAGAAATTAGTGGAACTAATGATGCAAGGCCGTAGTGTGACATCTTCGACAATAAGGATTGATGCCAGACTCTATCAAATGCCTTTGATATATCCAGTGCTATTGTATGTGTTTCACCATGTTGGTCTGTAGCTTGGTTGATTTGATGTGTAAGAACGCAAAGAATGTCTGCAGTTGATCGACATCGTCTAAAACCATATTGCCTATCACTCAAGATGCTTAATTATATGATTATTTAATATAATTTCAAAGACTTTACCAAGAGTGGAAGTTATAGCTATTGGTCTGTAGTTTGATGGATCTGAAGAGGCACCTTTTTTAGGAACTGGATGGATGTTTGCTTCTTTCCAGGATACTGGGAAGCATGAGGTATGAGTACACAGAGAGATTCTGCAAAATAGTTTTGACATGTCTGGTGTGGATCTTAAGTGAGGGAATTTCAGGCGAATTAAAATTAAGTACAGGGACATCTTGATTTATTTCATCTAAGGTTGAGTTTCCTCTGTTGAGTTGGTGGAGAAAATATCCGCAAGAAGGTTAGCTTTACCTCGTGGGTCACTTACAAGATTGCCAGTCGGAGATTTTAATGGTGGAATGGATGAAACAGTAGTGAAGTTGGATTTGAATGAGTTAAGAGTAGACCAAAATATTTTGTTATCATTTGGATTTTTTAGAAGTTTATTTGTCTGCTTGTGGAGAAAGTTTGATTTAGTTAGATTTAATAAAATTTTGGCATGATTTCTGATGTTTCTAAAGTAATTTGACTCCGTAGCCAATACTAAATATTAGGTTTTCCTCTGTTCCCTTTGGTTTGTAAAACCCATATTCCCTTCCTACTTATATCTCTATTACTTGTGCCTATTGTACACCAGTTTTAAAATGGTAAGATAAGGAAGGGAGCTCAGAGAGGAGAAAAGATACTTACAGTAGATGCTCAAGGTCCTTCCCTCACCTTTGCTTTGAGAGTTTATTTACAGAAAAAGCATTTACATATAAAATCGGCATTTAATATAATCCTAATCATGAGTATATTGATAGTGATCAATGAAATATGTTTATACAGTGCGTGAAAACATCAGAAGTGGCAGGAGAGAGAGTCATGACACCAGTATTGATTGTTAGTAATGTGTTGAGATTCATAACTGATTTGGTAGTTGGTGTGAGCTTGAGAATTACCTCTAGGAACTAATGTGGTTAAAATGTTCACAATTTTTCACTTGACAGGGCTTTCCTAATTTGCATGTACTCCTGTAGTGTAGTCAGAATATGTATAAATATATGACAGAAATAATTAGTGAGTGATAGCCAAGCTAATATATATAAGATATTTGGTATTGATGGGGTTAATGAAGTTTGATATAATGTATTCTAGTGTGTGAAGACAGCAGCGGTGGGAGCAGTGAAGGTCATGACACCAGTATTGGCTATGAGTCAGAGCTCAGAAGTGATGTGGACTCAGGGGTCCAGGCCAGCATTAGGTAGGATTGTACATGTTTAATATTTTAACTTGGCATTTTAAGAATTTGTATTATATATACAGTTGGGTCTTGACTAACGCAGTCGATTCAGAGCAACCGTGCGGTACGTTACTGAACAATATGTTTACATGTTAAAGGTACTTACTCATTCTGGCTATTATGAAAAAAGTCCCCTCTATTACCCTTTGGCCCACCTGAACCCAACAAAAATTTACACCACCAAAATTGTCACCAAATAATTTCACACAATATGCTTTTCATAAACAATAAAGAGAATGGTACAAACAATACAAATATTATCACATACAAGTCGGTCTTACTCGATCAGTAAGTCAACGCGTGGTGACGGGAGGGTGAGAGGCCAGCCATTTCCAGAGAAAATCTTACACCGCAAGCAACACATATGGTGATGGGAGGGAGAGGCCAGCCATCTCTAGAGAGAATCTTACACCGCAAGAAAACATGTGGTGACAGGAGGGAGAGGCCAACCATTTCTAGAAAGAAGCTTACACCGCAAGACACGTGTGTCCATTTACCTTGATAGGGAAAATTTAATAATGATAGGTGGGAGAGAGGCCAGCCATCTCTAGAAAGAATCTGACACCGCAAGAAATATGTGTCGATTTACCTTGAAATGGGAAAATCAATAATGATGGAAGGGAGAGAGACCAGCCATCTCTCGAGAGAATCATCATCATCCTCATCAATCTGATGCCCCGCTTCCAGAGGAAGCACCCCAAAAGGGATGGCCATATGGCAGAAATTGCCTCCATGCTCCCAGACATGCCTCCACTGACCCACTCCACAGTGCCCTTTCCACTAAGTGGATTATGACCCTTAGCACTTAACCTCCTCGGCACCGTCACGTACACATGTACGTAATAAGCGCTTCAGTAAAATATACCGTCCCGTACACACGTACGTGATAAATTAAAGGAAATGCTGCCAGTCGGTTTTGCTGCCTGGGGCTCTATCTACGGTACTGTATGTCACACTGGGGATACAGGAAGCTCCGCCCCTTTCCCCAGCAGCCAACCAGAGCCCTGTGACGTCACCGAGGACCGTGACGTCACGGTATCTCTCGACTAATGAGAGGCAGATTTTCCCCCCAGGGCCCAGTCTTCCCCTAGGCCCCACCCACGCAGGATTATAGTGTTTTTGTGTCTCCGTGCATTCGCCATCTTGGTCTTCATATGCATTATTATGCCATTTATTATTATTATCATCATTATTATTATTTACGTGTATTTAGTAGGGAATATTTGATAACTTCGACTACTATACTACTACTTCTAATACTTATAATACTGCTATCCTGTTGTACCTAACTACTCTACTATACAAATTAATGGGTATTTGGCAAGGTTTAGTGGGTGGATAATGCGCGTGGGAGGGATGGGGGCGGGGTGGGAGGGAGCGGTATGTAGGCCTACTGAGCGGGATGGCCGCGCGGTGCCGAAGGGGTTAAGGGGCAGACCCAGAGAAGTCACTCACCCAGGATGGCAGTTCCACCACAGTTTTGCTATTTTATTTACCCCAGTTGGGCCCTGGCTGGAAGCATACCAAGCACAGGAATTTTCTGAAGATAGGAACCAGTGATCCGCTGCTACAGAAGCTGATTGCACCACCAAAGTGGAGGGCGGTGGGGTCGCCGTATCCCTACGCAAGAGAAAGAAAGGCCGACTTGTGCCAGTGGGCTGTGAGAGTAAGACACTAGGAACCATGGAGCACACCATTATGGCCCCACTGCCTTCACCACACTCAGGATAAGTGTTAGAAATAAGATTGATGAAAAAGGTAAAGTCAGAAATGGCTATGGGAAGTAGAGGACACCAACCCTCAGATCAATTATTGTGACTGTATTTTCAAATTTGATATTAATAATTTTAATCAAGGCACAACCGGTTCTTTCCAGGCCAGTTACACAGCATGACCGAAAGGACCTTGGTCCAGACATTTAATAAAGCATAGTCTGTTTTGGGACTGGGAGAGACGACCGTTCTTTCGTAAGTACGTATACAACATCTCATACCAGTAAAGGTGACAACACTCGTAAAAGTGATGCTTCAGTGAGGAATTCGAGTGAACATTCCTCCCACATCAAAAGTTTTCTGTCTCACTTAAGTCTAGTACCAAAACGAGATAGCCTACAGTTCAGACCAGTCATAGAATTATCAATCCTCAACAAGTTTATTGTAAACCACTTTTTCGAGATGATAACAATACAACAAATATCACAGCCCTACGTCTGAATAGTAAAGTGGTAACCCTGAGTTTACCTCCGTTGGGAAACCCTATCACACAACATACAACATCAAATACTTGACTACTACAAGTATGCAAGACAGTACATACAAAAAACAATTCCAAACCTGTGGGAGTCGTTAACCCTCTCACGACCATATGATGCAGAGGTTGCCAGATTAGCAATAAGAAATAGAGTTCTCTCACTCTTATAATTACCTCTCCAAAATGAGTTTTCTGCCCACAGCTAACTCAAAGACAACTGCAGAGGTTAAAGTAACTAAACTAAAGGTTTCTAAATACCCCTGATGGTAACAAGGCTTTAAAGTATCCCCAATAGGCTCAAAATTGCGTCAAGGACGTGAGAGGGTTAATAGGGTCAAAATATTGGGTTCAGCTACCTGTTCCGTTGGACAAACTTCGCCTGAATCCTTACATCAGGCTGGACAACAGAGCTTTTCCGAGTCAATCAACCTCATACCCTAATTACATTCCCTCAGCATTTCATCAGACTTCTAAGCTTCTGGATAAGACCTGAGACCCCTTCCCCGACAGCCCTCTAGTCAGAACCGCCACCATCAGTGGGGGTCGTCTTGGACAAAGCGGGAGCCCCGAGCTGGAGTTACCATCGTCCGATGGTCGCCAGACACAAAGTCGCTAGACCTCTCTCAATCTCTATCACTTAAATACAAAGGAACTAGTTGTCCCTCGATTTTCCTGAAAAATCATGCCCTTGCACTCCAACACAGAGTACAATAATAGCCTTTCACATGGAGAACACATCAGCCGTGTCCTGTATCAACAGGCAGGGCCCAACGAAATCTCACACGCCCCTGAGATTGTCGGAGTTAATATTTTTCCTTACTCTTCATTACCATATCACAATTCAAGCAGTTTACCTACCAAGCAAGGCGAATCTGTAGGCGGACACAACAAGTGGTTATCGATATACCTTTTTCCTCCTCCGGACACACACGAATATCCAAAGTTTTGCAACATATCCACTTAATTCAGGGTCAAGGGTGCCTTATAACACCAGTCTGGTCAACACATGTGTAGTTCATTCATCTGTCTCTCGATTGTCCCATTCCAATACCATTTCCAACGTCTTGTTTCCACTTAGAGCGGATTAGCAACCTACAGACTGGTCTACATTTTGCTTTATGGATATTTTCAAAGTCAAATGGCGGAGCTCTTATGATTAAGCTGTTCACGACAAATTAACCAAACAGTTTACGCCTTCCACTATTAAACAGTAGGAATTACATCGGAAACAATTTATCACGTAGATTGTAGAGTCTGTCCAACACATAGCTTCAGTCAGTTTATTTTTAAAGTACTTCAATTACTCTTTTGAAGACAAACAACTGTCAATTTACACACTATACAATCAATTCTCAGCCATTAAAGAATCGTTCTTTGATCCCACTGGCTTCCGACTTACCCCTCAACAAGTTGAAAGGAGTTTTTCTTACAACTTGGTTTTAGTTACGAAATATTTTCAAAACCAAATGGCTAAATTCTTATGACCAAGCCGTTCACGACAAATTAACCAAACAATTTACACCTTCCACAATTAGACAGTATGAGCCACATTGGAAACAATTTACAACGTGGATTGTAGAATCCAACCAACAAAGTGCCTCAGTAAGTTTAATTTTAAAGTACTTAAATTACCTTTTCGAAGACAAACACCTATCAGTTAACACACTTCGCAATCACCTCTCAGCCATTAAAGAACCATTCTATGACCTTACTGGCCTTAGACTTCCACCTAAGTATGAAGGAGGTTTTATTACGGCTTGTTTTAAATTACGAGCTCCAGCGAGACAAATTCTACCTCAGTGGTTTCTGGGCAAGGTGTAAAATCTATTAAGTACTAAACCTTACACGGTCAACCCCTCTTATGACAAGTTATTATCTAAATGTGTTTTCTTAATTTTGTTAGCAACAACACATAGAGTGTCCGAACTTGCGGCCATGGCTAGAGCTGCGAACTGCTTACAATTTAACGATCTGAGTGCTGTTACCCTCACACCAGCTCCTGATTTCATAGCCAAGAATGAAAGAGAAGATCATATGTTCTCACCTTTTGATATAATGGCCCTCAAACAAAAGAATAAACATCAGGCACTATGCCCAGTGTTGGCTTTGTATAAGTATGTACAACCAACTACACCCTTACACCCTTCTCATTTATGGATCTCTTCACATGGCAAATCAAGGTTATCTAAACGACAGCTTTCAATTCTAGTGGACGTTATCAAAACAGCCGAACCGTCAACAGTAGCAAGGGCCCATGATGTGAGAAAGTGGGCCACGACAGTCAGATATTTATTAGTGGCCCCTCCATCATTGACGAACATGCCTATTACATAAGGCATCCTCTTCAAACACTAATCCGCCGTAGTTTGAATCTACCGCGCAGAGCATTTAAAACTGAGGAGCCTTCATCATGAGCGCACGCGACCTCACTCATGGCTTCAGTCATTATGAATTGGGTTCTCACTACGAAAAAACTTCGTAAAAAATAAAAACAAAAACAAAATAAGAATAACTATCTAATAAGCTTTCCATCATATCGTGGATGTACTTGTGTGGATTTCTGACCAGACGCTGATTCAGGCGTCATTCCTCCTTCTCTGCTCTGCGCTCAGCCTGCCCGGACGTGTCTCCCCACGCTCCGCTGATTCCGCATTTGCTGCGTCCCTAGTGAGTTTTTTCTCATTTGTTTACTCCGGGATGTATCGAGTAAGGTTAGGATATGTGTAGCAGGAGTGTCCTGGGCTGGTTGCCCGCAGTGCAGTGTATTTTGGGTCGTGTGTTTGGGGCATCTATTTCGGATGTTCCCTCGTGGTCCTGTTGTGGACATGTGAACTTTTTCACAGTTAGTTAGCTTGTGTTGCAGGCGGCTTTCATTACGCGTTAGTTATTGCTGCCTTTTATCTTTCTGATGAGGTATGCTTTGCTTACTGACGTTCCCTTTGTATTTTTCTTCACTTAGTGAAGTTTTTTCTGGGTCCCGTGTCAGTCTTTCCCTTTGCCGGAAGTATTTGCTACAGTGGTGTGTTGGCGGTGGTTCCTGTTGTGATATTTCCAGTGTTTGGTGTATATTTCAACTTTTATTATGCCGTCTACTTAGGCCTAGCCAGCCGCTCGTAGCTTTGCCACATGTACAAGTGTTATTGTTTATTATTTATAAATATGCCATACTGTGCCATGTGTATCCGGGTTTTAGTTGTGTATTGGCTAATTCCTCGGACTATGTTTGTTTCCTGGTTTAGTTGTGTATTGGCTAATTCCACGGATTATTGTGTGGACTTAGGTTAGTCGTGCGTGGCTTCCTTCGTGTCCGTTGTACGTTCAGATGGTGTCTGATCGGGGTGGGTTTCCTTCCGGCGGGTTTTTTCTCGGTTTCACCATGAAAAAAACCCGGCCGAGAGCCGTGTTGGGCCACACGTGGTTTTAACACAGGCTGGTGTCCCTAGCGATGAGGTGTCTGTGGCTCTCCAGGACTGCGTCTCTGTTGGTACCTACTCTAAAGAAACCTGGACTTGATGTTGAGAACATGTTGAACTATCGTCCTGTCTCCAACCTGTCCTTCATATCAAAGATATTAGAGCGTGCAATACTTGACCAATTACAACCACTACTTCAGCAGAATGAAACTATCCCAATTTTTCAGTCTGCTTACCAACAGCATCATTCAACTGAAACAGCATTGATTAGAGTACATAATGATCTAGTTGAGAACATTTGCAATGGTGTGGCCTCACTATTGGTCTTGCTTGATCTCTCTGCGGCTTTTGACACAGTGGATCACGAGTTGTTATTGAGTGATCTTTATGATTGTGGTGTGCGTGACTCCGCTCTCTTGCTTCTTGGGTCGTACTTGTCAGGTAGATCCCAGAGTGTGATGGTAAATCAAGTGGTCTCGGACTCGACACCCCTGCAGTATGGTGTTCCGCAGGGATCAGTTTTAGGTCCTATCCTATTTATATTTATATTAGCAGTTTGTCTCTTCTGCTTCGTGCACATAATGTCACCTTTCACTTTTATGCAGATGACACCCAGATTTATGTGAGAATCACAAATATAGTTGATATACGGAGTAAGATGGAATTGTTGATGTCTGATATCAAGAAGTGGATGAGAGCGAGAAAACTTAAACTAAATGATGGTAAAACTGATATTCTCATCATCCGAGGAAATAGAAGAGCTGATGATATAGTAGGTGCCCTCTCCATCAATGTGGGTGGATCTCAGCTGCGACCGGCCAACTCTGTTCGAAATCTGGGTGTATGTGAACTCCCGATTAGATTTCAAAGAGCATGTAAACCAGATAGTTAAAAGTTGTTACTTGCACATCAGAAATCTCTATTTGGTGAAGCCGTTTATAACCAGACGTTGCCTCCTGACGTTGGTTCACTCATTGGTCTTCTCTCGTGTTGATTATTGCAATGCCCTGTGGGTCTTCCAAATTATATTTTGAAGAAAGTTCAGTCTGTTCTTAACAGGGCCGCAAGACTAATTTTTGGTGTTCCACCTAGAACTCCTACTACATCTCTTCACATAGAACTGCACTGGCTGCCAGTAAGAGCAAGAATAGAATTTAAGTTGTGTTTGGTGACTTTTAAGGTTCTCAAATTTGGTGAGCCTAGGTACCTTGCGGAGCTGCTCAGGCGCCCACCGGCACACCATGGTGTAGTTGTGCGTCATGACAATGACCCTTTTCGTCTTGATGAACCAAGGGCTTTCCAGCAGTCTTCTTTCTTTGAGAGGTCATTCTCCTACATGGCTCCGAGGTTGTATAACAGGTTGCCGCTGTCCATGAGACAACTGAGTTCTGTTGAATGCTTCAAGAGACAACTTAAGACTTTTCTCATTGAGAGAAGCTATGATCTTGAGAGAGGTGTCATGACAGATGGCTATAGAGTTTAGGCTATTTTGCCACTGCTAGTGATTGTTAAATGTGTGTTGTATATGAGCCTTCTTTTGATGCATTGATTTTTGTTCTTTTTTCTTTCTCTTTTCGAGCGCTAGTGAATTCTTCGGAAAAATTGGCGCTTATGAGAAATAAGTAACATGCTTATTATTATTATTATTACCTGGTTTCAGGCACCCTTTGATTCCCGGCGGAAATGGCTGTACCCATCTATAAAACGTTGTTCATGCGAACATACGTTATGTAGTTTTTCTACCAGGTTTTACAAAAAACCACATGAAAAACCTAGCTGTTGTTAAGGGCTTTCCTCCCCGGCGATCTTTTACAAAGAAGTGGGGACAGGAACTTATGGGGTTAACTTTTTGACATCTCACCCGGCGGGTGTACCTTGGTAGGGTGGGATGAACAACTAAGTCATTTAGTTCATTAACCAATCCATTTTAAGTGATGCTATATGTATCGCCGCCTTTATACTTACGGCGATTGAAGGTTCAATTAGGGTTAACATCGTTTTTTTCACACCCGGGGGGTGCTCCTAGGTGGAGGAAATAAGGAATTTACAAATTCAATTTCGATTTAACCACTTAATTTAGTGATACAATTAGGTATCGCCGCCTTCAACCTTACGGCGATCTTTTTGTGACAATTCGTTAGAAATCAGATCTCGTGTCAGCCTGCCCTGTGTTATTCTACTAAAATATTTCAAGGGCCGGCGTCTTTATGGGGGGTTGTTTTTGTTCCAAAAATTGAATCTTAAGACAGTCACCACCAGAAAGACTATAATCGCCATGCTGGACAATTATATTATGTCAGAGGGTATTCTTCACTTTCGTCAAAAGATTTGTTTAGATATTCTGAACCCCGCCGCGTAGCGAGCTGTGATCGTTGTGTCATTACATCTCGTTATCCGGTGGGTTATTAACACTTGTATGCGAACATGTTGGGTTAACCTTATGAGCATTAATTCCTGGAAATTTTCTTTTTTTTCCAGAGCTGGGCTCCGGCGGACCAATACAGACCCGGCGGTAGTTTTCCCCACCAGTCTCTGTCATGGCTACCTCAGCCCCAGTCTTTGCTTTATGCACTTACCCTGCTTGTGCCGGTATCCCTATTTTTGCGCATACCCTTTGCATAAGGTGTGTTAAATGTCTAGACCGTTCAAGGGGTCTCTGGGTAATGCGCAATTGTTCTTTTTGCTCCCAATTAGCTGTCAAGGTCCTTTGCGACAATGATAAGACCGCGGCAGTAGCTTTAAGAGAAGTACGGCAACAGATGGCAGCCTACACTACGATTGTTGCGCATAAATCACTTCAATGTGACAACGTCCCTCTTTGGGATAGATTGCTATTTGAACACCCTCCCCCTAAACGTTCCTCTAGAGTCACGAGTCATAAGCCGGCGGAGACTGGTCAGGGTTCTGTATCTTCTGCTACTACACCAAAACGTCCAAGAGAGCCTACACCCCCGGCGTCCGCCTCCTCGTCTCGGGCGAGATCTCGGTCTAGGTCACCTCTCAGACGCCAGTCTTCTAGTCTTGCCTCTTCACCAGCGAGTAAGAAGAGTAGGACGGAAAGTTCCACCAGTGGTCACGGCGATGAATCCTCCAAATCTAGGAGTAGTTCTCGGTCACACCGTAGCCATAAATCCTCCAAAAAGGATTCCCAGAAACGAAAGTCCTCCCTACATTCACCAGCTTCTAGTGCCTCTCATCGTACCTCTACCCCAGACAAAGTTTGTGTTAGGTCTCAAGGGTCCAGTGCGGTGCCTGTCCCTAAAGAGGATTTACCTATTAATATTTTAACCCTGGAATTTGGAAAGTTCAGGGGGTTCAATAATTGAGAATGTTTCAGACTCCCAAGAGAGTGTAGGCCAGGGCCTCGGTGTTTGGCGGTTTGCTCAGCCAGGGTCTGACCACCCACGTCCGACTCAAACGAGTCACACAGTAGCTGATGTCCACAGGGACGCGGCGATCCCATCCTCTATTCCTGACTTATCTTGGCAACAAGGTACCCCAGCTTCGGCGGGGTCTTCTCAGGAGGATCAGGAGGAGAAAGACGAGGTTTCAATAATTTCGGAGATGGAAGGGCAAGAGTCAGGCTCAGGCTTAGACGCCGCGCAGGATATTAATGATTCACCTGTAAGTTCATCATCTAACCAATTTGTTACTGCGCAAGAAATTAATGGGCTACTTACTGATGCTTTATCTAAATTTTTTGGCCAACAACAGGAAAACCCCACAATGGACTTGGGGGCTCCCACGACAAGTTCTACGGTACGGCCTCTGATGACTTCGATTGCTTTATCTAAGATCCCTAACCCACCCACTCTGTCACCATCAGTGGTTACTAAGCCTGCTACGGCGGCATTGACAACTTCAAATGTCAGGGTCATCACGGATGTCAATCCACCCCCTCTAGACAAGGCGCCTCTCAGAAAGGTGGCTATGCCCTTGCTTTATGGACCAGACGAGTCATGGGTCCTTTTGACCCCCACTAACCCAGAGCTCGCCCAACCTACCTTGTCAGGGGAACTCCCGGTACCGCGTGAGTGGGTCATCCAGGGCAATAAATCAAAGAAATTAAGGGCCCTGGATAATTTGGGAAATGTACTGGACGTAAACATCAAGGCTATACCTAGTTATTATCACCAAGACTATTTTGTGTATGCTACTAAGCCAGCTTTACCCCCTGCCTCAGCTTCGAAACTATTTTCAGACTGGTCTAAGCTGGATGGGTTTAATGATATTAAGACTGTCAGCTCTCACTCCTGAACTTGATTTACAGACCATCACAGACGAAGCAGCTAATCCAGTTTTGAAGGTGGGGCAGTTGGGTCCAGGACCTTGGGTAGATTGGGAGATAGAGGCTCAAAACTTTGCAACCACATTTACTTCTAAATCTTCCCACCAGATCCCTCAGGATACTCATTCATGGTTCTCCATGCCGGTAGGTTCTGCCGGCGGAGTCCCGTCAGCTTTGTTTTCTTTCCTAGCTGCCCCTAAGATTAATCTTTGTGAGCTAAAAGACCCTTTCACTACCCCTACCCCTACTCACCTAGACAGAGAATTTAGGCTAAGGGGGAAAGCTTTTCGCCTGTTCTCTCAGTACATAGTGTCTCAACAGGTGGCTAAGTCTTTACTGCGGTCCACTCAGGCAATCGCAGACGCGGATGCCAGAAGATCGGTTGAATTATCCCGGCGACTGCTCCTCCAGTCGTCAATCCAATCCTTGGGTGACATACGCACCGCCTTGCTTGAGGCAGTACGAGCAAGACAAGATCTCAGAATGTCTTTAGTTCGCAAGCTACCTGATCGCATTGCGAATCAGGTGATCATGTCACCAGTGCTTACTCCCTCTTTAATGTCCCCTAAAGTGTGGCGAACGGTGTTCAATATGGCACAGGCCGTTAAGCACAGTCCCACCCCTTCTAAGAAACCTGCATTTAACTTCCCCAAACCCAGGCCAACCGCTAAACCTCAGCCAGGGGGATCTAAACCCTTTCTTCTGCCTAAGTCCTCCCACTCCCCCAAGGTCAGTACAGGCATAGACAGGGTAGGTTTTCAGGTCAGAGAGGACGCGGCCAGCATAAGCCAGGTCAGGGCCAGTCTTCGGCCAACACCAGCCAGCCGGCAAAGCGTCCAGCACCACCAACCCCACCATCAAAAAACTAAAGTCTCTCTCACTCCCGGTGCCAACCTTAAGGCCGGAGGACCCGAGGGTAGTACAGCCGGCGAACCCTTGTCTGCTAACTGGGTCGTTCCGAACGTGTCACCAAGCATGGCCATTAAACACTTGGGCACGGATGGTGGCACGCAAAGGCATCACTTGGCAGTGGCTCCGGCGACCTCGCTTACGTCAGCCGACAACGGCGAATTTTGTTTCTTTAGAGGTGGAGTCACTGGTCCAGGAAATGATTGCCAAGAATGTCATCATCCCGGTCCCCCCAAATTACCCTGTATTCACGTCCAAACTATTTTTGGTTCCAAAAAGGGACAGTGTTCAGATGAGGCCGGTCGTAGACCTGTCTTATCTGAACCTTCACATTCACAACGAATCTTTCAGAATGTTAACAGTACACCAAATCAGGCTAACACTTCCGCCGGGAGGTTGGATGTGTTCACTAGACCTGACAGACGCCTATTGGCACGTCTCGGTCAACAAAAGATTTCAAAGGTTTTTGGCCTTACGGATCAGGCACCAAAACTTTGTTTTTCAAAGGATGCCGTTCGGCTTGAACCTAGCACCTCGATTATTCACGAAATTAGTCAGGCAAGCCCTGATGCCATTGTTAAAACAGGGGATCAGAGTGTTGTGGTACCTAGACGACTGGCTGGTGGTGGCAGAGACACAACAATTATGCGTCAAATATGTCAATATTATTTTAAATCATGTCAAAACTCAAGGCTTCAAGGTAAATCTGGTAAAGTCAAACCTTGTTCCCTCACGAGTAATTCAGTGGATAGGGCTGGTCTGGGACACGGCCGCTCTCACTCTGAGTCAGAGTGTGGACAATCGCAACAGGTTTCGCAGGAAACTGTTCATGTTTCTTCACAGTCTGACTACGACGCGGAGGGTCTGGGAGTCTCTGATAAGCTCTCTCAACTGGATTCAACTAACTGTCAAGTTGGGCCGGTTGAAAGTAAAACGATTAATATTGGAAGGCAACAAATATTTCCCGCTCTTACCGGCGGGAAAATTATGGCCCATCCCGAAATTAATCCACACCTTGCTAGCGGTCTGGGCAAGGAGGGAAACGTTGCACTCAATAATGTCATGGACCTCTCCTCCACCAACGGTATGGGTAGACACGGATGCGTCAGGCACAATAGGGTAGGGATTTCAGTCAAATCAGGGGCACCAGGGTCAGGGGCTTTGGTCCCACTTAGAAATCTCTCACATCAATGTCAAAGAATTACTAGTCCCCTTGTATTTCCTTCAGGCTCACGGCCCGGCGCTACGGGGCAAGTCAGTGGCCTTCAGAATGGACAATCTGAATGCAGTTCACTGTATTCAGAAACAAGGATCAACGAGGTCAAGGGGGTTGCTAAACGTGTCGGAAGAGATTTTTACTCTCGCCAACAGACTAGACATTTACCTTCACGCATCTTATCTCCCAGGCGTAGCGAACGTCTGGGCAGACGCTCTGTCCCGGAGACAGAGCACGACAGTAGAATGGGAGCTCAAGCAACCCATTTTCAACCTAATGATTGCAGAGCTCTCCCATCCACAAGTGGATCTATTTGCGTCCGAGGAGACTCACAAACTCCCTCTATACCTCACCCGCCGGGCGAAAACGCCGGCAGGGGGGCCAGACGCCCTAGTGACAGACTGGAACAGATGGAGCTCCATCTATCTGTTTCCGCCGCCAGATGCGTCACTAATGTGCCACGTAGTGAACAAACTACGAGATTATCGAGGCTTAGTCTCGCTAATCGCGCCCCTGTGGCCGGCGCAGTTGTGGTACCAGCAATTGAAAACGTGGTGCCTGGACCCGGTATTGCTCCCGGTCGGGTATTTCCACTTAGACACGATTGGCAACCTAGCGACCTCGCTGACTTTTGCATTATGGACATTCAGGAGGCCAAGTGGCTAGCACCATACGGTAGAGATGTGACCAATAAATTAATCAATCAATATACTCAGTCTACGAAACGACAGTATCACTCACATTGGCAAGCCTTTACTTCCTGGATCATCAGAACGGAACAGAATGTGCCGTCAGTGGCTTTAGTTTTCAATTATTTAAATTATCTGTTTGAGCAGAAACATTTATCTGTGGTAACATTAAAAAATCACTTAACTGCGATTAGAGTGCCCTTTTTAGACCTTACAGGTCTCTCCATACCGGTGGCGGAGGAAACAGGTTTTATGAGAGCTTGTTTTAAACTTCGCCCACCTCCCCGTCAGCTCATGCCTACTTGGTCTCTCGACAAAGCTTTGTCTTTACTTCACTCTCGTCTGTACCAAAATACTGCAGACTTTGCATTACTCTTAAAAAAGGCGGTTTTCCTTATGGCTTTGGCCACCGGGAACAGAGTGTCTGAGCTGGCGGCGATGAGCAACACACCTAATTGCCTTAGGTTTGGCAGACTTAATGAATGTATTTACATTGCACCTTCCCCAGGTTTTGTAGCCAAGAATGAGCACAGTGCACACGTGTTTTCTGAGTTCACGGTGCCGGCGTTAAAAAGGGGAAAGGTGCATCATAATCTATGTCCAGTGCAAGCTCTAACCAAATATTTGAGAGTAGCTCCTCTTAACCCCCAAGGTGCTTTATGGGTAGCAAGTACGGGTAAACGCTTACTTAAACGACGATTAGCCTCTCTTCTGGTCGAAGTCATTAAAGAGAGTAATCCCGGCGTTGTGGGTAGGGCCCACGATATACGCAAATGGGCAGCCTCTTTACGTTTCCTGAAAAAAAATTTCAGTAGAAGATATCGCGTCTAATCATACGTTTTTGTCTAGATACTTATCAGTTGCTCTAGACAAACCTTCCTTACCATGTATAGCTTTAAGGCAGAGGGTCTAGGTGGCCCTGCAGTCACTTTTGTTTATTTTCATTTAGAAAGGGGGGGGGGGGGTGCAGTCAGTTGACAGAGGACACCCTAGACCCTGCCGGAGTATGAGAGCTGTGATATAATTTAAGGTTAATGTGATATGAAAATTTCTCAGTGAGAAATTGTGCTAGTACAATGTTAGTACAAAACAACGGAGTTGTTATAGTAGTTTTAGCTGCGAAAGCAGTCTAATATTAGAACAGTGGAGATCCTTTGCAATTTCTCTCCACGATTATTTTGGGGTTTATTATGTGCACATATATATACAGTATGTATGAAGCGATGGAGGAAGTGAGTGCAGAAAAGGATATAGGAGTAGTGATAGATAATAAGTTAAATTTCTCAGAACATTTAGCGGAAAAGATAAACAAAGCCAATAGAATTGTAGGGCTGATAAGGAGGACATTTGTGTCACTTGACGAAGAAATCTTCAGGAATCTATATACAGCGCTGGTTAGGCCACACCTGGAATATGCAAACCAGGTGTGGGCTCCATATATGGTAAAGGATATAGAAGCAGTGGAGAAAGTGCAGAGAAGAGCTAGCAAGCTGGTACCAACGTTGAAGAACGCGGGCTATGAGCAGAGGTTGAGGACACTGGGACTTCCGACACTGGCATATAGGAGAAAGAGAGGGGATATGATAGAGACTTTTAAGATAGTGTCAGGAAAGTACGATGAGGATGTGTGTGAAGGTATCTTCTTGATGCGGGAGGGAACAAGAACGAGAGGACACTCTAAGAAAATTTACAAAGAAAGAAATAGGCTTGAGAAGGCGAAGAACTCATTTTGTGATAGAGTGGTAAATGAGTGGAACGCACTGCCCCAGTATGTAGTCGATTCCGAATCAATAAGGGAGTTTGAAAGTAATCTTGATAAAGCATGGGGAAGACAAGATTTGAAGTTTGATTATAAAACAAAAATACAGAATAGTAAAAATGTTGCGTCTGCTACCGCCGCCGCCAACACCGTGAACGACCGCAGCAGTGCAAGCACTGGTACTGAGCTGGATACACAGGCATAGTTTGCCTTTTTCCAGAGGATCTACTGTAAGAAACTGTAAGAAGAAATAAACTTATAACTTGTTATTTTTGTCACCACTCGTTGAGTGGGGTGCCTTTGTAACTACAGATCTGTGTTCAGAATCTTCAGGGTTACCCATTTTTGTCAGGCAGGCTTCTTTGAAGCACGCACCTGCCTGAACCCCTTTTTCTTGTATATTTTTGGTCTACGCCATATTTAAATATATTTTTCAAAAGTAAGAATACTATGTGGTTGTTTTTATTATCTGCTTTTATAGAGTTATGATATGATTACGAATGTCCCCCTCCAGTCTTAGAAATCAGGCATGTTCGTCAATGATGGAGGGGCCACTAATAAATTATAGGTTTGACTCCTGTAAGGAGATAAAGAAAACCTAATATTTAGTAGTGGCCCCGTAATCATTGACGACTGGGGCCCTCCCGACCGTCCCCTTCCCATTCGTTGATGTATTAAGGATTTTGGTTTACTTGATATGTCAGTGAAGGAGGAATGACGCCTGAATCAGCGTCTGGTCAGAAATCCACACAAGTACATCCACGATATGATGGAAAGCTTATTAGATAGTTATTCTTATTTTCTTTTTGTTTTTATTTTTTACAAAGTTTTTTCGTAGTGAGAACCCAATTCATAATGACTGAAGCCATGAGTGAGGTCGCGTGCGCTCATGATGAAGGCTCCTCAGTTTTAAATGCTCTGCTTGGTAGATTCAAACTACGGCGGATTAGTGTTTGAAGAGGATGCCTTATGTTGTTGTTGTTGTTGTTCCCTAAGCTGCCTGGCCGAACAGCCCCGAGTCCCTGAGGAAGGCCATGGCCACGATCGGGCTTTCCCACAGAGCTCTCATTGAGTGTAGGTTGTGTTGTTGGCGTAAGTGGTTGTGTGAAATGCAGTCTTCTATGATGTGTTTAATGGTATGGGGTGCTGTGTTACATCCCGGGCAGGCGTCGACAACGGAGTCATCCAGTCTCTTCTGATAGCTCAGGAGAGCTGGATGGTGTCCGCATCTCAGCCTGGCCAGGTGGACTCTGTCCTCGCGAGGGAGGGAGGATTCGGAAGGATGGATTTCGGGAGGTCGTGCATGCAGCTGCGTGTTGTCTGTGAGTGAGTGGATGGATTGGCGAGAGATATGAGTATGGATGTGCTTCTGGAAGTTGGTTCGGGGTGGGCAGGGAGGGAGAGAGGACAATAACTGTGTGTGATACCGTGTGCTGGGTGTTGTTTTGATATTTCTTGGTGTCTGTGGGTGTGTTGCCATGTAGTTTAGTGGGTGGTCTTGGTTCGTGGAGGCTGCTGCCAGGAATTGAGTGCCTCTCATGTCCAGATGGTCTTTGACTTTGAGGATTTTGGTTTCTTGATGTAGATGATCTGTGGGTGCAGTAGCTGTGCAGCCTGTAATGATCTTCAGGGCTTTGTTTTGGATAGTCTGTAAGGTCTTATGATGTGTTTCAGCTAGGTTAGAAGCCCAGGCTGGGCTTGCGTATTCCATTACTGATCTTATGTATTGTTTATATACTGTGGTGGTAGTTTCTTTGTTGTGTCCAAATTTTGTGTGAGCAAGTGACCTGAGGGCGTTAAGTCTGGGTGTCAGTTTCTTTTTAATGTTTGTGGTGTGCTGTTTGAATGTCATATGAGTATCATATGTTACTCCTAGGATTTTGGGTGTGTGTGTATGTGTTAGGGGTGTGTTGTTTATGGTGAGTTGAGGGATGTATTCGTGTTCACCTGTCCAGCTTGTGAGCAGGGTTGCGGTGGATTTGGCTGGGGCTAGATTCAGTCTGTTTGTAGTGCACCAGCCATGTAGTGTGTTGAGATAGGGTTGGAGGAGATCTGTTGCTCTTCTTGGGTCATGGTGTGTGCATGTGAGTGTTATGTCATCTGCATAGGAGGCTAAGTTTATTTGGGGAGTATTGGGTGTAGTTATATCGTGCATGTACAGATTGAAGAGTGCGGGCGATAGGACGGATCCCTGTGGGACTCCGTTTGGAAAGTTTCTGATTTTAGATGACTGACCGGCAAAAGATACGTGTGCACATCTGCCTGCTAGGAAGTTGGCTAGCCACCTTTTTGTGTTGTTGTGCATGTTTGTGTTGTAGATTTTGTTTGTTAGGTTGTGGCGGAGGATGGCATCGAAGGCTTTACTAATGTCGAGTGTGGCTAATAGTGATCTGTGTGGTGGTCTAGCTGAGTTGATGCTGTCAAAAGCTCTTTGTGTAAGGTCTGTGAGAAGAGTGTTTGTGGAGTGCAGTGGCCTAAAGCCATGTTGTGTTGGAGCTAGGGGTAGGTCGGGTGTAATTAGTTGTAATACTAGGCGTTCCATGACTTTGGAGGGGGAGCAAAGGAGTGTGATGGGGCGGTGCGAGGAGGGTAGCGTGGGTCTTTGTTGGGTTTGGGGAATGTGATGATGATACCATGCTTCCAAATGTCTGGTATTATGTTGTGTGAATAGCTGTAGTTTGATATGTTAGTGAGTGTTTGTATGCCTTGTGGTCCCAGGTGTCTGAGGTGTATGTTGCTTATGTTGTCTAGGCCACAGGCGGGTGAGTGCTTGAGATTGTTGATGATATGCTTTGTCTGGTGATTGGTGAAGGGTGTATAGTCAGGGTCTGTGGGGAATTGTCTCTTACGTCGGATGACACGTCGGTCGTCTTTGTGAGGTTTTAGGTGGCTGACATGTGAGAAGTGATTGATGAGAGTGTTGGCTTGTTGTTTACATGAAGGAGTAGAGTCTGTTGTTGTGATTGCAGCATGTGATTGTGTTGTGTTGCTGTTGGAAAGTGTGATGCTGTTTAGTGTTTTGTAGAGTTTTTTGGGGTTTGTTTTGTGATCAAGTGTTTGTAGGAAGTTATTCCAATTTAGTTTTTGTTGTTCTTGTATTTTGTTGTTAGTTTGGGTGTTGAGTGCTTGAATTTGTTGTGTGATGTCTTGTGTGTGGGGTGCTGGGGAGTGTTTCAGTGTGTCGCGTTGTCTGATGAGGTTTTGAATTTCTGGTGTGAAGTTGGGGTTGTGTCTTTTTCTGTTACCTCTTGGAATGTGTTTCTTGTCAGCGTTTTGGATAGTTTTATTGAGTATGTGTACAGCATTGTTGATGTTAGTGATGGGTGTACTGTTTAGAGTTGTGAAGTGTTGTTCTGTCTCATTTGTAAATGCTTCCCAGTTAGCTCTTTTATAATTGGTGTATGTGTGTTTGTGGCTAGCTGGGGTGAGTCTGGTTTTGGTGGTGATAATGATCGGGAGGTGGTCAGAGCCTAAGGTTCTGACCACCCTCCAGGATGTTGTGGGGGCGAGTTCTGGGGAGCAAAAGGTGATGTCTGGAGATGATGGGTTATAGAGGGCTTGGTGAGGAATATGGGTATGTTGATGGATGTCGTTAAGGATGATGAGGTTATCTGTTTGGTTTTGTAGTACCAGCCCTCTGTCTGTGTCGGGGTTGTCGACAAACCAGGCCGACGTCTTGGCGTTGAAGTCACCACCCAGGATGATGTGTGGGGTGTTTGTGATGTGTTGTAAGTGTGGTCTGTATTCATTTGGTACTGTAGGGGATGTTTGGGGAGGGATGTATGTGTTTATGATGGTTATGTTGGATTTGTTGCCAGTGCGTATTTTAATTGATTGTATTTCTGTTGTGTTATCATTTGGGGGGAGGAGGGATTTGGTTTGTACACTGGTTACTATGTATGATATTTCATTGTGTACCAGGGTGATGAGTCCACCGCCCCCGCCGACAGCCCGGTCTTGTCTGATGGTGGTGAAATTATGAAATGTGGGTGTTTTTTGTGATGTGCGGAGTTTTGTTTCTTGTAAGATGGCAATGTGTATGTTGTGTTGTTTGATGAAGTGTGAGAGTTCGTGTTTCTTTGTGTTAATGCCATCTATGTTCAATTGGAGAATGTTAATGTTATGTGCACGATGTATGTTGGGTGCTGCTGCACGAGGATGGGGTGGGGGTGAGGGAGGGGCTGGAGGTTGGGATGGGTGAGGTGGGGGTGGGGATTGGGGAGCAGGAGATGGGGGTTGGAATGGATTAGGATGGGGTGTGGTGTGTTGAGTTGAGGATGTGGATGGTATGGGAAAGTTAGGTGGGTTAGGGAGGAGAGGTGGACGGGTTTTAGGGGGGGGAGTGGATGATATGGGAAGGCTAGGTGGGTTGGGGAGGAGAGGTGGACGGGTTTTAGGCGAGGGATTTGACTGGGAGAGGGAGGGGCATGAGGAACAGGTCCAGGTGTTCGTGTAGTGTTTCTTGGAGGCAAGTGTTGTACAGGTGAAGTGGGTCCAGTTCCTGCATGAATTGCAGAGAACTGAACCCTTAGTGTGGCGACTCGAAGTGATGGGTTTTGAGCAAGTTGGACATATGTATGTGTACGTGGGTCGTGGGTTGCCTTATGTAATAGGCATGTTCGTCAATGATTACGGGGCCACTACTAAATATTAGGTTTTCTTTATCTCCTTACAGGAGTCAAACCTATATTCTTAACAATTACTCTATCCAAGACATTAAGCAAACAAGAGTCTGGTCATCTCACCACACATTTTTATCCAAATATATTTCAGTTCATTTGAAGAGACCCACTGTGCCATGCATAGCCATGAGAATTAGGCATAAGCATAACTGATCTCTGTTTATTGCAATAATGACATGTTTTATGTTACAAGTACGTGTGAGGTTCACCAAGTACTGACTTACTTTTAGGAGTTTTGGACAAAACAGAGGGGGGGTGGGGGGGGAGTGTGTTCCGAACTGGAGAACCTCTCACAAGTGTTGTTCAATGTTAATATTAGTAAGATTGATAATCTCTAAGGGTTAATTTCTAATACAGGATATTAGATTAATAAATACACAAAATTCTGTTTTTGTTGAGTTTAATAAGTATGAATAGATTTTCCTTTTTACAAATCATTCTAGTACTATAGTATGTACAATTCTTATGTGTTACAATATTTAGTGGCTCTTTTATTAAGTTTTACTGCATCCTTATCTTTATCTACCTTTCCATCGCTTCCTAAGGCTTACTTAGAAACCCTGCCTTTATACTTTACACTTTTTCTTAATTCTAGTTATTTAATTATAACAGCGCGAGCCGTTAGTTTTGGTTCTCTTCAGTCTTTGACGTTGAGCATGAGATGTCCCAACCACCGATCTTGGTATTGTTAGGCTCTCACGTCATTGACGGAGAGAACCATTACTAAATTACGGGCTTGACAACCCGAAGGGAAGGAAGGAAAACTAACTATTTAGTAATGGTTCCGTAGTCAATGACGTAAAGCGGCCCTCCCTCCTCCCTCTTCCCATGCACATGCGCAACTTTGTACTATGAAGGACGTATAAACCCAGCGTGACCAGCTGGGGGACGCGTGCAAGGGAAGGACTGTATAACGGCGCGCTAGTTGATTTAGTAAGACAACATTCATAGTTTCTAATCTTTACTCATACAAAATTTCTTTCTTTTTCTAATGGTTACCTTTTTTAATGACGTTCCCTAGGAACTAAGTAAAGGGTTTCACCCTAGGATGTACTTTTTTATATTTGGGTCGCGTTATGCTTTCTCCGGGACCCTCACGGGGGTCTCCGGGGAGCCCTTATATATATAAGGCTCTCACGTCATTGACTACGGAACCATTACTAAATAGTTAGTTTTCCTTCCTTCCCTTCGGGTTGTCAAACCCGTATTTTAATCAAGCATTATTAACTTGAAGTTTCTATTATAACCTCTGCTTACTTTTTGTCTGTATGTATTAATGTTTATCTTTTTCTATTGTTATTATTATTTTTTATAATTAATTGTTCTTGTTAAAAGAGTACTCTTTTGGTATTGATAAATACGCTCAATGTAATGAATGTAATGAAATGGGTACGAACAAAACACAAACAAATTTAAATTTCTATGAAAACATTTCACACTGATATTTGGTATTGATAAATACGTTCAATGTAATGAACAAAATATTCATTACATTGAACGTATTTATCAATACCAAATATCAGTGTGAAATATTTTCATAGAAATTTAAATTTGTTTGTGTTTTGTTCGTACCCAAGCCATTATTTTCATTACATTGAGCGTATTTATCAACACCAAATATCAGTGTGGAATGTGGGATGCTTACAGGTACAGTACCTACCCTATAGCACTATCGTTAGTGATAGCCATTTGTATTTTGTACTATTGTTAATGTCTTGTCAAGTTGCAAATTTGATTTTAATAGAAAATGTTGACACAAATTGTAGTTTCTTTATTCATGCAGAGTTTAGTCAAATTTACCAGAACGTCCCCGACATCCCAAATTGACTAATTCATTGAATGTGACGATAGTGCGTTGTTATGTGTGCGATTAGTTTGCTTGGGAAACAGATTAACTTGCTCATGTAGTAATGTACACCCTATGTGGTGGATTGTGTTCTTTTATTTATAAATTATTATTTTACTTAAGCGTTGTTTCCACATAGCGATTTTGATAAGTTGTTTTGTCTTTTTACTGTATTCGTATAAGTTTTGGTTTGTTTATTTTGCAAGTTTTACATTATAATCCAGCCCACCAAGAGAATCTTTAGGAAATTAATAACTTGTTAATTTCTTCAGTTTAGTACAGTCAGGTCTTGATATACAGTACATGGTTAATTCGTACCCTGTACCCTGTATATCAAAACTGTGTTTTAGATATAACAGGCCTTATGGGAATTAATTAATTCGTTCCAGCCACTTTCCCAAAGTTGGCCCTTTTTGCCTACCTTCAGCCGACTTATATTACATTATGCCACCATCATATATGACATAACATAGAATACATTAAGCATCAATAAGAACTGTTTTGGACCTGTTACTGATTTTTTTGTGTGAATAGACGTGTTGACGTTCGGTAGATATCCCCGCCCCGTCCCGGCCTCAACCCCGACCCCGTTACTGTGATGATGTTTATAAGCCTTGTGCTACAGCTAGCACATCGGCCCCCTCCAGGTTCCCCGGCATGTTGATCGTCCTCATCGAAACCAGAGAACACAGAAATATTGTCCATCATATCATTATCATTATCAGACTGGTTGTCACTGTCGGGGGCGTTCCCTCCCTCCCCCTCTCTTTATTATGGTTCAATAGACCAGAAAGTAGAGAAGTTATAACCCTATTGATAATGCAAAACTATTGAACACACTTAAAAGTGTATGTTATTTGGTCTCTATATAATCTGTACCAACTCCTAATCAGCAAAAATTACACAAATGTCAATTAAAAACATGTTACAATATTTCCCAATTAATTTGTGTAGACACACTTTCAAGGCGAAAATAAACCATGGGGAAAAAAATCAATAAATAAATAAAATTTAATCTCCCGACGCTCGGCACCTCGTGTCTATTTGCAGAGAAGACGGGGGGGGATATTTTTTGTTGACTGTCTCTTATTTCTTGTTTATCTATGTGCTGGAAGGATATTATATTTTTCAATTCCATCGCATTAGAAATGATTCATAGATTACAAAAAGTCCAAATAAGACATAATTATGTTAATGTACTGTATATAGGAGTTAGATAGATGCATTAGAGAGATAGATAGATAGAGAGAGAGAGTTGCAGAGGGGGAAGTGATCGATAACATACAAACTATTATGACACAGACTTAAATTTTCTGAAAAGACAAAGGAGACATTTTTATTGACTTTTTCATGTTATTATTTGTGTGTTGGAAGGATAATATTGTTTTCAATTCCATCGCATTAGAAATGATTCATAGATTACAAAAAGTCCAAATAAGACATAGTTATGTTAATGTATAAAGGAGATAGATAATGTATAGAGAGATAGATAGATAGAGAGAGATAGTTGCTAGGGGCAAATGATCGATAACACAAAATTATATGAGACGGATTTAAGTTTCTGAAAAGACAAAGGAGACATTTTTATTGACTCTTTTTCATTTTATTATTTGTGTGTTGGAAGGGTAATATTGTTTTCAATTCCATCGTAATAGAAATTATTCATAGATTAAAAATAAAATACAAAATAAGACAGTTATATTATAGGTTTGACTCCTGTAAGGAGATAAAGAAAACCTAATATTTAGTAGTGGCCCCGTAATCATTGACAAACATGCCTATTACATAAGGCATCCTCTTCAAACACTAATCCGCCGTAGTTTGAATCTACCGCGCAGAGCATTTAAAATCTGAGGAGCCTTCATCATGAGCGCATGCGACCTCACTCATGGCTTCAGTCATTATGAATTGGTTTCTCACTACGAAAAACTTCGTAAAAAATAAAAAATAAAAAGAAAATAAGAATAACTATCCAATAAGCTTTCCATCATATCGTGGATGTACTTGTGTGGATCTTTGACCAGACGCTGATTCAGGCGTCATTCTTCCTTCACTGACATATCAAGTAAACCAAAATCCTTAATACATCAACGAATGGGAAGGGGATGGTCGGGAGGGCCCCAGTCGTCAATGATTACGGGGCCACTACTAAATATTAGGTTTTCTTTATCTCCTTACAGGAGTCAAACCTATAATTTATTAGTGGCCCCTCCATCATTGACGAACATGCCTGATTTCTAAGACTGGAGGGGGACATTCGTAATCATATCATAACTCTAGAAAAGCAGATAATCAAACAACCACATAGTATTCTTACTTTTGTAAAAAAAAAAAAAAAGAGATATTCGGGTGCATAAACTGTATACAGCCTAAATCTTCAAAAAGGGGTACAAGCAGGAGCGTGCTTCAAAGAAGCCTGCTTGAGAAAGGGTTAACTCTGAGACTCTGTGCACAGATCTGCTAGTTAAGAAGGCACCCCACTTAAAGTAAGTGGTGAAAACTAAAAACTTATAAGTTTACATGTGCACATATAAACCCCATTAACTAGTGGATATATTCCTATAAATATAACCAAACATAAATTAATTCTTGTACATTCGTAGAAGTACTGAACTCGTGTACTTATGCAGAAGTAGGTACTTCAAAAGTAAAAGTCGTAGTTGCAACTACCGAGATTTCTCACAAATCTATTGCTTCACAGCCAAGGCTACTTACAACAAGAATTGTTGTAACACTACTATTGGCCTTTAGCACAATTTCCTGCAATGAATACTACAGAGAAATTTTATAATACAATGCCTACAACCAGTATCACAGCTCGTATGTTCCGAACACATACTCCGGAGGGGTCTAGGGTGTCCTATGTCACACTGACTTCACCCTCCCCCCCCCTTTTTCTTGAAATTAAACAAAACGTGACTAAAAGGGCCACCTAGACCCTCTGCCGTAAAGCTATACATGGCAAGGAAGGTTTGGCCAGAGCTACTGAAAGGTATCGAGGCAAAAAACTCTTGATTAGAGGCCCACAACTGTGTGGACGTAATAACTTCCACTGAAAGATTATTAAGGAAACGTAAAGGGGGCTGTCCCCTTGCGTAAATCGTGGGTCTTACCCACAACGCCGGGATTCTTCTCTTTAAAGTCCTCGACCAAGAGAGAAGCCAGTGTACGCTCCATCAAGCGTTCAACCGGACTTGCGACCCATAAAGCACCCTGGTGATTTAGAGGTGCCACTCTTAAATATTTGGTTAGAGCTTGCACTGGGCAAAAAAGATGGTGCACCTTTCCCCTGTTTAACGCCGGCACCGTGAACTCTGAAAACACGTGTTCACTGTGCTCAATCTCGGCTATGAATCCTAGGGAAGGTGCAATGTGAATACACGCATGAAGCCTATCAAACCTGAGGCAATTAGGTGCGTTGCTCATCGCCGCCAGCTCAGATACTCTGTTCCCGGTAGCCAAAGCCATAAGGAATACTGCCCTTTTGTAAAATCTGCAGTCTTTGGTACATACGGGAACGAGAATAACGACGATGCTTCATCCAGAGACCATGTAGGCCTGAGCCGACGGGGAGGTGGGCGGAGTTTAAAACCTGCCCACATAAATCACTTTCAGATAAATGTTTCTGCATGAACAGATAAAATAAACAATAAACAACCAACGCCACCGAGGGCACAGTTTGTGTTCTTCTAAGAATCCGAGACGTAAAAGCTTGCCAATGCGATTGAAACTGTCGTTTTGTAGACTGGGTATATTGATTCGCGAATATCTTGGTCACGTCGCTACCATATGGTGCTAGCCACTTGGCCTGCTGAATGTCCAAAATGAACAAGTCCGCGAGGTATCTAGGTTGCCAATTGTGTTCTAAGTGGAACAACCCGACCAGGAGTGACACTGGGTGCGGGCACCACGTGTTCAAATGCTGGTACCACATTGCGCCGGCCACAGGGGTGCGATTAGCATGACTACGCCTCGCTAATCCTGTAGTTTGGTGACTACGTGGCACATTAGAGACGCGTCTGGCGGCGGAAAATAGATAAATGGAACTCAACCTGTTCTCGTCCGTCATCAGAGCGTCAGTTCCGCCCGCCGGCGTTAACGTCCGGCGAGTGAGGTACGACTGTGAGTATCGCCATACACCTCGGCTGTGGCTGTCCCTCGCTTGCGAGCTCGGTATACTCCCTGAATGGGAGCCCTCGTCCGAGTACCGGAAAGGTTTATGATAATTAAAAGCTCCCATAGCTCATTAACACATGGAAAGCAGAGCTGGTGAGCAAAATCATAACGTATACTAATTAATTTAATTTATATTTTAATTGTATTAAAATAAATCACTATAAATAAACACAATATTATCATAATATAATCATAGAAAATATATATGTTTATTATGATTCAGCTATTAAATTATTTCATTAACAAATAAAAATAAGATAGGGCTACCTGAGCTTAACGGCGTTGAACATACAGCAATGAGAGGTTCAAGTGCCGACACGACAGAGACTGGGGGAAAACTACCCCGCCCCCAGGAACTACCTGGTCACCTGGTGCAACACCGGTACTCCGCCCTGGAAAGAGAAATTTCCGGGGATTTATGCTCATAGGGTTACACCCAAAAAATGGTACAAAATATGTGCCTCAAAACCGCCGGTCAACGAACCGTAGCACTCCACCACTACTTTTCGTTGTCCTTTAGTTTCATATTAAAGATTTCAGCATATCTTTACCTGTCCAGAAGATTTAAGCATATCGGCTGAATCCTCATAAAGATGAAGCATATCTTCATTAAAGATGAAGTCTTGCAAGTATCCCTTTACACTTGAAACACTAGTAAGATTCCGGCATCTTTTTATCCCTTAAAAAGTCTAAGCCTATCTTAATCTCTAATCTGGTTTCTCCCAGAAGCCCTCATAGATCGCCGTCTTGAAGGCCGTGATACCCTATTGTATCAATCAATTGTTTGGCAAATTATCGCGAATTGCAAATCAGTTAATATAACCACCCAAAGGTACAACCGCCGGGGTTTATATGCAATGTCAAACCAATTGTACCTGCCCCAGACCTCGTTGTAAAAAGGTCACCGGGAGGGAAAGACTAAACAAACAAATGGCATTGTGACAATGGCTTAGTAAAGATTTCAGCATATCTTTTACCTGTCCAAAAGAATTAAGCATAACTTCTTCATCCTCATAAAGATGAAGCATATCTTTATTAAAGATGAAGTCTTTCACGTATCCCTTTACACTTGAAACACTAGTAAGACTCAGGCATCTTTTTATCCCATAAAAAGTCTAAGCCCATCTTAATCTCTAATCCGGCTTCTCCCAGAAGCCCTCATAGATCGCCGTCTTGAAGGCCGTGATACCCTGTTGTATCAATCAATTGTTTGGCAAATTATCTCGAATCGCAAATCCGTTAATACCCGAAGGTACAACCGCCGGGTTTTATAGACAAGGACCCCAATGGAAATACGCCTAACGGCCTTATTGGGCTATCCTTAGTTGGAATTATGCAAGGCTGGTACATGTCATATTTATAACATACTATGTGGTACCAACTCTGTAAATTGCTAACTGAATAAATATTATTATTATTATGAATAGTATTATTATTATTAATGTCAAACCAATTATACCTGCCCCAGACCTCTTTGTAAAAAGGTCGCCGGGAAGAAAAGACCAAACAAACAGACAGCATTGTTTCAATGGCTTTGAAAAGCAGAGAAAACCAAGGCCAACAGGTGTCAGCCTGATCACCTAGAAAACTGAGTGGAGCCCCCCTCGACGGGAATAACTCAGGAAGCCTGATCCCAGGCTCGACCATAGAAAACGCAGTTTCTGATGAGCCCTCAAGCGACCAAACTCGTCGGGGTAACTTACCTATTTTAGCCACCCTGACTAAAACTCGGTATGTCCCCGTGGTTGTTTACTGTATATATGGATGGAGTTATGAAAGAAATACTATCAAGAGCAGTGGATGTTGGTGTATCGCTGAAAAGGGAGGGAATTGAGTGGAAGCTACCTATACTGCTGTTTGCGGATGATACAGTTCTGATGAGTGATAATGAATGGGAGTTGCAGGGTCTGGTAAATGAGTTTGGAACAGTGTGCGAAAAACGGAATTTGAAGGTAAATACGGGGAAGAGCAAGGTTATGGTCTTCGAAAGGGGTGAAGTCACAGAGTGTGAGGTGAAGCTGAACGGTCAGGCTATGGAGATCGTCAACTCTTTTAAGTATCTGGGCAGTGTGTTGAGTAAAGATGGGACTATGGATGAAGAGGTGCGGGAGAGGGTACAACAGGGGAAGAGGGTTGTAGGAACGCTAAAAGCAGTAACAAGAAATAGGGTGATCAGTATGGAAGTGAAGAAGTCCTTGCATGACAGTGTGGTAATCCCGACACTGACTTACGGAAGCGAAGCATGGACGTTGGTTGACAGACTCAGACCAAGAGTGAGAGCAGTGGAAATGAATTACCTAAGGAGTGCGTGCGGAGTTACATGGAGGGATAGACAGACTAATGAGGAAGTAAGAAGGAGGTGTGGTGTGGAGGTACTGGAAAGTGTGAAAAGGAACAACTTGAGATGGTTCGGCCATATGGAACGTATGGAAAGCGAGAGAATGACTAAGAGGGTGTACGAGAGCGAGGTGGAGGGACAGAGGGGGAGAGGTAGACCGAATATGAGGTGGAAGGATGGAGTGAGGAACTACATGAATGAAGGCGGTGCTGGTTGGGGGGAGGGGCGTCGACTGACTGGGGACAGAGGTGCATGGGGGCGGTTCGTTCGTGGCCACCCCTTCGGGGATCACGGCGTCAGGCAATAGATAGATAGATAGACTAAAACTCGGTAAACACAAACGGTGTTCTCGGAGCAACGAGAAAAACGCCGGAAAGGTAACCCACACTAAACTATTCATTACAGGAGGGCGTAATGCATAAAGCAATGAATAACACAGGAAGACTGATCCTAGGCTCGACCACAGAAAACGCAGTTTCTTATGAGCCCTCAAGCGACCAAACTCGTTGGGGTAACTTACCTATTTTGAGCCATCCTGACTAAAACTCGGTAAACAAAAACGGTGTTCTCGGAGCAACGAGAGAAAAACGCCGGAAAGGTAACCCACACCAAACGAAACATTTTAACACATTTTATACAAAGGGTGTGCGCAAAAATAGGGATACCTGAACAGGAGGGCGTAATGCATAAAGCAAAAACCGGGGCAAAGGTAGCCATGACAGAGACTGGTGGGAAACTTACTCCAGGTTCTGCATAGACCCGCCGGGACCCAGCTCTGGAAAAAAGAAAATTTCCAGGAATTAATGCTCATAAGGTTAACCCAAACATGTTCGCACACAAGTGTTAAATAACCCGCCGGGTAACGAGACGTAATACTCAACGACTACAGCTCGCTACGCGGTGGGGTTTCCTAAGTAAAAGATTTCAGAATATCTTAATATGTCCAAAAGATTTATGAATACCCTCTGACATAATATATAAAGACCAGCATGGCGTTTATAACTGATTAAGTCTTTCCGGTGGTGTTTGTTTCAAGATTCAATTTTGGAAAAAAAAAACTAAAAAAGACGCCGGCCCCCGAATAATCTCGGAGATCAAAAACTGGGAAGCCTGACAAATATACGAGATCGAACTTCTCCCGAAGTATCTTTTTAGACCGCCGTATGTTGAAGGCGGCGATACAAAACGTATCCCTCAATTGTCTGGTTAACTAACCGAATTGTAAATTCGTTATTCCCACCCTTCCAGGGAGCACCCGCCGGGTGTGAAAATTAGTTTAACCCTCTCACCACGGAAGGGCTCTTGAACGCCCATAAAAAAGTATATAACAGGTACCCGGAAGGGCTCTTGAACGCCCAGTGGTTGAAAGCCTGTGAGCTTCGTGTGCGAGGCGTCGGTCCGACGCATGTAAACAACAGCCGGCTGGACAGACGCCCCGCATCTCCGGCCACAAGAAGGAGAGCGTCGCTTGTTCGTGTGTGCCTGTATGTTGTTGTTAAGTATCAAAAAGTAGTGTAAAGTGGCTGTTTTGGCCATAAAGTTATCTCCAATGAAATCATCATCACAACTCAACCAGTTGACTTAGAGAGCTCTACTTAATGCCATTCTACAGGTAAATAACACAGCTACGCTTGGGAATGCGCGGAATGCGGGAAGCAGTCTGATTAACAAATATACGGTAGCCTAGCTTAGACGTTTTTCGGCCAAAACACCCGGGTTTCGAGGAATATATATATAATACATAGCCGGGGCTGGAGGGTTAAAAAACGTTAACCCCAATTGCGCCGTAAGCTGAAAGCGGCGATACAAAACGTATCCCTCAATTGTCTGGTTAACTAACTGAATTGTAAATTTGTGATTCCCACCCTTCCAGGGAGCACCCGCCGGGTGTGAATAATAGTTTAAAAAACGTTAACCCCAATTGTGCCTTAAATTGCCGTATGTTGAAGGAGGCGATACACAATGCATCCCTCAATTGTCTGGTCAACTAAATCGAATTTTGTAAATTCGGTCATCCCACCCTACCAGGATGCACCCGCCAGGTGATTTAAAGTTTAAAAGTTAACCCCAATTGTTCCTAACCCCACATCTTTGTAAAAGATCGCCGGGGAGGAAATACAACAACAGCATAGTTTTATATTGGCTTTGCAAAACCGAAAAAACTACAAACAACACGTGTCCGTATGAACACTGTTAGATGGGAACAGCCAACCTGCCGGGAATGAGAAGGAGCCTGAAACAGGCACCCCAGAGACGCAGTCCTGGGGAGCCACAGACACCCACTCGCCGGGGGAACAAGCCTGTTATTAAACCACGCGTGGCCAAAACTCGTTAACCAGCCGGGGTTTTTCATGGTGTAACCGAGAAAACCCCGCCGGAAATAACCCACCCCGTCCAGATACCATCTGAACGCAACACAGGACCGAGGCGTAGCCAAAACACAACTAACGCCGGGCCCAACATAGTCCGTGGAATTAGCCAATACACAACTAACCCAGGACACATAAATAGTCCGTGGAATTAGCCAAAACACAACTAAACCAGGACACACATCACACAGTAGTACATATTTAGAAAATACATCAATAACACTTGTATATGTGGTAAAGCTACGAGAGGCTGGCTAGGCCTAGGCAGACGGATAATATTAACATGTCGGAATATAAACAAAAAGCACTGAATTATATCACAACAGGAACCACCGCCAACACACCACTGTAGCAAATACTTCCGGCAAAGGGAAGAACTGACTCGGGACCCAGAAAAAACTTCACTAAGTGAAGAAAAATACGCTGGGAACGTCAGCAAAAATACGCTACCTCATCAGAAAGATAAAAGGAAGCAATAACGCGTAATGAAAGCCGCCTGCATCACAAAGCTAGCTAACTGTGAAAAAGTTCACTTGTCCACAACCGGACCACGAGGGTACATCCGAAATAGATGCCCCAAACACACGACCCAAAATACACTGCACTGCGGGCAACCAGCCCAGGACACTCCTGCTACGCATATCCTAACCTTACTCGATACATCCTGGAGTAAACAAATGAGAAAAAACTCACTAGGGACGCAGCAAATGCGGAACCAGCGGAGCGTGGAGAGACACGTCCGGGCCGGCTGACCGCAGAGCAGAGAAGGAAGAATGACGCCTGAATCAGCGTCTGGTCAAAGATCCACACAAGTACATCCACGATATGATGGAAAGCTTATTGGATAGTTATTCTTATTTTTTTTTTTTTTTTTTTTTTTTTACAAAGTTTTTTCGTAGTGAGAACCCAATTCATAATGACTGAAGCCATGAGTGAGGTCGCGTGCACTCATGATGAAGGCTCCTCAGATTTTAAATGCTCTGCGCGGTAAATTCAAACTACGGCGGATTAGTGTTTGAAGAGGATGCCTTATGTAATAGGCATGTTCGTCAATGATGGAGGTGCCACTAATAAATATATATATATGGGAGATAGATGCATTAAATAGATAGACAGACGGACATTTGATGCATAAATAACATTCTTCATCATAAAACAAAAACAAAAACAAAAACATAAGAATATACACCTAGCCTTGGGCCGCCACCCGTATATGATCCCGACTTTTCCGTGTTGTGGCCGACTTTTGAACTTTTGAGGTTACCGTGTATAAAAAACGCGTGTATATCGAGACCTGCCTGTATTTCATGTTGTATGTACTAGGTAGTAATGGCAAATATGAGGAGAAACAACGCTTGGTTGTTGAAAGTAGCAAGGAAAGGCAAAGATAATCAAAACAGTTGAAAGAACAAGAAACAAAACAAAGTTGGTGAGAAGAGGGAGAAGGGCCAGCTTTCTCTAAAGAGAATCTTTAGCCAGCTGAGTGTTCCCGAGCGTGACAACAGCAGCGCCTTTCTCGGGCCTCTACTGCATTACTGTACTGAGTTTTGGGTCCATATTAGTGGGAGCTATTGCGCACGCAACTACAAAAACGTGTTACTTAACGGCGCATTACACAAGGCCCAACTGTACTGTAATAATAATAATAATAATAATAATGTTCAGGTTACTTATATAGCGCCATTTCTCTCTAGCCCTCGCTCCGAGATTCAATAGCGCATGAATTTTAAAGTTAATTGGCAATTTAGATAAACTCTCTCTCTTTCTGACTAATTGAGGTAAGACCCTGTCCATACATGTGAAACACCTCATATTCTTAACTTTCTATTCTTGGTCTTGTGAAATTATATCTGAAACACAGGCAGTTAATCAGTGAGATAGATATACAGAGACAGACAAAGTAACTATTCACCCACTCCTCCCCCTACTACAGGAGTCTGGTGTCCCAAGTACCTGGGGGTTACCTAAGGAACCTGGTGGAGGAAGTCAGAAGTACCACCAGTGTCAGTTATGCTACCAGCCATTATGTACGTATAGTATCATCACTTTGGAATTATTCTTTTTTCTCCATTCATTTATATCCGGGTCCTATGTGACCCGGTTTTACCTTATAACTGTCAGTCGAGAACCATAATTCTCTTAAGGGGTACCCTTAAATATTTTGTAAGGTACGTCATTGTTGCGGATGCCTCTGGAAAGGGGAAAAAAAAAACAAAAAAACAAGGAGGGTGATTTGAATTAATTGCCAGTTTTGCTATACACCTTCCATTATGCTATGACGCACTTCCCTTACACAGTTGCCATGTCGCCCCGTCTTGCGCAATTCTGTCAAGTTGAGCATATGTATGGGAAGGGGATGGAGGGAGGGCACTAGCCGTCATTGACTACAGAACCACTGATAAATATCAAGTTTTCATTCCTTCACTTCGAGTTGTGAAACTCATAATTTAGTAGTGGTTCTCTCCGTCAATGACGTGAGAGCCTAATCAAGTATTAGGGCTCCCCGGTGCCCCCAGGGGCACCCGGAGAATGCGTAACGCAACCTGAATAAATGAAAATAACATCCCAGGGAATACCCCTTACATACTGTAGTTCCTTGGGAACGTCATCAATACGGATACCACCTCGAAAAAATAAAATAAAAGATAGCATAAGGATATACAAATTCATAGCGCGCCGATATACAGGCAGGCTTACCATGCGCATGTGTCTAGCTCGCTCTCAAGCTTGTTTCTGTATCTTTTCGGGTTGTGGCTCTCCCGACCAGTCGTCAGGAATCCACATGCAAGAAATCCACGCATTGGGAAGCTTGAGTTGGCCTATAGCAATTATTAAGTTAAATTTTTCTTTTGTATTTTTTACAAGGTTTTTTCGTAGCGAGTACCCAATCATAAAGATGATTCCATAAGAGAATACGCATTGCACTTATGAAGTTATACTCCCTGTCCTCCCGCGCGGTAGATTCAAAACTGGCGACACGGCGGTTGAACGGAGACTATTATGCTAATAGGCACATCGTCAATGATGGAGGGGCCACTATTAAATTGTAGCCCTTACTTGTATCTGTAGACAGGCATTAAGTAGAGCTCTCTAGGTCAACTGGTTCAGGTGTGATGACGATATCCGTGGAGATAGTTATCCCGCGGATTTAGCAATATCGGACACTTTGGAACACTAATTTTCGCTCTAACTGGCAATGGCGGACAAGGTCGGACTTCTTCTTCTTCTTGAGGCTTGGCGGCGCTCCGATCGGCTTTGTTTACAAACGTTTCGGCGCGCGGCTTTCAAAGACGCTTTCAAGCTTTCCCGGGCTCCGGGCGTTCGCAAGGTGCGTCCTTTTAAAATGCTGCCTGGGCAGGAAGGGTTAATTGGAAAATGAAGTACTGTACATATTGTTATCTTGATCCTGGTGTTGACCGGACATCAATATGTCGTCGGGTTGTTGAGTTACGCGGCCGTGAATATTACGCTCGTAGGAGTATAAGAGGCCGACTGAGGTTCGTGGTGAAGGTTCGGTGTGGCGTATAAGAGGCCTGCCGAAGTACGGGGGTTAATATCATCAATAGAGTAATTATTTAACACTTACGCTGCGGGCATATTTCCGCTATATTGGTGCTTATTCAAGCACTCCTGAATGATTGAGCAAGTTTCTGAATTAAATTAAATTTATTCAGCCAAAATTTAGAAGAAAATAGCTTCAAAATGACACCAGAACCAGCTTTGTAGCGCGCGGGATACATCCGCTCGCTACCATAGACATCGGAAAATATTCGCTAATACTGAGCGAATATCGCTAATGTCGCACTACATTTGCCTTTGGCCGCGGTGCAGCGGGACATGTCTGTGGACCCTCAGTGCCGTGGCCGCCTGGCTGGAGAGCGGACGGGTGCCTGCCGCACTCCTGCTCACTCGGACTCGTCTCCACAAGCTTTAAAAGCCTGAAATTGCTATAAATTGCCATGGCGTTCCAGAACGTCCTCTGCAGCCAATGGGTTAAGAAGCGAACCGTGGTCGCCCATTTACGGACATCATGAGCTCTGGCAACTGCCTCAGGCTCTGCCGTTTTAATAGCATCCACTATAATAGAGGCTAGATGTCGATTATCTTGTGAATGGTGAAGACTGTGGGTTTGACAACCCGAAGGGAAGGAAGGACATGTTATCATCCGTAAATTATTGGTTTGATTCCCGAAGGGAAGTAAAGAAAACATAATATTTAGTAGGGCCCCGTAATCATTGACGACTTCGCCTATTAATAATAATAGTCTCCATTCAAAATCCTGCCCCAGCATTTTGAATAGCCCGCGCGGAAGTATTATGGAGTACTGTACTCGTCATAAGTGTACGCTTAATTCCCTTATGGGATCGTAATTTTTTCGGGTACCCTACAGAAATGTAAAATATAAAAAAGAAAAAAGAACTTAATATCTGTTATCATATGACTTGCCATATGCGTGGATTTCTCATGTTTCGCTTTCCCAACACCAGGCCCTCTAGCGGCCATCTTCGTCCTTCACTGATATACAGTCTGGACTGCCAATACGCGAGCTTTTAATACGCGATTCACCTTATACGCGAGGAGGGGGTCGAATCATACCCAAAACTTTCAAAACGCGTGATGTACCTTTAAAACGCGAATCCGGGGCCGATATAAGGGCAATTCTGGGGAGTTCAGCTAATACGCGAGGCCCCCCACCATTCCGCGCATCCATCTGCGCAGGGACGCTAGTCTACCCTCAGTCCACGCAGTCCGACTCGTGTGCAGTGATATAGTTTTTTGCCCCCATCATCATGCCCCCTCGCAAGAACAAACTTATTATTGTTATATTTTCTTATGATTTGGATGTTTATGTATACAAAAGGTGTACACATCAGGTGGCGTTGTGTGTGTGTGTAAGTGTGAGAGTCCGAGTGTAGGGGTTGAGACAGTGAAGCACGGGAACGAGGTGGCTTCAGAGATGGGGTCGTTTCGGGCCATGAGTGAGCACCGTGCCTCATGTGAAGGCAAGATGGCAGGTGCTCGTTGTACTCTACGTGCTTCACATGTCTCACTCCCTAGACTGGAACAAGACCTCACGGGCTTCACTGTTCATTGTAAAGCGGTGAATGTTAAGGCTCTCAGCCTATGCCCGAGAGGAAGTAAGTTAGAAAAAAAAAATATATATATACAGTAAAAGTCCGTTAATCCGACGACCGATGATTCGAATATCCCAATAGTCCGAATTTTTCAATTTGAGGCCAAATCCGAATTCACCCGATGGTCCGAATTTCAAGAAGTCCCAAAGTCCCCTTTTTGAGGCATTAGGCCACTCAAATGACACATAATGGAGCACACACATATCATATGTTCATGAATTCACTTTAAAAGTTTACAATCGTCATTGTAGCCTATTACCTACTTCAAAACATTCAGATTAATGGTCAAAGGAAGCTACTGATATAAACGTAAACACCTTCTTCTTCTTCTTCCACATCGTCTGCTAGAGAGTTTGTTTTGCTCATGAACGCATCCTTGGGACGCTCCGATGCGCTACTGGCTTGCACCGCATTTTCTGCAAGCGCATTCAGTCTTGAGCTTGAAAACGCACCTTTGGACGTATTAGTCTTGAACTTGAAAACGCACCTTTGGACGTTCCGATACGCTACTATTTATAGTTCAGTGATCGGAGCGTCCCAAGGGTGCTTTCAAGACAACAAGACAAGGGTGCTTTCAATACAATATAATATAACAGAGCACGTCACAAAAGGAAAATCACAAAATGAAAATTACAAGAACCTCTTAGGGAAGTGCCGTTGTTAAGGCATTACTTCCCGAACCACATCTGATCTGATCTTCAAGAGCAAGACAAACTCGCTAGTAGACAGAAGAAGAAGAAGACGTTTATAGCAGCAGATTCCTTTGACCATTAATCTGAATGTTTTGAAGTAGGTAATAGGCTACAATGACAATGGTAAACTTTTGAAGTGATTTCATGAACATATGATATGTGTGTGTGCACCATTGTGTCATTTGGGTGGCCTAATGCCTCAATGTTTTCGTCATACACAGGTTCATAGGGGTAAAGTCCGATAATCCGAAAATCCACTAATCCGAACAGGGCCGGTCCGCTGCCCTTCGGATTAACAGAAGTTTACTGTATATATATATATATACACAGTAGGGTCCCGCATAAAACGTGTTCGCATAAAACGAGTCTCGATTAAAACGACCGACCTAAAATATTAATATTTAATTTTCGATCAGAACGAATGTGATCACATAAAACGAGTCCGCCGCCAAAGTGGGGCAAATCCGAGGAGTTTTCATATAGAGCGCCGAAATATCGTACAAAACGTACGAAATATCGTTCGCTTTGTACGAAAATTTTCGCTTACAGTGAACATTGACAATATTGCGCCACCAAAATGCTGTGTTCACATAAAACGAAATCGCATAAAACGCCCTCGTTTATCGACCATAAACTCGTTTTATGTGAGACCCTACTGTATGTACCTTTTGTGGCAATTGACGGAGATAAATAGGCCTAAAGTAAACAACTTGGAGTCAGTGCCGCCCATATCGATTTATTCCCATATAATACTCTATTGCTAATACGCGAATTTCCATTCCGCGCCCTCGTGTGTCGCCCATATACTCGCGTATTGAGAGGCCTGACTGTACCAAGAATAAACTATAGAAATCAACGAATGGGAATGGGATGGTCGGGAGGGACAGTGTCGTCAATGATTACGGGGCTAAATATTACTAAATATTAGGTTTTCTTTACTTCCCTTCGGGAAACAAACCTATAATTTAATAGGGCCCCTCCATCATTGACGACTTTGCCTGATTAGCAAGACTGGAGGCGGGACATTCGTAAAATATCCTAACCTTAGGGGCGAAGAATCCAAGTAAAAATGTTTTAAGTTTTATTGTATTCAAACAATATATAAAAAAGTATAAAAGAGTTGCAAGCAGTGCGTGACATTAAGAAACTGCTTGCTCATGGTCAGATCTTTACATTAGATCTTATCTATATAATATTTGCGATTGTCTGTCTGTCTGTCTGTTCTTTATGCATGCCCACATTTTTTAAGCTAGAGCGTTCATACTTGGTATGCATAGTAAGGGGGTCCCTAGGCAGGTTTTAGTGAAAAAATAGAATTCCCCAGGGTGAAAGGGACGGAGAAAATGGGTGCGAAATCGGAAAAATTGCTGTTTGGGGCAGAAGGAGGCCTCCGATCGAAAAGGTGTATGGAACAAAAGTTGTTCGCAGCCCCCCAAAATGGGGGCACGGATGAGGTCAGATCCAAAATCGGAGGTCATTTAGCGGCCGAAATCGAGGTCGCCGTTTAATGAGGCACAGGGAGGTCGAGGCCGGTGATTATGGTAGTAGTAGTATTGTGATGATTGTGGTAGTAGTGATTGATGATGGTGATTATGGTAGTAGTAGTGGTGGTAGTAGTGATGGTGATTATGGTGATTACCCGGGCAATGCCGGGTACCCCTGCTAGTGCATGATAAAGTGGGACACCCATGTGTTCCCGAGAACTGTAACTCTGCAGCAGTTATTCGTTCCATTCTTAAAACTATTTGTACAATCTTGTAAAAACATACATTTATTAGTGGCCCCTCCATCATTGACGAACATGCCTATTACATAAGGCATCCTCTTCAAACACTAATCCGCCGTAGTTTGAATCTACCGCGCAGAGCATTTAAAAACTGAGGAGCCTTCATCATGAGCGCACGCGACCTCACTCATGGCTTCAGTCATTATGAATTGGGTTCTCACTACGAAAAAACTTCGTAAAAAATAAAAACAAAAAGAAAATAAGAATAACTATCCAATAAGCTTTCCATCATATCGTGGATGTACTTGTGTGGATTTCTGACCAGACGCTGATTCAGGCGTCATTCCTCCTTCTTTGCTCTGCGCTCAGCCTGCCCGGACGTTCCTTTCAGGCTCCGCTGGTTCCGCATTCGTGGCGTCCCTAGTGAGTTTTTTCTCATTTGTTTACTCTGGGATGTATCGAGTAAGGTTAGGATAGGCGTAGCAGGAGTGTCCTGGGCTGGTTGCCCGCAGTGCAATGTATTTTGGGTCGTATGTATGGGGCATCTATTTCGGATGTACCCTCGTGGTCCTGTTGTGGACACGTGAACTTTTCACAGTTTGGTTAGTTGGTGATGCAGGCGGCTTTCATTACGCGTTAATTATTGCTGCCTTTTATCCTTCTGATGAGGTAAGCTGTGTGTTTGCTGACGTTCCCAGCGTATTTTTCTTCACTTAGTGAAGTTTTTTCTGGGTCCGTGTCAGGCTTCCCGGGGTTGGGAAGTTATCGCTTCGGTGGTGTGTTGGCGGTGGTTCCTGTTGTGATATTCCAGTGTGTGTTTATATTTCAACTATTTTCATGCCGTCTACCTAGGCCTAGCCAGCCGCTCGTAGCTTTGCCACATGTCTAGTGTTATTATTTATTTTATAAATATGCCCTACTGTGTCATGTGTATCCGGGTTTTAGTTGTGTATTGGCTAATTCCTCGGACTATATTTGTTTCCTGGTTTAGTTGTGTATTGGCTAATTCCACGGATTATGTTGTGACCTTGGTTAGTCGTGCGTGTCTCTCCTCGTGTCGTATTGTTCAGATGGTGTCTGTTCAGGGTGGGGTTTGCCTTCCGGCGGGTTTTTCTCGGTTTCACCGTGAAAAAACCTGACCGATGAGCAGTGTTAGGCCACACGTGGTTGTTAACACTGGCTGGTTCCCCGGCGAGGGGAGGTGTCTGTGGCTCTCCAGGACTGCGTATCTGTGGGTGCCTGGTTTCAGGCCTCCTTTATATTCCCGGCGGGATGGCTGTACCCATCCTTACATATATATTTAGTTATATATAAAGAAACGACGTTCGTGAGAACACTCGTTTTTTTATAGGTTTTTCTACCTGGTTTACGACAAACCACGGGGAAAACCTAGCTGTTGTTTAGGCGTTCCTCCCCGGCGATCTTTTACAAAGTAGTGGGGTCAGGAACTTGTGGGGTTAACTTTTAGACTTCTCACCCGGCGGGTGCACCTTAGCAGGGTGGGATAAAACGACTTAGGTCTCTTATAGTTAACCAATCCATGTGAGTGATACTCTGTGTATCGCCGCCTTTACTCTTACGGCATTTGAAGGATCAGTGAGGTTTAACCAAATCGATTTCCACACCCGGCGGGTGTCCCTAAGTATAGGAACTAAGGAATTTATAAACAAATTCAATTTCGATTAACCTTAATTGGGTGATACTTTCAGTATCGCCGCCTTCTATTTTACGACGATCGTTTGGGACAATTCGTTAAAAAATCAGATCTCGTATATTCCTGCCCTGGGCTATTCTACTAAAATATTTCAAGGGCCGGCGTCTTTATGAGGGGGGGCTTTGTTACAAAATTGAATCTTGAGACAGTCACCACCTCCTACAGACTATTAGTGCCATACTGGACCATTATATCAGAGGGTATTCTTCATGTTCTTAGCTAAGAAGACTTGTTTAGCCTCTTTATACCCAGCCGCGTGGCGAGATGTGTTAGCTGTGTCTTTGCATCCCGTTACCCGGCGGGTTATTAACACTTGTATGCGAACACTTGGGTTAACCTTATGAGCATTAATTCCTGGAAATTCTTTATTTTTCCAGAGCTGAGCTCCGGCGGACCAATACAGACCCGGCGGTAGTTCCTCTCACCAGTCTCTGTCATGGCTAATGTCACCCCAGTTTTTGCCCTGTGCATTACCCCTACTTGCGCGGGTATCCCAATTTTTGCACATACCCTTTGCATAAGGTGTGTTAGATGTCTAGACCGTTCAAGGGGTCTCTGGGTTACACGTAATTGTTCTTTTTGCTCCCAATTAACCAATAAAGTCCTGTGTGACAATGACAAGACCGCGGCGGTAGCGTTGAGAGAGGTCAGACAACAAATGTCGGCCTACACTACCATTGTCGCACATAAGTCACTTCAATGTGACAACGTCCCACTTTGGGATAAGTTGCTGTCAGAGCACCCTCCCCCTAAACGTACCTCTAGAGTAAGGGGTTTTAAGCCGACAGAGACTAGCCAGGATTCTGTATCGTCTGTGGAGACGTTTAAACGCCCGAGAGAGCCTACTCCCCCGGCAGCCACCTCCTCGTCGCAGGCGAGATCGAGGTCAAGGTCTCCCCTCAGACAACGGTCTTCAAGTCGGGCCTCTTCCCCGGCTAGTAAGAAGTGCAAGACTGAAGCTTCCCCCAGGACCATGGTGGTGATTCTTCCAAACCTAGGTCCAGTTCGCGGTCACACCGTAGCCACAAATCCTCCAAAAAGGATTCCCATAAGAAAGTCCTCTCGACATTCTTCTAAGTCTAGTGCATCTCATCGTACCTCTACACCTGACAATGTTTCTGTTACAGCCTCAGAGTATAGTGAAGCGCCTGTCCCTAAACAAGATTTACCTATTGATATTTTAACCCTAGAAATGGAGAGTTCAGGATATTCAATAATTGAGAATGTTTCAGACTCTCAAGAGAGCGTAGGCCAGAGCCTCGGTGTTTGGCGTTTTTGCTCAGCCAGGGTCTGTCCATCCACGTCCGACTCATACGAGTCACACAGTAGCCGATGTCCACAGGGACGCGGCGACCCCATCCTCTATCCCTGATTTATCTTGGAAACAAGGTGCCCCTGCCTCGGCGGGGTCTTCTCAGGAGGATCGGGAGGGACAAGATGAAGTGTCATTAATTTCAGATAGGGAAGGACAAGGGTCAGGCTCAGGCCTGGACGCCGCCCATGATAATACTAATTCACCTGAAAGTTCTGCACCTAACCAGTTTGTTACAGCACAAGAAATTGATGGGTTACTTACTCATGCTCTATCAAAATTCTTTAATCAACAACGAGAAAACCCCACAATGGACTTGGGGGCTCCCTTGACAGGTTCTGCGGTACGGCCTCTGATAACGTCAATCGATTTATCTAAGATTCCTAACCCTCCTACTCTGTCACCGGCAGGGAGCTCTAAGCCAGCTACGGCGGCATTCACTACGTCAAATGTCAGGGTCATTACGGATGTTAATCCACCCCCTCTAGACAAAGCGCCTCTTAGAAAGGTAGCTATGCCCCTGCTTTATGGGCCAGACGAGTCATGGGTCCCTTTGAACCCCTCTAAGCCAGAGCTTGCCCAGCCTACCTTGTCAGGGGAACTCCCGGTACCACGTGAGTGGTTTATCCAGGGAAATAAGTCTAAGAAATTAAGGGCATTGGATGCCTTGGGTAATGTTTTGGATGTAAATATCAAGGCTATACCTAGTTATTATTATCAGGATTATTTTGTTTATGCATCTAAGCCTGCTTTACCCCCTGCCTCAGCTTCAAAACTTTTTTCAGACTGGTCTAAGCTGGATGGGTTTAATGATATTAAGGCTCTGTTGGCTATTACTCCTGAACTAGATTTACAGACCGTCACAGACGAGACAGCTAATCCAGTGTTGAAGGTGGGACAGTTAGGACCAGGACCTTGGGTGGATTGGGAGGTAGAGGCTCAGAACTTTGCAACCACTTTCACTTCTAAATCTTCCCACCAGATCCCTCAGGATACACATTCATGGTTCTCAATGCCGGTAGGTTCTGCCGGCGGAGTTCCGTCAGCTTTATTTTCCTTTTTAGCTGCCCCTAAGATTAATCTTTGTGTACTAAATCGACCATTCATTACCCCTACCCCTTCTCACCTAGACAGAGAATTTAGGCTTAGGGGAAAAGCTTTCCGCCTGTTTTCACAGTACATAGTTTCTCAACAGGTGGCTAAGTCTTTACTCAGGTCTACTCAGGCAATCGCAGACGCGGATGCTCGAAGATCAGTTGAATTATCCCGGCGTCTGATTCTTCAGTCGTCAATTCAATCCTTAGGTGACATACGCACAGCCTTACTTGAGGCGGTGCGAGCACGACAGGATCTTAGAATGTCATTAGTTCGCAAGCTGCCTGATCGCATTGCTAACCAGGTGGTTATGTCCCCAGTACTTACACCTTCTTTAATGTCCCCTGATGTATGGCGAACAGTGTTTAACATGGCACAGGCCGTGAAGCACAGTCCCGCACAGGCTAAGAAACCCGCATTTAACTTCCCCAAACCTAAGCCTCCTACTAAAGCTCAGCCAGGGGGTTCTAAGCCGTTTCTTCCGCCTAAGTCCTCCCAATCCCCCCTGGGTCAGTTCAGGCATAGACAGAGAGGGTTTTCAGGACAGAGGGGACGCGGCCAGTATAAGCCGGGTCAGGGCCAGTCTTCGGCCCACACCAGCCAGCCGGCGAAGCGGCCAACACCACCAAAACCACCATCAAAAAACTAAAGTCTTTCTCACTCCCAGTGCCTACCTTAGAGCCGGAGGAACCGAGGGAAGTACAGCCGGCGAACCCTTGTCTGCTAACTGGGTCGTTCCGAACGTGTCACCAAGCATGGCCGTTAAAAACCTTGGGCACGGATGGTGGCACGCAAAGGCATCACTTGGCAGTGGCTCCGGCGACCTCGCTTACGTCAGCCGACAACGGCAAATTGTGTTTCATTAGAGGTGGAGCTGCTGGTCCAGGAGATGATTGCCAAGAATGTCATCATCCCGGTACCCCCAGATTACCCTGTATTCACGTCAAAACTGTTTTTGGTTCCCAAACGGGACAGTGTTCAGATGAGGCCGGTCGTAGACCTGTCGTATCTGAATCTTCACATTTACAACGAGTCTTTCAGAATGTTAACAGTTCATCAAATCAGGCTAACACTTCCGCCGGGTGGCTGGATGTGTTCCCTAGACCTGACAGACGCCTATTGGCACGTGTCGGTCAACAAAAGATTTCAAAGGTTTCTGGCCTTGAGGATCAGGCACCAAAATTTTGTTTTTCAGAGGATGCCGTTCGGTTTGAACCTAGCACCTCGATTATTCACAAAACTAGTCAGGCAAGCCCTGATGCCATTGTTAAAACAGGGAATCAGAGTGTTGTGGTATCTAGACGACTGGCTGGTGGTGGCAGAGACACAACAATTATGCATAACATGTCAATATCATTTTAAATCATGTCAAAACTCTAGGCTTCAAGGTAAATCTGGTAAAGTCAAACCTTGTTCCCTCAAGAGTAATTCAGTGGATAGGGCTGGTCTGGGACACCGCCGCTCTCACTCTGAGTCAGAGTGTGGACAATCGCAACAGGTTTCGCAGGAAACTGTTCAGGTTTCTTCACAGTCTGACTACGACACGAAGAGTCTGGGAGTCTCTGGTCGGCTCTCTCAACTGGATTCAGCTAACTGTCAAGTTGGGCCGGTTGAAAGTAAAACGATTAATATTGGAGGGCAACAAATATTTCCCACTCTTACCGGCGGGAAAATTATGGCCCATACCAAAATTAATCCACACCTTACTAGCGGTCTGGGCGAAGAGGGAAACATTGCACTCAATCATGTCATGGACCTCTCCTCCTCCAACGGTATGGGTAGACACGGATGCGTCAGGCACCATAGGGTGGGGATTTCAGTCAAATCAGGGGCACCAGGGTCAGGGACTTTGGTCCCACTTAGAAATCGCTCACATAAATGTCAAAGAGTTACTAGTCCCATTGTATTCCTTCAGGCTCACGGCCCGGCGTTACGGGGCAAGTCAGTGGCCTTCAGAATGGACAATCTGAATGCAGTTCACTGTATTCAGAAACAAGGGTCAACGAGGTCAAGGAAGTTGCTACTCGTGTCGGAAGAGATTTTTGTTCTAGCCACCAGTCTAGATATTTATCTTCACGCATCTTATCTCCCAGGCGTAGCGAACGTCTGGGCAGACGCTCTGTCCCGGAGACAGAGCACGACAGTAGAATGGGAGCTCAAGCAACCCATTTTCGACCTAATGATTGCGGAGCTCTCCCATCCACAAGTGGATCTTTTTGCGTCCGAGGAGACTCACAAGCTCCCTCTATACCTCACCCGCCGGACGATAACGCCGGCAGGGGGGCCAGACGCCCTAGTGACAGACTGGAACAGATGGAGCTCCATCTATCTGTTTCCACCGCCAGATGCGTCACTAATGTGCCACGTAGTGAACAAACTACGAGTTTATCGAGGCTTAGTCTCGCTAATCGCGCCCCTGTGGCCGGCGCAGGTGTGGTGCCAGCAGTTAATAATGTGGTGCCCGGACCCGGTATCGCTCCCGGTCAGGTACTTCCACTTAGACACGATTGGCAACCTAGAGACCTCGCTGACTTTTGCATTATGGACATTCAGGAGGCCAAGTGGCTAGCACCATACGGTAGGGATGTGACCAATAAATTGCTCAATCAATATACTCAGTCTACTAAGCGACAATATCAATCTCATTGGAAAGCTTTTACTTCTTGGATTGTTAGAACGGAACAAACTGTACCCTCAGTGGCATTGGTTTTTAATTACTTGAACTATCTGTTTGAGCAGAAACGTTTATCTGTGGTTACTCTGAAGAATCACTTAACTGCGATTAGAGTGCCCTTTTTCGACCTTACAGGTCTATCCATACCGGTGGCGGAGGAAACAGGATTTATGAGAGCGTGTTTTAAACTCCGCCCACCTCCCCGTCAGCTCATGCCTACTTGGTCTCTGGACAAAGCTTTGTCTTTACTTCATTCTCGTCTGTATCAAAATACTGCAGACTTTGCTTTAATCTTAAAGAAGGCAGTTTTCCTTTTGGCTTTGGCCACCGGAAACAGAGTGTCTGAGCTGGCGGCGATGAGCAACACACCTAATTGTCTTAGGTTTGGTAGACTTAATGATTCAATTTCCATTGCACCCTCCCCGGCGTTTGTAGCCAAGAATGAGCATAGTGCACACGTGTTTTCTGAATTCACGGTGCCGGCGTTAAAAAGGGGAAAGGTGCATCATAATTTATGTCCAGTGCAAGCTCTAACCAAATATTTAAGAATAGCTCCTCATAACCCCCAAGGTGCTTTATGGGTAGCGAGTACGGGTAAACGCTTACTTAAACGGCGATTAGCCTCTCTTCTAGTAGAAGTCATTAAAGAGAGTAATCCCGGCGTTGTGGGTAGGGCCCACGATTTACGCAAGTGGGCGGCCTCTTTACGTTTCCTGAAAACTTTTCAGTTGAAGATATTGCGTCCACACAGTTGTGGGCGTCTAATCATACGTTTCTCTCTAGATACTTGTCAGTTGCTCTAGACAAACCTTCCTTACCATGTATAGCTTTAAGGCAGAGGGTCTAGGTGGCCCTGCAGTCACTTATGTTTATTTTCAAGGAAAGGGGGGGGGGGGGTGCAGTCAGTTGACATAGGACACCCTAGACCCCGCCGGAGTATGAGAACTGTGATACAATTTAAGGTTGAAATGTGATATGAAAATTTCTCTGAGAGAATTTGTGCTAGTACAAAGTTTAGTACAAAACAACGGTGTTGTTATAGTAGTTTTAGCTGCGAAAGCAATGTAACATTAGTTCAATGGAGTTCATTAGCAATTGATCTCCACATGTATTTTGGGGTTTATGATGTGCACATATAAACTTATAACTTATTATTTGTCACCACTCGTTGAGTGGGGTGCCTTTTGTAACTACAGATCTGTGTTCAGAATCTTCAGGGTTACCTATTTTTGTCAGGCAGGCTTCTTTGAAGCACGCACCTGCCTGAACCCCCTTTTTCTTGTATATTTCCGGCCTACGCCGTATTAAATACATTTTTCAAAAGTAAGAATACTATGTGGTTGTTTTTATTATCTGCTTTTCTAGAGTTATGATATGATTACGAATGTCCCCCTCCAGTCTTAGATATCAGGCATGTTCGTCAATGATGGAGGGGCCACTAATAAATTATAGGTTTGACTCCTGTAAGGAGATTAGGAAAACCTAATATTTAGTAGTGGCCCCGTAATCATTGACGACTGGGGCCCTCCCGACCGTCCCCTTCCCATTCGTTGATGTATTAAGGATTTTGGTTTACTTGATATGTCAGTGAAGGAGGAATGACGCCTGAATCAGCGTCTGGTCAGAAATCCACACAAGTACATCCACGATATGATGGAAAGCTTATTGGATAGTTATTCTTATTTTGTTTTTGTTTTTATTTTTTACGAAGTTTTTTCGTAGTGAGAACCCAATTCATAATGACTGAAGCCATGAGTGAGGTCGCGTGCGCTCATGATGAAGGCTCCTCAGTTTTTAAATGCTCTGCGCGGTAGATTCAAACTACGGCGGATTAGTGTTTGAAGAGGATGCCTTATGTAATAGGCATGTTCGTCAATGATTACGGGGCCACTACTAAATATTAGGTTTTCCTAATCTCCTTACAGGAGTCAAACCTATAATAGTTGCAAATATGCGAGATATCTTCTTAGAATTAACATAAAATTAATATTGGACTGTAGAACCTGTCCTATCACAGCTCGTGATTCTTCACACTCTTCAGGGGCACAGAGGGGATATGGACTATTCCGCACCCCCCCCCCCCTTCTTTAACCCTCCAGCCCCGGCTATGTATTATATATATATTCCTCGAAACCCGGGTGTTTTGGCCGATGTAAAGCTACACAGGTACGCTTTGGTTTATCTAGAGCGACGGACAGGTAGCGTGTTAGGAACTTATGATTGGAAGCCCATAATTGAGTATTAGCAATGTCCTCTACTGAGAAATTTTGTAGAAATCTGAGAGAGACTGCCCATTTACTGATATCGTGAGCCCTGCCTATCACGCCGGGATAACTTTCCCTAATAACGTCTACAAGCAAGGAAGCTAACTTTCGTTTTGTAACACGCTTACCTGTCCGGTTGACCCATAAAGCACCTGGTTGGCGAGGCTGCGCAGCCCTCAAAAACATTGTGAGTGCTTGCACAGGACATAAAAGGTGATGAGTGAGGCCCCTTTTCAAAGCCGGGACAGAAAATTCAGAAAATACATGTTCAGAATGTTCGTTCTTAGCTATAAATGTGGGAGACGGCGCGATTTGCACATGATCGCGCAGTCTCCCAAACCTAAGACAATTAGGTTCGTTGCTCATCGCCGCCAGCTCAGACACCCTGTTTCCGGTGGCTAGAGCCATGAGGAAAACAGCCTTTCTCAAAAGTGAATCAAAATCCGGCGCACTATTATATTTGCACGATTGAAGTACTGTACTGATAAGACTTTGTCAAGTGACCAAGTGGGCATGAGCTGGCGGGGCGGTGGACACGCCCTCATAAAACCTTTCTCCTCCGCCTGCGGTATGGAAAGGCTAGTGAGATAAAAAAAAAGGCGGTTCTAATGGCAGACAAAAATATTTTTTAGAGTGGTTACTGAAAAATGTTTTTGTTCGAATAGATAGTCCAAGTATTTAAAAACTAAAGCCCCTGAGGCAGTAGTTTGCCTTGACTCTACAATCCAGGTTGTGAAGGTTTTCCAATGGGATTGATATTGTCTCCTGGTAGACATGGTGTATTGGTTCATTAACTTATTAGTGACACTCTCCCCAAATTGAGCTAACCATTTGGCATAGTAAATATCCATAAGGCAAAACTGAGCGAGGTCCGAAGGTTGCCAATTGTTTCCAAGTGGATAGCGGAGACGTGAAGGGACACCGGGTTCCTGCACCACTGTTGCAATTGGTGGTACCACACCTGGGCTGGCCATAGCGGCGCCATCATCGCAACTCGGCACCGGTAATCCCTCACTTGTGAATTACTTTGCACATTAGCACAGAATCTGGTGGAGGAAACAGATAGATTGAGGTCCACCTGTTCCAATCTACCAACAATGCATCGGGTCCCCCTGCCGGGGTGACCTCCTGACGAGTGAGGAAGAGGGGGAGTCTGTGAGTCTCTGTGGATGCAAACAAGTCCACCTGCGGACGGGCCGGCTTTGCAATCATCTTGTCGAAGATAACCAGTTTGATTGTCCATTCTACTAGAGTGCTCCGCCGGCGAGAGAGAGCGTCTGCCCAGACGTTCGCCACGCCGGGGAGATATGCTGCATGCAGGGAAATTCCTAGTGATTCGGCCAGGGCAAAAATCCGTTAGGAAACCTTCAACAACTCTCGTGACCTCACTGAGCCCTGTTTCTGAATACAAAAGACTTCAGTTTGATTGTCCATTCGGAACGCAATTGATTTGTTTGTTAAAGTCATGCCGTGAGTTTGGAGAAAAAAGAGGGGGACTAAAAGCTCTTGCTTGTTGATATGGTACTGACTGTCTGCCGGCCATGTGCCTTGACCTTGATGGCCCAGGGTGGACTGATAGCCCCAACCTAGTGCCCCTGAGGCGTCTGTGTCTACCCACACCGTAGGAGGGGGAGAAACCCATGTCGTGACAGAGTGGAGAACTTCTCGCTTAGCCCAGACCGAGAGTAAGCTGTGGATTAATGGAGGAATTGGCCATAATTTCTTCTCCGGCGAGAGAGGGAAAACTTTGTTGCCTTCCAGGATTAATCAATTGACTTTCAACCGGCCCAACTTCACAGTTAATTGTATCCAGTTGAGAGAGCCGACTAGGGAATCCCACGTTTTCCTGGTCGTATCCAGACTGTGGAGAAAACGGAATAGTTTCTTGCGGAACCTGCTCCGGTTGTCCACACTCTGATTAAGAGTCAGATTGGCGGTGTCCCAGACCAGCCCTATCCATTGAATAGTCTTTGAGGGGACAAGGCGAGACTTCGCCAAGTTCACCTTGAACCCTAGGGTTTTTACATGAGCTAACACTTGGTTTACATGATCTTGACATAATTCCATAGAGTTCGCTACTACTAGCCAGTCGTCTAGATACGAAAACACCTGTATGCCTTGGATTAACAGGGGTAAAAGACCTTGCCGGACAAGTTTTGTGAAAATTCTCGGTGCCAGGTTCAAGACAAAAGGCATTCTTTGAAAGACGTAAGTCTCTCGCCTGATCCTCAGGGCGAGGAATTTTTGGAACCGTTTGTTTATAGGGACATGCCAATAGGCATCTTTGAAATCGATCGAGCACATCCAACCTTGCGGCGGAATCGCGAGTCTGAGTTGCTGAACTGTAAGCATCCTGAAGGGTGAATTCTCTATAAATGTGTTAAGGTGCGAGAGATCTAGAACTGGTCGCATCTGCACACTGTCCCTTTTTGGCACTAAGAAAAGTCGGGAAGTGTATACTGGGTGACTGGCATTGACCGGGATAAGAACTTGTTTGGTAATCATTTCCTGAAGCAGAGTCTCCTCCTCCTGAGACACATTGATGTGTTCCCTCGGCTGACGCAGTCGAGGCCGCCGGAGCCACCGCCAGGTGATTCCTTTGCTTACTGCTTTCCTGGCCCAGGTCTTCTTGGGCCAGGCCGAGCGGAACGAACCCAGGTGCAACCGGGGTCCGATCGTCGAGGCAACTCTCAAATCCTGTGTCCTTAAGCACTGCGTTGGGATGCTGAGAGACTGGGTGGCTAGTTTTTTGAAGGAGGAGGTGGGTTGGTATCTGACACTTGGCTAGATTTGACTGATGGCTGGCCTTGAGTACCCTTCTGAGGGGCCTTACCTTTATACCCAGAATGTTTACCTTGTTTGGGCTTGTAGGAGTTACCTCCCTGCTGCGGAGGGACTCTGGGATCCCTTGGTGACTGTTTAGATTGTGGTTGGTATTGTTTGGTACCACCTTTGATTTATGAAAGGGCTTCTTAACAGGGTCCTTCCGAGCTTGGGAGGTAATCTGCTTCCAACCACTTACCATGTTAAACATAGACTCCATGTTTCAGAGTTAAGGAGGGTGGCAGTAAGGACCGGAGAGAGAGTTACACGGCGACCTATGTCCGCCGGCAACTTCCTCACTAGATGGACTCTCAGATCTTGGCGGGCTCGAACCGCCTCCATAATAGCAATTCTGATGTCTCCTAAGGACTGAATAGAATTTTGTAGCAACAGTCTCCTAGACAATTCGGTATCTCTCTTAATTTGGGGTTCAGCTATAGCTGAAATAGTACGTGAAAGGGAGGCGGCGATCTGGTGACTAACCAAGTACTGAGAGAACATCCGGTAAGCCTTATTTCTTAACTTGAAGTCCCTGTCAAGGTGAGCAGCCGGGGGAGTAGAAAAGGGTTCATCAAGGGAGTGCAAGGAAACTTTGGGGGCCGAAAGAAAGGTAAGTAAATCGGAGGACACGCCCTCTGCTTTGGCTACTGGCAAAGAAAACTAAGCACGATTTTCTTGGGGAACCTGATGTGAAGACTTAGAAGTAATTGTAGCAGCAAAAACCTGAGCTTCTATCTCCCAGTCTACCCATGGGCCTAACCCCACCGGTCCCATCTGCAAGACTGGTGTATGCGTCTGGTCTAGGACCGGAGTTGTAGCCAACTCCGGCGTGAGAGCATTCAAAGCTTTGACATCATTGAAGCCATCAGCTTTTGACCAATCCACAAACAGTCGTGCAGACGCGGTGGGAGGAATCGCCGGGGCAGCTGTATACAGAAAATAATCCGGGTTGTACGAACTCGGTATACCCTTAATTAATACATCCGTCACTCTCCCTGCCTCATCTTTTGCCCTAAATTTCCTGGTCTTATTGATTTCAATATACCACTCGCCGGGTACCGGGAGTTCGCCTGACCCAGAAGGTTGAGCTAAGTGAGGGTTCACTGGAGTCGCAGGGATCCAGGAACAATCCGCGCCATAGAGGAGGGGCATGGGGCCCTTCTTCAGAGGCACCTTATCTAAAGGAGGTGGGGGAATATCTGCAATAACCCTCAAAGAGGAGGTGGCCAGCGCCGCCGGCACTGTAGTGCCAGAAGCCGCGGCTACCACCGGGGTAGGACATGATGGAAGAAAACCCGGGGAAGCTAGGGGTTTGACAACAGAAGTACTAGGGGCCACCAAAGGTCGAGAAACCGGGGGGTCCGAAGAGGCAGGGAGTTGATAATGTTGCATAACCTTATGCAAGAGCTCACTTAACTGATCAGAAGTCACACACTTACTGTGGGAGTCCCTGGATGAGACAGATCCTGCCTCAGAATCTTCACCTGTGAGTGACTGGGGAGCCGGAGCGAACCTAACCTCCCCCGGCTCTCCACTCATCTCGGGATTATCCTGTTCCATCACTATCTCAGTATCCGCCGAGGGCCACGTTAAATCTGGAACCGATGATGGCAACATTTCTATGCTACCTTCCTCAGTCCTTTCGTGATTGACGTTAAAAAGAGATTGAGAAGGTTCAGATTGACGCCAATAACCCCCTGCCACAACGGGCTGGGTGTCTGGAATCACTTGAGAATGCAATTGTGACCCCGACGGATATCCCCTGTACTGGTCAGCCAGAACCCTACATGGGCCTGCCGATCTAACACTACGAGGTACATAGTTCAGTTTAGGTATGGCAAAAGTAACACTAGGAGACACACTCCAGGATTGTTCATGACTAGGTGCGGATTCCAGTGTATCAGACCCCGCTTCTGAATCCCCAAAATCTTGGTGAGGTGTGTCAGAGGTAGGGGTAGGGGGCGGTTGCTGTGGGGTGTCCCTCCGGCTTCCGCTGCTTGCTTGACTCGTCGTTCCCCCAGAGTCCTCTCTCCGGCGTTTGGTAGACCGGGAAGACTCTGCGGACGAGTGTCTAGACTGTTTGCGGGGGGATCTAGACCTTGACCTCGACTTGCGCCTAGGGGAGGGTGATCGTCTCCTCTTGGTACGGTCGGAGGGGGGAACCTCGGTGACCTCACTCTCACTGCTACTACTCACTACCTCTTTGCTGAGGGCTTTCGACTTGACTTTAGGTCTAACAGATTTAGAGGAACCGGGTTTCACAAGGGGTGACTTAATAATGAGTTGTTCCCATAGTACTTCATCATCACAGTGAAGTGCCTTATGGGCAGTGTCTTTGGCATAAGAATTAAAGGTACTCTTAACTTCCTGTAAGGCCGCCAGGCACGATAAGTCTTTATTTGTTATTAACGTAGTTTTCAATTCAGAGCAAATGGAACAACGTTTAGATAACCACAAGCCTCTGGAACGATCCAAACACTTGACGCACTTAATGCAAAGTTTGTGAGCAAAAACTGGCAAAAGAGAGCAGGTAGGAGTAATGCATAGTTCGAACCTCGTCATGGTGCTAATAAAGGGACCCCCCGCCGGGATGAGTCGCCCAAACCTCCGCTGGAGAAGCAGTCAGGAGCCTGGAAAATAACATTTCCAGGAATCAATGCTCATAAGGATAACCTGCGAGGTGTTATACATCCTAACTCGTGTCCGCCGGAAAATTAGCTATAGTGCACCACTACTCTAACCTTCCGCCGGACCCGTTTAAGCTGGGTTTAACTACTAACCTGTGACAAGTGTCCCAGGTCCCTTGACCTTTAGTGTCTGATCATCTATAAACAAGTTTGCAAAACTAATCGTATCACTCTTGTACACTAGACTTGCGGCGCCGCAGGGCGCGAAAATCTAATCGTGTAACTGGGTCAGTTAGGGCGAGTTACTCGGCGGCCCAAGTTTGCAGCCCCTTTAGGAATGCAGTTCCGCCGGGAGCGTGTGGTTCAGCCAAACCACGCCGGGACCTTTTGAATGTTCCTACCCGTTTATAAGACGGATAACTTGGGCCCACCGCATGGGGCCGCCGGAAAAAATAAAACTCCAGAGAAAAAAGGGAGATGGCACAGCTCCCCAACTCTGAGACCCGCTATAACACACCATAAGAATTTAATTATAGGGACGTCTCCCCGATCCCCAACAACATGCCAACACGCATGTAAGAAACGCTAGGGGCACACATAGGCATATAATAAAATACAGAAAATTTAGCATCCTAAATTACCTGAAGCCTACTCCGGAGACCCCTACAAAAGGCAGACCACGAGGTACGACGAGCAACACCAGCAGACGACGCTCCGCGGACCATCACAGCGCTCGGATGAGGGAGGCCCACTCAAGGGGCCCAAAGCAAAACATGAACTCTGGAAGGTGGAGCATCACGTGCAGACACCCTTAAACCAGAGCATTTGCTGATAATTAATAATCAGACATGTACTTTCCTCAATAATGACAGTCTGTATCATGCCTTGTAGAGTGGTAGCCTTCTAGCTAAGTAATCGCAAAAGCTAAAGGCGTATCACAACAAACAAAACACATGCGGTACGAAGATCCTGGACTCTTAGACACCTGTTACAAAAGGACCCTATTTTAACACATACTTCCTGCGGACACACCAATCTGGCAGCCGTGCTAGCTAATCTAAACCTTGTTACTACAACACAGATGTATACAAATGAGTAAGGACTCACTTGAAGCTCTGGAACGTCGAATAAAGCGGAGCGCGGCGCAAGCCTTGTTGTCACTGTGGCCGCGGAAGTAGGAAGGACGAAGATGGCCGCTAGAGGGCCTGGTGTTGGGAAAGCGAAACATGAGAAATCCACGCACATGGCAAGTCATATGATAACAGATATTAAGTTCTTTTTTCTTTTTTATATTTTACAGAGTTTTTTTCTGTAGGGTACCCGATAAAAATGACGATCCCATAAGGGAATTAGGCGTGCACTTATGACGAGTACTCCATAATACTTCCGCGCGGGCTATTCAAAATGCTGGCGCAGGATGTTGAATGGAGACTATTATTATTAATAGGCGAAGTCGTCAATGATGGAGGGGCCCTATTAAATAAACCTTTTTGGCTCAGTAACCTCAGCGAAGGTTCCCCAGTTTATGACCAGGTGGCAGGAGACTCGAGCAGGTGGACCAGATGCTTTCTTGGTAGAATAGAACAGGTGGTTCTCAATTTACCTGTTCCCACCACCAGACAAGTATTTTACAATACTTGGATATGCTTAGCATAGTACTAGAGATAACTCAATTTTAACTCATCACTGGTGATGGGCTGGTCTATCAGAGTGAGAACTGAGCGATCTCTGCCATACCCATAGCTTACTCTGACTGTTCCTTTTACTTTTATATTTTCTAGATCTCAAGTGATGGCATCTCTTCCGTGTCTACATAGATTGGAAGCCAAAGCGTCACATTTTTTCCTTTGCCCCTCAACTTTCTCTTCATAATTGCTGAGGGGCACAGGGCCCTGGGTGGGGCTTTGGTTTCCCGGGCGTTTCCGCACCCTCCTCAGCTCCCCGCCATGGAGTGGCTTCGGTCACCCAGGCTTTATTGTGGTCGGCAGTGAGGGTTCTGTGGGGGCGCACGGTTATGGCCTTGGCCTTGCTCGGGGCCTTGGGGCTTTTCGGCCAGGCAGCTTGGGGAACAACAACAACAACAACAACAACAACAACTCAATTTTAACAAAGTCCCGAGTAAAACTTCATTCACTCAGTATTACTGGTAATGTTTATACTCATTCAGAGTGGGACAAAAGGTGCACTACACTTTCCAATCCTAAATTATGGTACAATGTTGTAAGATTATTCCTACCTTTTATTAAGAACAGTATTTCAATACCATAGTTACCCTGTTCATTCATGCATAGCCATATAGGTTAGGAGGATTAATAATTTAGCCGTCCGGCTGGCTTAGTTGATAGCGTGCCTGATACCCATCTTGCAGGTCTCGCGTTCAATCCCCTCTCAGATTGAAAAGTTTCAGGGATATAGCCGGCGGTTACCATCTCCCCACGAGCAAGGGGGATGGGTAATGGTCAATGGTAGACTAAGGAAAGCCAAGCGCTCGTGAACCCTCGAAGGAGGAGAACGGGCGCTATATAAGTAACCTGACGATTATTATTGTTATTATTATTATTAACTTTTATTCCCAACCAAAGGCGGTACAAAATGAAGAGATTATTATCTATCTTTCCTTAGACCAAGTATATACATGGACACGGTTAACCGGTTGGTTCTCATCCATTCGTTTTACCCAGATTTGACTGTTTTACCTACTTTTAGTAGATCAATAATTTTGATTTACAAAGAATCCCACATTATCACTCCTTCAGTAAGGATACTATGATATTGTCATTCAAGTATAACTACTAGTAGTAAATCAATAATTTTGATTCACAAAGATTCCCAGGTTACCACTCCTTCAATAAGGATACTATGGTATAATCAGTATCATTCAAGGCTAACGCTTGACTACTCAACTCAGCAATAAACATTTTATATTTTAGGCTCCGGACCAACTCTCGAGTTGGTCAATGATTAATTGAACCTCCCTCCGGTCCCACTTTAGGTCGCGAGTGTCTTGGTCTGGGGCTCTTTTACATATCTCCGATCACTAGGAGATCATTCTCTCTGAGTCCGGGTTTTAGCAGAGTAGGATGAGAGAGGGGACCTCTTAAATATTTATAACATTGCCTTCTCTGTCGGAGTTCCACAAGTCTTATACAGTACTAGGGTTCTCCAATTAGATATTTTTCTCTATCATTTATTACGGAATAGATTTTGTTCACTCTATTTCCGTTCGAATCTTGAGTCCTCCATACCAGTCCGAGAGGACTATTAGGTGCTTAGTAAATTTTACCCCCGCACCTATTAAACAACACAGAGTTATTCCGTCAGTCATTACCGAGTAATTTCTTTACCCCGAGTCCTCATACTACAAAGAAGGACAACGCTTGGAATTAATTTTCCGTCTGGCAATTTCCAAGTAATATTTTTTCCAAGTCCTCACTATAACAGAGGACACTTCTTTAGGCTCTACTTAACCAGTATAATAATGATTCATTAGCTTGTTTTCCTTACGCCTCAGCACAACATGCTAGAGTTTTGGGTGTCCCTAGCACCAGCCATTCCTTTTAATAAATTGTTCGACAAGGGTCTGTTTTAAAAAACAGACAGAACCGATACATTCAATTGCTATCTTACCTTTGCACAACTGGTTGTTCCGGTCCCACTTTGGGTCGGCTAGCACTTAGTCCGGAGCTCTTATAATGACACCTCTGGTCAGTAGGAGTTCCCCGCGTTCTCTATGAGTCCGGGTTGCAGAGGAAGTAGGCTGAGGAAGGAAGCCTCTAAGATAACTATTCATTGCCTACTTCGCCGGAGTTCCACATTCACATACAGTCAGGACCCCCAATTCGCGAGAATAGGGGTGACAGGAGGCATCGCGTATTGTGAATTCGTGTATTGTGGAACTAACTTTAAATGGGAATAATTAGATTGGGTGACATCTCTCAATTATGGCCTATTTTCGACATTTTTGGCCCTATTTTCGACATTTTTGGCTCTACAGTACAGTCTATATCTTATATACATATAAGAAGAACAATGAATAAAAATATGAAACCTTACCTTAAAATTAGTAGTAGATAGGCTAGGACTAGGACCGTAGGACTTCACGATTTTCTCCAACTTCTCCCTCCCTGACCAAATCGTACGAACAGTTTACTCTGACAAGCCTATTGCACAGTTTCCTTCTCCTTTTTTCTTGCGATCCAACACTTCCACCTTCATTTTGTGTGTTATCTTCTTATATTGGCGTGGTATGGCGAAAAAAGTGGCAGGCACTACAAACGTTTGGTCACTCCGCACGGCTATGAGCGCTTGAGCGGGACTGTGGGAGGGAGGGTAAGCGGGAGGGAAGGCAGGCGTATGCCCGTCTTCTTCTTTTTTCGGAGCTACTCCTGGGCCTCGCGAAACGTAGACGTGCTCGCGGGAATAGCGGATTTGGCCCCTTCTTAGCTCTCGATTCGTGTATTGTGGTACCACCTCGCGTAATTTATGTTTAATTAATTAATGTTATTTTCGAGGGGTAACTCGTGTATTAGGGTTTTCGCGCATTGTGGAATCGTGTATTGGGGGTCCTGACTGTACCAGTATTCTCCAGGTAGATAATTTTATCTATCCTTTATTACGGAATAACTTTCACGGGGCTCAATCAACCATTTCCCCACACACCTCTTAATCACACAGGGTTATTCTGGCAATTTGGCTGAGTCCGTGTCCTCATAATTGACGAAGATATTTCTAAGGAACAAAAGGTTGGGGAATGACTTTACACTCTCAGATAAACAGCCCATAGGCGATTATCCAACCTTTTGTTTTACAGACAACTCACTCACACTAATGAGGAGTGGCAGATTCTATTCATGATACATACTCTAGGGTAACATTATCACACATAAGAGAAGTCTATCTTTGCAACACTCTTCTGACAGTAGGAGATGTCAGAACAGCCCTTTTCATGACATCCAAAGCACATCAAGACCTCCGTATCTTTCTATCTAAAAAACTCTGCCCAAAGACATCAAGACTAGAATCTTGATCTCTCCATCTATTCTAACAGATTAACACCCACAACTACTTGGTCTGAAGTATCAGCACTACTTTTTATAACCGTCTCTAAGGTTCTCTCGTGTTAACTTTATTCAATTCAGATCTTAACAACACTCAACAGGCCACAGTAGTCAGAGCAGACTGGTTAATTCTTCCACAGACAACAAATTAGACAGACTCAGACACACCAACAACAACAGTCTGACCTTCCAAGAGCACATACTACCAGTTCAAGGAACTAACTACATACCGGTTCAAGGAACTAACTTAGTTCATCTTAGCCTTGCATCACATTATATCTCAAGGCACAACTGGTTCTTTCCAGGCCAGTTTCACAGCATGACCAAAAGGAACTTGGGCCAGACATTTAATAAAGAATGGTCTGTTTTGGGGCTGGGAGAGACGACCGTTCCTTCGTAAGTACGTATACAACGTCTCATACCAGTAAATGTGCCAACACTCATAAAAGCGATGCTTCAGTGAGGAATTTGAGTGAACATTCCTCCCACATCAAAAGTTTTCTGTCTCACTTATTTCTAGTACCAAAACGAGATAGCCTACAGTTCAGACCAGTCATAGAATTATCAATCCTCAACAAGTTTATTGTAAACCACTTTTTTGAAATGATAACAATACAACAAATATCACAGCCCAACGTCTGATTAGTAAAGTGGGAACCCGGGGTATACCTCCATTGGGAGACCCTATCACACAACATACATCAAATGCTTGACTGCTACAAATATGCAAGACATTACATGCAAAACTCAATTACCAAACGACTGTGGAAGTCGTTAATAGGGTCAATACCTTGGGTTCAGCTACCTGTTCCGTTGGACAAACTTCGCCTGAATCCTTACATCGGGCTGGACAACAGAGCTTTTCCGAGGCAATCAACCTCATACCCTAATTACATTCCCTCAGCGTATCATCAGACTTCTAGGCTTCTGGATAAGACCTGAGACCCCTTCCTCGACAGCCCTCTGGTCAGAACCTCCACCATCAGTTGGAAAAAAAAAGAAAAAAAAAAAAAAAAAAAAAAAAAGTGGGGGTCGACTTGGACACAGCGAGAGCCCCGAGCTGGAGTTACCAATCGTCCGACGGTCACCAGACCCAAAGTCGCTAGACCTCTCTCAATCTCTATCACATAAATACAAAGGAATTAGTTGTCACTCTATTTTTCCTAAAAAATCATGCCCTTTCACTCCAACACAGAGTACTGTACAGTAATAGCCTTTCACATGGACAACACATCAGCCGTGTCCTGTATCAACAGGCAGGGTTCAACGAAATCTCACACGCTCCTGAGATTGTCGGAGGCAATATTTTTTCTTACTCTTCATTACCATATCACAATTCAGGCAGTTTACCTACCAAGCAAGGCGAATCTGTAGGCGGGCACCTTATCTCGAGGGAAGGGTACCCTAGTCGAATAGACAATCACTCAGACGGCATTCAACAACTTGATAAAGCCGTTCCATCCACAGGTAAATCTCTAATTCACACCAATCGACAAAACTCCTCCTGCTTCTGACCTGCTGGCACGAGGTCCAGGCGAGCGGAACAGATGCGTTCTCAGAGGTTTGGAACAAGTGGTTATCGATATACCTCTTTCCCCCTCCGGACACACACGAATGTCTAAAGTTTTGCAACATATCCACTTAATTCAGGGTCAAGTGTGCCTTATAACACCAGTCTGGTCAACACATGTGTAGTTCATTCATCTGTCTCTCGAGTGTCCCATTCCAATACCATTTCCAACGTCTTGTTTCCACTTAGAGCAGATTGGCAACCTGCAGACTTGTCTACATTTAGCTTTATGGATATTTTCAAAGTCAAATGGCTCTTATGATTAAGCTGTTCACGACAAGTTAACCAAACAGTTTACGCCTTCCACTATTAGACAGTATGAATCACATTGGAAACAATTTACCACGTGGATTGTAGAGTCTGTCCAACACATGGCTTCAGTCAGTTTATTTTTAAAGTACAGTCGATGCTCGATTTAACGGACTAATAGGGGGGAAACTGAGTCCGTTGCTGGAAAAAGTCCGTAGCTGGAAAATTGCCTTCGTATTTTTTTTTTTTTTTTTTTTTTTTTTTTTTTTTTTTTGAGGGACACGTTGTGCTGTACTGTCCCTGAAAACATAATAAAGGTCGTATTTGTCATTGATATGATAAATTTCACATGGGAAAAAAAAAAAAAAAAAAAAAAGGAAGGATATCCCCGCCGCTGTAGGCCTACTCCCTCCCCTCCCCGTCCCGGCCTCAACCCCGACCCCGTTACTGTGATAATGTTGATAAGCCTTGTGCTACACCCTATTGATAATGCAAAACTATTGAACACACTTAAAAGTGTATGTTATTTGGTCTCTATATAATCTGTGAATCATTTCCAATATGATAGAATTAAAGACATTTTTTTCCACCAACTCATAATCAGCAAAAATGACACGAATGTCAATTAAAAACATGTTATAATATATCCCCATCATTTTGTGTATACCGTGGGGAAAAAAAAAAAAAAAATCTATCAAACGTAAATCTCCCGTCTCGGAAGCTCGGCGCCTAGACGGAGGGGAGGGTTGAACTATTTTTTTGACTATCTTATTTATTGTTTATCTATGTGCTGGAAGGATATTATATTTTTCAATTCCATTGTATTAGAAATTATTCAAAGATTACAAAAAGTCCAAATAAGACATACTGTAGTTATGTTAATGTATAAGGGATTTAGGTAGATGAATTAGAGAGATAGATAGATAGAAAGAGAGTGTATATCGAGGGAAAAAAACAAAACAAAAAATCTATCAAACGTAAATCTTCCGTCTCTGCTCGCACGGAGGAGAGAGTTGAAATATTTTGTTGATTATCTTATTTATTATTTATCTATGTGCTGGAAGGATATTATATTTTTCAATTCCATCACATTAGAAATGATTCAAAGATTACAAAAAGTCCAAATAAGACATAGTTATGTTAATGTATAAGGGATTTAGGTAGGTGCATTAGAGAGATAAATAGATAGAGCAACGGACTTTGCTCCAACTTTTTTTCGAGCAACGGACTTTGTCCGTTGCTGGGTCCATTGTCCGGCTATGGACAGAGTCCGTTAAATCCGAAATCCGTTGTATCGGGGTCCGTTAAATCGAGCGTCGACTGTACTTCAATTACTCTTTTGAAGACAAACAACTGTCAATTAACACACTACACAATCAATTCTCAGCCATTGAAGAGCCGTTCTTTGATCTCACTGGCTTCCGACTTACCCCTCAAAAGTTGAAAGGAGTTTTTCTTACAACTTGTTTTAGTTACGAACTCCATCTAGACAGATTCTCCCACAGTAGTCACTAGACTAGGTGTTAAACCTATTAATCAGTAAACCTTACACAGTCAACCCATCATATGACAATTTATGATCTAAATGTGTTTTCATAATTTCTGTAGCAACAGCTCATAGAGTAGCTGGGCTTGTGGCCATAGCTATATCTGATAACTGATTCTACTTTAAGGAGGATCTGAGCGCGGTCTCCCTGGCGCCAGCTCCCGATTTCATAGCCAAGTATGAATGAGATCATGTGTTCTCTCTCCTTGATTTTATGGCCATAAATCAAAACAATTAACACCATGCTCTATGCCCTGTGATGGCATGATATAATTAGATACAGTATAACAAACTTCACCCTTACACCCTTCTCATTTGTGGATCTCTTCACATGGCAAATCAAGGTTATCTCAAAGACAACTTGCATCTATTCTAGTTGACGTTATCTAAGTCGCCGAACCGTCAGCGGTAATAAAGGCTCATGAGGTGAGGGAGTGGGCCACGTCTGTCCGATTTCTTATTAATTACTCGACACAAAATATTAAACAAACAAAGGTCTGGTTCTCCCACCACTCATTTTATCCAAGTACTGTTCCTGTCAGTACATTTGAAGAGTCCCACTGTTCCATGCATAGCCATGAAACTCCTCCATAAGCCAAGTTAATTTCTGTTTTAATTACAATAGTGCAATTGGTTTATGTTACTCCTATGAGTGAGGTTCCCCAAGATGCTGGCTTATACAATTGTGTTTTGAGAAAAGGGGGGGGGGGGGGAGTGTTTCCGAACTGGAGAACCTCTCTCAGGTGATGATTAATATTAGGATTAACCCCTCCAACCCGGAAGGGCTCTTGAACGCCCATAACAACCTCGGTCCGCGCAACCCGGAAGGGCTCTTGAATGCCCATTGCTTGCATGCGTGCTTTCGAATGCCGCGCGTACATTTTTGGTATCATGGGACGGTAGGTGGCGCCACCCGGCGTAAACGACGCCACAGCAACAGTATCTACCCCGACGCCAGGCGGGTGCCCAACCCCGAAAGGAGTTGAAATAGGGGAGCTATCCCCCCGCCAAAGGCGGCTTTCTAGGGCCTTTCCTAGCTGATGCTGAGAGGATTGGGTTCTAGTCATGTGGTGATGGGCTGGTCTATCCGAGTGAGAACTGAGCTATCTCTGCCATACCCATAGCTTACTCTGACTGTTCCTTTTACTTATATATCTTCTAGATCTCAAGTGGCGGCGTCTTTTCCGTGGATTGACCTCCCTACTGCCAACCTAGAAGTTGGCAGATTGGGAGCCAAAGCGTCACATTTTTCCCTTGCCCCTCAACTTTCCCTTCATAATTGCTGAGGGGCACGGGGCCTTGGGTGGGGCTTTGGTTTCCGCACCCTCCTCAGCTCCCTGCCTTGGAGTGGCTTCGGTCACCCGGGCTTTGTTAGTGGTAGGCAGGAGGGATTTTGTGGGGGCGCTCGTTTGTGGCCTTGGCCTTGCTCGAGACCTTGGGGCTGTTCGGCCAGACAGCCTGGGGAACAACAACAACAACAACAACCCCGACGCCATCATGGACAGTACGCCAAATAGTGATTCCGCTGTGTCCGATACCGTGCTTCCTACGACGCCCTTGCTAGTTCGTCGCGCCTTACCCCGACGCCATTGCCTAAATGTGTTATCTCCCGGAGGTATTGAGACGACATTGAGACTATATGAGCGTGCTGATGCCAAGTATAGTGTTGATGATATAGTCAGTGACGACTCCAGTAATTATAAGTCGAGTGATTATGGCCATGAGAGTGAGAAAGAAGAGCAATTCCTGGGATTTGCGAGAGAACATGACAGTGATGAGAGTGATGAAGGTGATGTACCAGTTGTTGAGGAAGCTGGTTTACCTAAAGACAGTGAACTTGAGAGAGTGAGTGAGTGGGAGAGTTCAAGGTCACTCACCAAATTTCGCATAAGTGACACGACTCCAAGCCCTTCCCCAGGTAAGTCGCCTTTCAAGCTACACTTGTATAAGCAGAAAATACTTGAGAAGGCGGCCGCGGCAGCTAGGGAACAAGCAAAAATACTTGGTGAGGATGAGGCTGTGAGTGAGGGTCAGCGTGGTGACCCTTCTCGTCCGCCATTGTCTCCCTTATCTACCCACGCCACCCAAGATGACCCGGATGCCCCGCATTCTTCCCCACCACCCCCACCATTGCCAAGGGTTGAGGACCCCCCCACTTTCGGCCTATTTGCCTCCTAGGTCCCCCGACAGGAGACATACTGCTGCCGAAAAGGGGAAAGGTAGGAAATATACCAAAAAAATTAAGAAAAGTAAGAGAGTTTTGTTCGAGGCTTCCGCGGCGTCCACCCCTGCCGGCCCCAGCCATACGTCCCCGCAACTTTCCCCACGGTCCTCCCCACCTCTTCCGCCTTCAACATGTCTTCCTGAAGAAGTCTTTGAGCTCGCATCACCAATACCTGGGCCTAGTGACAGTGAAACATTGCTTTCTGTCACTCGTCGCAGGCCAAGGAGCCCAGGACCTCGGGGGGGACACAGCCTCACCTGCCACTCCTTCCCCACCTCGCCCACCCGCACGCCGCCCACGCATCACTGGTTCCCCGCCAGATTATGTGGGGGCCACTGATGATGAAGGGCACCTCTCTGAAGACTGGCCATGATTACATAGGTCCACCGTCAGGGCAAGATGACCACTCTGACGATGACTATATGGACATCGACGACCCTCGACCCATCCGCTTGGCCCGGCGTCGTGCTGCCCGTCGTGCTGGCCGCCGCCCTCGCCGCCCTAGGGCGCGCGCCTCCCGAGTTGGCCGTGGGCGTGCTGGGCCACCAGCTGGAGCTCCTCGTCAGCGTAGACAAGACCCATTCTACGTTTTTCAGTGGCAAGACGTAGTTGATGGGGATGGATACAACCCTGATGTGCCAGCTTTTGATGAGGTACTGGAGGGTTCAGGCATTACCCCCAATTTTCCTGCAGGCCCCAATGCTCCACCACACAAACTATTTGAGGCCTTCTTTGATGAGGAGGTGGTAGGCTATGTTGTCAAAGAGACAAATAAGCAGCACCAATTCCAGGTCCACTTTTTGGGCAAGGTGACCAAGGGCCACATGAGGCAGTGGACCCCAGTGACTCATAAAGAGTTCATGGTGTTCCTGGCACTCACCATGCTAATGCCTCATGTCAAGAAGCATAGGTTGCCTGACTATTGGATCACCAATGATCTGATATCCACCCCTGCCTTCGGGAAATATATGTCTCGCGACCGGTACCTTGATATCCTCGCAGCGCTCCATCTTGTCACCAACACCGACGTCCACCTCGGTGACAAGCTGTGGAAGATTAGGACGTTGTACGAGATGATGCGAGAACGCTTCACCTCCTACTTCAAGCCCTTCCGCAAGGTCGTCATTGACGAGTCTCTTGTGCTGTTCCGGGGAAAACTCAGCTTCCGGCAGTACATCCCCTCAAAAAGACATCGCTTTGGCATAAAATTCTTTGTGCTGTGCGACTGCCAAACTGGCTATGTCCTGGACTTCCTGGTCTACAGCGGGAAGGAAGGGGACTTGCTTGTGGACCCCCTCATTGGCTTTGGCGGAGCAGTGGTGCAAGCCATGATGGACCGCTACTTTCATAAGAATCACGTCCTCTACACGGACAATTATTACACGTCCCCCACTCTCTCACAGTACCTGCATGAGCGCAAGACGGGGACTGTAGGCACAGTACGAGGGAAAAGGAAGGGCATGCCACCTTTCCCTCCAAAGACCAAAAAAGGTGATGTGTTGAAGAAGAAGTCGGGGCCCATTCTGGCTATCCACTGGCACGACCAGCGGAAGGTCAACCTCCTGACCACCATCCACAAGGGGGAAATGGTGGAGACTGGCAAGGTGGATCGCCGCACCCAGGCCAGGGTGACCAAGCCCGATGCTGTCCTGGACTACAACATCAACATGAGGCTGGTGGACAAGTCCGACATGCAGATAGGCTTCATTGACTGCCTGCGTACCTCGTGCAGATGGTACAAAAAGTTCTTTCTGCATATGGTGGACATGTCAGTTCTGAATGCCTACAATATATACAAGCTTCGGAATGTGAACACACCCATGAAGTTCAATAGCCTGCGGAGGTTCCAAAAGCAGGTGTTGACGGAGCTTCTGGAGAAGTATGCTACGCCACAGAGGGCAGTGGCACATCCTGGGCCCGCCGTTATTGACCGCTTGCAGTGTGCTCAATACTTGATTAGGCACAGGCTTGGTTCCCTGCCTCAGAATGAATCAGGAAGAACACAGTAGAAGCGGTGCCATGTCTGCTACAACAGCAGGGTGAGGCCGAGGCCAGGTAAAAAGTCAACCATGGAGTGTGTGGAGTGCAAGGTGGCACTCTGTGCTTTAGAGTGCTTCTTTGATTACCACTCCAAGCTGGAGTTCTAATAATCATAGTGAAAGTGCCAAAGATAATGACAATATGTACAGTATATATATAGGCAAAAAGTGGAAGTAAACCAATTTATTGTTATACAAAAGTCAAGTATTATGAAAACATTTATACAAATACAATTACACCATAATAATATGTGAAAGTGACACATATGTATATACCAAGTGACATTCATATGATTAGAACCTATAGAAATATATAAATCAGTGAAAAAAGACACAATAAATTGTATATAAAACGTTTACAAATCATATAACTAAGTGAAAGTGACACAAGACCTAATATTTGATGGCCAAAGTATAATAAACACCTGTGATAACGAATAATCAGTGCCTAATACAACAATAACCTACCTCAATTACTAATAAAATGTACGGTATCGAGTGAAAATGAGCATTATCAGTGACAGTGACACTCTCTAAAGCATATTTGTCAAAGTGAAAGTGACACAAGACCTAATATTTGATGGCCAAAGTATAATAAACACCTGTGATAACGAATAATCAGTGCCTAATACAACAATAACCTACCTCAATTACTAATAAAATGTACGGTATCGAGTGAAAATTAGCAATATCAGTGACAGTGATACTCTAATAAACATATTTTATATAATTGGCCTCAAAATAACTAGAAAATATCAAATAAACATCACATTCTCAATATCAAACACTAAAATCGTCTAAGGGAGATAAATACTTTGGCGCGACGAGCGGCTAGGTGCGTCGTAGCCATGGCCGGGGCGACGCGTCCGAACGCGGGAAGAATTTGCCGCCGAAAAGCACTCTCTTCCCGCGCTCACCATTATGCAACCAGAGGGGCTAGAGATCTCTACTCAACGCCATTCGACAGAGGAAGGTTTGTGGAACATTATTCTTTTTTATTCACAACATTACATGCCATATTCATTGACTTACAGAGTATTTAACATAGCCCAAAGATCGTCAAAACACCCGGTACCGCAGCACAGTCGCAAGCTATAGCCCCCGGGGCTGGAGGGTTAAGTAAGGTTGATAATAATGAGGTAATTAATTGCCTAAAGGGATTTTGGTAAATACACAAAAATCTTTTTGAGTTTAATAAATATGATAAAGTTTTCACTTTTGAAAAATCTATTTGTGATCTATAGAAATATACAACTTTTATGTTGTTTACACTATACAGTTGCTCTCTTATTAAGTTTTACTAAATCCTTCCACTTACATTCCTTTAACCCGGTGAGACCCAGCGTCGCACGTGTTGCGTCGGCAGTGTTTGATCACCAACTCCCAGCGACGCATCACGTGCGTCCGACATATAAAAAACACTTACGTGGCTCGTAAGGTAGGAAATGGTGGGAGAATAGGAGGGGGAGGTACCGTAGTGTGTGTGGGAGCCGGGCCAGTAGGTGTGAGCGGGCCGAGACAGCCGCGCGGCTGGTGGTGGTGGGCTTAGTGGGGATACTTTACACCCTTAGTTCACCGCCACTTTGAACCTTCATTACTCCGGTCGTATGGGAGCTAGAGGCTTGAGATTTATGTGAGACACTCCTTAGGATGTATGCCGTACAATGCCATACTCAGTTTTTACCCTAGTGCTCCCGGGCGGGTGGTCATGCGGGGGAGACAAACTTTCGAACACCCCCCCGCCCCCCAAATGACCGAAATGATTTTTTTTTTTATTTTTGTCTGCATTTCTCACCATTCTCTTCCATTTTGGCTCAAATTTTTTTTTTGAGGCTCCCCCCCCCCCCCCCCCCCCCCCCCCCCCCCCCCAAAAAATGTCCGAGGTGATTTTTTTTTTTTTTTTTTCATTTCTCATCCTTGTCTTCCATTTTAGCAAACAAAAAAAAAGAAGTGAAAATGGCTTGGGACTGGGGTGAACAAAATATTATAACTAGCCGGGGCTCAACGGGTTAACTTTATCTTGCTTCCTAAGGCTTACTCAGAAACCCTGCCTTATTCTTTACTCCTTTTTTCTTAAATTTATCTAAATGTTATCTATATCTAATGCGCGAGCCGTTAGTTTTGGTTTTCTCCAGTCTTTGACGTTGAGCATGAGATGTCCCAACCACCGATCTTGGTATTCTTAGGCTCTCACGTCATTAACGGAGAGAGCCATTACTAAATTACGGGTTTGACAATCCGAAGGGAAGGAAGGAAAACTAACTATTTAGTAATGGTTCCGTAGTCAATGACGTAAAGCGGCCCTCCCTCCTCCCTCTTCCCATGCACATGCGCAACTTAGTACTATGAAGGACAAATGAACCCAGCGTGGTCAGCTGGAGGACGTGTGCAAGGGAAGGACTGTATAACGGCGCGCTAGTTAATTTAGTAATGCAACATTCATAGTTAATAATCTTTTACTCGTAAACAAATTTCTTTCTTTTTCTAATGGTTACCTTTTTTAACACCTAACGAGCAGCCTAGGCGGTAAATAATATGTAGCCACCAGCGGGGTGTTTTTACCCAGAATAGGGCTGTTTACGTGATCATTTTCATGCCTAAATAAGACCCAGAGCGTAAAACAAGTATCTATCCCTGAAAGGGCATAAACAGAGCTTTCCAATGACACCACAACGATTCTTGTATGACCGTTAGTTTTCTTGCAACAACCGCGCAACACGAGTGCAAAAACCATGTAATTCGGTACTTTCCCCATACAATTCACTATGTAGCGAGTGTGAGAGGGTGGAGGAGGGTGGGATTCATGTCAGTTGGTCCACCGCGGTGGTCTGGAGCAGTCATACGCTCGCTACTCTCCTGCCACCACTTGTCTCTCTCTCTCAGCAACATTACGTGCTGAAATTACCACACGACTTATGTTGTGAGCCGCCACATAGTCCAAATTTCTTTCACTCGACATATGATGCGCGCCGCCAGTTAAGGGTTAATGACGTTCCCTAGATATTAAGTATTTCACCCTAGGATGTACTTTTTATATATTTGGGTCACGTTATGCTTTCTCCGGGACCCTCACGGGGGTCTCCGGGGAGCCCTTATATATATAAGGCTCTCACGTCATTGACTACGGAACCATTACTAAATAGTTAGTTTTCCTTCCTTCCCTTCGGGTTGTCAAACCCGTAATATATACCTATTCATATATATATACTGTATATATATATATATATATGTATGTTAGTAAAGCCAGGTAATACATTTTCTTTAATACATACGAGGTTGAAAGAAATGGCAATTTCTGCGTTGGAAATTTTATTATTCAAAGTTTCCAGGTCTCTGATGAGTTTTCGCTGGGCGGCAGGAAGTAGATGAAGGAGATGAGCAAAATTCATGGTGGTACAGGGTTACATTAATGTACATGATGATACAGGATATACGACGCGTTTCACTGGACAACCAGCATTATCAAGTAAGGATAGAATGATATAAAAGGTAAACAGGAAGGGTATACAGTGACGAGCGTCACATCTAGTGACGGAGCGCGGCTGAGAAACTTCACACCAAGTCAGGACCCCCAATACGCGAGAGTAGGGGTGACAGGAGGCATCGCGTATTGGGAATTCGCGTATTGTGGAACTAACTTTAAATAGGAATAATTAGATATGGGTAACATCTCTCTATTTTCGACATTTTTGTCCCTATTTTCGACATTTTTGGCTCTACAGTACAGTCTATATCTTATATATAAGAACAACAATGAATAAAAATATGAAACCTTACCTTAAAATTAGTAGTAGATAGGCTAGGTAGCCTTGAAGAGTGGGGGCTCCGAGGCAAACCCCTTCCGAGGCAGGGCGAGTTCAGCTACACTGCCCCGGCCCCGTTCCCATCCCCGGGATCATCCTCGCTCTCCGATGACTCTTCCCGGGCCTCCCTCACTCTCTGAAGTGCCAAGCGTCTCCTTTCTATCTCTGCCTCTCTCATGAACCCGTCAAACTCATCGTCAGGCACGTCGGTATCATTGGAGGTTGAAGGCTGGGGTTCGGCATCCCGTTGTTCCTGTTGCTGTTGTTGTTGGGGGCGTAAGAATCTGGTCATCAACGTCTGGGTTCGCTGGTTAACTTCCTGGTTGTAGCGATCAGCGTAGAACCTAAATGCCCTGTCTACATTGAGGATGACTTCTTGTGTCCTGAGTGGGCAGTTCTCCTCGGCCATAAAGCTGTGTTTAAGGCAGTCCACGGCAGCCAAGATCCGACTGAGATGCCCGACTGACAGTTCAGGCAAAGCAGGTTCAGGTTGTGGCTGCTGGTTTCTCATCTCATGGGCTGCGTCTTCTAAATTTATTTGTTCCACTGTGTCATCTGCAGACTGTTGATTGCCAGCTTCCTGCACCTCACGAATATCTTCCAGAGAAACCTCGTTGAAACCTGCCACAGCGCGTGCTGCCTCAACTGTTGCTGCCTCAGCTTGGGGGACCGTCTGTATCTTTGGGTCATCGTCCTTGGCAACGCAGAGGTGAGGCGTCAGCTCACGCCAGGCATGATTAATTGTTGCTTCATTGATGTCAGCCCATGAAAGAAGTAGGAAGTCAATGGCATGCTTAATAGTGAAAGCCTTCCAAAAACGTGTTACAGTCATTTGATCTTGTTCTAGTGGTTCTGGTTGTGCTGGTTCATGTTGTGGTTGGTCTGGTTCTGGTCGTCCTGGTTCTTGTTGGTCTGGTTCTGGTCGGTCTGGTTCTGGTCGTCGTGGTTCTGGTTGTGCGGGTTCATGTTGTGGTTGGTCTGGTTCTGGTCGTCCTGGTTCTGGTTGGTCTGGTTCTGGTTGTGCTGGTTCATGTTGTGGTTGGTCTGGTTCTGGTCGTTCTGGTTCTGGTTGGTCTGATTCTGGTTGTGCTGGTTCATATTGTGGTTGGTCTGGTTCTGGTCGTCCTGGTTCTGGTTCTGGTTGTGCTGGTTCATGTTGTGGTTGGTCTGGTTCTGGTTGGTCTGGTTCTGGTTGGTCTGGTTCTGGTCGTCGTGGTTCTGGTTGTGCTGGTTCGGGTCGTCCTGGTTCTGGTTGGTCTGGTTCTTCCTCAGATGTTAATTCCAACTCCATGGCATCAAGTTCATCAGTTGTCTCTGTCTTTTGACGCAGATAGTTGTAGAGGCGGGTTTGATAGAAGAATTTGACATTCGAAATTACTTCTTGGACCAATGGTTGGATGATGGAGGTGGTCTTGGGTGGCATAAAAACTATTTGCACATTCGGATCCAGGAATTTGAGATATTCTGGGTGACAGGGAGTGTTGTCCATCAACAAAAGTGCTTTGAATGGTTGGTCTAATTCCCGGCATTTCATACGGGCGTCAGGCACAACATGATTTTGTAGCCACTCTCCCATAATGGCACTAGTCATCCAACCATTGGCAGTTTTATACCAATAAGTGCCTGTATCATCCATGTCTCGTAGGTTTTTATAGCATCTAGGGCGGGCAGCTGTATGAACAATTACTGGTCGCATCTTGTGACTGCCGGAAAGATTCATTGTAAACATTACAGTAAATCTGGACTTGTCAATTTTTCTCCCTCTGGCTTGCTTGAAATGTTTTGATAGGTAGGTTGACTTAGGCATGCACTTATACTGCAAGCCACTCTCGTCAACGTTGTACACCTGGTCCCGTGTATAGTTTCCTTCATCGAGTATTGTTCTCAAAATTGCTGGAAATTCATTGGCTGCAGCCAGATCTGCGGATCCTCTCTCACCTGAAACTTTCCTATTTTTTAGTTCTTTACGTTTAAGGAAACGGTTTAGCCAGCCTTTTGAGGCTTTGAAGTTTATATTTCCACCTGTTTTTGTCTTCTTGACAGCAGTGGCATAAAGCAACTTTGCTTGCTCCCTTATATACCGCCCATCAATAGGGACTTGCTCCCTATATTTTCTTGTTACAAAGGCAGTCAGATAGTGTTCCATGACAACCATGGCTGGGTTGTTGCTCCGGGACCTATCGTCAAACATGGACGCACCGTAGGACTTCACGATTTTCTCCATCTTCTCCCTCCCTGACCAAATCGTACGAACAGTTGACTCTGACAAGCCCATAGCACGGCCTATGGCACAGTTTCCTTCTCCTTTTTTCTTGCGATCCAACACTTCCACCTTCATTTTGTGTGTAATCTTCTTATATTTGCGTGGCATGGCGAAAAACGTTACCGAATGGCAGGCACTACAAACGTTTGGTCACTCCGCGCGGCTATGAGTGGGACTGTGGGAGGGAGGGAGGGAGGGTAAGCAGGAGGGAAGGCAGGCGTATGCCCAGACCATGAGGCATGCGCAGACGGCTACTGCGTCGCCTGGGCCTCGCAAAACGTAGACCGTGCTCGCGTATCAAGGGGGAATAGCGGATTTGGCCCCTTCTTAGCTCTCGATTCGTGTATTGTGGTACCACCTCGCGTAATTAATGTTTTTGGTTATTTTCGAGGGGTAACTCGTGTATTAGGGTTTTCGCGAATTGTGGAATCGCGTATTGGGGGTCCTGACTGTATATAGAGAGTGGAGGATCAGAGGAGGCGAAATCAGGGGGCAAAAGTCTGCTATTGGTGGAGGGGTATTCTAGGAGAGAGAAAGATAGAACCGCTTCACGCATGCGCACTGGATGCGGGATGGTGGTCGGTTGGCGGGGTCGAAGCTGATTGGCTGCGTGTCGAGGGGCGTGGCCTAAGTTGCGTAGTACGTGTGGCGCCTGCAGAAGACGAAGCTGAAGGAGGTAGCGCGGGGGGCTGCGTCAAGGGCACCGGGGTGCGAGGGGGGGCGTTAGGTCCTGTAGGAAAGTGCCTTTTGGCAGAAGGAAGGATCTGAAGGTCCAGAGTTTGGTTGTTGATGTTGGGATGTAAGGCTTGGATATATAATGCTTCGAGTATAGGTAATCTCCTTGGGTCACTTTCTTTATCGAGTATGGTGGTGTGTTTCTCTAACTCGTTGCGTGTGAGGTGGGGGTGGTTAGGGGTGAGATAGTGGTCTTTGATGGCTCCAGCCTGAAGGTGAAGAGTTAATCGACGTGAAAGACGAGTCTGCGTCATACCAATATAGGAATGAGGTCCACAGTCCTCATAATTACAGGTATGTTGGTAAATGACGTGATCGTCGGTCATCGGGCTCTTTATCTTGGTGGAAGCTGGTTTGTTGCGGAGAACGAGGTTGGAGGTCTTGGGGGATTTGTAATAAATTATTAATTTGATTTTGTTTTCCGGGTTGGTTGGGTGGACATGCTTGGAGATTATTTCTTTTAAGATGGCCTCGCCATTTTTGTGTTCAGAGGACATAAAATTGCGGTAGAAGATCTTAATTTCATTGGGGGGGTCAATGTTGGGAGGGCTTTGGGTGTACCATTTTTCAAGATGGTGGTTGATGGTGCTGGAGATGTCGGAGTTGGAGTATCCGTTATTTACTAAAACTTGGGATAGTCTTTCTAGTTCCTGGTGGGTGTCGGCCCAGGTAGAGCAGTGCGTGAGGGCTCTCCTAACATAGGCGGAGATGGAGGATAGAAGATAACGGCGGGGGCATTCACTATCGCCGTTGAGGCATTGTCCTGTGTTTGTTGGTTTAATGTAGACGGTGGTTTTGAACCCATGGTCGTTCAGAGCTACTAGGATGTCGAGGAAGGGGAGTTGTCCATTGTTTGATTTTTCAAAGGTGAAGTTAAGTCCGGAGGAGGTCATGAAGCGACGCTGGAGTTCCTGTAGTTCGTGGAGGTCCTTGATTTGCACGAAGATGTCATCCACGTATCTACAGTAGACAGCGGGTCGTTGGGCAGCTAGGAGCTCTTCCTCGATGGTACCCATAAAAAAGTTCGCAAAAAGAACTCCTAGGGGGCTGCCCATCGCCACACCGTCTATCTGCTTGTACATGTTGCCCCGGGGGCAAAGGAAGGGGGCCTCCTTGGTACATAGCTCCAGCAGTGTTTTCAGGGCCTTCTCCGGGATGTCCAGTGTTGGTGTATCAGGGCAATGGTAAATTTGACGTAGAATCATGTCAATGGTCCTATCCACTGGCACATTGGTGAACAGGCTTTCTACGTCGAGAGAGGCGATTGTGTGGTTGTTGTTGTGGGGGGCGTCTCGTAAAATGTCCAAGAAATCGTGGGCTGAGTTAAGGTTGTATTGGCTGGGCACGTAGGGGGTGAGGAGGTTGTTCAGGGCCTTGGCGATCTGGTAGGTGGCAGTGGGGATCTGGGAGATGATGGAGCGGAGGGGGTTCCCAGGTTTGTGTGTTTTGATGGTTCCGTACGCATAACCAGGGGTGTATTCTCCGACGAGTTTTTTAAGGTGGACCCCTCCTTGTTTGGCATTGATGGCGGTGATGGTGGTGTTGGCAGTACGTTTGATTTCGTCGGTTGGGTTGCGGGTGACCTTTTTAAATTTGGTGTTGTCACTTAAGATGACGTCCATTTTTCTAAGATATTCCTCCTTGTCATGAATCACGAGGCAGGAAGCTTTATCCGCACGACGGATGATGATGTTGGGGTTGTCTCTTAATTGTTTGGCAGCTTGGAAGTGTTGTTTGTTGAGGATTTTGCTATGGTGAGTTCCTCTGGTTTTGGCGGCTTCAGCGAGGAGAGTGGTTTGTAGGGCGGGAGTAGTGGTGACCTTGCCATCCTTCTTGAGTCGTAGGATGTCGTCCAGGAGGATTTCCGTTTCTAGGCGTTTCCGGTGGGGGCCAGGTTTGGAGCTGTAGTGGCAGTTGAGGCCTTTGTTGAGGAGGTCTTCTTGGTGCCTCGTGATTCATGACAAGGAGGAATATCTTAGAAAAATGGACGTCATCTTAAGTGACAACACCAAATTTAAAAAGATCACCCGCAACCCAACCGACGTAATCAAACGTACTGCCAACACCACCATCAGTGCCATCAATGCCAAACAAGGAGGGGTCCACCTTAAAAAACTCGTCGGAGAATACACCCCTGGTTATCCGTACGGAACCATCAAAACACACAAACCTGGGAACCCCCTCCGCCCCATCATCTCCCAGATCCCCACTGCCACCTACCAGATCGCCAAGGCCCTGAACAACCTCCTCACCCCCTACGTGCCCAGCCAATACAACCTTAACTCAGCCCACGATTTCTTGGAAATTTTACGAGACGCCCCCCGGAACAACAACCACACAATCGCCTCTCTCGACGTAGAAAGCCTGTTCACCAATGTGCCAGTGGATAGGACCATTGACATGATTCTACGTCAAATTTACCATTGCCCTGATACACCAACACTGGACATTCCGGAGAAGGCCCTGAAAACACTGCTGGAGCTATGTACCAAGGAGGCCCCCTTCCTTTGCCCCCGGGGCAACATGTACAAGCAGATAGACGGTGTGGCGATGGGCAGCCCCCTAGGAGTTCTTTTTGCGAACTTTTTATGGGTACCATCGAGGAAGAGCTCCTAGCTGCCCAATGACCCGCTGTCTACTGTAGATACGTGGATGACATCTTCGTGCAAATCAAGGACCTCCACGAACTACAGGAACTCCAGCGTCGCTTCATGACCTCCTCCGGACTTAACTTCACCTTTGAAAAATCAAACAATGGACAACTCCCCTTCCTCGACATCCTAGTAGCTCTGAACGACCATGGGTTCAAAACCACCGTCTACATTAAACCAACAAACACAGGACAATGCCTCAACGGCGATAGTGAATGCCCCCGCCGTTATCTTCTATCCTCCACATCCGCCTATGTTAGGAGAGCCCTCACGCACTGCTCTACCTGGGCCGACACCCACCAGGAACTAGAAAGACTATCCCAAGTTTTAGTAAATAACGGATACTCCAACTCCGACATCTCCAGCACCATCTTGAAAAATGGTACACCCAAAGCCCTCCCAACATTGACCCCCCCAATGAAATTAAGATCTTCTACCGCAATTTTATGTCCTCTGAACACAAAAATGACGAGGCCATCTTAAAAGAAATAATCTCCAAGCAATGTCCACCCAACCAACCCGGAAAACAAAATCAAATTAATAATTTATTACAAATCCCCCAAGACCTCCAACCTCGTCCTCCGCAACAAACCAGCTTCCACCAAGATAAAGAGCCCGATGACCGACGATCACGTCATTTACCAACATACCTGTAATTATGAGGACTGTGGACCTCATTCCTATATTGGTATGACGCAGACTCGTCTTTCACGTCGGTTAACTCTTCACCTTCAGGCTGGAGCCATCAAAGACCACTATCTCACCCCTAACCACCCCCACCTCACACGCAACGAGTTAGAGAAACACACCACCATACTCGATAAAGAAAGTGACTCAAGGAGATTACCTATACTCGAAGCATTATATATCCAAGCCTTACATCCCAACATCAACAACCAAACTCTGGACCTTCAGATCCTTCCTTCTGCCAAAAGGTACTTTCCTACAGGACCTAACGCCCCCCCTCGCACCCCGGTGCCCTTGACGCAGCCCCCCGTGCTACCTCCTTCAGCTTCGTCTTCTGCAGGCGCCACACGTACTACGCAACTTAGGCCACGCCCCTCGACACGCAGCCAATCAGCTTCGACCCCATCAACCGACCACCATCCCGCATCCAGTGCACATGCGTGAAGTGGCTCTATCTTTCTCTCTCCTAGAATACCCCTCCACCAATAGCAGACTTTTGCCCCCTGATTTTCGCCTCCTCTGATCCTCCACCCTCTATATATACCCTTCCTGTTTACCTTTTATATCATTCTATCCTTACTTGATAATGCTGGTTGTCCAGTGAAACGCGTCGTATATCCTGTTTCATCATGTACATTAATGTAACCCTGTACCACCATGAATTTTGCTCATCTCCTTCATCTACTTCCTGCCACCCAGCGAAAACTCATCAGAGACCTGGAAACTTTGAATAATAAAATTTCCAACGCAGAAATTGCCATTTCTTTCAACCTCGTATGTATTAAAGAAAATATATATATATATATATATATATATATATATATATATATATACTGTATACATATAGTCAGGTCTCGATATACACACGTTTTTTATACATGGTTTCGTTTGGACACGGTAACCCCAAAAGTTCCTAAGTCGGCCACAACACGGAAAAGTCGGTGGAAAAGTCGGGATCATACACGGGTGGATGTAGGCCCAAGCCTAGGTATATACATATAAATGATTAACCTCTCGGCTGCTCAGCCCCTGTACCATACCCCACCATACCACACCATACCACACCATACCCCTGTGCGTAGGTATTATGATTCTTTCCTCACTAAAATCGTTAATTTACCATATATATAATTAATACCTATACATATTCGCCTATGTTACGTTTAATATGAAGATAATAAGATGTGACAACAATAAAACAACTGGGAATAGTGTTTAGATGGTCAAAATCGCGAATAAATACAGAGCAGCCCATTCATGAAATGTGGAGCAGAGCGAGCCAACCCCACCTCTCGCGAGGTCTGGAGCATGACTGAGAGTCTCACCCCACCCTCTACCTCTGCCAGCACACTCGCTAGTCACATAACCACACCCTGCAACCGGCTTGCAGATATTAGCACAAAAATATACCAATGAATAAGGGAATAACAGGGAAAATAGGTGATAATTGAAGGGGGTTGGGGGGGGAAAGAAGGAGGGGACTTTGACAGATGTGGAGAAGTGATATGAGGTATGGAGGGAGTTTTTTTTTTTTTTTTTTTTCTTCCCCCCAAGTGCTACTGGGGTCTTTTAAAAGTTTTTTTTAGGCCTAGGATCTTATGAGTCTCCCCGCAGTCGCCCAGTAAAACCTCTTAAGAGTCTCCCCTCAGCTGCCGGGTTAAGAATGTTATTTATGCATCAAATGTCTGTGTCTAATTATTTAATGCATCTATCTCCCTTATACATTATTATAACTATGTCTTATTTGGTCTTTTTTTAGTCTATGAATCATTTATAATATGATAGAATTGAAAACAATATCCTTCCAACACACAAATAATAAAATGAAAAAGAGAGTTAATAAAAATGTCTCCCTTTGTTTTTTCAGAAGCTTAAGGCGTCTCATATATATTCGTATTTATCGCTCGCTATCTATCTATCTCTCTAATGCATCTATATATCTCCCTTATACATTAACATAACTACAGTATACATACATACATACATAACATTTTAAGACTGAGTGTTCCACACATAAGTGCAGTTTCAGTCTCTTGTCCTAATGGCGGCGTTCCAGGCAACCCTGTTAAGGGCTGCTTCACTTGTCAAGTTCTTGGATTTGAGATCGGCGCGTATAGTCCGATCCCAGGTCTTCCTCGGTCCACCCCTTGGTGCAGCTCCCTCCACAATCACAGACCTGCATTTTGTCACCCAATTTTGTTCATCCATTCTCTCCACATGTCCATACCATCCCAGTCTACTTGTACGCATCACCTCGCTAATACTCTTTATACCTAAACGTCTCCTCAGCTCAACATTTGTTATTCTATCCTGTAGCCTGGCCCCACACATCCATCTCACCATTCTCATCTCATTACGCTCCATTCTGTTGACATCCTCTACTTTAACGGCCCATGTTTCTGAGGCATACGTCATTGCACTTCTAACACATGAGGCATACACCTTTCCCTTCAGGGGGAGAGGCATTCTTTTCATGGTCAGGATTGGCGTCAATTCTCTGAACTTCCCCCAGCCACACCTAATTCTAGCAACAGTGGCAGCCTCGGCCCCACCACCGGCAGAGATGGTATCTCCTAGGTAACAAAACTTGTTCACCAGCTCCAAAGACTCATTTCCAAAATTCACAGCCACAGGATCATCACTTAACACAAGCTCGCCTTTGCACACTACGCACTCAAATTTCAAATTCTTATTTGGTCTTTTTGTAATCTATGAATCATTTCTAATGCGATTGAATTGAAAAATATAATATCTTTCCAGCACATAGATAGATAGAAATATGAATGTCAACAACAAATATTCTCCCGTCTTCTCTGTAGACAGGCTGGCGCTGAGCTTCGAGCTTCGTAAATTTGCGTTTTATATATTTATTGTTTTTTTCCCACGGTATATTTTTGCCTTGTTTTTAATCGACATTTGTGTAATTTTTGCTGATTATGAGTTGGTGGATTTTGTTTTTTTTAATTCCATCATATCGGAAATAATTCACAGATTTTATAGAGACCAAATAACATACACTTTTAAGTGTGTTCAATAGTTTTGCATTATCAATAGGGTCATAACTTCTTCTCTACTTTCTGGTCTATTGAACCATAATAAAGAGAGGGGGAGGGAGGGAACGCCCCCGACAGTGACAACCAGTCTGCTGATGATAATGATATGATGGACAATATTTCTGTGTTCTCTGGTTTCGATGAAGACGATGAACATGTCAGGGAACCTGGAGGGCCGATGTACGAGCTGTAGCTCAAGGCTTATCAATTTCATCACAGTAACAGGGTCGGAGTTGGGGGCGGGACGGGTCGGAGTTGGGGGTGGGACGGGGCGAGGAGGGAGTAGCCTATAGCGGCGGGGATATCTACCGAACGTCAACACATGTATCCACTCAAATAGGTCAGTAACAGGTCCAAAACAGTTCTTATTGATGCTTAATGTATTCTTTGTTGTGACATATATGATGTTGGTGGTATAATGTAATATAAGTCGGCTGAAGGTAGGCAAAAAGGGCCAAAAGGGGGACTTTGGGAAAGTGGCTGGAACGAATAAATTTATTCCCACAAGGCCTGTTATTTCTAAAACACGGTTTTGATATAAACGGTACGTAAATGGTACGAATTAACCGTGTACAGTGAACCCTCAAATTACGCGGGGGATGCGTACTGTGCTGTCGGCGCGTACGTTCGTTTGTGCGTACATGGGAGTTAAATATAAATAGGGAAAATAGGTATTGGTCTCGGTCCGATCGAAAGTTGTACTATTTCTACCTTTCATCACCTAAAAACCACAAATATATAACATATTACTATACAAAAATGTTTTTTATAACCTAATCTACCACACAAAATACATTTAATGTATAAAAATAAGACAAACGTAAATTAACTCACATTGGTAGTGATTGAGCAACGCCGATGTTATGGATCTGCGCCATCGATCGATAGCACTGCGCCCGAAACGGATCGACCGAAATAATAGGCCTAGCCGCCTAGGCCTACTGGTAAAGTTTTGAGTCGAAAAGTAATACACCCTGTATAGGCCTATAGTTTCGTATAGCCTACATAACAGTAAGCTTTGAAGCGACATTTAGAGAGAAGTGTAAACAATCTCACTTCCAACTCCTGAACAGAAACAGATTTTCCATTTCCGATTGTGTTTGCTCAATAAATGATACATGCAATGAAAAACGAAGAACAGTCTTTTAATAGATTCATAATATCCTGTTGTGCTTTATAGATACATAATAGTTTGGTACGGGAGATGTGTCTCTCCACAGTCAACGGTGACGACAACATAACCAGTCATGGAAAATGTAGATTTGGTGAAACCTGCAAATACCACCACCCATCCCTTTGCAAGACATCACTTGAGAACAAGACCTGCTACAATATGAAATGCCCAGCTTTTCATATTAAAGGGACTTGGAGATATGCTAGACCTAACACGAATGGTAGCGCAAAAAACTCTCTAGCTATGCGAGGACGAGACAGAGGAAAAAGGCAAGGAGGGAAAGGGCAGATGAAGATGAAGAGACTGAGGGAGATGGAAGAGCACATAGAACACCTCGAGCACCTCCTGGCCTCCCAAGAGTGGCCAATACATCCCGAAGACTATTAGGTACACATAGTACTCCAAGCAATCCCTCCCCAATCTTGTTTGCAAATATCCAAGGCCTAAAAAATAGAACCACGAACAAAGTACCATTTATTAGGGGCCTGCTAGAAGAAGGAAACGCTATATTTGCGGCTCTCACAGAAACTCACATTAAAGATCAGGAAGATAGTGAGGTATGGATTCCTGGTTACAACCTACATAGGGCAGACAGAACGCATAGATCACATGGAGGTGTAGCCTTGTACATACATGACTCACTGATATGTACTGAATTCCTAAATAACAGTAATGAAGTGGTGGAAATACTTGGAGTTAAAATAGAATCCCTAAATTTAGCAGTTATTGTTACATACAGGCCTCCAGACTCATCCCGAGAAGAATTCAAAACCCAGCTCAACAAAATAAAATCAGAAGTGGGAACCCTGGGGAACCCAACACCAAATATTATATGGCTAGGAGACTTTAAGGAGGAGATCTGTGCAGCATGTGAGGAGGTGTGTGGAGTGAGGAGAAGAGGGAGGGGAGTGAAAGGTACAGCATGGTGGACAGAAGAGGTAAGAATAGCTGTGGAAGAAAAGAAGAAAGCATATAGAGAGTGGTTGGGTAGTAGAGGGAATGAAGATTCCGAGAGACAGAAACGAGCGAGGTACGTGGAGAGTAAGAGGGTGGTGAAGAGAGTAGTGAAGGAAAGTAAGAGAAGAGTAGATGAGGAATTTGGAAGGAATCTGAGTGTAAAATGGAGGGAGAGTAAGAAACTGTTCTGGAAAGAAGTCAAGAAAGTTAGGGAAGGTAGCAAGGGAAACAGTAAGGGTGTGAAAGATAAGAATGGGAGAATGCTAGCCGAGAAGCAAGAGAGAGTCGAAAGATGGAGGGAGTACTTCAGTGAGTTGCTAAATGAAAGGAATGAAGAGCCAGCAAACATAGCTGGATATGGTATGGGAGGGAGAAGAAGAGAAGTAGGGGAGGAGGAGGTGGGGATCAGGAGGTCAGAAGTGTGGGAAGCCATGAAAAGAGTGAAGTTGGGGAAAGCACCAGGAACAGATGGAGTGTGTGGGGAAATGTTGAGGTATGGTGGTGAGATAGTGATAGAATGGGTATGGAAAATGTGCAAACTAGCATGGGAGAAGGGGAGTGCACCCGATGACTGGAAGACTGGCATAATAGTCCCCCTATATAAGGGCAAAGGGGAAAGAGGAGTGTGTGGTAACCACCGAGGAATATGTCTTCTAAGCGTAGTAGGGAAGGTATACAGTAGGGTAGTGATTGAGAGAGTGAGAGTGAGAACGGAGAAATGGATAGGCGACGAGCAGGGAGGTTTTAGGAAGGGAAGAGGATGTGTAGATCAGATTTTTACCCTGAATTGTGTTGTGGAGAAGTATCTGGAGAAGAAACAAAAGGTGTATGTTGCCTTTATGGACTTGGAGAAGGCCTATGACAGAGTGGATAGAGAAGGTTTGTGGAAAGTACTTAGAATATACGGAGTAGAGGGCAAGTTGCTGAAAGCAGTGAAGAGCATGTATGAGGGTGCAAAGGCGGCAGTACGTGTGGAGAGTGAGCAGAGCGAGTTCTTTGACCTGAATGTTGGTTTGAAACAGGGGTGTGTGATGTCCCCGTGGTTGTTTACTGTATATATGGATGGAGTTATGAAAGAAATACTATCAAGAGCAGTGGATGTTGGTGTATCGCTGAAAAGGGAGGGAATTGAGTGGAAGCTACCTATACTGCTGTTTGCGGATGATACAGTTCTGATGAGTGATAATGAATGGGAGTTGCAGGGTCTGGTAAATGAGTTTGGAACAGTGTGCGAAAAACGGAATTTGAAGGTAAATACGGGGAAGAGCAAGGTTATGGTCTTCGAAAGGGGTGAAGTCACAGAGTGTGAGGTGAAGCTGAACGGTCAGGCTATGGAGATCGTCAACTCTTTTAAGTATCTGGGCAGTGTGTTGAGTAAAGATGGGACTATGGATGAAGAGGTGCGGGAGAGGGTACAACAGGGGAAGAGGGTTGTAGGAACGCTAAAAGCAGTAACAAGAAATAGGGTGGTCAGTATGGAAGTGAAGAAGTCCTTGCATGACAGTGTGGTAATCCCGACACTGACTTACGGAAGCGAAGCATGGACGTTGTTTGAGAGACTCAGACCAGTGAGAGCAGTGGAAATGAATTACTTAAGGAGTGCGTGCGGAGTTACATGGAGGGATAGACAGACTAATGAGGAAGTAAGAAGGAGGTGTGGTGTGGAGGTAGATGTGCTGGAAAGGAACAACTTGAGATGGTTCGGCCATATGGAACGTATGGAAAGCGAGAGAATGACTAAGAGGGTGTACGAGAGCGAGGTGGAGGGACAGAGGGGGAGAGGTAGACCGAATATGAGGTGGAAGGATGGAGTGAGGAACTACATGAACGAAGGCGGTGCTGGTTGGGGGGAGGGGCGTCGACTGACTGGGAACAGAGGTGCATGGGGGCGGTTCGTTCGTGGCCACCCCTTCGGGGATCACGGCGTCAGGCAATAGATAGATAGATAGATAGAGACTTTAACCTACCAAACATTAAATGGAGCCAACTAGAAAACCAGTTAGTGGCAAATAACACCGGAGAAGCAAATACTAATACGAGAGAGCTTTTTGAACTTTGTGATTTTTTAGTCTTACCCAACATATTGCTGAACCCACACGGGAAAACAATATCTTAGACCTGGTCTTCACTAACAACGACTCTCTAGTACACAGCATTAACATATCGGACACAACATACTCAGATCATAAATTAATTGAGATCAAAACAACCTTAGAAAGTGTACAGACAACCTCAGAATCGAGAACAAAAACCGGCCCCTTCAGTAAATTTAACTTCAATAACAAAAACATTAGGTGGGAAGAGGTAAATCAAGAAATGGAGGAAATAGACTGGGAAGATTTAATGGATAACCTGACACCAGCAGAATGTCTAGTCTTAATAACAGAAACCATGACCCAAATCTGTAGCCACCATATACCTGCAAGACAAACAAAACTAAGAAGCAAACAAGATCGGGAAAGGAGGTGGCTGTACAGAAGAAGAAAATGACTCACACAAAGACGCACACATCAAAATCTACAGGATAGGCAAAAGGTCAAAATAGATAGAGAAATTGTGGAAATTGAACAAAGGCTAAGAATATCATATGAACTACAACATATGGAAGAGGAGAGGAAATCTATTGCAGGTATAAAGGAAAATTCCAAATACTTCTTTTCATACGCCAAACAAAAGGCTAAAACAACATCAAACATCGGCCCACTGAGCAAAGGGGACGGCTCTTTCACAGGGGACAAAAAGGAAATGAGCGAACTCTTAAGCAGGCAGTATGAAATGGCATTCAGTGAGCCTGATGAAACAAAAGTCATCAGAGACCAAAATATATTTTTCATGGAAACCGCCCCCACGGAAACCCCTCAGATGCTGGATATTGATTTCGGTCCAAAAGACATAGAAGAGGCCATTTCCAACATGCCATCCCACTCGGCACCAGGCCCGGACTCATGGAACTCGATCCTAATGAAAAAATGTAAGGAAAACCTCTCAAAACCCCTGGCTATAATGTGGAGAAGGAGTCTAGACACTGGTGACATACCAGATAGCTTGAAAAACGCAATAATTGCCCCACTGCATAAAGGAGGGAGTAAAGCACTACCAAAATTGTTTATCAACGACTTGCCTGAAGTTATAACTAATGGAAGTGAGGTATACCTGTATGCGGATGACACTAAACTGTATAGAAGAGTGAGGAGTAAGGAAGATATGGGTTTGCTTCAAGGAGATGTGGAGGGCATGAAGGGATGGTCTGAGCATTGGTTAATGCCTTTTCATCCAAAAAAATGCAAGTACATGCGGATTGGGACCAGCAAGATAGACAAGGTAGGATACAGTATTTATGAAGCGATGGAGGAAGTGAGTGCAGAAAAGGATATAAGAGTAGTGATAGACAATAAGTTAAATTTCTCAGGACATTTAGCGGAAAAGATAAACAAAGCCAATAGAATTGTAGGGCTGATAAGGAGGACATTTGTGTCACTTGACGAAGAAATCTTCAGGAATCTCTATACAGCGCTGGTTAGGCCGCACCTGGAATATGCGAACCAGGTGTGGGCTCCATATATGGTAAAGGATATAGAAGCAGTGGAGAAAGTGCAGAGGAGAGCTAGCAAGCTGGTACCAACGTTGAAGAACGCGGGCTATGAGCAGAGGTTGAGGACACTGGGGTTTCCGACACTGGCATATAGGAGAAAGAGAGGGGATATGATAGAGACTTTTAAGATAGTGTCAGGAAAGTACGATGAGGATGTGTGTGAAGGTATCTTCTTGATGCGGGAGGGAACAAGAACGAGAGGACACTCTTAAGAAAATTTACAAAGAAAGAAATAGGCTTGAGAAGGCAAAGAACTCATTTTGTGATAGAGTGGTAAATGAGTGGAACGCACTGCCCCAGTATGTAGTCGATTCCGAATCAATAAGGGAGTTTGAAAGTAATCTTGATAAAGCATGGGGAAGACAAGATTTGAAGTTTGATTATAAAACAAAAATACAGAATAGTAAAAATGTTGCGTCTGCTACCGCCGCCGCCAACACAGTGAACGACCGCAGCAGTGCAAGTACTGGTACTGAGCTGGATACACAGGCATAGTTTGCCTTTTTCCAGAGGATCTACTGTAAGAAAATACTGTAAAAAAAACTACTGCCCGGTAGCTCTAACCTCTCACATCATTAAAGTTTTCGAGCGAGTCCTGCGAAGCAAAATTTCAACATTCATGGAGACAAATGAACTACACAACACCGGTCAACATGGGTTCAGAGCGGGAAGATCATGTCTCTCACAACTTTTGGAACACTATGACAAAATTCTTAAAGCGCTAGAAGAAAAGAAAAACGTGGATGCCATTTACACCGATTTTGCTAAGGCATTTGATAAATGTGACCATGGTATAATAGCCCACAAACTGAAAGCAAAAGGTATAACTGGGAAAATCGGACGGTGGATATACAATTTCCTCGTAAACCGAAAACAATCGGTAGCAGTTGTTGTTGTTGTTGTTGTTGTTCCCTAAGCTGCCTGGCCGAACAGCCCCGAGTCCCTGAGAAAGGCCATGGCCACGATCGGGCTTTCCCACAGAGCTCTCATTGAGTGTAGATTGTGTTGTTGGCGTAAGTGGTTGTGTGAAATGCAGTCTTCTATGATGTGTTTAATGGTATGGGGTGCTGTGTTACATCCCGGGCAGGCGTCGACAACGGAGTCATCCAGTCTCTTCTGATAGCTCAGGAGAGCTGGATGGTGTCCGCATCTCAGCCTGGCCAGGTGGACTCTGTCCTCGCGAGGAAGGGAGGATTCGGAAGGATGGATTTCGGGAGGTCGTGCATGCAGCTGCGTGTTGTCTGTGAGTGAGTGGATGGATCGGTGAGAGATATGAGTATGGATGTGCTTCTGGAAGTTGGTTCGGGGTGGGCAGGGAGGGAGAGAGGACAATAATTGTGTGTGATACTGTGTGCTGGGTGTTGTTTTGATATTTCTTGGTGTCTGTGGGTGTGTTGCCATGTAGTTTAGTGGGTGGTCTTGGTTCGTGGAGGCTGCTGCCAGGAATTGAGTGCCTCTCATGTCCAGATGGTCTTTGACTTTGAGGATTTTGGTTTCTTGATGTAGGTGATCTGTGGGTGCAGTAGCTGTGCAGCCTGTAATGATCTTCAGGGCTTTGTTTTGAATAGTCTGTAAGGTCTTATGATTGTTTCAGCTAGGTTAGAAGCCCAGGCTGGGCTTGCGTATTCCATCACTGATCTTATGTATTGTTTATATACTGTGGTGGTAGTTTCTTTGTTGTGTCCAAATTTTGTGTGAGCAAGTGACCTAAGGGTGTTCTGGGTGTCAGTTTCTTTTTAATGTTTGTGGTGTGCTGTTTGAATGTCATATGAGTATCATATGTTACTCCTAGGATTTTGGGTGTGTGTGTATGTGTTAGGGGTGTGTTGTTTATGGTGAGTTGAGGGATGTATTCGTGTTCTCCTGTCCAACTTGTGAGCAGGGTTGCGGTGGATTTGGCTGGGGCTAGATTAAGTCTGTTTGTAGTGCACCAGCCATGTAGTGTGTTGAGATAGGGTTGAAGGAGATCTGTTGCTCTTTTTGGGTCATGGTGTGTGCATGTGAGTGTTATGTCATCTGCATAGGAGGCTAAGTTTATTTGGGGCGTATTGGGTGTAGTTATATCGTGCATGTACAGATTGAAGAGTGCGGGCGATAGGACGGATCCTTGTGGGACTCCGTTTGGAAAGTTTCTGATTTTAGATGACTGACCGGCAAAAGATACGTGTGCACATCTGCCTGCTAGGAAGTTGGCCAGCCACCGTTTTGTGTTGTTGTGCATGTTTGTGTTGTAGATTTTGTTTGTTAGGTTGTGGCGGGGGATGGCATCGAAGGCTTTACTAATGTCGAGTGTGGCTAATAGTGATCTGTGTGGTGGTCTAGCTGAATTGATGCCGTCGAAAGCTCTTTGTGTAAGGTCTGTGAGAAGAGTGTTTGTGGAGTGCAGTGGCCTAAAGCCATGTTGTGTTGGAGCTAGGGGTAGGTCAGGTGTAATTAGTTGTAATACTAGGCGTTCCATGACTTTGGAGGGGGAGCAAAGGAGTGTGATGGGGCGGTGCGAGGAGGGTAGCGTGGGGTCTTTGTTGGGTTTGGGGAATGTGATGATGATACCATGCTTCCAAATGTCTGGTATTGTGTTGTGTGAATAGCTGTAGTTTGATATGTTAGTGAGTGCTTGTATGCCTTGTGGTCCCAGGTGTCTGAGGTGTATGTTGCTTATGTTGTCTAGGCCACAGGCAGGTGAGTGCTTGAGATTGTTGATGATATGCTTTGTCTGGTGATTGGTGAAGGGTGTATAGTCAGGGTCTGTGGGGAATTGTCTCTTACGTCGGATGACACGTCGGTCGTCTTTGTGAGGTTTTAGGTGGCTGACATGTGAAAAGTGATTGATGAGAGTGTTTGCTTGTTGTTTACATGAAGGAGTAGAGTCTGTTGTTGTGATTGCAGCATGTGATTGTGTTGTGTTGCTGTTGGAAAGTGTGATGCTGTTTAGTGTTTTGTAGAGTTTTTTGGGGTTTGTTTTGTGATCAAGTGTTTGTAGGAAGTTATTCCAATTTAGTTATTCGGTAGCAGTAAACCAAGTCACTTCTGAGCCTTCGGGTGTCAAAAGCTCAGTGCCCCAAGGAACAGTGCTAGCGCCCCTTCTGTTCCTCATATTAATTTGCGACATAGATACCAACACCAGACACAGTACGGTGTCGTCTTTTGCTGATGACACAAAATTAAGCAAGATAGTAAACACACAAGAGGACACGGGCCGACTGCAGGAAGACATGAAAGTAGTGTTCCAGTGGACCAGGGAAAACAACATACAATTCAATGAGGAAAAATTCCAATTAATACGGTACGGAGATAATAATGGTGTTAAAGAAATTACAAATTACTTAACAGAATCTAACCACATAATAGAACGGAAAGACAGTGTGAAAGACCTTGGGGTATTAATGTCTGAAAATATGGGTTTCAAAGTACATAACCAGGTCAAAGTGGCGGCTGCGAAACGTCTTAACGGGTTGGATTCTGCGTACTTTTAAAACACACGGTGAATTGCCTATGATAACGCTCTTCAAATCTCTAGTGCTACCGCGGCTTGAATACTGTAACGTATTAACATCCCCATACAAAGCAGGTGAAATAAATGACGTAGAGAGTGTACAAAGACATTTCACTTCGCATATAAGTTCGATAAAACATCTACACTATTGGGAGCGTTTAAGAGCACTGAATCTGTACTCACTGGAACGTAGAAGAGAACGTTACCTAATAATATACACGTGGAAAATCGCAGAGGGTTTAGTACCAAACCTACATACTCCGATAGTCATGAAATTCAGTGATAGGAGAGGCTGGGAATGCGAAATCCCCCGGATGAATAACACGGGTGCTATGGGCTCTCTGCGAGAGGGCTGGTTATCACACAGAGGCCCACGTCTCTTCAACAAACTCCCACGGCGAGTAAGAGACATGAGGGACATCTCGTTAGACAACTTCAAGAGAGCCCTAGATGTCGAACTGCAAAAAGTGCCAGACGAGCCCATCCTCGCAAGGGAGCGAGCTGTCGCTTCAAACAGTCTACTGCACCAAATCACCACCCATAACGAGGGGCGTCGCGCTCCTTGGTGCCGCTAGAAGAGCGGCGAACACATCCAAAGGTATCCAAAGGTAAGGACGTCGGAGGGCCCGGCGTCACGCCAATGTGGCCGCCCGAAACTCTCCAACATATACGAATCGACTCTCGCTCGGCGCGTACATTTGAATAATTGAGCGTATTTTTCGATTTGTTGCCTCAATTGTGGTTCAAGCGTAGCTTTGATCACGCGTAGATAAATTGCGCGTATTTTGAGGGTTCACTGTATATCAAGACCTGACTGTATATATATACAGTACAGTATATATATATATATATACTGTATACAGTATATATATATAGTGAATATATATATATACTGTATATATAGTCCATCCTCCAAATATGCGAGTTTGAAATATGCGACCCTCCACATTGGAAAAACCCCATAATATTCCACATTTGCGAGGTCGATTCTACATGTGCGAACTAGCCCGTAGAATTATAAGGGAAATCCGTCATTTCCTCTAAATTTGCGATCCCCTAATCCACATTTGCGGTTGTGTCGGCTAAGGAGGACGAGCGGGGTTGGGGAGAGCGAGGCGGTGAGGCCCATTAGGGGTGCCTCGCCTCGCCTTGGAAGTCGAAACCCAAATGTCAAGCTAATTAGGCCTAATTAACCCTTCACCCCCGGCTATGTATTCCATATATATTCCCCGAAATCCGGGGGTTTTGGCCGAAAAACGTCTACGCCTAGGCTACCGCATCTTTGTTATTTTGCTTGCTTCCGCATTCCCGCACATCCCCAAGCGTAGATGTGTTTCGTACCTGTAGAATGGCGTTAAGTAGAGCTCTCTAAGTCAACTGGTTCAGTTGTGATGATGATTTCATTGGAGATAACTTTATGGCAAAAACAGCCACTTTACACTACTTTTCGATACTTAACAATAACATACAGGCACACACGAACAAGCGACGCACTCCTTCTTGTGGTCGGAGATGCGCGGCGTCGGTCCAGCCGGCTATTGTTTACATGCGTCGGACGGATCCCTCGCACACCAAGCTTACAGGCTTTAAGCTCATGAGTGCCTCAGAGCCCTTCCGGGTAGCTCGGGGGGTGTTTTTTATGGGTGCCTCAGAGTGCTTCCGGGTCTGATGGGTTAAGCCAACAAACACTCCGCCAAAACATTTTCGGCAATAACGGCAAGTCAGACTAGTTACCCACTTTCTAAAATAACGTTTGGGTTCATGTAAATAAAGGTTATTTCGCGGGAAATAACCAGGCGCACCTTGGAGAGCGCTTGGTATCCTGCCATCTTGATGACCCTGGAGTTGAAGTTGTATTTTTACCACCAAAATACAACCTCCAAAATTCAGCCACTTGATCAAGAAGTTATAGCAAATGCCAAGTTGTTGTACTTCATAATTGCTGAGGGGCACAGGGCCTTGGGTGGGGCTTTGGTTTCCCGGGCGTTTCCGCACCCTCCTCAGCTCCCTGCCTTGGAGTGGCTTCGGTCACCCGGGCTTTGTTAGTGGTAAGCAGGGAGGATTTTGTGGGGGCGCTCATTTATGGCCTTGGCCTTGCTCGAGACCTTGGGGCTGTTCGGCCAGACAGCCTGGGGAACAACAACAACAACAACTATAAATTTGTCCATGACAAGATGAGGAAGGAATCTGACAAACAGGAAGAAATGAAAGAAATTGCTGAAATTGTGAGCAGTAGCGAGGCGGATACACCCCTCGCCGCCTCCCCTGCTCAAGGTCAACCCTCCACCTCCACCGCTCCACACTTTCCACACTGCTTCAGCTCTCCACATCGCTCCACTTCTCCACCAGCATCCTCTGCCATAATGACTGTACAAGTATGTATAAATGTGTCCCACAACCGATATAAATGTACTAACTAATAAGGAAATTTGGCGGGTGCCGCCCATAAGTAATTATTTCCATAAGCTACTTTGTTTGGAATTTGCGAATTTAAAATTTGCGAGGTCGCATGTCGCCCATAATCACGCAAATTTGGAGGATGGACTGTATATGTATTGGAAATGCTTTTTATAATGCATATGCATCTAGTTTCTAGATACAGTTATGTGTTTTGTTCAATCCCTTTATATTTTAAATATATTTTCCCTTTATATATAAGTATCCCACGCAACCTTGACGATGGTTGAAAACTCTCAAAGTCCAACCGCGTGCGCGTGAGCGCGCAAAAACCGGTATTTTGGGTGTATTTGCATTCATTTTTTTACTCCTGTAAAATCGACTTTCGGGGGCTTCATAGGACCCTTTTTTGAGTTTTTTTATAATTTGTTTTCCCCTTCATTCCTAACCCATTCTCTATTGTTTCTGGATATTTTTTTTTTTTTTTCAAAACAGCCGGTCCCTGGTGGTACATATATTATAAACTAGCTGGTCCTCAGCGGGTTAATGCATCTGTCTCCCTTATACATTATAGGTTTGACTCCTGTAAGGAGATAAAGAAAACATAATATTTAGTAGTGGCCCCGTAATCATTCACGAACATGCCTATTACATAAGGCATCCTCTTCAAACACTAATCCGCCGTAGTTTGAATCTACCGCGCAGAGCATTTAAAATCTGAGGAGCCTTCATCATGAGCGCACGCGACCTCACTCATGGCTTCAGTCATTATGAATTGGGTTCTCACTACGAAAAAACTTCGTAAAAAATAAAAAACAAAAAGAAAATAAGAATAACTATCCAATAAGCTTTCCATCATATCGTGGATGTACTTGTGTGGATCTTTGACCAGACGCTGATTCAGGCGTCATTCTTCCTTCACTGACATATCAAGTAAACCAAAATCCTTAATACATCAACGAATGGGAAGGGGATGGTCGGGAGGGCCCCAGTCGTCAATGATTACGGGGCCACTACTAAATATTAGGTTTTCTTTATCTCCTTACAGGAGTCAAACCTATAATTTATTAGTGGCCCCTCCATCATTGACGAACATGCCTGATTTCTAAGACTGGAGTGGGACATTCGTAATCATATCATAACTCTAGAAAAGCAGATAATCAAACAACCACATAGTATTCTTACTTTTGTAAAAAAAAAAAAAGAGATATTCGGGTGCATAAACTGTATACAGCCTAAATCTTCAAAAAGGGGTACAAGCAGGAGCGTGCTTCAAAGAAGCCTGCTTGAGAAAGGGTTAACTCTGAGACTCTGTGCACAGATCTGCTAGTTAAGAAGGCACCCCACTTAAAGTAAGTGGTGAAAACTAAAAACTTATAAGTTTACATGTGCACATATAAACCCCATTAACTAGTGGATATATTCCTAAAAATATAACCAAACATAAATGAATTCTTGTACATTCGTAGAAGTACTGAACTCGTGTACTTATGCAGAAGTAGGTACTTCAAAAGTAAAAGTCGTAGTTGCAACTACCGAGATTTCTCACAAATCTATTGCTTCACAGCCATGGCTACTTACAACAAGAATTGTTGTAACACTACTATTGGCCTTTAGCACAATTTCCTGCAATGAATACTACAGAGAAATTTTATAATACAATGCCTACAACCAGTATCACAGCTCGTATGTTCCGAACACATACTCCGGAGGGGTCTAGGGTGCCCTATGTCACACTGACTGCACCCTCCCCCCCCCTTTTTCTTGAAATTAAACAAAACGTGACTAAAAGGGCCACCTAGACCCTCTGCCGTAAAGCTATACATGGCAAGGAAGGTTTGGCCAGAGCTACTGAAAGGTATCGAGGCAAAAAACTCTTGATTAGAGGCCCATAACTGTGTGGACGTAATAACTTCCACAGAAAGATTATTAAGGAAACGTAAAGGGGCTGTCCCCTTGCGTAAATCGTGGGTCTTACCCCACAACGCCGGGATTCTTCTCTTTAAAGTCCTCGACCAAGAGAGAAACCAGTGTACGCTCCATCAAGCGTTTAACCGGACTTGCGACCCATAAAGCACCCTGGTGATTTAGTGGTGCCACTCTTAAATATTTGGTTAGAGCTTGCACTGGGCAAAAAAGATGGTGCACCTTTCCCCTGTTTAACGCCGGCACCGTGAACTCTGAAAACACGTGTTCACTGTGCTCAATCTCGGCTATGAATCCTAGGGAAGGTGCAATGTGAATACACGCATGAAGCCTATCAAACCTGAGGCAATTAGGTGCGTTGCTCATCGCCGCCAGCTCAGATACTCTGTTCCCGGTAGCCAAAGCCATAAGGAATACTGTCCTTTTGTAAAATCTTCAGTCTTTGGTACATACGGGAACGAGAATAACGACGATGCTTCGTCCAGAGACCATGTAGGCCTGAGCCGACGGGGAGGTGGGCGGAGTTTAAAACCTGCCCACATAAATCACTTTCAGATAAATGTTTCTGCATGAACAGATTAAATAAACAATAAACAACCAACGCCACCGAGGGCAGAGTTTGTGTTGTTCTAAGAATCCGAGACGTAAAAGCTTGCCAATGCGATTGAAACTGTCGCTTTGTAGACTGGGTATATTGATTCGCGAATATCTTGGTCACGTCGCTACCATATGGTGCTAGCCACTTGGCCTGCAGAATGTCCAAAATGAACAAGTCCGCGAGGTATCTAGGTTGCCAATTGTGTTCTAAGTGGAACAACCCGACCAGGAGTGACACTGGGTGCGGGCACCACGTGTTCAAATGCTGGTACCACACTGCGCCGGCCACAGGGGCGCGATTAGCGAGACTACGCCTCGCTAATCCTGTAGTTTGGTGACTACGTGGCACATTAGAGACGCGTCTGGCGGCGGAAAATAGATAAATGGAACTCAACCTGTTCTCGTCCGTCATCAGAGCGTCAGGTCCGCCCGCCGGCGTTAACGCCCGGCGGGTGAGGTACGACTGTGAGTATCGCCATGCACCTCGGCTGTGGCTGTCCCTCGCTTGCGAGCTCGGTATACTCCCTGAATGGGAGCCCTCGTCCGAGTACCGGAAAGGTTTATGATAATTAAAAGCTCCCATAGCTCATTAACACATGGAAAGCAGAGCTGGTGAGCAAAATCATAACGTATACTAATTAATTTAATTTATATTTTAATTGTATTAAAATAAATCACTATAAATAAACACAATATTATCATAATATAATCATAGAAAATATATATGTTTATTATGATTCAGCTATTAAATGATTTCATTAACAAATAAAAATAAGATAGGGCTACCTGAGCTTAACGGCGTTGAACATACAGCAATGAGAGGTTCAAGTGCCGACACGACAGAGACTGGGGGAAAACTACCCCCCCCCCAGGAACTACCTGGTCACCTGGTGCAACACCGGTACTCCGCCCTGGAAAGAGAAATTTCCGGGGATTAATGCTCATAGGGTTACACCCAAAAATGGTACAAAATATGTGCCTCAAAACCGCCGGTCAACGAACCGTAGCACTCCACCACTACTTTTCGTTGTCCTTTAGTTTCATATTAAAGATTTCAGCATATCTTTACCTGTCCAGAAGATTTAAGCATATCGGCTGAATCCTCATAAAGATGAAGCATATCTTCATTAAAGATGAAGTCTTGCAAGTATCCCTTTACACTTGAAACACTAGTAAGATTCCGGCATCTTTTTATCCCATAAAAAGTCTAAGCCTATCTTAATCTCTAATCTGGCTTCTCCCAGAAGCCCTCATAGATCGCCGTCTTGAAGGCCGTGATACCCTATTGTATCAATCAATTGTTTGGCAAATTATCGCGAATTGCAAATCAGTTAATATAACCACCCAAAGGTACAACCGCCGGGTTTTATATGCAATGTCAAACCAATTGTACCTGCCCCAGACCTTGTTGTAAAAAGGTCGCCGGGAGGGAAAGACTAAACAAACAAACGGCATTGTGACAATGGCTTAGTAAAGATTTCAGCATATCTTTTACCTGTCCAAAAGAATTAAGCATAACTTCTTCATCCTCATAAAGATGAAGCATATCTTTATTAAAGATGAAGTCTTTCACGTATCCCTTTACACTTGAAACACTAGTAAGGTTCAGGCATCTTTTTATCCCATAAAAAGTCTAAGCCCATCTTAATCTCTAATCCGGCTTCTCCCAGAAGCCCTCATAGATCGCCGTCTTGAAGGCCGTGATACCCTGTTGTATCGATCAATTGTTTGGCAAATTATCTCGAATCGCAAATCCGTTAATATAACCACCCGAAGGTACAACCGCCGGGTTTTATAGACAAGGACCCCAATGGAAATACGCCTAACGGCCTTATTGGGCTATCCTTAGTTGGAATTATGCAAGGCTGGTACATGTCATATTTATAACATACTATGTGGTACCAACTCTGTAAATTGCTAACTGAATAAATATTATTATTATTATGAATAGTATTATTATTATTAATGTCAAACCAATTATACCTGCCCCAGACCTCTTTGTAAAAAGGTCGCCGGGAGGAAAAGACCAAACAAACAGACAGCATTGTTTCAATGGCTTTGAAAAGCAGAGAAAACCAAGGCCAACAGGTGTCAGCCTGATCACCTAGAAAACTGAGTGGAGCCCCCCTCGACGGGAATAACTCAGGAAGCCTGATTCCAGGCTCGACCATAGAAAATGCAGTTTCTGATGAGCCCTCAAGCGACCAAACTCGTCGGGGTAACTTACCTATTTTAGCCACCCTGACTAAAACTCGGTAAACACAAACGGTGTTCTCGGAGCAATGAGAAAAACGCCGGAAAGGTAACCCACACTAAACTATAGGTTTGACTCCTGTAAGGAGATAAAGAAAACCTAATATTTAGTAGTGGCCCCGTAATCATTGACGAACATGCCTATTACATAAGGCATCCTCTTCAAACACTAATCCGCCGTAGTTTTGAATCTACCGCGCAGAGCATTTAAAAACTGAGGAGCCTTCATCATGAGCGCACGCGACCTCACTCATGGCTTCAGTCATTATGAATTGGGTTCTCACTACGAAAAAACTTCGTAAAAAATAAAAACAAAAAGAAAATAAGAATAACTATCCAATAAGCTTTCCATCATATCGTGGATGTACTTGTGTGGATTTCTGACCAGACGCTGATTCAGGCGTCATTCTTCCTTCACTGACATATCAAGTAAACCAAAATCCTTAATACATCAGCGAATGGGAAGGGGACGGTCGGGAGGGCCCCAGTCGTCAATGATTACGGGGCCACTACTAAATATTAGGTTTCTTTATCTCCTTACAGGAGTCAAACCTATAATTTATTAGTGGCCCCTCCATCATTGACGAACATGCCTGATTTCTAAGACTGGAGGGGGACATTCGTAATCATATCATAACTCTAGAAAAGCAGATAATAAAAACAACCACATAGTATTCTTACTTTGAAAATATATTTAATAACGGCGTAGCCGAACAAATACAAGAAAAAGGGGGTTCAGGCAGGTGCGTGCTTCAAAGAAGCCTGCCTGACAAAAATTGGTAACCCTGAAGATTCTGAACACAGATCTGTAGTTACAAAGGCACCCCACTCAACGAGTGGTGACAAAAAATAACAAGTTATAAGTTTACATGTGCACATAATAAACCCCAACATAAACTTGGAGATAAATTGCAAAGGAACTCCAATAATCTAAAACTAAATTGCTTTCGCAGCTAAACTACTCTAACAACACCGTTGTTTTGTACTTAACATTGTACTAGCACAATTTCTCACTGAGAAATTTTCATAACACATTTTAACCTTAAATTGTATCACGGCTCTCATACTCCGGCGGGGTCTAGGGTGTCCTGTGTCAACTGACTGCACCCCCCCCCCTTTCCCATGAAAGTAAACAAAAGTGACTGCAGGGCCACCTAGACCCTCTGCCTTAAAGCTATACATGGTAAGGAAGGTTTGTCTAGAGCAACTGACAAGTATCTAGACAGAAACGTATGATTAGACGCCCACAACTGTGTGGACGCTATGTCTTCAACTGAAAAAAATTTCAGGAAACGTAAAGAGGCTGCCCATTTGCGTAAATCGTGGGCCCGACCCACAACGCCGGGATTACTTTCTTTAATGACTTCTACCAGAAGAGAGGCTAATCGCCGTTTAAGTAAGCGTTTACCCGTACTTGCTACCCATAAAGCACCTTGGGGGTTAAGAGGAGCTACTCTCAAATATTTGGTTAGAGCTTGCACTGGACATAGATTATGATGCACCTTACCCCTTTTTAACGCCGGCACCGTGAACTCAGAAAACACGTGTGCACTGTGCTCATTCTTGGCTACAAAACCTGGGGAAGGTGCAATGTAAATACATTCATTAAGTCTGCCAAACCTAAGGCAATTAGGTGTGTTGCTCATCGCCGCCAGCTCAGACACTCTGTTCCCGGTGGCCAAAGCCATAAGGAAAACCGCCTTTTTTAAGAGTAATGCAAAGTCTGCAGTATTATGGTACAGACGAGAGTGAAGTAAAGACAAGGCTTTGTCGAGAGACCAAGTAGGCATGAGCTGACGGGGAGGTGGGCGAAGTTTAAAACAAGCTCTCATAAAACCTGTTTCCTCCGCCACCGGTATGGAGAGACCTGTCAGGTCTAAAAAGGGCACTCTAATCGCAGTTAAGTGATTTTTTAATGTTACCACAGATAAATGTTTCTGCTCAAACAGATAATTTAAATAATTGAAAACTAAAGCCACTAACGGCACATTCTGTTCCGTTCTGATGATCCAGGAAGTAAAAGCTTGCCAATGTGAGTGATACTGTCGTTTCGTAGACTGAGTATATTGATTGATTAATTTATTGGTCACATCTCTACCGTATGGTGCTAGCCACTTGGCCTCCTGAATGTCCATAATGCAAAAGTCAGCGAGGTCGCTAGGTTGCCAATCGTGTCTAAGTGGAAATACCCGACCGGGAGCGACACCGGGTCTGGGCACCACGTTTTCAATTGCTGGTACCACAACTGCGCCGGCCACAGGGGCGCGATTAGCGAGACTAAGCCTCGATAATCTCGTAGTTTGTTCACTACGTGGCACATTAGTGACGCATCTGGCGGCGGAAACAGATAGATGGAGCTCCATCTGTTCCAGTCTGTCACTAGGGCGTCTGGCCCCCCTGCCGGCGTTTTCGCCCGGCGGGTGAGGTATAGAGGGAGTTTGTGAGTCTCCTCGGACGCAAAAAGTTCCACTTGTGGATGGGAGAGCTCTGCAATCATTAGGTTGAAAATGGGTTGCTTGAGCTCCCATTCTACTGTCGTGCTCTGTCTCCGGGACAGAGCGTCTGCCCAGACGTTCGCTACGCCTGGGAGATAAGATGCGTGAATGTAAATGTCTAGTCTGTTGGCGAGAGTAAAAATCTCTTCCGACACGTTTAGCAACCTCCTTGACCTCGTTGATCCTTGTTTCTGAATACAGTGAACTGCATTCAGATTGTCCATCCTGAAGGCCACCGACTTGCCCTGTAACGCCGGCCCGTGAGCCTGAAGGAAATACAAGGGGACTAGTAATTCTTTGACATTGATGTGAGAGATTTCTAAGTGGGACCAAAGCCCCTGACCCTGGTGCCCCTGATTTGACTGAAATCCCCACCCTATTGTGCCTGACGCATCCGTGTCTACCCATACCGTTGGTGGAGGAGAGGTCCATGACATTATTGAATGTAACGTTTCCCTCTTTGCCCAGACCGCTAGCAAGGTGTGGATTAATTTCGGGATGGGCCATAATTTTTCCGCCGGTAAGAGCGGGAAATATTTGTTGCCTTCCAATATTAATCGTTTTACTTTCAACCGGCCCAACTTGACAGTTAGTTGAATCCAGTTGAGAGAGCCGACCAGAGACTCCCAGACCCTTCGTGTCGTAGTCAGACTGTGAAGACACCTGAACAGTTTCCTGCGAAACCTGTTGCGATTGTCCACACTCTGACTCAGAGTGAGAGCGGCGGTGTCCCAGACCAGCCCTATCCACTGAATTACTCGTGAGGGAACAAGGTTTGACTTTACCAGATTTACCTTGAAGCCTAGAGTTTTGACATGATTTAAAATGATATTGACATGTTTTATGCATAATTGTTGTGTCTCTGCCACCACCAGCCAGTCGTCCAGATACCACAACACTCTGATCCCTTGTTTTAACAATGGCATCAGGGCTTGCCGGACTAGTTTTGTGAATAATCGAGGTGCTAGGTTCAAACCGAACGGCATCCTCTGAAAAAACAAAATTTTGGTGCCTGATCCGTAAGGCCAAAAACCTTTGAAATCTTTTGTTGACCGATACGTGCCAATAGGCGTCTGTCAGGTCTAGTGAACACATCCAACCTCCCGGCGGAAGTGTTAGCCTGATTTGGTGTACTGTTAACATTCTGAAAGATTCGTTGTGAATGTGAAGATTCAGATAAGACAGGTCTACGACCGGCCTCATCTGAACACTGTCCCTTTTGGGAACCAAAAATAGTTTGGACGTGAATACAGGGTAATTTGGGGGGACCGGGATGATGACATTCTTGGCAATCATTTCCTGGGCTAGTGACTCCACCTCTAAAGAAACAAAATTCGCCGTTGTCGGCTGACGTAATCGAGGTCGCCGGAGTCACTGCCAAGTGATGCCTTTGCGTGCCACCATCCGTGCCCAAGTGTTTAACGGCCATGCTTGGTGACACGTTCGGAACGACCCAGTTAGCAGACAAGGGTTCGCCGGCTGTACTACCCTCAGTTCCTCCGGCCTTAAGGTAGGCGCCGGGAGTGAGAGAGACTTTAGTTTTTTTATGGTGGGGTTGGTGCTGGCCGCTTCGCCGGCTGGCTGGTGTTGGTCGAAGACTGGCCCTGACCTGGTTTATTTTGGCCGCGTCCTCTCTGACCTGAAAACCTATTCTGTCTATGCCTGTACTGACCCTGGGGGGAGTGGGAGGACTTAGGCGGAAGAAAAGGTTTAGATCCCCCTGGCTGGGCTTTAGTAGTAGGCCTGGGTTTGGGGAAGTTAAATGCAGGTTTCTTAGAAGGGGTGGGACTGTGCTTAACGGCCTGTGCCATATTGAACACCGTTCGCCATACTTCAGGGGACATTAAAGATGGGGTAAGTACTGGTGACATCACCACCTGGTTAGCAATGCGCTCAGGTAGCTTGCGAACTAACGACATCCTAAGATCTTGTCGTGCTCGCACCGCCTCAAGCAAGGCGGTGCGTATGTCACCTAAGGATTGGATTGACGACTGAAGAATCAGTCGCCGGGATAACTCAACCGATCTTCGAGCATCCGCGTCTGCGATTGCCTGATTAGACCGTAGTAAAGACTTAGCCACCTGCTGAGATACTATGTACTGTGAAAACAGGCGAAAAGCTTTTCCTCGTAGCCTAAATTCTCTGTCTAGGTGAGTAGGGGTAGGGGTAGTGAACGGGTCCTTCATTTCACAAAGATTAATCTTAGGGGCAGCTAGGAATGCAAACAAAGCCGCCGGGACTCCGCCGGCAAAACCCACCGGCATGGAAAACCATGAATGTGTGTCCTGAGGGATCTGGTGGGAAGATTTAGAAGTGAAAGTGGTTGCAAAGTTTTGAGCCTCTACCTCCCAATCCACCCAAGGTCCTGGACCCAACTGTCCCACCTTCAAAACTGGATTAGCTGCGTCGTCTGTGACGGTCCGTAAATCTAGTTCAGGAGTAAGAGCTGACAGAGTCTTAATATCATTAAACCCATCCAGCTTAGACCAGTCTGAAAATAGTTTTAAAGCTGAGGCAGGGGGTAAAGCAGGCTTAGAAGCATACACAAAATAATCCTGGTGATAATAACTAGGTATAGCCTTAATGTTTACGTCCAGAACATTACCTAAGGCATCCATGGCCATTAATTTCTTTGACTTGTTGCCCTGGATAAACCACTCACGCGGTACCGGGAGTTCCCCTGACAAGGTAGGTTGGGCAAGCTCTGGTTTAGAGGGGTTCAAAAGAACCCATGACTCGTCTGGCCCATAAAGCAGGGGCATAGCTACCTTTCTAAGAGGTGCTTTGTCTAGAGGGGGTGGATTAACATCCGTTATGACCCTGACATTTGAAGTTGTCAATGCCGCCGTGGCAGGCTTAGTGCTCCTTGCAGGTGACAGAGTAGGAGGGTTAGGAATCTTAGATAAATCAATTGACGTCATCAGAGGCCGTACCGTAGAGCTTGTCGAGGGAGCCCCCAAGTCCATTGTGGGGTTTTCTTGTTGTTGACCAAAAAATTTAGATAAAGCATGAGTAAGCAACCCATCAATTTCTTGTGCTGTAACAAACTGGTTAGATGAAGAACTTATAGGAGAATCATTATTATCTCTTGCGGCGTCCAAGCCTGAGCCTGACCCTTGTCCTTCCATATCCGAAATTATTGAAACTTCGTCTTTTTCCTCCCGATCCTCCTGAGAAGACCCCGCCGAGGCAGGGGTACCTTGTTTCCAAGATAAGTCTGGGATAGAGGATGGGGTCGCCGCGTCCCTGTGGACGTCGGCTACTGTGTGACTCGTATGAGTCGGACGTGGGTGGTCAGACCGTGGTTGGGCAAACCGCCAAACACCAAGGCCCTGGCCTACGCTCTCTTGAGAGTCTGAAACATTCTTAATTATTGACCCTCCTGAACTTTCCATTTCCAGGGTTAAAATATTAATTGGCAACTCCTCTTTAGGGACAGGCGCTGCACTGGACTCAGAGGCCCTAACACAAACTCTGTCAGGTGTAGAGGTACGATGAGATGCACTAGACTTAGGGGAATATCGAGAGGACTTCCGATGTGAATCCTTTTTTGAGGATTTATGGCTGCGGTGTGACCGCGAACTAGTCTTAGATCTGGAAGAATCTCCGCCGTGACCACTGGTGGAATCTTCCGTCTTACTCTTCTTACTCTCCGGCGAAGAGGCCCGACTAGAAGACTGTTGTCTGAGAGGTGACCTTGACCTAGATCTCGCCCGCGACGAGGAGGCGGATGCCGGGGGTGTAGGCTCTCTCGGGCGTTTAGTTGTAGTCGCAGACGATACAGGACCCTGACTAGTCTCCGTCGGCTTAACACTCGTGACTCTAGAGGAACGTTTAGGGGGAGGGTGTTCTGACAGCAATCTATCCCAAAGTGGGACGTTGTCACATTGAAGTGACTTATGCGCGACAATGGTAGTGTAGGCCGACATCTGTTGTCGAACCTCTCTCAACGCTACCGCCGCGGTCTTATCATTATCACAAAGGACTTTAACAGCTAATTGAGAGCAAAAGGAACAATTATGCATCACCCAGAGACCCCTTGAATGGTCTAGACATTTAACACACCTTATGCAAAGGGTGTGTGCAAAAATAGGGATACCAGCACAAGTAGGGGTAATGCACAGGGCAAAAACTGGGGCCACGGTAGCCATGACAGAGACTGGTGGGTGAAAACTACCGCCGGGTCTGTATTGGTCCGCCGGAGCTCAGCTCTGGAAAAAACAAGAAAATTTCCAGGAATTAATGCTCATAAGGGTAATCCAACATGATCGCACACCAGTGTTAAGAACCCGCCGGGTAACGAGATGCAAAGACACAACTAACACATCTCGCTACGCGGCGGGGTGTAAAGTCTAAACAAATCTTTTGCTAAAGAAAGTGAAGAATACCCTCTGATATAATGGTCCAGCATGGCACTTATAGTCTCTCGGAGGAGGTGACTGTCTCAAGATTCAATTTTGTAACAAAGCAACCCCCCAAAAAGACGCCGGCCCTTGAATTATTATAGTAGAATAGCCCAGGGCAGGATGATACGAGATCTAATGTTTAACGAATTGTCCCAAAAGATCGCCGTAAGATCGAAGGCGGCGATACCTGATAGTATCACTAAATTAAATAGGTTAAAATGAATTTTGTAAATTCCTTAGTTCCTCCACCTAGGAGCACCCGCCGGGTGTGAGAATCGATATTTAACCTAATTGAACCTTCAATCGCCGTAAATAGTAAAGGCAGCGATACACAGAGTATCACTATAATGGATCGGTTAACTAACTGGAAGACCTAAGTCGTTCATCTCACCCTACCCAGGTGCACCCGCCGGGTGAGAAGTTTAAAAGTTAACCCCATAAGTTCCTGTCCCCGCTTCTTTGTAAAAGATCGCCGGGGAGGAAAGCCTAAACAACAGCTAGGTTTTTCATGTGGTTGTCGTAAAACCAGGTAGAAAAAACTCCTAAAACGTATGTCCACAAGGACGCCGTTTTATATGGATGGGTACAGCCATCCCGCCGGGAATCAAAGGAGGCCTGAAACCAGGCACCCACAGAGACGCAGTCCTGGAGAGCCACAGACACCCCCCCCCGCCGGGGATAAAAGCCAGTGTTAACAACCACGTGTGGCCCAACACTGCTCTCGGCCAGGATTTTTTCACGGTGAAACCGAGAAAAAACCCGCCGGAAGGAAACCCACCCTGAACAGACACCATTGAACAACACACGACACGAGGATAGCCACGCACGGCTAACCCAAGGTCACACCATAATCCGTGGAATTAGCCAATACACAACTAAACCAGGAAACAATTATAGTCCGAGGAATTAGCCAATACACAACTAAAACCCGGATACACATGACACAGTAGGGCATATTTATAAATAATAAATAATAACACTAGTACATGTGGCAAAGCTACGAGCGGCTGGCTAGGCCTAGGCAGACGGCATAATAATCGTTGAAATATACACACACTGGAAATATCACAACAGGAACCACCGCCAACACACCACCGTAGCAACAACTTCCAACCCAGGGAAGACTGACTCGGGACCCAGAAAAAACTTCACTAAGTGAAGAAAAATACGCTGGGAACGTCAGAAAACACAGCTTACCTCATCAGAAAGATAAAAGGCAGCAATAATTAACGCGTAGTGAAAGCCGCCTGCATCACAAACTAACTCAACTGTGAAAAAGTTCACATGTCCACAACGTGACCACGAGGGTACATCCGAAATAGATGCCCCATACACTCGACCCAAAATACACTGCACTGCGGGCAACCAGCCCAGGACACTCCTGCTACGCCTATCCTAACCTTACTCGATACATCCTGGAGTAAACAAATGAGAAAAAACTCACTAGGGACGCAACGAATGCGGAACCAGCGGAGCGTGGGGAGGCACGTCCGGGCAGGCTGAGCGCAGAGCAGAGAAGGAAGAATGACGCCTGAATCAGCGTCTGGTCAGAAATCCACACAAGTACATCCACGATATGATGGAAAGCTTATTGGATAGTTATTCTTATTTTCTTTTTGTTTTTATTTTTTACGAAGTTTTTTCGTAGTGAGAACCCAATTCGTAATGACTGAAGCCATGAGTGAGGTCGCGTGCGCTCATGATGAAGGCTCCTCAGTTTTTAAATGCTCTGCGCGGTAGATTCTAAACTACGGCGGATTAGTGTTTGAAGAGGATGCCTTATGTAATAGGCATGTTCGTCAATGATGGAGGGGCCACTAATAAATAACGTATGTTCGTATGAACAGCGTTTTATAGATGGGTACAGTCATTCCGCCGGGAATCAAAGGGTGCCTGAAACCAGGTACCAACAGAGACGCAGTCCTGGAGAGCCACAGACACCTCATCGCCGGGAATACAAGCCTGTGTGAAAACCACGTGTGGCCCAACACGGCTCTCGGCCGGGTTTTTTTCATGGTGAAACCGAGAAAAAACCCGCCGGAAGGAAACCCACCCCGAACAGACACCATCTGATCGTACAACGGACACGAAGGAAGCCACGCACGACTAACCTAAGTCCACACAATAATCCGTGGAATTAGCCAAAACACAACTAAACCAGGAACAAACATAGTCCGAGGAATTAGCCAATACACAACTAAAACCCGGATACACATGACACAGTAGGCATATTTATAAATAATAAACAATAACACTTGTACATGTGGCAAAAGCTACGCGTGGCTGGCTAGGCCTAAGTAGACGGCATAATAAATGTTGAAATATACACATAACACTGGAAATATCACAACAGGAACCACCGCCAACACACCACTGTAGCAAATACTTCCGGCAAAGGGAAGACTGACTCGGGACCCAGAAAAAACTTCACTAAGTGAAGAAAAATACGCTGGGAACGTCAGTAAGCAAAGCTTACCTCATCAGACAGATAAAAGGCAGCAATAACTAACGCGTAATGAAAGCCGCCTGCAACACAAGCTAACTAACTGTGAAAAAGTTCACATGTCCACAACAGGACCACGAGGGAACATCCGAAATAGATGCCCCAAACACACGACCCAAAATACACTGCACTGCGGGCAACCAGCCCAGGACACTCCTGCTACGCATATCCTAACCTTACTCGATACATCCCGGAGTAAACAAATGAGAAAAAACTCACTAGGGACGCAACAAATGCGGAATCAGCGGAGCGTGGGGAGACACGTCCGGGCAGGCTGAACGCAGAGCAGAGAAGGAGGAATGACGCCTGAATCAGCGTCTGGTCAGAAATCCACAAAAGTACATCCACGATATGATGGAAAGCTTATTAGAAAGTTATTCTTATTTTCTTTTTGTTTTTATTTTTTACGAAGTTTTTTCGTAGTGAGAACCCAATTCATAATGACTGAAGCCATGAGTGAGGTCGCGTGCGCTCATGATGAAGGCTCCTCAGTTTTTAAATGCTCTGCGCGGTAGATTCAAACTACGGCGGATTAGTGTTTGAAGAGGATGCCTTATGTAATAGGCATGTTCGTCAATGATGGAGGGGCCACTAATAAATTATTCATTACAGGAGGGCGTAATGCATAAAGCAATGAATAACACAGGAAGCCTGATCCCAGGCTCGACCACAGAAAACGCAGTTTCTTATGAGCCCTCAAGCGACCAAACTCGTCGGGGTAACTTACCTATTTTGAGCCATCCTGACTAAAACTCGGTAAACAAAAACGGCGTTCTCGGAGCAACGAGAAAAAACGCCAGAAAGGTAACGTACACCAAACGAGACATTTTAACACATTTTATACAAAGGGTGTGCGCAAAAATGGGGATACCTGAACAGGAGGGCGTAATGCATAAAGCAAAAACCGGGGCAAAGGTAGCCATGACAGAGACTGGTGGGATACGTTCTCCAGGTTCTGCATAGACCCGCCGGGACCCAGCTCTGGAAAAAAAGAAAATTTCCAGGAATTAATGCTCATAAGGTTAACCCAAACATGTTCGCACACAAGTGTTAAATAAAGACCAGCATGGCGTTTATAACTGATGAAGTCTTTCCGGTGGTGTTTGTTTCAAGATTCAATTTTGGAGAAAGAAAAAAACTAAAAACGACGCCGGCCCCCGAATTATCTCGTAGATCAAAAACTGGGAAGCCTGACAAATATACGAGATCTAACTTCTCCCGAAGTTTCTTTTTAGATCGCTGTATGTTGAAGGCGGCGATACAAAACGTATCCCTCAATTGTCTGGTTAACTAACTGAATCGTAAATTCGTTATTCCCATCCCTCCAAGGAGCACCCGCCGGGTGTGAATATTAGTTTGAAAAAACTTTAACCCCAATTGTGCCCTAAAGCGCCGTATGTTGAAGGAGGCGATACACAATGCATCCCTCAATTGTCTGGTCAACTAAACTGAATTTTGCAAATTCGGGCATCCCACCTTTCCAGGTTGCACCCGCCGGGTGATTTAAAGTTTAAAAGTTAACCCCAAATGTTCCTAACCCCACTTCTTTGTAAAAGATCGCCGGGGAGGAAATACAAAGATCGCGAATTGCAAATCAGTCAATATAACCACCCAAAGGTACCACCGCCGGGTTTTATATGCAATGTCAAACCAATTGTACCTGCCCCAGACCTCTTTGTAAAAAGGTCGCCTGGAGGGAAAGACTAAACAAACAAACGGCATTGTTTCAATGGCTTATTAAAGATTTCAGCATATCTTTACCTGTCCAAAAGAATTAAGAATAACTTCTTAATCCTCATAAAGATGAAGCATATCTTTATTAACCCTTATTTAGCGGGGTCGGACTTAAGTCCGATACGAGAAAATTGGACTAAATGGCGGGGTCGGACTTAAGTCCGTGGGCGTATTCCCGCCCTAATTTAGGTGGAAAGCGAAACTTGGTGGTCAGGCGGTGTACTACAAGGGCCCACCCACACATCCCCACTGCGTGACCGTGACTAAGTGATCCTCAAGCAGCCATAATGGAAGGTCAAGATTTGCCCGTGTTCGATTCGGTGACCGCCATCCCTAGTGCGTCGCGCCACCCTACTAACCACGCCCGGCTTACCAAGGAACTAGATATCATGCTGAACTCTTCAGAACTTTCTAATAAGCTGTTGGATGAAACCGTCGAAGGTCTGGGTGAGAGTTTTGGTAGTGTGGATGACTCGGAAGACGAATATAACCCGATCATAGGCTTTCACCCCAAGCATAATTTGCGTGGGGTGGATGTTGTGGTTGATATTGGACAGACCCTTGAGCAAATTGGAGACGTTCCTGACGAAGAACATACTGGTGTGGGTGTTGGTAAGTACAATTTATAGTTTATGATTGCTTGAAAATGTGATTGCAAGCATTTTATCACCTTACGAGCGGCTGGTGGAGTATATTTCACTTTGCCGCCCATTGTTTTTTTTTTTTTTACCCTAAATGGGGTTGTTCCGTGCTCTTTTTCATGCATAAACAAGACCCAGAGCGTAATACAAGTATGTATCCTGAAAGTGCGTAAATTGAGCTTTCCAATGACACCCGAACCATCCTTTTACGATCACTGGTTGTCTTTCAACGATCGTAAAACACGAGTGCAAAAACCCTAAAATACGGTAATTTTCTTATATAATTCCCTGTGTGGCGAGCGGTCTTGAGGTAATTTATACTCCTAATCACCGCTCCGCTCTCTCTCAGAGTACATTACGTCCTCAAAATTGCACTCTACAAGAAATTTCCTTTGCATTTTATAGCGTATTATTTTCAGGCGTTCGGTAAATTTCTTACGGTAATACAAACAACGAAAGATTGAATATTTGTGCTTGGCATTATATGATTGTGGAGAACAGATGTAGGCCTACCGTATATATTATGTTTTCATATATATGATACATGTGTAAGATTTTTATATTATCACGACTCTCTCTCTCTCTCTCTCTCTCTGTCTCACTCTCTTTGTTTGTACTCCTTTGTACTCTCTTTGTCTGATGTAGGCCAGGGCACGCCCCTAACTAATCTCTTCCCTCCCAGGGGAAATCACACCTAGCAGATGTTTTTGACCTCCCCTCTCTCTCTGTCTGTCTCTTCCTCTCTGGGTCTACCTATACTGCATGTGACATTGAAATTGCTTGAGAGTTTGATTGCAAGCATTTTATAGCGTATTATTTGCAGGCGTTCGGTAAATTTCTCATGATAACCAGGGTGTATGGTACATTTCTCACGATAATACAAGCAACAACGAAGCTTGGCGAAGATTGTAGTCTACAATATACCTTTTTATAATTGCATGTGACCTTGTAATTGCTTGAAAATTTGATTGCAAGCATTTTATAGCGTATTATTTTCAGGCGTTCAATAAATTTGATAAATATATCAAAATAAGTCCTGTGGGACTATGAAATGGCTATTATTGGACAAGGAAAATATTTTGTTCATCCCTCCACTGGAACATCAACAACAATGTCAACAACGTATCGCCGTCGGCAATCGTAAGATTCAGAGTCGTAAAGATTCCAGGACGAGCTCAATAGAAAATGAATGAATGAAATGAATGAGTGTGCAGTACTGCCAATACGTATAGCGACTTCCGCTAGATCTAGAGACCTTTACTTCGATCTAGCAGCAATGGCTTACACTAGCGGTTTTGTTTTGAAATTTCAGAACAATTTCGAAGTGATATTATATGGATTTTGCCAATTCATATTTCTAGTGGTATTTATCATGTCTTACATCTAACAATATATGCTAGCGGATTTAACTTCAATTGGTAACCCTCCCGCTCGAGTCGGCTCCATGAAAATCGATAATGGTGGCACTTTAGTAAACAGGTGATAAACAAAACCGCATGCGGATCGGTTTGGTGTATCGGTATTATGGTAAGTTGGCTACCTACTATTGTTTATACGATATAGTAAGTAATGATAAGTAAATTATTATATATTATATATAAAACAAAAACAAAATTCCTGCAAAGCAAGCGAAACAGAGAGAGAGAGAATGCAGAAACTGAACTGAAGAAAGAGTGAAAAGATATAATAATACAGAAATATTACAAGCAAATAAATGAAGCGAGCCAGAGAGAGAGAGAGAGAGACAGGAGGAGTGAGAGAGATTAGAGAAAATAGAGAGATTGCAAGCATTTTATAGCGTATTATTTGCAGGCGTTCAGTAAATTTCTTACGGTAATACAAACAATGAAAATTGAATATTTGTGCTTGGCATTATTTGATTGTGGGGAACAGATGTAGGCCTACCGTATATATTATTTCTTCATATATATATGATACATATGTAACATTGTTATATTATCACGACACTCTCTCTCTCTTGTCTCTTCCTCTCTGGGTCTACCTATAGCCTACATTTATAATTGCATGTGACCTTGAAATTGCTTGAGAGTTTGATTGCAAGCATTTTATAGCGTATTATTTGCAGGCGTTCAGTAAATTTCTTACGGTAATACAAACAACCAAACAACGAAAGATTGAATATTTGTGCTGCACATCCCTCATACGAAATACCATTCCCACCATATAGAGAGAATACAGAAACTGAACTGAAGAAAGAGTGAAAAAGATATAATAATACAGAAATATTACAAGCAAATAAATGAAATAGAGGGATTAGTTAGAGAAAATAATAATGAGAAATACATATACGGATGAGGAAGAGAGAAAGGGAGCACAGGAGAGGGAAAGCGAGCGAGCCAGAGAGACAGGAGGAGTGAGAGAGATTAGAGAAAATAATAATGAGAATTACATATACGGATGAGGAAGAGAGAGAGGGAAAGCGAGCGAGCCAGAGAGAGAGAGAGAGAGAGAGAGACAGACAGACAGACAGGAGTGAGAGAGAGAGAGAGAGAAAGAGAGAGAGAGAGAGAGAGAGAGAGAGAGAGAGAGAGAATACAGAAATAAGGAGAAATAAGAGAAAAATAAGACCGATTACCAAAGGAATAGTAGACGCGCGAGAGGCCGAAGTCAGGCCAAAGCGAACGCAACCGAACGCGCCCGGGAAATAGACCAAAAAGTACCTCCTCTTCCTCACCTCTTCCCACCCTCCACACTCATTCATAACATCCATTCATAGACTTATATGGGGAGACGAAGAGTTGCTCTTTCCAAAAATGATCGTTTCGTTCGCATTGGAGCCATAGTAACGGCGCTAGGGCGAGTGAAATTGAGCGAATATTTCGGGATTATGCCCGCTGAGCGATACAGTGTAAAATACCTTACCACCCGCTAAATAAGGGTTAAAGATGAAGTCTTTCAAGTATCCCTTTACACTGGGGACACTAGGAAGATTCAGGCATCTTTTTATCCCATAAAAAGTCTAAGCCTATCTTAATCTCTAATCCGGCTTCTCCCAGAAGCCCTCATAGATCGCCGTCTTGAAGGCCGTGATACCCTATTGTATCAATCAATTGTTTGGCAAATTATCTCGAATCGCAAATCCGTTAATATAACCACCCGAAGGTACAACCGCCGGGTTTTATATGCAACGTCAAACCATTATACCTGCCCCAGACCTCTTGTAAAAAGGTCGCCGGGAGGTAAAGACCAAACAAACAGACAGCATTGTTTCAATGGCTTTGAAAAGCAGAGAAAACCAAGTCCAACAGGTGTCAGCCTGATCACCTAGAAAACTGTGTGGAGCCCCCCTCGACGGGAATAAACCAGGAAGCCTGATCCCAGGCTCGACCATAGAAAACGCAGTTTCTGATGAGCCCTCAAGCGATCAAACTCGTCGGGGTAACTTACCTATATTAGCCACCCTGACTAAAACTCGGTAAACAAAAACGGTGTCCTCGGAGCAACGAGAAAAACGCCGGAAAGGTAACCCACACTAGACTATACATTACAGGAGGGCATAATGCATAAAGCAATGAATAACACAGGAAGCCTGATCCCAGGCTCGACCACAGAAAACGCAGTTTCTTATGAGCCCTCAAGCGACCAAACTCGTCGGGGTAACTTACGTATTTTGAGCCATCCTGACTAAAACTCGGTAAACAAAAACGGTGTTCTCGGAGCAACGAGAAAAAAAACGCCGGAAAGGTAACCCACACCAAACGAGACATTTTAACACATTTTATACAAAGGGTGTGCGCAAAAATAGGGATACCTGAACAGGAGGGCGTAATGCATAAAGCAAAAACCGGGGCAAAGGTAGCCATGACAGAGACTGGTGGGAAACTTTCTCCAGGTTCTGCATAGACCCGCCGGGACCCAGCTCTGGAAAAAAAGAAAATTTCCAGGAATTAATGCTCATAAGGTTAACCCAAACATGTTCGCACACAAGTGTTAAATAACCCGCCGGGTAACGAGACGTAATACTCAACGACTACAGCTCGCTACGCGGTGGGGTTTATAAGTAAAAGATTTCAGAATATCTTAATATGTCCAAAAGATTTATGAATACCCTCTGACATAATATATAAAGACCAGCATGGCGTTTATAACTGATTAAGTCTTTCCGGTGGTGTTTGTTTCAAGATTCAATTTTGGAAAAAAAAAACTAAAAAAGACGCCAGCCCCCGAATAATCTCGGAGATCAAAAACTGTGAAGCCTGACAAATATACGAGATCGAACTTCTCCCGAAGTATCGTTTTAGATCGCCGTATGTTGAAGGCGGCGATACAAAACGTATCCCTCAATTGTCTGGTTAACTAACCGAATTGTAAATTCGTTATTCCCACCCTTCCAGGGAGCACCCGCCGGGTGTGAAAATTAGTTTAAAAAACGTTAACCCCAATTGCGCCGTAAGCTGAAGGCGGCGATACAAAACGTATCCCTCAATTGTCTGGTTAACTAACTGAATTGTAAATTCGTGATTCCCACTCTTCCAGGGAGCACCCGCCGGGTGTGAATAATAGTTTAAAAAACGTTAACCCCAATTGTGCCTTAAATTGCCGTATGTTGAAGGAGGCGATACACAATGCATCCCTCAATTGTCTGGTCAACTAAACCAAATTTTGTAAATTCGGTCATCCCACCCTACCAGGATGCACCCGCCGGGTAATTTAAAGTTTAAAAGTTAACCCCAATTGTTCCTAACCCCACATCTTTGTAAAAGATCGCCGGGGAAGAAATACAACAACAGCATAGTTTTATATTGGCTTTGCAAAACCGAAAAAACTACAAGCAACACATGTCCGTATGAACACTGTTAGATGGGAACAGCCAACCTGCCGGGAATCAGAAGGAGCCTGAAACAGGCACCCCAGAGACGCAGTCCTGGGGAGCCACAGACACCCACTCGCCGGGGGAACAAGCCTGTTATTAAACCACGCGTGGCCAAAACTCGTTAACCAGCCGGGGTTTTTCATGGTGTAACCGAGAAAACCCCGCCGGAAATAACCCACCCCGTCCAGATACCATCTGAACGCAACACAGGACCGAGGCGAAGCCAAAACACAACTAACGCTGGGCCCAACATAGTCCGTGGAATTAGCCAATACACAACTAACCCAGGACACATAAATAGTCCGTGGAATTAGCCAAAACACAACTAAACCAGGACACACATCACACAGTAGTACATATTTAGAAAATACATCAATAACACTTGTATATGTGGTAAAGCTACGAGAGGCTGGCTAGGCCTCGGCAGACGGATAATATTAACATGTCGGAATATAAACAAAAAGCACTGAATTATATCACAACAGGAACCACCGCCAACACACCACTGTAGCAAATACTTCCGGCAAAGGGAAGAACTGACTCGGGACCCAGAAAAAACTTCACTAAGTGAAGAAAAATACGCTGGGAACGTCAGCAAAAATACGCTACCTCATCAGAAAGATAAAAGGAAGCAATAACGCGTAATGAAAGCCGCCTGCATCACAAAGCTAGCTAACTGTGAAAAAGTTCACCTGTCCACAACCGGACCACGAGGGTACATCCGAAATAGATGCCCCAAACACACGACCCAAAATACACTGCACTGCGGGCAACCAGCCCAGGACACTCCTGCTACGCATATCCTAACCTTACTCGATACATCCCGGAGTAAACAAATGAGAAAAAACTCACTAGGGACGCAGCAAATGCGGAACCAGCGGAGCGTGGAGAGACACGTCCGGGCCGGCTGACCGCAGAGCAGAGAAGGAAGAATGACGCCTGAATCAGCGTCTGGTCAAAGATCCACACAAGTACATCCACGATATGATGGAAAGCTTATTGGATAGTTATTCTTATTTTCTTTTTCTTTTTTCTTTTTTACGAAGTTTTTTCGTAGTGAGAACCCAATTCATAATGACTGAAGCCATTAGTGAGGTCGCGTGCGCTCATGATGAAGGCTCCTCAGATTTTAAATGCTCTGCGCGGTAGATTCAAACTACGGTGGATTAGTGTTTGAAGAGGATGCCTTATGTAATAGGCATGTTCGTCAATGATGGAGGGGCCACTAATAAATAGGCTAAATATAACTACACCCAACCCTCTGCTATCGCGGGTAATTGGTGCCCTAATTCTACCGCTATAGCGAGATTCGCCATAGCAGAACTGAAGAACTTATGGGAATAATTATAATTGGTGCATAGGTCCATAATTTTGACCTATTTTTTGCTATTTTCACATTTTGTTTACCATATATACTTATAAATACATATTATGAGGAGATTACTTACCACACATAATATATTTGAAATCAGTCTTATATAGCCTAGCCTATTTATCGGCATAATTTCGGCGCTTTCGTCTGACACGGCGTCGGCGTTGGTGGCCTAGACCGGCGTTTTCTGTCTGTTTTGATGGTGGGCATTTATTTCCTTTATCATTATCACCAGGCCAACTGTCCCTATCACTGAATGCATTTGAGGAGAATACTTAAATACATATTATGAGGAGATTACTTACCACACATAATATATTTGAAATCAGTCATATATAGCCTAACTCATCGGCATAATTTTGGCGCTTTCGTCTGACATGGCGTCGGCGTCGGTAGCCTAGACCGACGTTTGCTGTTTTGATGGTCCTGGGAATTTAATTCCTTCATCATTACCACCAGACCCACTATCCCAATCACTGAATGCACCAAAGGCCATAATAAACTCGCAAGATAAGAGGTTCGGGCAGAAAAAAGCTTGTAAACATGTAGTTTTTCAACACAATGGTTGCCAGCCTGTCCACCGATCACAGGCATTCACAGCCGCCGATGTTCTGTGACGTCATCGGGCGCCGTGTTTGAACATTCCCGTCGGTACGGAGCCGCGATAGCACCCTTATTGGCCGTGATAGCAGAAAAGTTGGGTTTTTTAGGTAGTCGCGATAGCAGTGAAACGCTATAGCAAAACCCGCGAAAGCAGAGGGTTGAGTGTATTTCTTACAGTTTTTTACGGTTTCTTACGGTAGATCCTCTGGAAAAAGGCAAACTAGGCCTATGTATCCAGCTCAGTGCCAGTACTTGCACTACTGCGGTCGTTCACTGTGTTGGCGGCGGCGGCAGCAGACGCAACATTTTTACTACAGTATTCTGTATTTTTGCTTTATAATCAAATTTCAAATCTTGTTTTCCCCATGCTTTAGCAAGATTACTTTCAAACTTCCTTATTGATTCGGAATCGACTACATACTGGGGCAGCGCGTTCCACTCATTTACCACTCTATCACAAAATGAGTTCTTTGCCTTTTCAAGCCTATTTCTTTCTTTGTAAATTTTCTTAGAGTGTCCTCTCGTTCTTGTTCCCTCCCGCATCAAGAAGATACCTTCACACACATCCTCATCATACTTTCCTGACACTATCTTAAAAGTCTCTATCATATCCCCTCTCTTTCTCCTATATGCCAGTGTCGGAAGTCCCAGTGTCCTCAACCTCTGCTCATAGCCCACGTTCTTCAACGTTGGTACTAGCTTGCTAGCTCTCCTCTGCACTTTCTCCACTGCTTCTATATCCTTTACCATATTATAGGTTTCACTCCTGTAAGGAGATAAAGAAAACCTAATATTTAGTAGTGGACCCGTAATCATTGACGAACATGCCTATTACATAAGGCACCCTCTTCAAACACTCATCCACCATAGTTTTGAATCTACCGCGCAGAGCATCTAAAATATGAGGAGCCTTCATCATGAGCGCACGCGACCTCACTCATGGCTTCAGTCATTATGAATTGGGTTCTCACTACGAAAAAACTTCGTAAATAAAAACAAAAAGAAATAAGAATAACTATTCAATAAGCTTTCCATAATATCGTGGATGTACTTGTGTGGATCTTTGACCAGACGCTGACTCAGGCGTCATTCTTCCTTCACTGACATATCAAGTAACCAAAATCCTTAATACATCAACGAATGGGAAGGGATGGTCGGGAGGGCCCCAGTCGTCAATGATTACGGGGCCACTACTAAATATTAGGTTTTCTTTATCTCCTTACAGGAGTCAAACCTATAATTTATTAGTGGCCCCTCCATCATTGACGAACATGCCTGATTTCTAAGACTGGAGGGGGACATTCGTAATCATATCATAACTCTAGCAAAGCAGATAATCAAACAACCACATAGTATTCTTACTTTGAAAAATATATATTTAATGGCGCAGCACATATATACAAAAAGGGGGTCAAGCAGGGGCGTGCTTCAAAGAAGCCTGCTTGATACAAAAGGTTAACTCTTGAGACTCTGCGAACAGATCTGTAAGTTAAAAAGGCACCCCACTCAACATAAGTGGTGAAAAATAAAAACTTATAAGTTTACATGTGCACATATAACCCCATAAAGATGTACTTTCTACCCTCTCTGGGCTTAACACTAATAAGGCATACGGTCCGGACGGTGTTCCTCCTGTTGTTCTCAAAAACTGTGCTTCCGTGCTGACTCCCTGCCTAGGCAAACTCTTTCGTCTCTGTCTATCCTCTAACGTCTTCCCTTCATGCTGGAAGTTTGGTCACATTCAACCTGTCCCAAAGAAGGGTGACCGCTCTCAACCCTCCAACTATCGTCCAATTGCTCTTATCTCTTGTCTTTCTAAAGTTTTTGAAACTATTCTTGCTTCCAAATTTCATAAGCATTTCTCTTCTCATAATCTGCTCTCAGATCGCCAGTATGGCTTCCTTAAGGGTCGCTCTACTGGTGATCTTCTTTCATATCTTACTAACTCTTGGTCATCCTCCTTTCGGGACTTCGGTGAGACTTTTTCTATTGCACTAGACATATCGAAAGCCTTTGATAGAGTCTGGCATAAATCTTTAATTTCTAAACTACCCTCCTTCGGTTTCTATCCCTCCATCTGTGCCTTTGTCTCTAATTTCCTTTCCGGCCGTTCCATAGCTGCGGTTGTGGACGGCCATTGTTCACTTCCTCACCCTATAAACTCCGGTGTTCCTCAGGGCTCTGTCCTATCTCCTATTCTCTTTCTAATTTTTATAAATGATCTCCTTAACTGTACCTTAATTCCCATCCATTCATACGCAGACGACTCAACCTTACACTACTCCATTAGTTGTTCAGAACGCCCCAGCCAGCAATCCCTCAACGACAAACGTAATGAAGCCATAGAACTCTTAAATTCTGATCTAAATACTATTTCCAATTGGGGCAGAGAAAACCTTGTTAACTTTAATGCTTCCAAAACCCAATTTCTCCATCTATCTACCCGTCAGGATCTCCCAGCGGACTATCCCTTATTCTTCAACAATACAAAAATCAACCCTTCATCTTCTCTCAATATTCTTGGTGTCTCTTTTTCTTTTGCTCTCATTTGGAAGGACCATATAACCAGTCTTGCTAAGGCAGCCTCCCAGAAGCTGGGTGTGCTCAACCGCCTTAGGGGGTTCTTTTCCCCTGCACAGCTTCTTGCTCTGTACAAGGGCATAGTGCGCCCTTCTATTGAGTATTGTTCACATGTGTGGGGAGGTTCCTCTCACACCGCTCTCCTAGACAAAGTTGAAAGGAAGGCCTTTCGTATCATTAACTCCCGTCCACTCACCAACTCTCTGCAATCTCTCTCTCTCCGCCGCAATGTTGCATCTCTCTCGCTATTCTATCGCTACTATAATAATCAGTGTTCCTCAGAGCTATCCCAGTGCATACCACCTCCTTTACGTAGGGCACGTGGTACCCGTCTTTCAACTCAATCCCACCCCTACTCTGTGCAACTCTCCAACCCAAGAGTGAAACGTTACTCTCAAACTTTCTTCTACTCAACATCTGAGCTCTGGAACTCTCTCCCAGAATCAGTCTTTCCCTCTTCCTATGACTTAAATTGCTTCAAACTCCGTGTGTCCAGGCATTTTGGCTCGAACGTCCCTTGAATTTGGCCCTGTCACTCTTTCAACTATGGGGGAGGCACTCGCTATAGGCAGTTATGCCTTTTGCCTCCCTCAATCACATAGAAAAAAAAAAAAAAAAAAAATACCCGTGGAAATATTTTGCAAAATATATCTATCTATCTATCTATTGCCTGACGCCGTGATCCCCGAAGGGGTGGCCACGAACGAACCGCCCCCATGCACCTCTGTCCCCAGTCAGTCGACGCCCCTCCCCCCAACCAGCACCGCCTTCGTTCATGTAGTTCCTCACTCCATCCTTCCACCTCATATTCGGTCTACCTCTCCCCCTCTGTCCCTCCACCTCGCTCTCGTACACCCTCTTAGTCATTCTCTCGCTTTCCATACGTTCCATATGGCCGAACCATCTCAAGTTGTTCCTTTTCACACTTTCCAGCACATCTACCTCCACACCACACCTCCTTCTTACTTCCTCATTAGTCTGTCTATCCCTCCATGTAACTCCGCACGCACTCCTTAAGTAATTCATTTCCACTGCTCTCACTCTTGGTCTGAGTCTCTCAACCAACGTCCATGCTTCGCTTCCGTAAGTCAGTGTCGGGATTACCACACTGTCATGCAAGGACTTCTTCACTTCCATACTGACCACCATGCAAAATATATCCAATGCTTAAAACTAAATTGCTTTTACAGCCAAAACTATTATAACAACACTGTTGTTTGTACTAACATTGTACTAGCACAATTTCCCACCCTGAATAGAACAGAGAAATTTTCATATCACATTACTCATACTCGTATCACAGCTCTTTATACTCCGGCGGGGTCTAGGGTGTCCTATGTTACACTGACTGCACCCCCCCCCCCCCTTTCCTTGAAATTAAAACAAAAAGTGACTTAAGGGCCACCTAGACCCTCTGCCTTAAAGCTATACATGGCAAGGAAGGTTTGTCTAGAGCTACTGACAGGTACCGAGTCAAAAACGTATGATTAGAGGCCCACAAATGCGTGGACGTAATATCTTCCACAGAAAAATTCTTAAGGAAACGCAAAGAGGCTGCCCATTTGCGTAAATCGTGGGCCCTACCCACAACGCCGGGATTACTCTCTTTAATGACCTCGACCAAAAGAGAAGCCAATCTACGTTTCAGTAAGCGCTTACCCGTACTTGCCACCCATAAAGCACCCTGGGGGTTTAGAGGAGCTACCCTCAAATATTTGGTTAGAGCTTGCACTGGACATAAATTATGGTGCACCTTTCCCCTTTTCAACGCCGGCACAGTGAACTCAGAAAACATGTGTGCACTGTGCTCATTCTTGGCTACAAACCCTGGGGAAGGTGCAATGTGAATACATTCATTAAGCCTACCAAACCTGAGGCAATTAGGTGTGTTGCTCATCGCCGCCAGCTCTGACACACTGTTCCCGGTGGCCAAAGCCAAAAGGAATACCGCCTTTTTTAAGAGTAATGTAAAATCTGCAGTATTTTGGTACAGACGGGAGTGAAGTAATGACAATGCTTTGTCCAGAGACCAAGTAGGCATGAGCTGACGGGGAGGTGGACGGAGTTTAAAACATGCCCTCATAAAACCTGTTTCCTCCGCAACTGGTATTGAGAGACCGGTAAGGTCCCAAAATGGTATTCTAATCGCTGTTAAGTGATTTTTTAACGTTACCACAGATAAACGTTTCTGCTCAAACAGATAATTTAAATAATTAAAAACTAACGCCACCGAGGGCACAGTTTGTTCTGTTCTAACGATCCAAGAAGTAAAGGCTTGCCAATGCGATTGGTACTGTCGTTTTGTAGACTGAGTATATTGATTCAATAATTTATTGGTGACCTCTCTACCATATGGTGCTAGCCACTTGGCCTCCTGAATGTCCATAATGCAAAAGTCAGCGAGGTCGCTAGGTTGCCAATCGTGTCTAAGTGGAAAAACCCGACCGGGAGCGACACCGGGTCCGGGCACCACGTTTTCAATTGCTGGTACCACAACTGCGCCGGCCACAGGGGCGCGATTATCGAGACTAAGCCCCGATAATCTCGTAGTTTGTTTACTACATCTGTCGATGTTGGGTACACCATGGGAGTAAGCGCTGTAGTAGAATAAAGGGGCCCCTGCCGAAGGATAAGTCAGAAATAGAGAAATTTGAGTGCGTAGTGTGCAAAGGCGAGCTTGTGTTAAGTGATGATCCTGTGGCTGTGAATTTTGGAAATGAGTCTTTGGAGCTGGTGAACAAGTTTTGTTACCTAGGAGATACCATCTCTGCCGGTGGTGGGGCTGAGGCTGCCACTGATGCTAGAATTAGGTGTGGCTGGGGGAAGTTCAGAGAATTGATGCCAATCCTGACCATGAAAAGAATGCCTCTCCCCCTGAAGGGGAAGGTGTATGCCTCATGTGTTAGAAGTGCAATGACGTATGCCTCAGAAACATGGGCCGTTAAAGTAGAGGATGTCAACAGAATGGAGCGTAATGAGATGAGAATGGTGAGATGGATGTGTGGGGCCAGGCTACAGGATAGAATAACAAATGTTGAGCTGAGGAGACGTTTAGGTATAAAGAGTATTAGCGAGGTGATGCGTACAAGTAGACTGGGATGGTATGGACATGTGGAGAGAATGGATGAACAAAATTGGGTGAAAAATGCAGGTCTGTGATTGTGGAGGGAGCTGCACCAAGGGGTGGACCGAGGAAGACCTGGGATCGGACTATACGCGCCGATCTCAAATCCAAGAACTTGACAAGTGAAGCAGCCCTTAACAGGGTTGCCTGGAATGCCGCCATTAGGACAAGAGACTGAAACTCCACTTATGTGTGGAACACTCAGTCTTAAAATTTTATGTATGTATGTATGTATGTACTACATGGCACATTAGAGACGCGTCTGGCGGCGGAAACAGATAGATGGAACTCCACCTGTTCCAGTCTGTCACCAGGGCGTCTGGCCCCCCTGCCGGCGTTATCGTCCGGCGGGTGAGGTACAGTGGGAGTTTGTGAGTCTCCTTGGACGCGAACAGATCCACTTGTGGATGGTAAAGCTCTACAATCATTTGGTTGAAAATGGGTTGCTTGAGCGCCCATTCTACTGTTGTGCTCTGTCTCCGAGACAGAGCGTCTGCCCAGACGTTTGCTACGCCTGGGAGATAAGATGCGTGAAGATGAATGTCCAGCCTGTTGGCTAGAGTAAAAATCTCTTCTGACACGTTTAGCAGCTTCCGAGATCTCGTTGACCCTTGTTTCTGAATACAGTGAACCGCATTCAGATTGTCCATTCTGAAGGCCACCGACTTGCCCCGTAAAGTAGAGCCGTGAGCCTGAAGGAAATATAAGGGGACTAGTAATTCCTTGACATTGATGTGGGAGATTTCTAAATGGACCAAAGCCCTTGACCCTGGTGCCCTTGGTTTGACTGAAAACCCCAACCTATCGTTCCTGACGCATCCGTGTCTACCCATACCGTCGGCGGAGAAGAGGTCCATGACATTACCGAGTGCAACATTTCCCTCTTCGCCCAGACCGCTAGTAAGTTGTGGATTAATTTTGGTATGGGCCATAATTTTTTCGCCGGCAATAGCGGAAAATATCTGTTGCCCTCCAATATTAAACGCTTTACTTTCAACCGGCCCAACATTACAGTTAGTTGAATCCAGTTGAGAGAGCCGACCAGAGACTCCCAGATTCTGTGTGTCGTAGTCAGACTGTGAAGGAACCTGAACAGTTTCCTGCGAAATCTGTTTCGATTGTCCACACTCTGACTCAGAGTGAGAGCAGCTGTGTCCCAAACCAGCCCTATCCACTGAACTACTCGTGAGGGAACAAGGTTTGACTTTACCAGATTTACCTTGAACCCTAGAGTTTTGACATGTTATGTTGACATGATTTATGCATACTTGCTCTGTCTCTGCCACCACCAGCCAGTCGTCTAGGTACCATAAAATCCTGATCCCTTGTTGTAACAATGGCATCAGTGCTTGCCGGACTAATTTCGTGAATAATCGAGGTGCCAGGTTCAAACCGAATGGCATCCTCTGAAAAACATAAGTTTGATCCCTGATCCGTAAGGCCAGAAATCTTTGAAATCTTTTGTTTACCGAGACGTGCCAATAAGCGTCTGTCAGGTCTAAGGAACACATCCAACCTCCCGGCGGAAGTGTTAGCCTGATTTGGTGCACTGTTAACATCCTGAATGACTCGTTGTGAATGTGAAGGTTCAGATACGACAGGTCTACGACGGGTCTCATCTGAACACTGTCCCTTTTGGGAACCAAAAAGAGCTTGGATGTGAAGACTGGGTAATTTTGAGGGACCGGGATGATGACATTCTTGGCCATCATTTCCGTGACCAGTGATTCCACCTCTAAAGAAACTAGATTCGCCGTTGTCAGCTGACGTAAACGAGGTCGCCGGAGCCACTGCCAAGTGATGCCTTTGCGTGCCACCATCCTTCCCCAAGTGTTTAACGGCCATGCTTGGTGACACGTTCGGAACGACCCAGTTAGCAGACAAGGGTTCGCCGGCTGTACTACCCTCGGATCCACCCGCCTTAAGACCGGCCCCGGGAATGAGAGAGACATTAGTTTTTTTATGGTGGTGGAGGTGGTGGTGGTGGACGCTTCGCCGGCTGGCTGGCGTTGGCAGAAGACGTGCCCTGACCTGGTTTATTATAGCCTCGTCCTTTCTGACCTGTAAACTTACCCTGTTTGTACCTGTACTGACCTTGAGTGGAGGAGGACTTAGGTAGATGAAAGGGCTTAGATCCCCCCGGCTGTGCTTTTGCGACTGGCTTGGGTTTGGGGAAGTTAAAGGCAGGTTTCTTAGAAGGGGCGGGACTATGTTTAAAGGCCTGAGCCATATTAAAAACGGTTCTCCACACCTCAGGGGACATTAAAGAGGGAGTGAGCACTGGTGACATGACCACCTGATTCGCAATACGATCAGGAAGCCTCCGTACTAAGGACATCCTGAGATCTTGTCGTGCTCGCACCGCCTCAAGCAAGGCTGTGCGTATGTCACCCAATGACTGAATTGACGACTGAAGGAGCAGTCGCCGAGACAGTTCAACCAATCTTCTAGCATCCGCGTCTGCGATTGCCTGAGTGGACCGGAGCATCGATTTAGCCACCTGTTGCGTCACAATGTACTGTGAGAACAGTCTAAATGCTTTCCCCCGTAGCCTACTGTAAATTCTCGGTCTAGGTGAGTAGGGGTAGGGGTAGTGAAAGGGTCCTTGAGTTCACATAAATTGATTTTGGGGGCAGCTAAGAAATCAAACAAAGCTGAAGGGACTCCGCCGGCAGAACACACTGGCATTGAAAACCAAGAATGACTATCCTGAGGGATGTGGTGGGAAGTTTTTGAGGTGAAGGTGGTCGCAAAGTTCTGAGCCTCCGTCTCCCAATCCACCCAAGGTCCCGGACCCAACTGCCCCACCTTCAACACTGGATTAGCGGCTGAGTCTGTGACAGTTTGCAAATCAAGTTCTGGTGTGAGGGTTGACAGTGTCTTTATTTATTAGTGGCCCCTCCATCATTGACGAACATGCATTACATAAGGCATCCTCTTCAAACACTAATCCGCCGTAGTTTTGAATCTACCGCGCAGAGCATTTAAAAACTGAGGAGCCTTCATCATGAGCGCACGCGACCTCACTCATGGCTTCAGTCATTATGAATTGGGTTCTCACTACGAAAAAACTTCGTAAAAAATAAAAACAAAAAGAAAATAAGAATAACTATCTAATAAGCTTTCCATCATATCGTGGATGTACTTGTGTGGATCTCTGACCAGACGCTGATTCAGGCGTCATTCCTCCTTCTCTGCTCTGCGTTCAGCCTGCCCGGACGTGCCTCCCCACGCTCCGCTAGTTCCGCATTCGTTGCGTCCCTAGTGAGTTTTTTCTCATTTGTTTACTCCAGGATGTATCGAGTAAGGTTAGGATAGGCGTAGCAGGAGTGTCCTGGGCTGGTTGCCCGCAGTGCAGTGTATTTTGGGTCGAGTGAATGGGGCATCTATTTCGGATGTTCCCTCGTGGTCCCGTTGTGGACTTGTGAACTTTTTCACAGTTGAGTTAGTTTGTGATGCAGGCGGCTTTCACTACGCTTTATTTATTGCTGCCTTTTATCTTTCTGATGAAGTAAGCTTTGTTTTCTGACGTTCCCAGCGTATTTTTCTTCACTTGGTGAAGTTTTTTCTGGGTCCCGAGTCAGTCTTCCCTTGGTCGGAAGTATTTGCTACGGTGGTGTGTTGGCGGTGGTTCCTGTTGTGATATTTCCAGTGTTTGTGTATATTTCAACTTTTATTATGCCGTCTACCTAGGCCTAGCCAGCCGCTCGTAGCTTTGCCACATGTACTAGTGTTATTGTTTATTATTTATAAATATGCCCTACTGTGTCATGTGTATCCGGGTTTTAGTTGTGTATTGGCTAATTCCTCGGACTATAATTGTTTCCTAGTTTAGTTGTGTATTGGCTAATTCCACGGATTATTGAGTGACCTTGGGTTTGTCGTGCGTGGCTCTCCTCGTGTCTCTTGTTTGTTCAGATGGTGTCTGTTCAGGGTGGGTTGCCTTCCGGCGGGTTTTTTCTCGGTTTCACCATGAAAATCCCGGCCGCGAGCCGTGTTGGGCCACACGTGGTTGTTAACACTGGCTTGTTTCCCCGGCGTTGGGGTGTCTGTGGCTCTCCAGGACTGCGTCTCTGTGGGTGCCTGGTTTCAGGCCTCCTTTGATTCCCGGCGGGATGGCTGTTCCCATCTATAAAACGTTGTTCATGCGGACATACGTTATGTAGTTTTTCTACCCGGTTTTACAAAAACCACATGAAAAACCTAGCTGTTGTTTTAGGCTTTCCTCCCCGGCGATCTTTTACAAAGAAGTGGGGACAGGAACTTATGGGGTTAACGTTTGGACATCTCACCCGGCGGGTGTACCTGGGTAGGGTGGGATGAACGACTTATGTCTTTCAGTTAACCAATCCATTTTAAGTGATACTATGTCTATCGCCGCCTTTACACTTACGGCGATTGAAGGTTCAATTAGGTTATATATCGATTCTTCTCACCCGGCGGGTGCTCCTAGGTGGAGGAACTAAGGAATTTACAAAATTCGATTTCGATTTAACCACTTAAATTAGTGATACAATTAGGTATCGCCGCCTTCAAACTTACGGCGATCTTTTGTGACAATTCGTTAAACATCAGATCTCGTATCATCCTGCCCTGTGCTATTCTACTAAAATATTTCAAGGGCCGGCGTCTTTATGGGGGGTTGCTTTGTTACAAAATTGAATCTTGAGACAGTCACCACCACCAAGAGACTATAAGCGCCATGCTGGACCGTTATATTATATCAGAGGGTATTCTTCACTTTCTTTAACAAAAGATTTGTTTAGATATTCTGAACCCCGCCGCGTAGCGAGCTGTGTTCGTTGTGTCATTACATCTCGTTACCCGACGGGTTATTAACACTTGTGTGCGAACATGTTGGGTTAACCTTATGAGCATTAATTCCTGGAAATTTTATTTTTTCCCAGAGCTGAGCTCCGGCGGACCAATACAGACCCGGCGGTAGTTTTCTCCCACCAGTCTCTGTCATGGCTACCGTGGCCCCAGTTTTTGCTTTGTGCACTACCCCTGCTTGTGCTGGTATCCCTATTTTTGCGCATACCCGTTGCATAAGGTGTGTTAAATGTCTAGACCGTTCAAGGGGTCTCTGGGTTATGCGTAATTGTTCTTTTTGCTCCCAATTAGCTGTAAAGGTCCTTTGTGATAATGATAAGACCGCGGCGGTAGCGTTGAGAGAGGTTAGGCAACAGATGTCAGCCTACACTACCATTGTTGCGCATAAATCACTTCAATGTGACAACGTCCCACTTTGGGATAGATTGCTCTCCGAACACCCTCCCCCTAAACGTTCCTCTAGAGTCACGAGTATTAAGCCGGCGGAGACTGGTCAGGGTTCTGTATCTTCTGCTGCTACACCTAAACGCCCAAGAGAGCCTACACCCCCGGTATCCGCCTCCTCGTCTCGGGCGAGATCCCGGTCTAGGTCTCCTCTTAGACACCAGTCATCTAGTCGTGCCTCTTCACCGGCGAGTAAGAAGAGTAGGACGGAAGGTTCCACCAGTGGTCACAGCGAGGATTCCTCCAGATCTAAGAATAGTTCGCGGTCACACCGTAGCCATAAATCCTCCAAAAAGGATTCACATAAACGGAAGTCCTCTCGACATTCACCAACTTCTAGTGCATCTCATCGTACCTCTACCCCAGACAGAGTTTGTGTTAAGGCCCAAGACTCCAGTGCAGCGCCTGTCCCAAAAGAGGATTTGCCACTTAATATTTTAACCCTGGAATTGGAAAGTTCAGGGGGTTCAGTAATTGAGAATGTTTCAGACTCTCAAGAGAGCGTAGGCCAGGGCCTCGGTGTTTGGCGGTTTGCTCAACCAGGGTCTGACCACCCACGTCCGACTCAAACGAGTCACACAGTAGCCGATGTCCACAGGGACGCGGCGATCCCATCCTCTATCCCAGACTTATCTTGGCAACAAGGTACCCCTGCCTCGGCGGGGTCTTCTCAGGAGGATCAGGAGGAGAAAGACGAAGTTTCAATAATTTCGGAGATGGAAGGACAAGGGTCAGGCTCAGGCTTGGACGCCGCACAGGATACTAATGATTCACCTGTAAGTTCTTCATCAAACCAGTTTGTTACGGCACAGGAAATTAATGGGCTGCTTACTCATGCTTTATCTAAATTTTTTGGCCAACAACAGGAAAACCCCACAATGGACTTGGGGGCTCCCACGACAAGTTCTACGGTACGGCCTCTGATGACTTCGATTGATTTATCTAAGATCCCTAACCCTCCCACTCTGTTAACCTCAGGGATCACTAGGCCTGCTACGGCGGCATTGACAACTTCAAATGTCAGGGTCATAACGGATGTCAATCCACCCCCTCTAGACAAAGCGCCTCTTAGAAAGGTAGCTATGCCCTTACTTTATGGGCCAGACGAGTCATGGGTTCTTTTGAACTCCTCTAAACCAGAGCTTGCCCAACCTACTTTGTCAGGGGAACTCCCGGTACCGCGTGAGTGGGTCATCCAGGGCAATAAGTCAAAGAAATTAAGGGCCGTGGATACTTTGGGTAATGTTCTGGACGTAAACATCAAGGCTATACCTAGTTATTATCACCAAGATTATTTTGTGTATGCTTCTAAGCCTGCTTTACCCCCTGCCTCAGCTTCAAAACTATTTTCAGACTGGTCTAAGCTGGATGGGTTTAATGATATTAAGACTCTGTCAGCTCTCACTCCTGAACTAGATTTACAGACCGTCACAGACGACGCAGCTAATCCAGTTTTGAAGGTGGGACAGTTGGGACCAGGACCTTGGGTAGATTGGGAGGTAGAGGCTCAAAACTTTGCAACCACTTTCACTTCTAAATCTTCCCACCAGATACCTCAGGATACTCATTCATGGTTCTCCATGCCGGTGGGTTCTGCCGGCGGAGTCCCGTCAGCTTTGTTTTCATTTCTAGCTGCCCCTAAGATTAATCTTTGTGAGCTGAAGGACCCGTTCACTACCCCTACCCCTACTCACCTAGACAGAGAATTTAGGCTACGGGGAAAAGCTTTTCGCCTGTTCTCGCAGTACATCGTATCTCAGCAGGTGGCTAAGTCTTTACTACGGTCCACTCAGGCAATCGCAGATGCGGATGCTCGAAGATCGGTTGAGTTATCCCGGCGACTGATTCTTCAGTCGTCAATCCAATCCTTGGGTGACATACGTACCGCCTTGCTTGAGGCGGTACGAGCACGACAAGATCTTAGGATGTCGTTAGTTCGCAAGCTACCTGATCGCATTGCTAATCAGGTGGTTATGTCACCAGTGCTTACTCCCTCTTTAATGACCCCTGAAGTGTGGCGAACAGTGTTCAATATGGCACAGGCCGTTAAGCACAGTCCCACCCCTTCTAAGAAACCTGCATTTAACTTCCCCAAACCCAGGCCTACTACTAAAGCTCAGCCAGGGGGATCTAAACCTTTTCTTCCGCCTAAGTCCTCCCACTACCCCCAGGGTCAGTACAGGCATAGACAGAGTAGGTTTTCAGGTCAGAGAGGACGCGGCCAAAATAAACCAGGTCAGGGCCAGTCTTCGGCCAACACCAGCCAGCCGGCAAAGCGTCCAGCACCAACCCCACCATCAAAAATCTAAAGTCTCTCTCTCACTCCCGGTGCCTACCTTAAGGACGGAGGAACCGAGGGTAGTACAGCCGGCGAACCCTTGTCTGCTAACTGGGTCGTTCCGAACGTGTCACCAAGCATGGCCGTTAAACACTTGGGCACGGATGGTGGCACGCAAAGGCATCACTTGGCAGTGGCTCCGGCGACCTCGATTACGTCAGCTGACAACGGCGAATTTTGTTTCTTTAGAGGTGGAGTCACTAGCCCAGGAAATGATTGCCAAGAATGTCATCATCCCGGTCCCACCAAATTACCCTGTATTCACGTCCAAACTATTTTTGGTTCCCAAAAGGGACAGTGTTCAGATGAGGCCGGTCGTAGACCTGTCTTATCTGAATCTTCACATTCACAACGAATCTTTCAGAATGTTAAAAGTACACCAAATCAGGCTAACACTTCCACCGGGAGGTTGGATGTGTTCACTAGACCTGACAGACGCCTATTGGCACGTATCGGTCAACAAAAGATGTCAAAGGTTTTTGGCCTTACGGATCAGGCACCAAAATTTTGTTTTTCAGAGGATGCCGTTCGGCTTGAACCTGGCACCTCGATTATTCACAAAACTAGTCCGGCAAGCCCTGATGCCATTGTTAAAACAAGGGATCAGAGTGTTGTGGTATCTGGACGACTGGCTGGTGGTGGCAGAGACACAACAATTATGCATAAAACATGTCAATATCATTTTAAATCATGTCAAAACTCTAGGCTTCAAGGTAAATCTGGTAAAGTCAAACCTTGTTCCCTCACGAGTAATTCAGTGGATAGGGCTGGTCTGGGACACCGCCGCTCTCACTCTGAGTCAGAGTGTGGACAATCGCAACAGGTTTCGCAGGAAACTGTTCAGGTTTCTTCACAGTCTGACTACGACGCGAAGGGTCTGGGAGTCTCTGGTCGGCTCTCTCAACTGGATTCAACTAACTGTCAAGTTGGGCCGGTTGAAAGTAAAACGATTAATATTGGAAGGCAACAAATATTTCCCGCTCTTACCGGCGGGAAAATTATGGCCCATCCCGAAATTAATCCACACCTTACTAGCGGTCTGGGCGAAGAGGGAAACATTGCACTCAATAATGTCATGGACCTCTCCTCCACCAACGGTATGGGTAGACACGGATGCGTCAGGCACAATAGGGTGGGGATTTCAGTCAAATCAGGGGCACCAGGGTCAGGGGCTTTGGTCCCACTTAGAAATCTCTCACATCAATGTCAAAGAATTACTAGTCCCCTTGTATTTCCTTCAGGCTCACGGCCCGGCGTTACGGGGCAAGTCGGTGGCCTTCAGAATGGACAATCTGAATGCAGTCCACTGTATTCAGAAACAAGGGTCAACGAGGTCAAGGAAGTTGCTAAACGTGTCGGAAGAGATTTTTGCTCTAGCCAACATTCTAGATATTTATCTTCACGCATCTTATCTCCCAGGCGTAGCGAACGTCTGGGCAGACGCTCTGTCCCGGAGACAGAGCACGACAGTAGAATGGGAGCTCAAGCAACCCATTTTCAACCTAATGATTGCAGAGCTCTCCCATCCACAAGTGGATCTTTTTGCGTCCGAGGAGACTCACAAACTCCCTCTATACCTCACCCGCCGGGCGAAAACGCCGGCAGGGGGGCCAGACGCCCTAGTGACAGACTGGAACAGATGGAGCTCCATCTATCTGTTTCCACCGCCAGATGCGTCACTAATGTGCCACGTAGTGAACAAACTACGAGATTATCGAGGCTTAGTCTCGCTAATCGCGCCCCTGTGGCCGGCGCAGTTGTGGTACCAGCAATTGAAAATGTGGTGCCCGGACCCGGTATCGCTCCCGGTCGGGTATTTCCACTTACACACGATTGGCAACCTAGCGACCTCGCTGACTTTTGCATTATGGACATTCAGGAGGCCAAGTGGCTAGCACCATACGGTAGAGATGTGACCAATAAATTACTCAATCAATATACTCAGTCTACAAAACGACAGTATCAATCACATTGGCAAGCCTTTACTTCTTGGATCGTTAGGACAGAACAAACTGTACCCTCAGTGGCATTAGTTTTTAATTATTTGAATTATCTGTTTGAGCAGAAACGTTTATCTGTGGTAACATTAAAAAATCACTTAACTGCGATTAGAGTGCCCTTTTTAGACCTTACGGGTCTTTCCATACCGGTAGCGGAGGAAACAGGTTTTATGAGAGCATGTTTTAAACTCCGCCCACCTCCCCGTCAGCTCATGCCTACTTGGTCTCTGGACAAAGCTTTGTCTTTGCTTCACTCTCGTCTGTACCAAAATACTGCAGACTTTGCATTACTCTTGAAAAAGGCGGTTTTCCTTTTGGCTTTGGCCACCGGAAACAGAGTGTCTGAGCTGGCGGCGATGAGCAACACACCTAATTGTCTTAGGTTTGGTAGACTTAATGAATGTATTTCCATTGCACCCTCCCCAGGTTTTGTAGCCAAGAATGAGCATAGTGCACACGTGTTTTCTGAGTTCACGGTGCCGGCGTTAAAAAGGGGAAAGGTGCATCATAATCTATGTCCAGTGCAAGCTCTAACCAAATATTTGAGAGTAGCTCCTCGAAACCCCCAAGGTGCTTTATGGGTAGCAAGTACGGGTAAACGCTTACTTAAACGGCGATTAGCCTCTCTTCTGGTAGAAGTCATTAAAGATAGTAATCCCGGCGTTGTGGGTCGGGCCCACGATTTACGCAAATGGGCAGCCTCTTTACGTTTCCTGAAATTTTTTTCAGGAAGACATCGCGTCCACGCAGTTGTGGGCGTCTAATCATACGTTTCTGTCTAGATACTTGTCAGTTGCTCTAGACAAACCTTCCTTACCATGTATAGCTTTAAGGCAGAGGGTCTAGGTGGCCCTGCAGTCACTTTTGTTTACTTTCACGGGAAAGGGGGGGGGGGGGGTGCAGTCAGTTGACATAGGACACCCTAGACCCCGCCGGAGTATGAGAGCTGTGATACAATTTAAGGTTAAAATGTGATATGAAAATTTCTCAGCGAGAAATTGTGCTAGTACAATGTTAAGTACAAAACAACGGTGTTGTTATAGTAGTTTTAGCTGCGAAAGCAATTTAATATTAGAACAATGGAGTTCCTTTGCAATTTATCTCCAAGTTTATGTTGGGGTTTATTATGTGCACATATAAACTTATAACTTGTTATTTTTTGTCACCACTCGTTGAGTGGGGTGCCTTTGTAACTACAGATCTGTGTTCAGAATCTTCAGGGTTACCCATTTTTTGTCAGGCAGGCTTCTTTGAAGCACGCACCTGCCTGAACCCCCTTTTTCTTGTATTTTTTCGGCCTACGCCGTTGTTAAATATTTTACCAAAAGTAAGAATACTATGTGGTTGTTTTTATTATCTGCTTTTCTAGAGTTATGATATGATTACGAATGTCCCCCTCCAGTCTTAGAAATCAGGCATGTTCGTCAATGATGGAGGGGCCACTAATAAATTATAGGTTTGACTCCTGTAAGGAGATAAAGAAAACCTAATATTTAGTAGTGGCCCCGTAATCATTGACGACTGGGGCCCTCCCGACCGTCCCCTTCCCATTCGTTGATGTATTGAGGATTTTGGTTTACTTGATATGTCAGTGAAGGAGGAATGACGCCTGAATCAGCGTCTGGTCAGAGATCCACACAAGTACATCCACGATATGATGGAAAGCTTATTAGATAGTTATTCTTATTTTCTCTTTGTTTTTATTTTTTACGAAGTTTTTTCGTAGTGAGAACCCAATTCATAATGACTGAAGCCATGAGTGAGGTCGCGTGCGCTCATGATGAAGGCTCCTCAGTTTTTAAATGCTCTGCGCGGTAGATTCAAAACTACGGCGGATTAGTGTTTGAAGAGGATGCCTTATGTAATAGGCATGTTCGTCAATGATTACGGGGCCACTACTAAATATTAGGTTTTCTTTATCTCCTTACAGGAGTCAAACCTATAATGTCATTAAAACCATCGTGCTTGGACCAGTCAGAAAACAGTTTCGAAGCTGAGGCAGGGGGCAGGGCAGGTTTAGCAGTATAAACAAAATAGTCCTGGTGATAATAATTAGGAATGGCCTTAACATTAACATCTAGTACATTCCCCAAAGTATCCAAGGCCCTTAATTTTTTAGATTTATTGCCTTGTATTACCCACTCACGTGGCACCGGAAGTTCCCCTGACAGGGTAGGTTGAGCGACCTCTGGATTAGTGGGGATCAAGTGAACCCATGACTCATCTGGGCCGTACAGTAAGGGCATAGCTACCTTTCTCATAGGTGCTTTATCTAAAGGGGGTGGATTGACATCCATTATAACCCTTACATTCGAAGTAGTCAGTGCCGCCGTAGCAGGCCTAGTGACCACCGATGGTGATATAGAGGGATCTGAGTCAAAGCAATAGAAGTCATCAGAGGCCGGACGTTAGAACCTGTCATAGGAGCTCCCAGGTCCACTGTAGGAGTCTCCGGCTGTTGGCCAAAAAATTTAATGAGAGCATTAACTAGCAGCCCATCTATTTCCTCTGCTGTGACAAATTTATTCGATGATGAACTCAAAGGTGAATCATTACGATCCTGTGCAGCGTCTAAAACTGACTCCTGCACTTCCATGTCTGAGATGATAGATACATCGTCTTTGTCATCCGGCTCACCACGAGAGGATTCCACCGAAGCCGGAGTCTCATCTTGTTGTAAAGACAAGTCAGGAATAGATGATGGGATCGCCGCATCCCGGTGGACATCAGCCACTGTTCGTGTAGTTCTAGCCATAGGTTGAGAAAACCGCCAAACACCCATGCCTTGGCCTGCACTCCCTTGGGAGTCTGAAATACCCTCAATTATGGAGTTCCCACTTGACTCTGCCAGTGGACGATCACTGTCCACTGAACTCTCCAAATCTAGAGTTAAAATACTAAGAGGTAACTATCTTTTGGTACTGGTACTAAATTCTCCCCATGAGATTGCACACTAGCTCTGTCGGGGGTAGAGGTATGACGAGAGGCACTAGACTCCGGTGAACGCCGGGAGTCCTTTCGGGAAGATTTGTGGCTACGGTGCGACCGCGAACTGCTCTGGTTTAGAGGATTTCTCGCTATATCCACTTGTTGACCCCTCTGTCTTACTCTTCTTGCTTGTTGAAGAAGAGAGACTCGGCGGCTGCTGCCTAAGCGGGGACCTGGACTTAGATCTCGCCCGTGACGAGGAGGCTGCCACCGGGGCGTCGGTTCTCGCTGTCGCTTAGCTGTGCCTGGGGCTGGAGCAAGTATAGAACCCTGTCCAGTCTCTGTTGGATTACGAACAGTTACTCTAGAGGGACGTTTAAGGGGAGGGTGCTCAAATAGTAACTTATCCCACAACTGGACGTTATCGCATTGAAGTGACTTATGAGCCACAATAGTAGTATAAGCGGTCATCTGCTGCCTGACCTCCCGTAAGGCGACCGCTGCGGTCTTGTCATTGTCTTGTAAGACTTTTAAACTGAGTTGAGAGCAAAAGGTACAGTTTCGCATCACCCACAGACCCCTTGAGCGGTCGAGACATTTAACACATTTTATACAAAGGGTGTGCGCAAAAATAGGGATACCTGAACAGGAGGGCGTAATGCATAAAGCAAAAACCGGGGCAAAGGTAGCCATGACAGAGACTGGTGGGAAACTTACTCCAGGTTCTGTATAGACCCGCCGGGACCCAGCTCTGGAAAAAAATAAAATTTCCAGGAATTAATGCTCATAAGGTTAATCCAACATGTCCGCACACAAGTGTTAAATAACCCACCGGGTAACGAGACGCAATCCACAACGACTACGGCTCGCTAAGCGGTGGGGTTCCTAAGTAAAAGATTTCAAATTATCTTAACTTGTCCAAAAAGATTTATTTATTAGTGGCCCCTCCATCATTGACGAACATGCCTATTACATACGGCATCCTCTTCAAACACTAATCCGCCGTAGTTTTGAATCTACCGCGCAGAGCATTTAAAAACTGAGGAGCCTTCATCATGAGCGCACGCGACCTCACTCATGGCTTCAGTCATTATGAATTGGGTTCTCACTACGAAAAAACTTCGTAAAAAATAAAAAGAAAAAGAAAATAAGAATAACTATCCAATAAGCTTTCCATCATATCGTGGATGTACTTGTGTGGATTTCTGACCAGACGCTGATTCAGGCGTCATTCTTCCTTCTCTGCTCTGCGCTCAGCCCGCCCGGACGTGCCTCCCCACGCTCCGCTGGTTCCGCATTCGTTGCGTCCCTAGTGAGTTTTTTCTCATTTGTTTACTCCAGGATGTATCGAGTAAGGTTAGGATAGGCGTAGCAGGAGTGTCCTGGGCTGGTTGCCCGCAGTGCAGTGTATTTTGGGTCGAGTGTATGGGGCATCTATTTCGGATGTACCCTCGTGGTCACGTTGTGGACATGTGAACTTTTTCACAGTTGAGTTAGTTTGTGATGCAGGCGGCTTTCACTACGCGTTAATTATTGCTGCCTTTTATCTTTCTGATGAGGTAAGCTGTGTTTTCTGACGTTCCCAGCGTATTTTTCTTCACTTAGTGAAGTTTTTTCTGGGTCCCGAGTCAGTCTTCCCTGGGTTGGAAGTTATTGCTACGGTGGTGTGTTGGCGGTGGTTCCTGTTGTGATATTTCCATTTGTGTGTATATTTCAAACTGTTATTATGCCGTCTGCCTAGGCCTAGCCAGCCGCTCGTAGCTTTGCCACATGTACTAGTGTTATTATTTATTATTTATAAATATGCCCTACTGTGTCATGTGTATCCGGGTTTTAGTTGTGTATTGGCTAATTCCTCGGACTATAATTGTTTCCTGGTTTAGTTGTGTATTGGCTAATTCCACGGATTATGGTGTGACCTTGGGTTAGTCGTGCGTGGCTTTCCTAGTGTCGTGTGTTGTTCAGATGGTGTCTGTTCAGGGTGGGTTTCCTTCCGGCGGGTTTTTTCTCGGTTTCACCGTGAAAAAATCCTGGCCGAGAGCAGTGTTGGGCCACACGTGGTTGTTAACACTGGCTTGTATCCCCGGCGGGGGGGGTGTCTGTGGCTCTCCAGGACTGCGTCTCTGTGGGTGCCTGGTTTCAGGCCTCCTTTGATTCCCGGCGGGATGGCTGTACCCATCCATTTAAAACGGCGTTCTTGTGGACATACGTTTTAGGAGTTTTTTCTACCTGGTTTTACGACAACCACATGAAAAAACCTAGCTGTTGTTTAGGCTTTCCTCCCCGGCGATCTTTACAAAGAAGTGGGGACAGGAACTTATGGGGTTAACTTTTAAACTTCTCACCCGGCGGGTGCACCTGGGTAGGGTGAGATGAACGACTTAGGTCTTCCAGTTAGTTAACCAATCCATTTTAGTGATACTCTGTGTATCGCTGCCTTTACTATTACGGCGATTGAAGGTTCAATTAGGTTAAATATCAATTCTCACACCCGGCGGGTGCTCCTAGGTGGAGGAACTAAGGAATTTACAAAATTCAATTTAACCTATTAATTTAGTGATACAATTAGGTATCGCCGCCTTCTAACTTACGGCGATCTTTTGTGACAATTCGTTAAACATTAGATCTCGTATCATCCTGCCCTGGGCTATTCTACTAAAATAATTCAAGGGCCGGCGTCTTTTTGGGGGGTTGCTTTGTTACAAAATTGAATCTTGAGACAGTCACCTCCTCCGAGAGACTATAAGTGCCATGCTGGTCCATTATATCAGAGGGTATTCTTCACTTTCTTTAGCAAAAGATTTGTTTAGACTTTACACCCCACCGCGTAGCGAGATGTGTTAGTTGTGTCTTTGCATCTCGTTACCCGGCGGGTTATTAACACTGGTGTGCGATCATGTTGGATTAACCTTATGAGCATTAATTCCTGGAAATTTTCTTGTTTTTTCCAGAGCTGAGCTCCGGCGGACCAATACAGACCCGGCGGTAGTTTTCACCCATCAGTCTCTGTCATGGCTACCGTGGCCCCAGTTTTTGCCCTGTGCATTACCCCTACTTGTGCTGGTATCCCTATTTTTGCACACACCCTTTGCATAAGGTGTGTTAAATGTCTAGACCGTTCAAGGGGTCTCTGGGTTATGCATAATTGTTCCTTTTGCTCTCAATTAGCTGTTAAAGTCCTTTGTGATAATGATAAGACCGCGGCGGTAGCGTTGAGAGAGGTTCGACAACAGATGTCGGCCTACACTACCATTGTCGCGCATAAGTCACTTCAATGTGACAACGTCCCACTTTGGGATAGATTGCTGTCAGAACACCCTCCCCCTAAACGTTCCTCTAGAGTCACGAGTGTTAAGCCGATGGAGACTAGTCAGGGTCCTGTATCGTCTGCGACTACAACTAAACGCCCGAGAGAGCCTACACCCCCGGCATCCGCCTCCTCGTCGCGGGCGAGATCTAGGTCAAGGTCACCTCTCAGACAACAGTCTTCTAGTCGTGCCTCTTCGCCGGAGAGTAAGAAGAGTAAGACGGAAGATTCCACCAGTGGTCACGGCGGAGATTCTTCCAGATCTAAGACTAGTTCGCGGTCACACCGCAGCCATAAATCCTCAAAAAAGGATTCACATCGGAAGTCCTCTCGACATTCCCCAAAGTCTAGTGCATCTCATCGTACCTCTACACCTGACAGAGTTTGTGTTAGGGCCTCTGAGTCCAGTGCAGCGCCTGTCCCTAAAGAGGATTTGCCAATTGATATTTTAACCCTGGAAATGGAAAGTTCAGGAGGGTCAATAATTGAGAATGTTTCAGACTCTCAAGAGAGCGTAGGCCAGGGCCTCGGTGTTTGGCGGTTTGCCCAACCAGGGTCTGACCACCCACGTCCGACTCATACGAGTTACACAGTAGCCGACGTCCACAGGGACGCGGCGATCCCATCCTCTATCCCAGACTTATCTTGGAAACAAGGTACCCCTGCCTCGGCGGGGTCTTCTCAGGAGGATCGGGAGGAAAAAGACGAAGTTTCAATAATTTCGGATATGGAAGGACAAGGGTCAGGCTCAGGCTTGGACGCCGCACGAGATAATAATGATTCTCCTGTAAGTTCTTCATCAAACCAGTTTGTTACAGCACAAGAAATTGATGGGTTGCTTACTCATGCTTTATCTAAATTTTTTGGTCAACAACAAGAAAACCCCACAATGGACTTGGGGGCTCCCTCGACAAGCTCTACGGTACGGCCTCTGATGACGTCAATTGATTTATCTAAGATTCCTAACCCTCCTACTCTGTCACCTGCAAGGAGCACTAAGCCTGCCACGGCGGCATTGACAACTTCAAATGTCAGGGTGATAACGGATGTTAATCCACCCCCTCTAGACAAAGCGCCTCTTAGAAAGGTAGCTATGCCCCTGCTTTATGGGCCAGACGAGTCATGGGTTCTTTTGAACCCCTCTAAACCAGAGCTTGCCCAACCTACCTTGTCAGGGGAACTCCCGGTACCGCGTGAGTGGCTTATCCAGGGCAACAAGTCAAAGAAATTAAGGGCCATGGATGCCTTGGGTAATGTTCTGGACGTAAACATTAAGGCTATACCTAGTTATTATCACCAGGATTATTTTGTGTATGCTTCTAAGCCTGCTTTACCCCCTGCCTCAGCTTTAAAACTATTTTCAGACTGGTCTAAGCTGGACTCTGTCAGCTCTTACTCCTGAATTAGATTTACGGACCGTCACAGACGACGCAGCTAATCCAGTTTTGAAGGTGGGACAGTTGGGACCAGGACCTTGGGTGGATTGGGAGGTAGAGGCTCAAAACTTTGCAACCACTTTCACTTCTAAATCTTCCCACCAGATCCCTCAGGACACACATTCATGGTTTTCCATGCCGGTGGGTTCTGCCGGCGGAGTCCCGGCGGCTTTGTTTGCATTCCTAGCTGCCCCTAAGATTAATCTTTGTGAACTGAAGGACCCGTTCACTACCCCTACCCCTACTCACCTAGACAGAGAATTTAGGCTACGAGGAAAAGCTTTTCGCCTGTTTTCACAGTACATAGTATCTCAGCAGGTGGCTAAGTCTTTACAACGGTCTACTCAGGCAATCGCAGACGCGGATGCTCGAAGATCGGTTGAGTTATCCCGGCGACTGATTCTTCAGTCGTCAATCCAATCCTTAGGTGACATACGCACCGCCTTGCTTGAGGCGGTGCGAGCACGACAAGATCTTAGGATGTCGTTAGTTCGCAAGCTACCTGATCGCATTGCTAACCAGGTGGTGATGTCACCAGTACTTACCCCATCTTTAATGTCCCCTGAAGTATGGCGAACGGTGTTCAATATGGCACAGGCCGTTAAGCACAGTCCCACCCCTTCTAAGAAACCTGCATTTAACTTCCCCAAACCCAGGCCTACTACTAAAGCCCAGCCAGGGGGATCTAAACCTTTTCTTCCGCCTAAGTCCTCCCACTCCCCCCAGGGTCAGTACAGGCATAGACAGAATAGGTTTTCAGGTCAGAGAGGACGCGGCCAAAATAAACCAGGTCAGGGCCAGTCTTCGGCCAACACCAGCCAGCCGGCGAAGCGGCCAGCACCAACCCCACCATCAAAAAACTAAAGTCTCTCTCACTCCCGGTGCCTACCTTAAGGCCGGAGGAACCGAGGGTAGTACAGCCGGCGAACCCTTGTCTGCTAACAGGGTCGTTCCGAACGTGTCACCAAGCATGGCCGTTAAACACTTGGGCACGGATGGTGGCACGCAAAGGCATCACTTGGCAGTGGCTCCGGCGACCTCGATTACGTCAGCCGACAACGGCGAATTTTGTTTCTTTAGAGGTGGAGTCACTAGCCCAGGAAATGATTGCCAAGAATGTCATCATCCCGGTCCCCCAAATTACCCTGTATTCACGTCCAAACTATTTTTGGTTCCCAAAAGGGACAGTGTTCAGATGAGGCCGGTCGTAGACCTGTCTTATCTGAATCTTCACATTCACAACGAATCTTTCAGAATGTTAACAGTACACCAAATCAGGCTAACACTTCCGCCGGGAGGTTGGATGTGTTCACTAGACCTGACAGACGCCTATTGGCACGTATCGGTCAACAAAAGATTTCAAAGGTTTTTGGCCTTACGGATCAGGCACCAAAATTTTGTTTTTCAGAGGATGCCGTTCGGTTTGAACCTGGCACCTCGATTATTCACAAAACTAGTCCGGCAAGCCCTGATGCCATTGTTAAAACAAGGGATCAGAGTGTTGTGGTATCTGGATGACTGGCTGGTGGTGGCAGAGACACAACAATTATGCATAAAACATGTCAATATCATTTTAAATCATGTCAAAACTCTAGGCTTCAAGGTAAATCTGGTAAAGTCAAACCTTGTTCCCTCACGAGTAATTCAGTGGATAGGGCTGGTCTGGGACACCGCCGCTCTCACTCTGAGTCAGAGTGTGGACAATCGAAACAGGTTTCGCAGGAAACTGTTCAGGTTTCTTCACAGTCTGACTACGACACGAAGGGTCTGGGAGTCTCTGGTCGGCTCTCTCAACTGGATTCAACTAACTGTCAAGTTGGGCCGGTTGAAAGTAAAACGATTAATATTGGAAGGCAACAAATATTTCCCGCTCTTACCGGCGGGAAAATTATGGCCCATCCCGAAATTAATCCACACCTTACTAGCGGTCTGGGCGAAGAGGGAAACATTGCACTCAATAATGTCATGGACCTCTCCTCCACCAACGGTATGGGTAGACACGGATGCGTCAGGCACAATAGGTTGGGGATTTCAGTCAAATCAGGGGCACCAGGGTCAGGGGCTTTGGTCCCACTTAGAAATCTCGCACATCAATGTCAAAGAATTACTAGTCCCCTTATATTTTCTTCAGGCTCACGGCCCGGCGTTACGGGACAAGTCGGTGGCCTTCAGAATGGACAATCTGAATGCAGTCCACTGTATTCAGAAACAAGGGTCAACGAGGTCAAGGGGGTTGCTAAACATGTCAGAAGAGATTTTTGCTCTAGCCAACAGTCTAGATATTTATCTGCACGCTTCTTATCTCCCAGGCGTAGCGAACGTCTGGGCAGACGCTCTATCCCGGCGACAGAGCACGACAGTAGAATGGGAGCTCAAGCAACCCATTTTCAACCTAATGATTGCAGAGCTCTCCCATCCACAAGTGGATCTTTTTGCGTCCGAGGAGACTCACAAACTCCCTCTATACCTCACCCGCCGGGCGAAAACGCCGGCAGGGGGGCCAGACGCCCTAGTGACAGACTGGAACAGATGGAGCTCCATCTATCTGTTTCCACCGCCAGATGCGTCACTAATGTGCCACGTAGTGAACAAACTACGAGATTATCGAGGCTTAGTCTCGCTAATCGCGCCACTGTGGCCGGCGCAGTTGTGGTACCAGCAATTGAAAATGTGGTGCCCGGACCCGGTATTGCTCCCGGTCGGGTATTTCCACTTAGACGCGATTGGCAACCTCGCGACCTCGCTGACTTTTGCATTATGGACATTCAGGAGGCCAAGTGGCTAGCACCATACGGTAGAGATGTGACAAATAAATTACTTAATCAATATACTCAGTCTACAAAACGACAGTATCAATCACATTGGCAAGCCTTTACTTCTTGGATCGTTAGGACAGAACAAACTGTACCCTCAGTGGCATTAGTTTTTAATTATTTAAATTATCTGTTTGAGCAGAAACGTTTATCTGTGGTAACATTAAAAAATCACTTAACTGCGATTAGAGTGCCCTTTTTAGACCTTACAGGTCTCTCCATACCGGTAGCGGAGGAAACAGGTTTTCTGAGAGCATGTTTTAAACTCCGCCCACCTCCCCGTCAGCTCATGCCTACTTGGTCTCTGGACAAAGCTTTGTCTTTGCTTCACTCTCGTCTGTACCAAAATACTGCAGACTTTGCATTACTCTTAAAAAAGGCGGTTTTCCTTTTGGCTTTAGCCACCGGAAACAGAGTGTCTGAGCTGGCGGCGATGAGCAACACACCTAATTGTCTTAGGTTTGGTAGACTTAATGAATGTATTTCCATTGCACCCTCCCCAGGTTTTGTAGCCAAGAATGAGCATAGTGCACACGTGTTTTCTGAGTTCACGGTGCCGGCGTTAAAAAGGGGAAAGGTGCATCATAATTTATGTCCAGTACAAGCTCTAACCAAATATTTGAGAGTAGCTCCTCACAACCCCCAAGGTGCTTTATGGGTAGCAAGTACGGGTAAACGCTTACTTAAACGGCGATTAGCCTCTCTTCTGGTAGAAGTCATTAAGGAAAGTAATCCCGGCGTTGTGGGTCGGGCCCACGATTTACGCAAATGGGCAGCCTCTTTACGTTTCCTGAAATTTTTTTCAGTTGAAGACATAGCGTCCACGCAGTTGTGGGCGTCTAATCATACGTTTCTGTCTAGATACTTGTCAGTTGCTCTAGACAAACCTTCCTTACCATGTATAGCTTTAAGGCAGAGGGTCTAGGTGGCCCTGCAGTCACTTTTGTTTACTTTCACGGGAAAGGGGGGGGGGGGGGGGTGCAGTCAGTTGACACAGGACACCCTAGACCCCGCCGGAGTATGAGAGCTGTGATACAATTTAAGGTTAAAATGTGTTATGAAAATTTCTCAGTGAGAAATTGTGCTAGTACAATGTTAAGTACAAAACAACGGTGTTGTTAGAGTAGTTTAGCTGCGAAAGCAATTTAATTTTAGAATAATGGAGTTCCTTTGCAATTTATCTCCAAGTTTATGTTGGGGTTTATTATGTGCACATGTAAACTTATAACTTGTTATTTTTTGTCACCACTCGTTGAGTGGGGTGCCTTTGTAACTACAGATCTGTGTTCAGAATCTTCAGGGTTACCCATTTTTTGTCAGGCAGGCTTCTTTGAAGCACGCACCTGCCTGAACCCCCTTTTTCTTGTATTTGTTCGGCTACGCCGTTATTTAAATATATTTTCAAAGTAAGAATACTATGTGGTTGTTTTTATTATCTGCTTTTCTAGAGTTATGATATGATTACGAATGTCCCCCTCCAGTCTTAGAAATCAGGCATGTTCGTCAATGATGGAGGGGCCACTAATAAATTATAGGTTTGACTCCTGTAAGGAGATAAAGAAAACCTAATATTTAGTAGTGGCCCCGTAATCATTGACGACTGGGGCCCTCCCGACCGTCCCCTTCCCATTCGTTGATGTATTAAGGATTTTGGTTTACTTGATATGTCAGTGAAGGAAGAATGACGCCTGAATCAGCGTCTGGTCAGAAATCCACACAAGTACATCCACGATATTATGGAAAGCTTATTGGATAGTTATTCTTATTTTCTTTTTGTTTTTATTTTTTACGAAGTTTTTTCGTAGTGAGAACCCAATTCATAATGACTGAAGCCATGAGTGAGGTCGCGTGCGCTCATGATGAAGGCTCCTCAGTTTTTAAATGCTCTGCGCGGTAGATTCAAAACTACAGCGGATTAGTGTTTGAAGAGGATGCCTTATGTAATAGGCATGTTCGTCAATGATTACGGGGCCACTACTAAATATTAGGTTTTCTTTATCTCCTTACAGGAGTCAAACCTATAATGAATACCCTCTGACATAATATAAAGACCCGCATGGCGTTTATAACTGATTTAGTCTTTCCGGTGGAGTTTGTTTCCAGATTCAAGTTTGGAAAAACCCCCTAAAAAAGACGCCGGCCCCCGAATTATCTCATAGATAAAAAACTGGGAAGCCTGACACATATACGAGATCTAACTTCTCCCGAAGTATCTTTTTAGATCGCTGTATGCTGAAGGCGGCGATACAAAACGTATCCCTCAATTGTCTGGTTAACTAACTGAGTTGTAAATTCGTTATTCCCACCCTTCCAAGGAGCACCCGCCGGGTGTGAATATTAGTTTAAAAACAGTTAACCCCAATTACGCCTTAAGCTGAAGGCGGCGATACAAAACGTATCCCTCAATTGTCTGGTTAACCTCTGAAGTGCGCATGGGGGTAATTAGACACCTCTCCCTGTGCGCATGTATTTGAGGTGTTTCCGTCACTAAAATATTCATTGTACCATTAATAGCATTAATACTTATCCATATGTGCCTATTATGGGTTGATTATAAAGGTATTAACCTGAAACAACAATAAAACTAGTGAAAACAGCGTTTGGATGGTCAAAATCGGAGATATAGCCCGCGAGTTGTATAATGTATGGGTGGGGCAAGCTGCTTTTCCGCCAATTTCCCCCAAGGCCACTGAGACACAGTCGATCGATACTCTCTCTGTCTCTTGCATTCGCTTGCTATCAGTGATGACCACACCCTCCAACCGGATTTCTAATGTTAGCACGAAAATATACCTCAGAATAAGGGAATAACAGGGAAAATAGGTGATAACTGAAGGAGAGGAGGAAAGTGGGGAAGGAGGGGAGGTAGAGGACTGAGATTTTGCATGGCCCAGGGGCCCAATTTTTTTTTTTTTTCTTTTTTTTTTTTTTTTTTTTCTGATGTCAAAAGTTTATTTATTTTTTCACTAACTCTTAAGAGTCTCCCCGCAGTTCCCGGGTTAACTAACTGAATTGAAAATTCGTTATTCCCACCCTTCCAGGGAGCACCCGCCGGGTGTGAATAATAGTTTAAAAACGTTAACCCCAATTGTGCCTTAATTCACCGTATGTTGAAGGTGATACACAATGCATCCCTCAAAGTCTGGTCAACTAAACTGAATTTCTATTGTAAATTCGTTCACCCCACCCTTCCAGGTTGCACCCGCCGGGTGATTTAAAGTTAACCCCAACCAATCCTATCCCCACTTCTTTGTAAAAGATCGCCGGGGAGGAAAAACAACAACAGCATAGTTTTTTATTGGCTTTGCAAAACCGAAAAAACTACAAACACGTGTCCGTATGAACACTGTTAGATGGGTACAGCCATCCCGCCGGGATTCATAAGGGGCCTGAAACAGTCACCACAGAGACGCAGTCCTGGGGAGCCACAGACACCCACTCGCCGGGGAAACAAGCCTGTTTTTAAACCACGCGTGGCTAAAACTCGGCAACCAGCCGGGTTTTTCATGGTGTAAACAAGAAAAACCCGCCGGAAATAACCCACCCCGTCCAGATACCATCTGAACGCAAAACAGGACCGAGGCGTAGCCAAAACACAACTAACGCCGGGCCCAACATAGTCCGAGGAAATAGCCAATACACAACTAAACCAGGACACATAAATAGTCCGTGGAATTAGCCAATACACAACTAAACCAGGACACACATGACACAGTAGTACATATTTATAACATAAATCAATAACACTTGTACATGTGGCAAAGCTACGAGAGGCTGGCTAGGCCTAGGCAGACGGACATAAAGTAAGCATGTCGTAATATAAACAAAAAGCACTGAATTATATCACAACAGGAACCACCGTCAACACACCACTGTAGCAAACACTTCCGGCAAAGGGAAGAACTGACTCGGGACCCAGAAAAAAACTTCACTAAGTGAAGAAAAATACGCTGGGAACGTCAGCAAAAATAAGCTACCTCATCAGAAAGATAAAAGGAAGCAATAATAACGCGTAATGAAAGCCGCCTGCATCACAAAGCTAGCTAACAGTGAAAAAGTTCACAAGTCCACAACAGGACCACGTGGGTACATCCGAAATAGATGCCCCAAACACACGACCCAAAATACACTGCACTGCGGGCAACCAGCCCAGGACACTCCTGCTACGCATATCCTAACCTTACTCGATACATCCCGGAGTAAACAAATGAGAAAAACTCACTAGGGACGCAACAAATGCGGAACCAGCGGAGCGTGGGGAGACACGTCCGGGCAGGCTCAGCGCAGAGCAGAGAAGGAAGAATGACGCCTGAGTCAGCGTCTGGTCAAAGATCCACACAAGTACATCCACGATATTATGGAAAGCTTATTGAATAGTTATTCTTATTTTCTTTTTCTTTTTATATTTTACGAAGTTTTTTCGTAGTGAGAACCCAATTCATAATGACTGAAGCCATGAGTGAGGTCGCGTGCGCTCATGATGAAGGCTCCTCATATTTTAGATGCTCTGCGCGGTAGATTCAAAACTACGGCGGATGAGTGTTTGAAGAGGGTGCCTTATGTAATAGGCATGTTCGTCAATGATGGAGGGGCCACTAATAAATATGGAGCCCACACCTGGTTCGCATATTCCAGGTGCGGCCTAACCAGCGCTGTATAGAGATTCCTGAAGATTTCTTCGTCAAATGACAAAAATGTCCTTATCAGCCCTACAATTCTATTGGCTTTGTTTATCTTTTCCGCTAAATGTTCTGAGAAATTTAACTTATTGTCTATCACTACTCCTATATCCTTTTCTGCATTCACTTCCTCCATCGCTTCATACATGCTGTATCCTACCTTGTCTATCTTGTTAGTTCCAATCCGCATGTACTTGCATTTTTTTGGATGAAAAGGCATTAACCAATGTTCAGACCATCCCTTCATGCCCTCCACATCTCCTTGAAGCAAACCCACATCTTCCTTACTCCTCACTCTTCTATACAGCTTAGTGTCATCTGCATACAGGTATATCTCACTTCCATTGGTTATAACTTCAGGTAAGTCGTTGATAAATATAACGAACAGTAGTGGTCCCAACACAGATCCCTGAGGTACCCCACTTGTAATTTCCCTCCACCCCGAGCCTATTCCATTCACCAGTAGCCTCTGTCTCCGATCTTTCAGGAAGGCTTCTATCCATTTCACACATTTCTCCCCTATACTATAGCTTCTAACTTTCTCTATTAACCTTTTATGTGGGACCTTATCGAAGGCCTTCATAAAATCGCAATATACCACGTCTATTACATCACCATCCTCCAGAGTTTGCATCCAATCATCTACCACCTTAATTAGCTGTAGTACCGTCGACCTCCCCGGCAAGAATCCGAACTGTCTCCCACTGAAAAGTTGGTTTGATTTCATATGCTCCATTATTCCTTCTCTAATTACCGTTTCCATTAGTTTACACACAACACTTGTCAAACTGACTGGTCTATAATTTCCTGGGTCATTTCTCTTTCCCTTCTTAAATATAGCTGTTATGTTCGCCTCTCTCCAGTCCGTCGGGATTTGTCCTGTATTAAAAGATACCTCAAATAACATTTTTAATATCTCTACTAACATCTCACCTCCTTCCTTTATCATTCTTGGATGTATCCCATCCGGTCCCGGGGACTTACTTCTGTTCATTTTTTCTATAGCCCTCCTTATTCTAGCATGGGAAAACTCTATTAGTTCTAGTGCTGGTGCTTGTTTGATGGGAATAGTAGGCACTGCATCAACCGACTCCACTGTTAGTACCTCCCCAAAGTATTTCCCCAGCACCTCTGCTTTCTCCTTATCAGTTTCTGCTCTATTCCCATCATCCAAGTCTCCTATCAGTTCTGGGATACCTACTCTTCTTGTTAACTTTTCCTGAATATACTTCCAGAATATTTTTGGATTATCCTTCACATTTCTAGCAATCTCTCTCTCCCTCTCCTTCACCCCCCTCCTTGTCTCCCACCTTATTTTATTGTTTATTTGTCTGCGTTCCAGATCCACTTCTTTAGCTTCTGTACTAGACCCCCTGTTTTTTTTGTTTTTTTTAATCTATGAATAATTTCTAATACGATGGAATTGAAGACAATATTACCCTTCCAACACACAAATAATAAAATTAAAAAGAGTCAATAAAAATGTCTCCTTTGTCTTTTCAGAAATTTAGTCTGTCTCATAATAATTTGTATGTTATCGATCACTTGCCCCTAGCGATTATCTCTCTCTATCTATCTATCTCTCTAATGCATCTATCTATCTCCTTTATACATTAACATACAGTAACTATGTCTTATTTGGACTTTTTGTAATCGATGAATAATTTCTAATGCATGGAATTGAAAAAAATATTATCCTTCCAACACAAAAATAATAAAATTAAAAAGAGTCAATAAAAATGTTTCCTTTGTCTTTTCAGAAACTTAAGTCCGTCTCATAATAGTTTGTATGTTATCGATCACTTCCCCCTCTGCAACTCTCTCTATCTATCTATCACACATATCTATCTATCTATCTATCTATCTATCTCCTTTATACATTAACATAACTATGTCTTATTTGGACTTTTTGTAATCTATGAATCATTTCTAATGTGATGGAATTACATATATACATACATACATACATCAAATTTTAAGACTGAGTGTTCCACACATAAGTGCAGTTTCAGTCTCTTGTCCTAATGGCGGCATTCCAGGCAACCCTGTTAAGGGCTGCTTCACTTGTCAAGTTCTTGGATTTGAGATCGGCGCGTATAGTCCGATCCCAGGTCTTCCTCGGTCCACCCCTTGGTGCAGCTCCCTCCACAATCACAGACCTGCATTTTTTCACCCAATTTTGTTCATCCATTCTCTCCATATGTCCATACCATCCCAGTCTACTTGTACGCATCACCTCGCTAATACTCTTTATACCTAAACGTCTCCTCAGCTCAACATTTGTTATTCTATCCTGTAGCCTGGCCCCACACATCCATCTCACCATTCTCATCTCATTACGCTCCATTCTGTTGACATCCTCTACTTTAACGGCCCATGTTTCTGAGGCATACGTCATTGCACTTCTAACACATGAGGCATACACCTTTCCCTTCAGGAGGAGAGGCAATCTTTTCATGGTCAGGATTGGCATCATTTCTCTGAACTTCCCCCAGCCACACCTAATTCTAGCATCAGTGGCAGCCTCGGCTCCACCACCGGCAGAGATGGTATCTCCTAGGTAACAAAACTTGTTCACCAGCTCCAAAGACTCATTTCCAAAATTCAAAGCCACAGGATCATCACTTAACCCCTCCACCCCGGAAGGGCTCTTGAACGCCCATAACAAACTCGGCCCGCGCAACCCGGAAGGGCTCTTGAACGCCCATTGCTTGCGTGAGTGCTTTCGAATGCCGTGCGTAAATTTTTGGTATCGTGGGAGGGTAGGTGGCGCCACCAGGCGTAAACTACGCCACAACAACAGTATCTACCCCGACGCCATCATGGACAGTACGCCAAATAGTGATTCCGCTGTGTCCGATACCGTGCTTCCTACGACGCCCTTGCTAGTTCGTCGCGCCTTACCCCGACGCCATCGCCTAAATGTGTTATCTCCCGGAGGTATTGAGACTATATGAGCGTGCTGATGCCAAGTATATTGTTGATGATATAGTCAGTGACGACTCCAGTAATTATAAGTCGAGTGATTATGGCCATGAGAGTGAGAAAGAAGAGCAATTCCTGGGATTTGCGAGAGAACATGACAGTGATGAAGGTGATGTACCAGTTGTTGAGGAAGCTGGTTTACCTAAAGACAGTGAACTTGAGAGAGTGAGTGAGTGGGAGAGTTCAAGGTCACTCACCAAATTTCGCATAAGTGACACGACGCCAAGCCCTTCCCCAGGTAAATCGCCTTTCAAGCTACACTTATATAAGCAGAAAATACTTGAGAAGGTGGCCGCGGCAGCAAGGGAACAAGCAAAAATAATTAGTGAGGATGAGGCTGTGAGTGAGGGTGAGCGTGGTGACCCTTCTCACCCGCCATTGTCTCCCTTATCTACCCACGCCACCCAAGATGCCCCGGATGCCCCGCATTCTTCCCCACCACCCCCACCACTGCCAAGGGTTGAGGACCCCCCCACTTTCGGCCTATTTGCCTCCTAGGTCCCCCGACAGGAGACCTACTGCTGCCGAAAAGGGGAAAGGCAGGAAATATACCAAAAAAATTAAGAAAAGTAAGAGAGTTTTGTTCGAGGCTCCCGCGGCGTCCACCCCTGCCGGCCCCAGCCATACGCCCCCGCAACTTTCCCCACGGTCTTCCCCACCTCTCCCGCCTTCAACATGTCTTCCTGAAGAAGTCTTTGAGCTCGCATCACCAATACCTGGGCCTAGTGACAGTGAAGCATTGCTTTCTGTCACTCGTCGCAGGCCAAGGAGCCCAGGACCTCGGGGGGACACAGCCTCACCTGCCACTCCTTCCCCACCTCGCCCACCCGCACGCCGCCCACGCATCACTGGTTCCCCGCCAGATTATGTGGGGGCCACTGATGATGAAGGGCACCTCTCTGAAGACTCTGGCCATGATTACATAGGTCCACCGTCAGGGCAAGATGACCACTCTGACGATGACTATATGGACATCGACGACCCTCGACCCATCCGCTTGGTCCGGCGTCGTGCTGCCCGTCGTGCTGGCCGCCGCCCTGGCCGACGCCCTCGCCGCCCTAGGGCGCGCGCCTCCCGAGTTGGCCGTGGGCGTGCTGGGCCACCAGCTGGAGCTCCTCGTCAGCGTAGACAAGACCCATTCTACGTTTTTCAGTGGCAAGACGTAGTTGATGGGGATGGATACAACCCTGATGTGCCAGCTTTTGATGGGGTACTGGAGGGTTCAGGCATTACCCCCAATTTTCCTGCAGGCCCCAATGCTCCACCACACAAACTATTTGAGGCCTTCTTTGATGAGGAGGTGGTAGGCTATGTTGTCAAAGAGACAAATAAGCAGCACCAATTCCAGGTCCACTTTTTGTGCAAGGTGACCAAGGGCCACATGAGGCAGTGGACCCCAGTGACTCATAAAGAGTTCATGGTGTTCCTGGCACTCACCATGCTAATGCCTCATATCAAGAAGCATAGGTTGCTTGACTATTGGATCACCAATGATCTGATATCCACCCCTGCCTTAGGGAAATATATGTCTCGCGACCGGTACCTTGATATCCTCGCAGCGCTCCATCTTGTCACCAACACCGACGTCCACCTCGGTGACAAGCTGTGGAAGATTAGGACGTTGTACGAGATGATGCGAGAACGCTTCACCTCCTACTTCAAGCCCTTCCGCAAGGTCGTCATTGACGAGCCTCTTGTGCTGTTCCGGGGAAAACTCAGCTTCCGGCAGTACATCCCCTCAAAAAGACATCGCTTTGGCATAAAATTCTTTGTGCTGTGCGACTGCCAAACTGGCTATGTCCTGGACTTCCTGGTCTACAGCGGGAAGGAAGGGGACTTGCTTGTGGACCCCCTCATTGGCTTTGGCGGAGCAGTGGTGCAAGCCATGATGGACCGCTACTTTCATAAGAATCACGTCCTCTACACGGACAATTATTACACGTCCCCCACTCTCTCACAGTACCTGCATGAGCGCAAGACGGGGACTGTAGGCACAGTACGAGGGAAAAGGAAGGGCATGCCACCTTTCCCTCCAAAGACCAAAAAAGGTGATGTGTTGAGGAAGAAGTCGGGGCCCATTCTGGCTATCCACTGGCACGACCAGCGGAAGGTCAACCTCCTGACCACCATCCACAAGGGGGAAATGGTGGAGACTGGCAAGGTGGATCGCCGCACCCAGGCCAGGGTGACCAAGCCCGATGCTGTCCTGGACTACAACATCAACATGAGGCTGGTGGACAAGTTCGACATGCAGATAGGCTTCATTGACTGCCTGCGTACCTCGTGCAGATGGTACAAAAAGTTCTTTCTGCATATGGTGGACATGTCAGTTCTGAATGCCTACAATATATACAAGCTTCGGAATGTAAACACACCCATGAAGTTCAATAGCCTGCGGAGGTTCCAAAAGCAGGTGTTGACGGAGCTCCTGGAGAAGTATGCTACGCCACAGAGGGCAGTGGCACATCCTGGGCCCGCCGTTATTGACCGCTTGCAGTGTGCTCAATACTTGATTAGGCACAGGCTTGGTTCCCTGCCTCAGAATGAATCAGGAAGAACGCAGCAGAAGTGGTGCCATGTCTGCTACAACAGCAGGGTGAGGCCGAGGTCAGGTAAAAAGTCAACCATGGAGAGTGTGGAGTGCAAGGTGGCACTCTGTGCTTTAGAGTGCTTCTTTGATTACCACTCCAAGCTGGAGTTCTAATAATCATACTGAAATTGCCAAATAAAATGACAATATGTACACTATAATTATATATAGGCAAAAAGTGGAAGAAAACCAATTTATTGTAATACAAAAGTCATGTATTATGAGAAAATTGATACAAATACAATTACACCATAATAATATGTGAAAGTGACACATATGTATATACCAAGTGACATTCATATGATTAGAACCTATAGAAATATAGAAATCAGTGAAAAAGACACAATAAATTGTATATAAAACGTTTACAAATCATATAACTAAGTGAAAGTGACACAAGACCTAATATTTGATGGCCAAAGTATAATAAACACCTGTGATAACGAATAATCAGTGCCTAATACAACAATAACCTACCTCAATTACTAATAAAATGTACGGTATCGAGTGAAAATGAGCATTATCAGTGACAGTGACACTCTCTAAAGCATATTTGTCAAAGTGAAAGTGACACAATACCTAATATTTGATGGCCAAAGTACAATAAACACCTGTGATAACGAATAATCAGTGCCTAATACAACAATAACCTACCTCAATTACTAATAAAATGTACGGTATCGAGTGAAAATGAGCATTATCAGTGACAGTGACACTCTCTAAAGCATATTTGTCAAAGTGAAAGTGACACAAGACCTAATATTTGATGGCCAAAGTACAATAAACACCTGTGATAACGAATAATCAGTGCCTAATACAACAATAACCTACCTCAATTACTAATAAAATGTACGGTATCGAGTGAAAATGAGCATTATCAGTGACAGTGACACTCTCTAAAGCATATTTGTCAAAGTGAAAGTGACACAAGACCTAATATTTGATGGCCAAAGTACAATAAACACCTGTGATAACGAATAATCAGTGCCTAATACAACAATAACCTACCTCAATTACTAATAAAATGTACGGTATCGAGTGAAAATTAGCAATATCAGTGACAGTGATACCCTAATAAACATACTTTATATAATTGGCCTCAATATAACTATAAAAATATCAAATAAACATCACATTCTCAATATCAAACACTAAAATCGTCTAAGGGAGATAAATACTTTGGCGCGACGAGCGGCTAGGTGCGTCGTAGCCATGGCTGGGGCGACGCGTCTGAACGCGGGAAGAATTTGCCGCAGAAAAGCACTCGTCTTCCCGCGCTCATCATTATGCAACCAGAGGGGCTAGAGACCTCTACTCAACGCCATTCGACAGAGGAAGGTTTGTGGAACATTATTTTTTTTTATTCACAACATTACATGCCATATTCATTGACTTACAGAGGAGTTAACATAGCCCAAAGATCGTCAAAACACCCGGTACCGCAGCACAGTCGCGAGCTATAGCCCCCGGGGCTGGAGGGTTAACACAAGCTCGCCTTTGCACACAACGCACTCAAATTTCTCTATTTCTGACTTATCCTTCGGCAGGGGTCCCTTTATTCTACTACAGCGCTTACTCCCATGGTGTACCCAACATCGACAGATGCTACATTGAATTGAGTTAACGCCCACTCCCTTTTCACACACTGCACATGGGTATGCACCGCTCTTTTCCACATTGCCTCGTCTCAATCTACAATGCCTAACCTTGGTTTTGTTAATATTGACTCTTAAACCCTTGCTCGCCATGCCCTCTCTCCACTCTCTGAATTTGGCCTCAGCATCTTGCATACTGTCAGCTATTAGGACTAAATCGTCTGCATAAAACAGTTCCAACGGGAGTCCATCCCTTAAAACTCTAAGCAGCATCTTGCATACTGTCAGCTATTAGGACTAAATCGTCTGCATAAAACAGTTCCCACGGGAGTCCGCCTCTTAAAACTCTAGACAGTGCCTCCGAAGACCATAATAAAGAGGAGGGGGCTTAACACTGAACCCTGATGGACTCCAACACGGACTGCGAACTCATCACTCAGTACACCCTTCACCCTCACCGCACTTCGCGAATCCTCAAACATCTTCATTATCACACGCACCAGCCACTCTTCCACACCAAGTTTCCTCATAGCCCACTGCACAACATCTGTAGGCACCCTATCAAAGGCCTTCTCCAGGTCTACAAACACAAAGTAAAGATCCCTGCCTTTTAGTAAGTATCTTTCCTGTATCTGCCTGACTATGAAGATATCATCGGTTGTACCCCGTCCCGGCATAAAACCAAACTGCATATCATCAATAGAGATGCTTTGCCTGATCAAACCCTCAAGGACTCTCTCACAGACCTTCATGATTTGGTCAAGCATTTTCAGGCCCCTATAATTTCCTCTATCTAGCGCATCCCTTTTTCCTTTGTATATATTTACTATTACACTTTTGAGCCAATCCTCTGGGATTTTCTCATCTTTAATAATGGTGTTTATCAACTCAGTGACTAAGTTTACACCAGTCTCCCCTGAGGCTTTTATTATCTCAGCGACAATGTCAGAGCAACCTGGAGCTTTACCGTCCTTCATTTTATTGATTGCGTCGCTCACTACAGCTGGTGCTATCAAACGAGGGGGCCCAGATATTGGTTTTTCGATACTAAGCTGTTCCTTATCCCATTCAAACTCTACATTTAGCAATCGTTCATAGTGTACCTTCCATGCTTCTCTGATTTCATTTTCTGCATACACAATCTTCCCATTATCGTTTCTAACACACTGTTCATCTACAATATCCCTACTGTAATTTTTAACTCGCCTAGCTAGGTTGAAGATCCCATTGGGTTTGTCAGTGTTACACACTTGTTCGAGGACCAGGTCCTTAACCCCTTATTGGCGGCGCACGACATATGTCGAGTGAAATAAATTTGGACTATGTGGCGGTGCACGACATCTGTCGACCACCATTTTCAGCACGTAATGTTGCTGAGAGAGAGAGCTGAGCGGTGGGACGAGCGTAGTAACCTTATGACCGCTCCGCACGACCACCGTGGACCAACTGAACTGTATCCCACCTTCTTCCCCCCTCTCTCACTCGCTACACAGGGAATTATGTAAGGAAATTACCTTTTTTTAGGGTATTTGCACTCGTGTTGCACGATCGTTGCAAGAGAACCAGTGGTCGTACAAGGATGATTCGGGTGTCATTGGAAAGCTCTGTTTACGCCCTTTCAGGGATAGATACTTGTTTTACGCTCTGGGTCTTATTTAGGCATGAAAATGAGAATGGAAACAACCCTATTTAGGGTAAAAAAAACCCGCTGTGCGGTACTGTCAAATAGACCGCCTAGGCCGCCAATAAGGTGTTAAGTGATTTTTAGCATTGTAAATAACTCTTTTGGCAGTTTGTTTAGCTGCCTGGTATTCCTCCTTGCTGCCTCCTTTCTTCCATGCTTTGAAGCATCTCCTTTTCTCTTTCACAGCATGTTCTACCTCATCGTTCCACCACCAGGAGGTCTTATTCCTGGGGTGACCCATTGTTTTCCCACAGACTTTGTCAGTGGCAGCGATAAGGCTATGCTTAAGAAAGTTTCATTGACTAATATAATATAATATCCCTCCAGCACATAGATAAACAAGAAATAAGAGACAGTCAACAACAAATATTCTCCCGTCTTCTTTACAAATAGGCGCGAGGTTCCGAGCGTCGGGAGATTTCATTTTATTGATTTATTGGGGTTTTTTTCCCACGTTATATTTTCGCCTTGAAAGTGTGTGTACACAAATTGATTGGGAAATATTGTAACATGTTTTTAATTGACATTTGTGTCATTTTTGCTGATTAAGAGTTGGTGGGAAATGTTTTTCTTGAATTCCATCATATCGGAAATGATTCACAGATTATTTAGAGACCAAATAACATCCACTTTTAAGTGTGTGCAATAGTTTTGCATTATCAATAGGGATATAACTTCTTCTCTACTTTCTAGTCTATGGAATCATAATAAGGAGAGGGGGAGGGAGGGAGCGTCCCCGAGAGTGAGAACCAGTGTGATGATGATAATGATATGATGGACAATATTTCTGTGTTCTCTGGTTTCGATGAGGACGATCAACATGTCTGGGAACTTGGAGGGGGCCGATGTGCTAGCTGTAGCACAAGGCTTATCAATATCATCACAGTAACGGGGTCGTCGGGGTTGAGGCCGGGACGGGGCGGGGAGGGAGTACAGCGGCGGGGATATCTACCGAACGTCAACACGTCTATTCACACAAATAAGTCAGTAACAGGTCCAAAACAGTTCTTATTGATGCTTAATGTATTCTATGTTATGTCATATATGATGTTGGTGGTATAATGTAATATAAGTCGGCTGAAGGTAGGCAAAAAGGGCCAAAAGGGGGACTTTGGGAAAGTGGCTGGAACGAATTCATTAATTCCCATAAGGCCTGTTATTTCTAAAACACGGTTTTGATATACACGGTACGTACAGGGTACAAATTAACCGTGTATATCAAGACCTGACTATACTTATACTATCTTTGATTTTATTTTTTCTTGGTGGTATCCGATTCGATGACGTTCCCTAGGAACTATGTAAGGAGTATCCCCTGGGATGTTCTTTTTAATTTATTCAGGTTGCGTTAAGCATTCTCCGGATGTCCCTAGGGGCCCCGGGAGCCCTAATACTTGATTAGGCTCTCACGTCATTGACAGAGAGAACCACTATTAAATATATGGTTTTCCTTCTTTCCCTTCTGGTTGTCAAATCCACTTTTTGACTGTAGTAGTTAACATAAAGTTTATCAATAGACAGGCTAACAGACACATACTTGGATAGCATAGGGCTATGTCCTGTTGATTTTATTATGGTAGGATACTAGATGATGATAATAGTTCAAGCTGTAGGCTACCAGTAGTCAACATTGAATTGTTTGTATAATCTTAATGGTATTGTTATTATTTTAATAAATTCTATCATCTTTTCATAGCCTATAGCCACAGTATTATTTATCTAAATTTATATAATTTTTTAATAGAAAGCTGTATATTTATTGTTAATTTGTGCTTATTTCTCACTACACTATTCATTTGCTTTGAGGAACTTTAATGTGTTTGGAACTCTACTTTATCTATTAATGCAGCTGACATTTTTAACTATTCTCAATAAATGCCATCGCTATTGTTTAAAACCGGAAATTGGTATACATTTCAGGTAGTGGAGATTGTGTTGAAGTCTTTGGGTAACACACTACCAGCCCTCCATCCTCTCTGTACACACATACTAGCTAGTAAAGAAGGTAAGGCAACATTATTTGGAGGTTTGACGACCTCCCACCGAACCAAATAAGGAAAACCTCTCATTTGGTAATAGCTTCGAAATATCCAACATACAGTACAGTACAGTGCTTTATACACTGTATAATCTTGTCCGTTCCAGGAGCGGCCGATTTATCGGGAATCCCATGCGCGATTATCAAATATCTTCTAAAGATGCAGCTCAGTTCTCTACGAGGTATGTAGTACACACTCTGAGACCACTACAGTATTTGAAGTGAAAAATAAATAGAAAATATGGTGTAGGTAGAAAAAAAAAATTATATTAGTTTCCCATTTAATCTAGACCCTCCTGGTGCATGAGTGGTACCTGCGCCGGGCTTATAGACTGTATCAAGGTATTAAGTTAATCAGACTAGATTGAATGGACAAGGGATCGGCGCGAGGGCAGGATACTCTGATTTTGAATACTCGGAGGCTATTACCAAATAAGAAGTTTTCCTTAGTTGATTTGGTGGGAGGCCGTCAAACCTCTCAAATTAGTAATAGCCTCTATGCTATCCAACGTAGTGCATGAGTACCAAATTGGAGGCGGACATTCAACCAAGCCATGACCGGCTCGAGAGTGTTAACTTTGGCAATGAGGCACTGGAGATGGTGGACAAGTTTTGCTACTTAGGTGATACCATCTCTGCCGATAGTGGGGCTGAGGCCGCCACTATCGCCAGAATAAGATACGGCTAGGGAAAGTTTAGAGAACTGTTGCCACTACAGTACTTACCATGAGAAGACTCCTTCTCCCCTTGAAGGGAAAAGTGTACGCTTCATGCGTCAGAAGCGCAGTGACATATGCTTCAGAAACGTGGCCTATTAAAGTGGATGATATCAACAGAATGGAACACAAAGAGATGAGAATGGTGAGATAGATGTGTGGTACCAAACTGCAAGATAGGATATCAAGTGAAGAGCTAAGGAGAAGGTTAGGTATCAAGAGTATCAGTGATGAGATACGTACTAGCAGGCTTGGATGTTTTTGACATGTGGAGAGGATGGATGAACTAAGCTGTGTGAAAAGATGCAAGTCCATGAATGTGGAGGGAGCTGCACCAAGAAGCGGACCAAGAAAGATGTGGGATCGGACCTTGCGGTCTGATCTTAAATCAAAGAACCTGGTAAGTGAGGCAGGGTTGCCTGGAACGCCGCCATTTGGACATGAGACCGGAACCGCACTGCATGTGGAGCACTCGGTCTTTTAATTTGTGTATGTATGTGTATGTATATTAGTAATAGAGTATGGCAAAATAAAAACACAGATAAACTAGAGAGTTTATTAAAAAGTGTGTAACTGGTTGGTGCATATTAACCCATGGGATCCGGGGGGCCTCATATGATCCCGATCGCTGTGTCCGGGGCCATTTTCGTACAGTCAAGCTTCATAATTCAGTAGCTACTGATTGAGACCACCTAGAGTAGTCAATGTTTTTGCAAATTGTAGAACTTTTTGTTGTCTGTAGACTGCCATTGAGATGACATCGCTACGACGCGTGGTTGCCGAGTTATGATGATTTTAGTGGCGATTTTTAGCCGCACATTTTGCCTCATATGAAGCCTCCCGGATTCCTGCCAATATTTTTGTTTGCCTCATATGAGGCCTCCCGGATTCCGAGGGTTTAAGAAAGGTTCAGATACAATTGTGTCAATTCAACAATTCAATGCTGATTACATATATACAGGCAGATATGTAGGGTAATGCATATAAATTAGCTACAGTATTAGTCAGGGGAGTTAGGGTATTATAAGGTCTGTTTGGTTCAGATTATTCTAAAAGCACCAAATTTGGCCAAGATACTGCCCATACTATAGGTTTGACTCCTGTAAGGAGATAAAGAAAACCTAATATTTAGTAGTGGCCCCGTAATCATTGACGAACATGCCTATTACATAAGGCATCCTCTTCAAACACTAATCCGCCGTAGTTTGAATCTACCGCGCAGAGCATTTAAAAACTGAGGAGCCTTCATCATGAGCGCACGCGACCTCACTCATGGCTTCAGTCATTATGAATTGGGTTCTCACTACGAAAAAACTTCGTAAAAAATAAAAACAAAAACAAAATAAGAATAACTATCTAATAAGCTTTCCATCATATCGTGGATGTACTTGTGTGGATCTTTGACCAGACGCTACTGCAGGCGTCATTCTTCCTTCACTGACATATCAAGTAAACCAAAATCCTGAATACATCAACGAATGGGAAGGGGATGGTCGGGAGGGCCCCAGTCGTCAATGATTACGGGGCCACTACTAAATATTAGGTTTTCTTTATCTCCTTACAGGAGTCAAACCTATAATTTATTAGTGGCCCCTCCATCATTGACGAACATGCCTGATTTCTAAGACTGGAGGGGGACATTCGTAATCATATCATAACTCTAGAAAAGCAGATAATCAAACAACCACATAGTATTCTTACTTTTGTAAAAACAAAAAAAAGAGAGATATTCGGGTGCATAAACTTTATACAGCCTAAATCTTCAAAAAGGGGTACAAGCAGGAGCGTGCTTCAAAGAAGCCTGCTTGAAAAAGGGTTAACTCTGAGACTCTGTACACAGATCTGCTAGTTAAGAAGGCACCCCACTTAAAGTAAGTGGTGAAAACTAAAAACTTATAAGTTTACATGTGCACATATAAACCCCATTAACTAGTGGATATATTCCTAAAAATATAACCAAACATAAATGAATTCTTGTACATTCATAGAAGTACTGAACTTGTGTACTTATGGAGAAGTAATTACTTCAAAAGTAAAAGTCGTAGTTGCAACTACCGAGATTTCTCAAAAATCTATTGCTTCACAGCCAAAGCTACTTACAACAAGAATTGTTGTAACACTACTATTGGCCTTTAGCACAATTTCCTGCAATAAATACTACAGAGAAATTTTATAAACAATGCCTACAAACAGTATCCCAGCTCGTATGTTCCGAACACATACTCCGGAGGGGTCTAGGGTGTCCTATGTCACACTGACTGCACCCTCCCCCCCTTTTTCTTGAAATTAAACAAAACGTGACTAAAAGGGCCACCTAGACCCTCTGCCGTAAAGCTATACATGGCAAGGAAGGTTTGTCCAGAGCTACTGAAAGGCATCGCGTCAAAAAACTCCTGATTAGAGGCCCACAACTGTGTGGACTTAATAACTTCCACCGAAAGATTATTAAGGAAACGTAAAGAGGCTGTCCCCTTGCGTAAATCGTGGGTCTAACCCACAACGCCGGGATGCATCTCTTTAACCCTCCAGCACCGGCTATGTATTATATATATATTCCTCGAAACCCGGGTGTTTTGGCCGAAAAACGTCTAGGCTAGGCTACCGTATATTCGTTAATCAGACTTATTCCCGCATTCCCGCGCATCCCCAAGCGTAGCTGTGTTATTTACCTGTAGAATGGCATTAAGTAGAGCTCTCTAAGTCAACTGGTTGAGCTGTGATGATGATTTCATTGGAGATAACTTTATGGCCAAAACAGCCACTTTACACCACTTTTCGATACTTAACAACAACATACAGGCACACACGAACAAGCGACGCTCTCCTTCTTGTGGCCGGAGATGCGGGGCGTCGGTCCAGCCGGCTGTTGTTTACATGCGTCGGACCGACGCCTCGCACACGGAGCTCACAGGCTTTCAACTACAGGGGTGTTCAAGAGTCCTTCCGGGTACCTGGTATATGCTTTTTTATGGGTGTTTAAGAGCCCATCCGTGGTGAGAGGGTTAAAGTCCTTGACCAAGAGAGAAGCCAGTGTACGCTCCATCAAGCGTTCACCCGGACTTGCGACCCATAAAGCACCCAGGTGATTTAGAGGTGCCACTCTTAAATATTTGGTTAGAGCTTGCACTGAGCAAAAAAGATGGTGCACCTTTCCCCTTTTTAACGCCGGCACCGTGAACTCTGAAAACACGTGTTCACTGTGCTCATTCGTGGCTAAGAATCCTGGGGAAGGTGCAATGTGAATACACTCATGAAGCCTATCAAACCTGAGGCAAATAGGTGTGTTGCTCATCGCCGCCAGCTCAGATACTCTGTTCCCGGTAGCCAAAGCCATAAGGAATACTGCCCTTTTGTAAAATCTGCAGTCTTTGGTACATACGGGAACGAGAATAACTACGATGCTTTGTCCAGAGACCATGTAGGCCTGAGCTGACGGGGAGGTGGGCGGAGTTTAAAACCTGCCCTCATAAATCAATTTCAGATAAATGTTTCTGCATGAACAGATACATTAAATAATTAACAACCAACGCCACCGAGGGCACAGTTTGGTTTGTTCTAAGAATCCAAGACATAAAAGCTTGCCAATGCGATTGAAACTGTCGCTTTGTAGACTGGGTATATTGATTCGTGAATATCTTGGTCACGTCGCTACCATATGGTGCTAGCCACTTGGCCTCCTGAATGTCCATAATGAACAAGTCGGCGAGGTTTCTAGGTTGCCAATTGTGTTCTAAGTGGAACAACCCGACCGGGAGTGACACTGGGTGCGGGCACCACGTGTACAAATGCTGGTACCAAACTGCACCGGCCACAGGGGTGCGATTAGCGAGACTACGCCTCGCTAATCCTGTAGTTTGTTGACTACGTGGCACATTAGAGACGCGTCTGGCGGCGGAAAATAGATAAATGGAACTCAACCTGTTCTCGTCCGTCATCAGAGCGTCAGGTCCGCCCGCCGGCGTTATCGTCCGGCGGGTGAGGTACAGTGGGAGTTTGCAAGTCTTCTCAGACGCAAACAAATCCACTTGTGGATGGTAATGCTCCGCACACGCAAGAGCGCCCATTCCACTGAAGTGTTTTGTCTCTGAGACAGAGCGTCTGCCCAGACGTTTGCAACGCCTGGGAGATAAGATGCGTGAAGATGAATGTTCAGCCTGTTGGCTAGTATAAAAATCTTTTCTGACACGTTTAGCCACTTCCGAGATCTTATTGACCCTTGTTTCTGAATACAGTGAACCACATTCAGATTGTCCATTCTGAAGGCCACCGACTAGCCCCGTAAAGCAGAGCCGTGAGCCTGAAGGACAGATAAGGGGACTAGTAAGTCTTTGACATTGATGTGGAAGATTTCTAAATGGGACCAAAACCTTTGACCCTGATGCCCGAGGTTTGACTAAAAGCCCCAACCTATCGTGCCTGATGCATCCATGTCCACCCATACCGACGGCGGAGGAGAGGTTCATGACATGACTGCGTGCAACCTTTCTCTCGTCGCCCAAACCGCTAGTAAGTTGTGTAATAACGTTGGGATAGGCCATACTATCCCCGCCGGTAATAGTGGGAAAAATTTGTTGCCCTCCAAGATTAAACGTTAGACTTTCAACCGGCCCAACTTCACAGTTAGCTGAACCCCGTTGAGAGAACCGACTAAAGATTCCCAAAGTTTCTGTGTCGTATTCAGACTGTGGAGAAACATAAACAGTTTTTGCAAAATCTGTTTCGAGTGTCCACACTCTGACTCAGAGTGAGAGAAGCTGTGTCCTCGACCAGCCCTATCCCCTGAAATACTCGTGGGGGAACAAGGGGTTGACCTTGAATCCTAGAGATATGAGATGGTTTAACGTAACGTAGACATGACTGATGCGTAACTTTTCTGTTTCTGCCACCACCAGTTAGTCGCCCAGATACCACCAGACCCTGATCCCTTGTTCTAACAAGGGCATCAGGGCTTGCGGGGACCTTGCTTGAATGCTTGTGCCAAATTGAAAACAGTCTTCCAAACTGCTGGTGAAATCAAAGAAGGAATTAGAACTGGAGACAGAACTACTTGGCTTGCAATACGGTCAAGAAGTTTCTTCACTAAGAACATCCTCAGATCCTGCCTTGCTCGAACTGCCTCTAATAAGGCCGTCCGAATATCTCCTAAAGACTTGGATGGAAGTCTGGAGAAGCAAGCGCCGGGAAAGTTCAATGGCTTTCCTGACTTCCGCGGCTTCTATTGCCTGAGAAGAGCGTAACAGAGACTTTGTTACTTGCTGGGAACCATATATTGCGAAAACAGTTTAAACGCTTTTCCTCTTAACCTAAACTCGCGGTCTAGGTAAGCTGGGGAAGGCGTGCTAATGGCAGCCAAGCAGAGGGGACTCCGCCGGCACCAAAAACCGGAAGAGAGAACCAAGAATGGCGTTCTGGAGGGATTTGGTGCTAAGAATAAGTCATGGTTATAAAAACTTGGAATGTCCTTAATATGAACATCCAAAACATTTCCGTAACATTGCTACCCCTGACTCATCAGGCCCGTAAAAAGAGGCATAGCTCCTGTTTTTTGACTGGCGCCTTGTCTAAAGGAGGGGGAGATATGTCTGATATGACTCGCACAGTGGAAGTAGTGAGAGCTGCTGTGCCTGGCACATTGGAAATTGGGTCTGACACAAGCGGATGGCTAGGTATTTTAGCTAAAGCAAAGGATGTAGCCAGAGGTCGCACATTCGTCGACATCACGGGATCTCCCGTATCAGAAGGAGTTTCCGGCGTAGGGCCAAAGAACCTATTAAGTGCATTCAATAGTAGTCCATCAATCTCTTCCGCCGGTACATACCTAGCCGATGACGAACTCCGTGGAGATTCGACAGTACCCTGAGAGTCGCCTAAAAGGTGACTGGACTCTTCAACCTCCATCTCTGAGACCAGAGATCGTTGTTCTTCATCCGTTAAGTCTGGCTTATCATGGGAAGATCCCGCCGAAGCCGGGACCTCCACATGTTGCCATGTTAAAACTGGGGTAGAAGATGGTACATCGGCATCCCGTGGACGTCAGCACTAGTTGAGTCACAAAGGGATGTGTTCTGTCCTGCCAGGACTGTGAGTATCTCCATACACCTTGGCTGTGGCTGTCCCTCGCTTGCGAGCTCGGTATACTCTCTGAAAGAGAGCCCTGTAAAGGTTTATGATAATTAAAAGCTCCCATAGCTCATTAACACATTGAAAGCAGAGCTGGTGAGCAAAATCATAAAGTATACTAATTAATTTAATTTATATTTAATTGTATTAAAATAAATTACTATAAATAAACACAATATTATCCTAATATAATCATAGAAAATATATATGTTTATTATTCAGTGATTAAATTATTTCATTAACAAATAAAAATAATATAGGGATACCTGATCTTAACGGCGTTGAACATACAGCAATGAGAGGTTCAAGTGCCGTCATGACAGAGACTGGGGGAAAACTACCCCGCCCCCGGGAACTACCTGGTCACCTGGTGCAACACCGGTACTCCGCCCTGGAAAGAGAATTTTCCGGGGATTAATGCTCATAGGGTTACACCCAAAAAATGGTACAAAATATGTGTCACAAGACCGCCGGTCAACGAACCGTAGCACTCCACCACTACTTTTCGTTTTCCTTTAGTTTCATATTAAAGATTTCAGGATATATTTACCTGTCCAGAAGATTTTAAGCATATCTTCTGAATCCTCATAAAGATGAAGTATATCTTTATTAAAGATGAAGTCTTTCAAGTATCCCTTTACACTTGAAACATTAGTAAGATTCCGGCATCTTTTTATCCCATAAAAAGTCTAAGCCTATCCTAATCTCTAATCCGGCTTCTCCCAGAAGCCCTCATAGATCGCCGTCTTGAAGGCCGTGATACCCTATTGTATCAATCAATTGTTTGGCAAATGATCGCGAATTGCTAATCAGTTAATATAACCACCCGAAGGTATAACCGCCGGGTTTTATATGCAATGTCAAACCAATTGTACCTGCCCCAGACCTTTTTTGTAAAAAGGTCGCCGGGAGGGAAAGACTAAACAAACAAACAACGTTGTTTCAATTGTTTATTAAGGATTTCAGCATATCTTTTACCTGTTCGAAAGAATTAAGCATAACTTCTGAATCCTCATAAAGATGAAACATATCTTTATTAAAGATGAAGTTCTTCAAGTATCCCTTTACACTTGAAACACTAGTAAGATTCAGGCATCTTTTTATCCCATAAAAAGTCTAAGCCTATCTTAATCTCTAATCCGGCTTCTGCCAGAAGCCCTCATAGATCGCCGTCTTGAAGGCCGTGATACCCTATTGTATCAATCAATTGTTTGGCAAATTATCGCGAATCGCAAATCCGTTAATATAACCACCCGAAGGTACAACCGCCGGGTTTTATATGCAATGTCAAACCAATTATACCTGCCCCAGACCTCTTTGTAGAAAGGTCGCCGGGAGGGAAAGACCAAACAAAATAACTGTGTGGAGCCCCCCTCGCCGGGAATAACACAGGAAGCCTGATCCCAGGCTTGACCACAGAAAACGCAGTTTCTGATGAGCCCTCAAGCGACCAAACTCGTCGGGGTTACTTACCTATTTTAGCCATCCTGACTAAAACTCGGTAAACAAAAACGGTGTTCTCGGAGCAACGAGAAAAAACGCCGGAAAGGTAACCCACACCAAACGAGACATAACAGGAGGGCGTAATGCATAAAGCAATGAATAACACAGGAAGCCTGATCCCAGGCTCGACCACAGAAAAACGCAGTTTCTGATGAGCCCTCAAGCGACCAAACTCGTCGGGGTAACTTACCTATTTTAGCCATCCTGACTAAAACTCGGTAAACCAAAACGGGTTCTCGGAGCAACGAGAAAAACGCCGGAAAGGTAACCCCCACCAAACGAGACATTTTAACACATTTTATACAAAGGGTGTGCGCAAAATTAGGGATACCTGAACAGGAGGGCGTAATGCATAAAGCAAAAACCGGGGCAAAGGTAGCCATGACAGAGACTGGAGGGAAACTTACTCCAGGTTCTGCATAGACCCGCCGGGACCCAGCTCTGGAAAAATAAAATTTCCAGGAATTAATGCTCATAAGGTTAACCCACTCATGTTCGCACACAGGTGTTAAATAACCCGCCGGGTAACGAGACGTAATATTCAACGACCACAGCTCGCTACGCGGTGGGGTTTCCTAAGTAAAGGATTTCAGAATATCTTAATTTGTCCAAAAGATTTATGAATACCCTCTGACATAATATATAAAGACCATCATGGCGTTTATAAGTGATTAAGTCTTTCCGGTGGTGTTTGTTTCCAGATTAAATTTTGGAAAAAAAAAACTAAAAAAGACGCCGGCCCCCGAATTATCTCGTAGATCAAAACTGGGAAGCCTGACAAATATACGAGATCTAACTTCTCCCGAAGTATCTTTTTAGATCGCCGTATGTTGAAGGCGGCGATACAAAACGTATCCCTCAAATGTCTGGTTAACTAACTGAATTGTAAATTCGTTATTCTCATCCGTGCAAGAAGCACCCGCCGGGTGTGAATAATAGTTTAAAAAACGTTAACCCCAATTGTGCCCTAAAGCGCCGTATGTTGAAGGAGGCGATACACAATGCATCCCTCAATTGTCTGGTCAACTAAACTGAATTTTTGCAAATTCGGTCATCCCACCCTTCCAGGTTGCACCCACCGGGTAATTTAAAGTTTAAAAGTTAACCCCAATTGTTCCTATCCCCACTTCTTTGAAACAGATCGCCGGGGAGGAAATACAACTACAGCATAGTTTTATATTGGCTTTGCAAAACCGAAAAAACTACAAACAACACGTGTCCGTATGAACACTGTTAGATGGGTACAGCCAACCCGCCGGGAAACAGAAGGAGCCTGAAACAGGCACCCCAGAGACGCAGACCTGGGGAGCCACAGACACCCACTCGCCGGGGAAACAAGCCTGTTTTAAACCACACGTGGCCAAAACTTGGCAACCAGCCGGGGTTATCAAGGTGAAACCGAGAAAAACCCGCCGGAAAAAACCCACCCCGTCCAGATACCATCTGAACGCAACACCGGACCGAGGCGTAGCTAAAACACAACTAACGCCGGGCCCAACATAGTCCGTGGAATTAGCCAATACACAACTAACCCAGGACACATAAATAGTCCGTGGAATTAGCCAATACACAACTAAACCAGGATACACATGACACAGTAGTACATATTGAGAAAATAAATCAATAACACTTGTATATGTGATAAAGCTACGAGAGGCTGGCTAGGCCTAGGCAGACGGATAACAGTAACATGTCGGAATATAAGCAAAAAGCACTGAATTATATCACAACAGGAACCACCGCCAACACACCACTGTAGCAAACACTTCCGGCAAAGGGAAGAACTGACTCGGGACCCAGAAAAAACTTCACTAAGTGAAGAAAAATACGCTGGGAACGACAGCAAAAATACGCTACCTCATCAGAAAGATAAAAGGAAGCAATAACGTGTCATGAAAGCCGCCTGCATCACAAAGCTAGCTAACTGTGAAAAAGTTCACCTGTCCACAACAGGACCACGAGGGTACATCCGAAATAGATGCCCCAAACACACGACCCAAAATACACTGCACTGCGGGCAACCAGCCCAGGACACTCCTGCTACGCATATCCTAACTTTACTCGATACATCCCGGAGTAAACAAATGAGAAAAAACTCACTAGGGACGCAACAAATGCGGAACCCGCGGAGCGTGGGGAGACAGGTCCGGGCAGGCTGAGCGCAGAGCAGAGAAGGAAGAATGACGCCTGCAGTAGCGTCTGGTCAAAGATCCACACAAGTACATCCACGATATGATGGATTATTAGATAGTTATTCTTATTTTGTTTTTGTTTTTATTTTTTACGAAGTTTTTTCGTAGTGAGAACCCAATTCATAATGACTGAAGCCATGAGTGAGGTCGCGTGCGCTCATGATGAAGGCTCCTCAGTTTTTAAATGCTCTGCGCGGTAGATTCAAACTACGGCGGATTAGTGTTTGAAGAGGATGCCTTATGTAATAGGCATGTTCGTCAATGATGGAGGGGCCACTAATAAATCATGCTTTATCAGTTTTTGATGGGTACTAAGACGGGTGCCCCATGAGACGGTCATATTGGCAAAATCCAATATAGCCGCCACCCAAAAAAATCTAAAAGCGCTAGAACCATAAATGATACCCCTTTTTAGGAGTTTTCGAGGTCAGGTAATCTGATTCTGATATTATTTCAATGATTTGAGGTCAAGTTTACCCCTCAAAGTTACCATAAAAGTAATTTTGAGGTTAAATCCAGTATTTTTGGTGTTTCATGAATCATCCCAGATTCCACCACTCAAAAAGTTTTATTTCCAATATAAGCAGACACCAGTGTCCTCCTGCATCTGGCACATGCAGCAGAACAGGGTCATCAACAGCCTATATTTGCGTGGTAGACAGTGATGTTGTAGTTTTGGCTATCCGTTTTTTTTTCAGGATCCTTGGCTTATCGGAGCTCTGGGTGAGTTTTGGTAGTGGTAAAAAGTATCGTGACATACCAGTCCATACCATCTACTTTAATCTCGGTCCGTCATAGTCCTTGACACTACCCTTCTTCCACATCATAGGAAGGGGCGACACGATTTCACAGTTTCTTGGATGTAGCCGTCCGGCTGGCTCAGTTGATAGCGTGCCTGAATCCCATCTTGAAGGTCTAGCGTTCAATCCCCGCTCAGATTGAAAAGTTTTTCTGGGATAGAGCCGGCGGTTACCATCTCCCCATGAGCAAGGGGGATGGGTAAGGGTCTCTGGTAGACTGAAGAAAGCCAAGCGCTTGTGAATCCTCGAAGGAGGAGAACGTGCGCTATATAAGTAACCAGACGATTATTATTATTATTATTATTAGCAAGAAGACAGCTTGGGCAGCCTACACAAGCATACTGGACCTCACCAGCACACTTGTGGCTCTCGTGCATATCCTTGAACTCTTCAGTCTCGAGTCTGTGCATATGCAGTGCATCAAATGCTTCGTTACATTCATGTACAACATTGTTTCAATGGGATAGATACAGTAGCTATACCACATTGGTAAATGTAATGGCTTGGATATTGAGGTTTATAAAGATCCTAAGAGCCAAGACAGAGAAAAGACAACTGGCTATGGTACCACATCTCAAGTTAAAGGAGATAACAACTGCCAAATTGAAGCTTGTGGAAGTAACCCAGAGGGAAAGTTATCTGCAAGAATATCGCCATTTATGTAGTAATAAAGTGACACCTACTAACCTAGTTAAACAATTGGGTCTCTACTTGGATAAGGGCGTTGTGCGGTGTAGAAGCAGGTTACAGAGTGCCAAGATACCAGAGTCTACTATTAATCCTTTTCTTCTGCCAAACCAGCATAGGTTGACGTTCCTTTATATAGTGTATACTCACAGGTTGTGTCATCCTAATCGTGTAGGATATACTGTATAGTGGCTTATTTAAAGAAAAGGTGGGGGATCCCAAAAATGTGACAATGTGTAAAGTGTGCAATTAGAAATTGTATACCTTTTAAAAGGCTACAGGGATCCCACTACCATACAGTGCCTCTACCTCCACTGCCAGAGTTCAGGTTCCATAAACTGGAACCCTTTCAGGTAACTAGTGTGAATTATGCTGGTGCAGTGGCTGTTAAAAGAGCCAAAGATATATGGTGTAAGGTATATAATATACTGTATTATCCTCATCACTTGTGCTGTGACTCGTGCGATACACTTAGAAGTTGTGGATAATTTGTCAAGCGAGTCCTTTCTCCATGCAATTAGGTGGTTCAGTGGCAGAAGAAGTTTTCTACAGTTAATTCTCAGTGATAATGCGACAACCTTCACTAGTAGAGCACGTACCCTGAAGAAGATGACGGATGGTCCAGGTCTTCGGACGTCTTTGAAGGAAATTAAGTGTGAATGGCGGTTTATACCTGCTAGAGCCCCTTGGTTTGGTGCCATTTGGGAGAGACTTATTGGAGTGGTAATGGCTGGTATTAAAAAGGTTTTGGGTTGGGCAGTCATTACTGTGGAGGAATTGCAGACATTTCTCCATGAACTAGAAGCATCAGTGAATGATAGACCTTTAACCTATGTATCAGGTGCCCTCGATGAGCCTCATGCAATTGGCAAGTTGTTTGTTTACAATAAAGTTGGAAATTAACCTGTGGGCCTTTTGCCTCAATAAGTAGTCTTTGTCCAGCATGCCTTGAGTTGGGGTGGATAGCAAGGGGTCAGAAAGAGACTGACAGATGATCTTGGGACCTCGTAAGAATTCCCAAGACTCATCTGGAATGGCGTCTGATTGAAGAACAAATAGTGAGGAGAAATTATTGTCCTCGTTAGGAATTTTGTGTGGTGTGAAATCCGTGCAACTCAAAGCAAACTTTTGGGCTTCAGACACCCAATCGGACCACGGCCCGTAACCCAAATCATATTTAGTAGTGGTTCCGTAGTCAATGACGTAAACGGTCCTCCCTCCTCCCACTTCCCATGCACAACTTGCTATTCAGTCTAAGGAGGTATCCACCTCGTGAGCGAGATGGTGAGCATGCACAGGGGAAGCCTGTATAATGGCGCGCGCTTTGAATTCTTAATAATAGCCCGAAGAATGCTTAGTGCAACCCGAATACATAAAAAGAACATCCTAGGGGGATACTCCTTACTTAGTTACTAGGGAACGTCATCAATTAGGTCATCCAAGTCCATGTCCAAATCTGACAATGGCACAGTGTCTGCAGTGCTCTACGAGGTGCTAGCAACTGATAATACACTGGGGAGGGAGGAGGTGCTAGGAAGTGATGCTACACTGGGGAGGGAGGAGGTGCTAGCAACCGACACTTCACTGGTCACAGACGAAGTATGAGGTCTTGAATTAGGCATAAAAATTAGCTGATTTTCTGCTGATTTTTGCGATCAAGGTGTGCCCACTGAATATGAAATCGACCGATTATGTAGTGGTTCATATAGGGAGTGCAACTTCTGGTTATCTTCTTGGGCGAGGTACTGGAGGATGGTGTCAAAGGAATCGAGAACCTGGGAGACGGATATCTTGGTCACCTGTGTCTCCTCATCTGACTCCTCATTCTCGGGCTCTTCCACAGTTACCCCTAACACCTCGGCTGCAATTTCCTCATCAGTCTTATGTTCATGTTCAGGTAGATCTCTATCTTCTTGCAGCCAGTCGTCGATTTCTGCTTCGGGTAGGTTGCCCTGGTTACCCTGTTCAATAGGTTCCTGAAATCTCCTGCTCCAAAGCCTTCGAAACCGGGATCTTGCACTTTCGGGATATTCAACACCTTGGTCCACCCATTTTTCAGTGTGTTGAAGAACACTTCACGCCATGCCTCTGCCCAGCTGTAGATACAATCTTTCAGTGTATATTTCTTAAGATTCTGTAGAGTCTTCTTCCCGCGAGTATCCACATAACCTTCTTCGTCCATGCCATCTTCAATCACGACAAGGCACTGCTCCAGAAATGTCTTCTTGTAGCGCCTTTTGCAGCTTTCAATTATTCCTTGGTCCATGGGCTGGATAACACTTGTAGTATTTACGATTTTGACAACCCGTAGGGAAGGAAGGAAAAACTAATATTTATTGGTGGCTCCTGAAGTCAATGACGTAAGAGCCTATGATAATATGGCCTCGTTCCGGGCTCACCTCGATTACGGCGGTCGAGAACCAAGATCATCTTAGGGGGTACCCCTTAATCATTCCTAAGGTACGTCATTGAGACGGAGCCACTGAAAAGTAGGAAATACAAAATTAAAGAAATAACACAGTTTGAACACCGCGCCTCAGCGCATTCCGATCTTCCTCTGTTTCCCATGAGCATGACTCACCTCTTCCTGCCCAGGAACGACCTCTAAAGTATATCAAGTTGGGCATGTGAATGGGAAGGGGATGGTGGGAGGGCAATTGTCGTCATTGACTTCAGGAGCCACCAATAAATATTAGTTTTTCCTTCCTTCCCTACGGGTTGTCAAAACCGTAATTTATTGGTGGCTCCTTACGTCAATGACGTAAGAGCCTAGAATATCACGACCGGTGGAGGGACCTTCATATGCTCATCAAGCTTAAAACAAATAAAAAAAAAATAAATAAAAAAAAAATCTATTAGGAAGACCAAAAAACGAAAACTGTGACATGTGTTTAAATATAAGAGTATAGCAGTAAGAAAAAGATGTATAAGGCGGGTACCATTAAAGAAGCCTTATCTCAGAAAAATAGAACTACTGAGGTGTGAATACTGGTAATCGTATATCACAAAATTAAAATTAACAATAAAGTTACACATTGCAATAATGTATAGGTATTGCTATGTAACAGATCTAGTGCAATAATAGCACTCCTGCTATCCATTCGGATTGTGTGTCCTGCCAACTTGTCGTGGAACTTAACACGCCCCCTCCTTTTTCCTTTAAGGTGGATGGCAGGACACAACTTCTATTACCTTCCAACACTGGTAATAAAAGCATTGAACAAATATATTCATCTACTTATTGGCCTCAGTGGGCATGTCCCAGCCTCAACGCTATGCTTGGTAATTTGTGTCTTATCCAGATGTACCGACAAGCATATGGCTAGGGAACGCCTTGTTAGAGGACCAAAGATCCGTCTGAGTTATATCCTTCACTGAAAAACCAATGGGGAAAACTCATGGTGGTGGCCCATATGTGCATATCATGGGTTTTATGCAATCAACTGAGGCTCAGCTTCCTTAATTATATCTGCAATAAAGGATGCTAACACTTTCTTTCCTGACCTTATTGAACCTTCTGGAGGGAACCACAATTGTGCCATATTCCTAGGAATAACAGACTTAGAGTAGGTATATTGTGCCTTAACAGGGCATCGAGCATGGAGTATCTTTGCTCTTTTCAAGGCAGGAATAAAGAAAGGTGTAAGGATATGTTCCTGGTGCTCATTTTTGCGATGAATCTGGTGCAGTAACCATATGTACAGAATATAGGTTTGACTCCTGTAAGGAGATAAAGAAAACCTAATATTTAGTAGTGGCCCCGTAATCATTGACGAACATGCCTATTACATAAGGCATCCTCTTCAAACACTAATCCGCCGTAGTTTGAATCTACCGCGCAGAGCATTTAAAAACTGAGGAGCCTTCATCATGAGCGCACGCGACCTCACTCATGGCTTCAGTCATTATGAATTGGGTTCTCACTACGAAAAAACTTCGTAAAAATAAAAACAAAAAGAAAATAAGAATAACTATCCAATAAGCTTTCCATCATATCGTGGATGTACTTGTGTGGATTTCTGACCAGACGCTGATTCAGGCGTCATTCCTCCTTCACTGACATATCAAGTAAACTAAAATCCTTAATACATCAACGAATGGGAAGGGGACGGTCGGGAGGGCCCCAGTCGTCAATGATTACGGGGCCACTACTAAATATTAGGTTTTCTTTATCTCCTTACAGGAGTCAAACCTATAATTTATTAGTGGCCCCTCCATCATTGACGAACATGCCTGATATCTAAGACTGGAGGGGGACATTCGTAATCATATCATAACTCTAGAAAAGCAGATAATAAAAACAACCACATAGTATTCTTACTTTTGAAAAATGTATTTAATACGGCGTAGGCCGGAAATATACAAGAAAAAGGGGTTCAGGCAGGTGCGTGCTTCAAAGAAGCCTGCCCGACAAAAATGGGTAACCCTGAAGATTCTGAACACAGATCTGTAGTTACAAAAGGCACCCCACTCAACGAGTGGTGACAAAAATAATAAGTTATAAGTTTATATGTGCACATCATAAACCCCAAAATACATGTGGAGATCAATTGCAAATGAACTCCATTGAACTAATATTACATTGCTTTCGCAGCTAAAACTACTATAACAACACCGTTGTTTTGTACTAAACCTTGTACTAGCACGAAATTTTCATATCACATTTTAACCTTAAATTGTATCACAGCTCTCATACTCCGGCGGGGTCTAGGGTGTCCTATGTCAACTGACTGCACCCCCCCCCCCCCTTCCATGAAAGTAAACATAAGTGACTGCAGGGCCACCTAGACCCTCTGCCTTAAAGCTATACATGGTAAGGAAGGTTTGTCTAGAGCAACTGACAAGTATCTAGAGAGAAACGTATGATTAGACGCCCACAACTGTGTGGACGCAATATCTTCAACTGAAAAGTTTTTCAGGAAACGTAAAGAGGCCGCCCACTTGCGTAAATCGTGGGCTACCCACAACGCCGGGATTACTCTCTTTTAATGACTTCTACCAGAAGAGAGGCTAATCGCCGTTTAAATAAGCGTTTACCCGTACTCGCTACCCATAAAGCACCTTGGGGGTTTTGAGGAGCTATTCTCAAATATTTGGTTAGAGCTTGCACTGGACATAAATTATGATGCACCTTTCCCCTTTTTAACGCCGGCACCGTGAACTCAGAAAACACGTGTGCACTATGCTCATTCTTGGCTACAAACGCCGGGGAAGGTGCAATGGAAATTGAATCATTAAGTCTACCAAACCTAAGACAATTAGGTATGTTGCTCATCGCCGCCAGCTCAGACACTCTGTTTCCGGTGGCCAAAGCCAAAAGGAAAACTGCCTTCTTTAAGATTAAAGCAAAGTCTGCAGTATTTTGATACAGACGAGAATGAAGTAAAGACAAAGCTTTGTCCAGAGACCAAGTAGGCATGAGCTGACGGGGAGGTGGGCGGAGTTTAAAACACGCTCTCATAAATCCTGTTTCCTCCGCCACCGGTATGGATAGACCTGTAAGGTCGAAAAAGGGCACTCTAATCGCAGTTAAGTGATTCTTCAAAGTTACCACAGATAAACGTTTCTGCTCAAACAGATAGTTCAAGTAATTAAAAACCAATGCCACTGAGGGTACAGTTTGTTCCGTTCTAACAATCCAAGAAGTAAAAGCTTTCCAATGTGATTGATATTGTCGCTTAGTAGACTGAGTATATTGATTGAGCAATTTATTGGTCACATCCCTACCGTATGGTGCTAGCCACTTGGCCTCCTGAATGTCCATAATGCCAAAGTCAGCGAGGTCGCTAGGTTGCCAATCGTGTCTAAGTGGAAGTACCCGACCGGGAGCGATACCGGGTCCGGGCACCACATTATTAATTGCTGGTACCACACCTGCGCCGGCCACAGGGGCGCGATTAGCGAGACTAAGCCTCGATAAACTCGTAGTTTGTTCACTACGTGGCACATTAGTGACGCATCTGGCGGCGGAAACAGATAGATGGAGCTCCATCTGTTCCAGTCTGTCACTAGGGCGTCTGGCCCCCCTGCCGGCGTTATCGCCCGGCGGGTGAGGTATAGAGTTAGCTTGTGAGTCTCCTCGGACGCAAAAAGATCCACTTGTGGATGGGAGAGCTCCGCAATCATTAGGTCGAAAATGGGTTGCTTGAGCTCCCATTCTACTGTCGTGCTCTGTCTCCGGGACAGAGCGTCTGCCCAGACGTTCGCTACGCCTGGGAGATAAGATGCGTGAAGATAAATATCTAGACTGCTGGCTAGAACAAAAATCTCTTCCGACACGAGTAGCAACTTCCTTGACCTCGTTGACCCTTGTTTCTGAATACAGTGAACTGCATTCAGTGGAAGTAGTGAGAGCTGTTGTGCCTGGCACATTGGAAATTGGGCCTGACACAAGCGGATGGCTAGGTATTTTCGCTAAAGCAAAGGATGTAGCCAGAGGTCGCACATTCGTCGACATCGCGGGATCTCCCGTATCAGGAGGAGTTTCCGGCGTAGGGCCCAAGAACCTATTAACCCGGGAGCTGCGGGGAGACTCTTAAGAGTTCCCCCGGCGCACTGCGGGGAGACTCTTAAGAGCAGAGACTTTGAACACGTACCAAAACCGCGCGTTTATAGCCAGGCGGCTGAAAATTGGTGTGGGTATAGTACTACATGTCAACTCTCGATACCACCCCGCCAAACGCTCGCCCCGCACTCGTGCAAGCACCACCGCGCCAGTAACCACGCACTAGTCATGGAGCCTACACGTCCCTCACGCTCGCTCCCTGATGACACAACCAGCCCTCCTTCTGGTGGTGTTAGCCGCCGTGGAAGGCAGAGGGTGGCTGCCAAAGACCCTAGCTACCAGTACGACACGCCCTACAGCTCAGAGGACGAATCACCAGCACCAAAAGCACGTAAAACACGTGCAAGCAGGGCAATGGCACAGAGGTCATTGGTCTTTCGGGACACTGCCACCACGACCCAGGCCACTGCAACAACCACTACCACCACCACTGCCACCACTGCCACCCCTGCCACCCCTGCCACCGGTACCAGCGACGCAGGAGGCCGCCCTAGGGCTGCATTACCTGCGGGGGCAGGAAAAATGAAAGGCACGGGCGTAGGGAAAAGAACCCGTACGCCAGCCACAGTGCCCCTACCACCACCAACACCACCAGCCGCCCCTGGCCCGGCTGCCCCTGCCGCCCCTGCTGCCCCTGCCGCCCCTGCCGCCCCTGCTGCCCCTGCCGCCCCTGCCGCCCCTGCCCAAGGAACAGGGAAGGTGAAGGGGAAAGGGAGAGGGAAAGCGACTGGGAAAGCGACTGCTGGCCCTGGTGTCCCTGCCGGCCCTGCTGCCCCTGCCGCCCCTGCCGCCCCTGCTGCCCCTGCCGCCCCTGCCGCCCCTGCCGCCCCTGCCCAAGGAACAGGGAAGGGGAAGGGGAAAGGGAGAGGGAAAGCGACTGCTGGCCCTGGTGTCCCTGCCTGCCCTGCTGCCCCTGCCGCCCCTGCCGCCCCTGCCGCCCCTGCCCAAGGAACAGGGAAGGGGAAGGGGAAAGCGACTGGGAAAGCGACTGCTGGCCCTGGTGTCCCTGCCGGCCCTGCTGCCCCTGTTGCCCATGCCGCCCCTGCCCAAGGAACAGAGAGAAGGGCGACAGGCACCACCATCATCTTGCCATCAAGGCCACGCACCACTGCTGCCCCTGCCGCCGCCGCCCCTGCCGCCGCCGCCCCTGCCGCCGCCCCTGCCACCACCTCTGCTGTCCCTGTCCATAAGACTCCCGCACGTGCCAAAGTGACCCGGAAAACTCTTACACCATCTAAGTATGCCGCCCTGCTGTTTGATGGTGATTCGCAGGACATTGGCAGCCCGGGTTTCGACGACGAAGCCCTAGCACGGGACCAAGGGTGGGGGGATTTGGGAGTGGACAGTGGGAGTGAGTCCGACGTCGGTGACGAAAACGAGGAAGGGCATCGTCTGTCAAGTGAAGAGGAGGGTAATGATGATGAAGTGCTGTATCGCGACCATGGAAGCGATATTTCAGACGCAGAAGCAGACGCAGACGACATTCCGATCCCTGGCATGCCTTCGTTCGATTGGTCTGACGGGGTCAATTTTGTACCTGACGTGCCCCAGTTCAATCCTGGGACGTCAGGAACAACTGACGACTGGCCCTGTGATGATCAAGCGAACGAAAGCGACTTCTTCCTCGCTTTTTTCGACATGGAGGTAATGACGTACATCGTTGCCCAAACAAACGCCTACTACAGGTGGGTGTTTGGCAGATTGGACGTCCTTTCTCCAAAAGCGAGAATACGAGGCTGGGTGGATACGACTGTGGCAGAATTTCTGACGTTCTTTGCCTTGTTGTTCCTCATGCCTCTGATCAAGAAGCATGTGTTGCAACACTATTGGAAGCACGACCCTCTCATCGCCACCCCAACTTTCAATAAGTTCATGACTCGTGACAGATTTTTGTTGCTGCTAAGATTTATGCACTTTGCAGACAACGAAAATCCTAACAGGATTGACAGGATATGGAAAGTTCGGGATGTGTTCACCATGTTGTTGGAGAGGTATAGGAAATACTTTTACCCCTTCCTCAATTTGGTGATTGATGAGTCGCTCGTGCTCTTCAAAGGACGTCTTGTTTTCAAGCAGTATATCCCCTTGAAGAGGCATAGGTTCGGAATCAAGCTCTTCGTGTTGTGCGACTGTGAAACTGGAATAGTGCTTGACATGATCGTGTATACAGGAACTGACATTGACGTACCGAAAGCCGCTGCCAATGACCCCATGGGCATGTCAGGTGCCATCGTCAGGAAAATGTTGGCACCTTACCTGGGCAAAGGCCACATCATCTACACTGACAACTGGTATACTTCTCCTGCTCTCTGCCAGTTTCTTTATGACAACCAAACGGGGTCATGTGGGACTGTCAGAAAGACAAGAAAGTTTATGCCAAAGTTCACAGGTGATGTCATTCCTCTCACAGATGCCTCCTCCAGTGACACACCTTCAGAAGACGACCTGGCCCAGGAACACCGCGAGAGGCATGTGCGAAGAAGGCGACGAAAGGGGCAGAAATACAAGCAGCTCGAGAAGTGTGGGAAACTGATAGCCCTGAAGTGGAAGGATAAGCGAGACGTCCACCTGCTTTCCACCGTCCACACAGGTGCCCAGGTGGATTCTGGCAAAATCCACTACCGAACCAGGAAGACAATCTACAAGCCCGACATGGTAGTGGACTACACCAAAAACATGCGCCTGGTGGACAAGTCTGACTGTCAGCTGTCAGGCGTTGAGTGTCTGAGGAAGACTGTGAAGTGGTATCACAAGCTCTTCCTCCACCTAGTTGACATAACGATGCTGAACGCCTACAACTTGTGGTTGGTGAAGAAAGATATGGCCCCAAACCAGAAGCTGAAATTCCGGGAGTTCGTGTACAACGTCTCCTACCAACTCCTGGAGAAGTATGGCACCACCACTCACAGACGTACGGCATGGCGTGGGGATCACGTTCCTGACCGCATCCAGCTGGGTGTCGAAAGACACTACACAACCAACACCGAGCTGATTGGCACTCGTCACAGGCAGGTGCAGTGCACCGTCTGCAGCTCCAGTGTGAGGAAACCCCATGTAACCAAAAGAGTCACCTCAATGTGCGCCGAGTGCAAAGTTGCACTCTGCCTGGGTGACTGCTTCAGGGACTACCACACCTTCAAGAACTACTGAGTGTCGGCCCCTGCCCTGCCCTGCCCTGGACTCGCCCCGTGCCCTGCCCTGGACTCGCCTCCTGCCCTGCCCTGCCCTGGACTCGCGCCCTACCTTACCTGACCTGACCTAATTGATCACGCTACCTCATAATGTAACATATATTATATAATGTATAAGTTCCAAAGATGTCCCTGTGATATAGCTTTTACATTATATAATTGTATGTTTCATTATTTAGTTTATAAGTTTCAAAGATTTACATGTAATATGCCTTATTTTTTTAGTATATCAATATATATGTTTGTTATTAGCCTAAGTTATGTGTATATAATTATTTTCTTACCTCAAATGAATTGTACAAAAATAAATATGTTTCAATAAATCATGTCAAACCTACTATGATAATAAAATAAAACAATAAAAAAAGAAAAAAAGAAAACAAGGTCATGTCATTGTATTCTTACAATATGATATATTCTATGAATATTTCATATTGTTTGAATACAATGGCATGATCTTGTAAAAAAAAAAATTTATATAAATTTTTTTCTAGACAATATAAAACCTTCCCCATAACCCCCTCCTGGATTCGATCCCACTACCCTACGACACTTTGAGTTTTCCAGTCCGCGACCTTACCAACCATGCCACAGGAGCTCATACCAAATATCACTCAAAACTTCGTGTCTACAATCGAAATGACAATATACAAAAAAAAATGAATTATCCCACCAATTTACGTTTGTAAATTGATGGGATTATCAATTATATCATGCCAAGGTTTATAATAGTTTGTCTCTGTCAAGAATTAGTAATTATATAACTTTATTCTGTCAAAAATTGCCCAAACACTCAGCAAAATTGCCCCTCTCAGTGTGACTCCACTCATTTTCACACGGTCAGGCGGTCACGAGGTGACCCTTGCCGCTCCTTGATTCTCCAGCTACAGCAGCTCTGTCTGGGAACAAAATTGGTATAAATACAATAATGGATAAAATACTCTTCACAAATACATTTGTATTGTATAATATTGTAAATAAAAATGAATAATAACTGTGTGGGTGTCGAAAATTGCTCAACCAGCTTTCTTATGTCTCGCCTACGCGCGTATATTGGATTATACATAGTCATGACTGTCATACAAATAATTGCAGTAGGTCTCGAATATACATTTAGATTGCATATTACTTCGAAATAAATAAGTAAACGTTTCTCTGGTGGCAATCTACCCTTTCGCAGGTGTAAGGAGACACCAGTCTATATTTAGCCCTCTATCACAACAGGCAATCTGCCTGTGTTGACTCAGCACCGTCGCTGGTGGTCTATAAATATAGTACTTTATTTACAGTCAATGGCCTACATGTTTCTGTGGTACTTCACATGTGTCTAAAATGCAATGTCTGCTTGCATAAAAATGCAATTCTGAAGTCCATTTATATGTACGACATACGCATGTCTCAGTTTCTCTCTCTCTCTCTCTCTCCATTCCTGACTCATGTTATTGTAGACCTGTTGATGGCAACGAACACCAGCCATCTGGTAGACATAAGGGTCAAAATACCAAACATCAATACGCCTGGGGCGCCTCCACAATTATCACTAAGCTGGTTATCTATCTAGAGATCTGCCTGACTTCCATCTCTCCACGACTCACTCACTCACTGCACCCCTGCATGCCTCCCTCCCACCCACCCACCCACCCCCAACCCCCCCTTTCAGGCTTCCGTCTGCTAGAAACACATTCACAATTTGCGTAAATATCGCATCAATTGGGCTATATGCGGTATATTCCTTGTTATATGGGACGCCTACATATGTACACGTCTTTATTATAGCATGAGAGTGCTCTAAATACAAGATTGACGTGATATTTATGGCATAACACACCCTCTCCCCCTTTCATTCCTACCACAACTCACTCACACCTTGGTTCACGCATAGAAACTCATTGATAATGTGCGTAAATATCGCATGAATTGGTTTATATGCGGTATATATTTTGATATATGGCACGTATACATACGTACAAGTCTGTATTATAGCGTGACAGTGCTCTACGTACAAGATATACGTGATATGTATGGCGTAAACCACACTCTCAGCTCATAAATTGCCGCCAAACCTCCAACACATCTTCATTCCCGCCTAAATATTCTCTTATAATTCCCTTATATATTGCAATTTTTGGTCACTATGAGGCATATTCATTGTTATATGGGTGCCCTACACACGTATACATACTCTAAATAGCCTAAAAGGGCTCGAAAAAGGAGATATACGTGATAATACGCGGTAACCCACCCCCTCCTTCTATCCCCTGCGCGCGTAAATATTCGGCAGGGAAATCTCGCCGCTCGATGACAATCTAGACGCGCGGTGCCATTCGCTCCACATTTTTCAACTACGGACCGTTCCCCTACCCCCCCCAGACATTTTTTGGGGGGTCAAATATATATGGGCCGATGCACGCAAACATTCCCTACACGATGATGTACTTTTTATCGAAATTGGCAATAGGTCCCAAAATCATCATAGGTGCGCACAGTTTTACCCTGTAGAAAACCCCCTGTGCGCCGCGGAGAGGTTAAGTGCATTCAATAGTAGTCCATCAATCTCTTCCGCCGGTACATACCTAGCCGATGACGAACTCCGTGGAGATTCGACAGTACCCTGAGAGTCGCCTAAAAGGTGACTGGACTCTTCAACCTCCATCTCTGAGACCAGAGATCGTTGTTCTTCATCCGTTAAGTCTGGCTTATCATGGGAAGATCCCGCCGAAGCCGGGACCTCCACATGTTGCCATGTTAAAACTGGGGTAGAAGATGGTACATCGGCATCCCGTGGACGTCAGCACTAGTTGAGTCACAAAGGGATGTGTTCTGTCCTGCCAGGACTGTGAGTATCGCCATACACCTTGGCTGTGGCTGTTAAAAGAGAGCCCTGTAAAGGTTTATGATAATTAAAAGCTCCCATAGCTCATTAACACATTGAAAGCAGAGCTGGTGAGCAAAATCATAAAGTATACTAATTAATTTAATTTATATTTAATTGTATTAAAATAAATTACTATAAATAAACACAATATTATCCTAATATAATCATAGAAAATATATATGGTTATTATTATTCAGTGATTAAATTATTTCATTAACAAATGAAAATAATATATAGGGATACCTGATCTTAACGGCGTTGAACATACAGCAATGAGAGGTTCAAGTGCCGACATGGCAGAGACTGGGGGAAAACTACCCCGCCCCCGGGAACTACCTGGTCACCTGGTGCAACACCGGTACTCCGCCCTGGAAAGAGAATTTTCCGGGGATTAATGCTCATAGGGTTACACCCAAAAAATGGTACAAAATATGTGTCACAAGACCGCCGGTCAACGAACCGTAGCACTCCACCACTACTTTTCGTTTTCCTTTAGTTTCATATTAAAGATTTCAGGATATATTTACCTGTCCAGAAGATTTTTAAGCATATCTTTTGAATCCTCCTAAAGATGAAGTATATCTTTATTAAAGATGAAGTCTTTCAAGTATCCTTTACACTTGAAACATTAGTAAGATTCCGGCATCTTTTTATCCCATAAAAAGTCTAAGCCTATCCTAATCTCTAATCCGGCTTCTCCCAGAAGCCCTCATAGATCGCCGTCTTGAAGGCCGTGATACCCTATTGTATCAATCAATTGTTTGGCAAATGATCGCGAATTGCTAATCAGTTAATATAACTACCCGAAGGTATAACCGCCGGGTTTTATATGCAATGTCAAACCAATTGTACCTGCCCCAGACCTTTTTTGTAAAAAGGTCGCCGGGAGAGAAAGACTAAACAAACAAACAACATTGTTCCAATTGTTTATTAAGGATTTCAGCATATCTTTTACCTGTTCGAAAGAATTAAGCATAACTTCTGAATCCTCATAAAGATGAAACATATCTTTATTAAAGATGAAGTCCTTCAAGTATCCCTTTACACTTGAAACACTAGTAAGATTCAGGCATCTTTTTATCCCATAAAAAGTCTAAGCCTATCTTAATCTCTAATCCGGCTTCTGCCAGAAGCCCTCATAGATCGCCGTCTTGACGGCCGTGATACCCTATTGTATCAATCAATTGTTTGGCAAATTATCGCGAATCGCAAATTCGTTAATATAACCACCCGAAGGTACAACCGCCGGGTTTTATATGCAATGTCAAACCACTTATACCTGCCCCAGACCTCTTTGTAAAAAAGGTCGCCGGGAGGGAAAGACCAAACAAAATAACTGTGTGGAGCCCCCCTCACCAGGAATAACACAGGAAGCCTGATCCCAGGCTTGACCACAGAAAACGCAGTTTCTGATGAGCCCTCAAGCGACCAAACTCGTCGGGGTAACTTACCTATTTTAGCCATCCTGACTAAAACTCGGTAACCAAAAACGGTGTTCTCGGAGCAACGAGAAAAAACGCCGGAAAGGTAACCCACACCAAACGAGACATAACAGGAGGGCGTAATGCATAAAGCAATGAATAACACAGGAAGCCTGATCCCAGGCTCGACCACAGAAAAACGCAGTTTCTGATGAGCCCTCAAGCGACCAAACTCGTCGGGGTAACTTACCTATTTTAGCCATCCTGACTAAAACTCGGTAAACCAAAACGGTGTTCTCGGAGCAACGAGAAAAACGCCGGAAAGGTAACCCCCACCAAACGAGCCATTTTAACACATTTTATACAAAGTGTGTGCGCAAAAATAGGGATACCTGAACAGGAGGGCGTAATGCATACAGCAAAAACCGGGGCAAAGGTAGCCATGACAGAGACTGGAGGGAAACTACTCCAGGTTCTGCATAGACCCGCCGGGACCCAGCTCTGGAAAATTTAAAATTTCCAGGAATTAATGCTCATAAGGTTAACCCCCTCATGTTCGCACACAGGTGTTAAATAACCCGCCGGGTAACGAGACGTAATACTCAACGACCACAGCTCGCCACGCGGTGGGGTTTCCTAAGTAAAAGATTTCAGAATATCTTAATTTGTCCAAAAGATTTATGAATACCCTCTGACATAATATATAAAGACCATCATGGCGTTTATAAGTGATTAAGTCTTTCCGGTGGTGTTTGGTTCCATATTAAATATTGGAAAAAAAAACCTAAAAAAGACGCCGGCCCCCGAATTATCTCGTAGATAAAAAACTGGGAAGCCTGACAAATATACGAGATCTAACTTCTGCCGAAGTATCTTTTTAGATCGCCGTATGTTGAAGGCGGCGATACAAAACGTATCCCTCAAATGTCTGGTTAACTAACTGAATTGTAAATTCGTTATTCTCATCCGTGCAAGAAACACCCGCCGGGTGTGAATAATAGTTTAAAAAACGTTAACCCCAAATGTGCCCTAAAGCGCCGTATGTTGAAGGAGGCGATACACAAAGCATCCCTCAATTGACTGGTCAACTAAACTGAATTTTGCAAATTCGGTCATCCCAACCTACCAGGTTGCACCCACCGGGTGAATTAAAGTTTAAAAGTTAACCCCAATTGTTCCTATCCCCACTTCTTTGAAACAGATCGCCGGGGAGGAAATACAACTACAGCATAGTTTTATATTGGCTTTGCAAAACCGAAAAAACTACAAACAACACGTGTCCGTATGAACACTGTTAGATGGGTACAGCCAACCCGCCGGGATGAAACAGGCACCCCAGAGACGCAGACCTGGGGAGCCACAGACACCCACTCGCCGGGGAAACAAGCCTGTTTTAAACCACGCGTGGCCAAAACTAGGCAACCAGCCGGGGTTATCAAGGTGAAACCGAGAAAAACCCGCCGGAAAAAACCCACCCCGTCCAGATACCATCTGAACGCAACACCGGACCGAGGCGTAGCTAAAACACAACTAACGCCGGCCCAACATAGTCCGTGGAATTAGCCAAAACACAACTAACCCAGGACACATAAATAGTCCGTGGAATTAGCCAATACACAACTAAACCAGGATACACATGACACAGTAGTACATATTTAGAAAATAAATCAATAACACTTGTATATGTGATAAAGCTACGAGAGGCTGGCTAGGCCTAGGCAGACGGATAACAGTAACATGTCGGAATATAAACAAAAAGCACTGAATTATATCACAACAGGAACCACCGCCAACACACCACTGTAGCAAACACTTCCGGCAAAGGGAAGAACTGACTCGGGACCCAGAAAAAACTTCACTAAGTGAAGAAAAATACGCTGGGAACGACAGCAAAAATACGCTACCTCATCAGAAAGATAAAAGGAAGCAATAACGCGTAATGAAAGCCGCCTGCATCACAAAGCTAGCTTAACTGTGAAAAAATTCACCTGTCCACAACAGGACCACGAGGGTACATCCGAAATAGATGCCCCAAACATACGACCCAAAATACACTGCACTGCGGGCAACCAGCCCAGGACACTCCTGCTACGCATATCCTAACCTTACTCGATACATCCCGGAGTAAACCAATGAGAAAAAACTCACTAGGGACGCAACAAATGCGGAACCCGCGGAGCGTGGGGAGACAGGTCCGGGCAGGCTGAGCGCAGAGCAGAGAAGGAGGAATGACGCCTGAATCAGCGTCTGGTCAGAAATCCACACAAGTACATCCACGATATGATGGAAAGCTTATTGGATAGTTATTCTTATTTTCTTTTTGTTTTTATTTTTTACGAAGTTTTTTCGTAGTGAGAACCCAATTCATAATGACTGAAGCCATGAGTGAGGTCGCGTGCGCTCATGATGAAGGCTCCTCAGTTTTTAAATGCTCTGCGCGGTAGATTCAAACTACGGCGGATTAGTGTTTGAAGAGGATGCCTTATGTAATAGGCATGTTCGTCAATGATGGAGGGGCCACTAATAAATTCATTATTAGGGGCAAAAAAACATAGACAGTTAGTAGGCCTTGCCATGGCTGTCCATTCTGAGACCCTATGGACAGTAGCCAGGGTCATCAGAGACACACACTTTTTAAGTTTCTTGTCTATATTTGGTCTCACAGGATAAGACCTAGACTGTGACAAAGTTAGGACCCTCGCGATTGACCATTGAGGAAGCAAATGACGATTTGGGGCTCTGAGCTTAAAGCAAGCCTACATAAAACCATGTTCGTCTTTCTGGGGCAAAGATAAACCAGTAAGGGACAAGAAGGGTTGCTTTCTGTCGATACGTGGTTTATCAGTGTCTTAACTGTTAGTTTAAAAAAAAATAACAATCAAGCAATTTAGGTGCTTCAGTCACAAAGCAACCGATGGAGACTGCTGGGTTGACTTTACACTCCAAGTTGTAAATTGTTTACAGTTTGAACTATACTGTCTTAAGTTGATGCTGTGTATTGATTAGTGAGCGTATCCGTGATTTCCTTGTCGTAGGACGGTAGCCACTTGGATTTGAGAAATGTCCACATAGTAAAATTGAGCGAGGTCTGCAGTTTTCCAATTTCTTTCGAGTGGAAATAGGACAGGGGGGGGGGGTTGCAGAGGTTTTTGTACCACTGAGTAAGTTGAGTGTGCCATACCTGAGTAGGCTACATAGGGGTAGCCCGGCCCATTTGACCCTGGAAAAAACCTGAGGTGATGAATGATTCTCACATCATAATTCTATGTCCACCTGTTCCAATTCACTGTGAGGGCATCTGGGCCCCTTTCTCGTGTTATGTCATTCCGAGATATGTACGACTGGAGCTTCGTTGGTTTTACGAGATGTAAACAGATCGGTTTGGTGTAAAAAATGGGAGAATTAAGTGGTTGTTGTTGTTGTTGTTCCCTAAGCTGCCTGGCCGAACAGCCCCAAGGCCCTGAGCAAGGCCAAGGCCATAACCGAGCGCCCCCACAGAACCCTCCCCGCCGACCACAATAAAGCCTGGGTGACCGAAGCCACTCCATGGCGGGGAGCTGAGGAGGGTGCGGAAATGCCCGGGAAACAAAAGCCCCACCCAGGGCCCTGTGCCCCTCAGCAATTATGAAGAGAAAGTTGAGGGGCAAGGGAAAAATGTGATGCTTTGGCTTCCAATCTTGGTAGATTGGGAGGTCAATCCACGTTAGACACTTGAGATCTAGAAAATATATAAGTAAAAGGAACAGTCAGAGTAAGCTATGGGTATGGCAGAGATTGCTCAGTTCTCACTCTGATAGACCAGCCCATCATCACATGACTAGAACCCAATCCTCTCAGCATCAGCTAGGAAAGGCCCTAGAAAGCCGCCTTTGGCGGGGGGATAGCATCCCCTATTTCAACCCTTTTCGGGGTTGGGCACCCGCCGGGAATTAAGTGGTTGGCTGCTTTTGTTTGAAAGCCCATTCCGCTGAGGTAATCTTTCCCTTGGATTGAGCATCCGCCCGCAGGTTGGAGATCCCTGGTAGATATGTTGCATGGATTAATATGGAATGTTTTTGGGCTAGAAAGCATGTCTTTTCCAAGAGATCCTGGTGAAACCTGGCCCGGGTGGGGACCTGTTTCCTCAAGCAAAATATAGTGGTCCTGTTGTCCATCCGGCATGCCATTGACCTGGAGGTCAATAACATTGCATGAACTCTAGGAAAATTAGAGGGACTGTTAGCTCTTGGGTATTGATGTGACCCTGACTTAATGTTGTCCCTTTCCCGTGATTCAGATGGCCTTCCGTTGACTGATAGTCCCATCCTATCAGACTCGAGGTGTCTGTGTCCACCCATAGAGTGGGAGGTGGATCTGACCAATGTGTCACTGATCCCTTTACCTGAGGTTTTACCACAGACGACAGAGGGTGTAGAATTCTCTTTGGGATGAAGAGAGGGGAATTGTGAGGTGCTAGAGGGAAGGCTTTGTTGCCTGGCCAGATTAGTTCCTTCAACCTGAGGAAGCCTAGGGGCCTTGTAATTATGGACCCAGTTTCAAGGGCCTATAGGGAATTCCCAAAGTTTCCTGGTTATAGTCTTGGTATGCAATACTTTGAACAGTTTTATTTGAAGACGTTTGGCATTGGTTGGACCTTGTTTTATAGTCTGAAGTTGTGTATCCCAGATTAATGCTACTCATTCTGCTGATTGTGTAGGAGTGATATTTTGATTTCTCTAATTTTTACTCTGAAAACCAACTTTGTCACATGTTGCATGACTATCAAGGTTTGTTCTTGGTAATGGTGTGGGGAAGACCACGGCATCATCCAATCTTGAAGGTAAAGTAGTATTTTTACACCGTCTTTGAGTAGAGGAAGGAGAGATTGTTTCACTATCTTGGTGAAAAATTCTGGGAGCTATGATCAAGCTGAAAGGAGTTCTGGTGAACATCGCCGCTTTGATTCTGAATGGGATAGCTAGTAACTTTTGGTGCCTCCTGCTATTGTGATGTGCCAGTAGGAGTCTTCTATAGCTAGAGTAATTATTCAGACCTTGGTTGTAGAATTGGCTTTACTTGGGAAATAGTTAACATCCTGAACTTCATATTGTGAATTAATGTGTTGAAGAGGAACCTGTCTATCGTAGGCTTTAGTTGTAGACTGTCCCTTTTGGGGAGAGGAACATGTGTGATAGAGAAGCTGGCATGCCTTCTGGCACCTAAGTCACAACATTGTCTGTCAACATTTGGTTCATCAATGTTTTTTAACTCTTAGAGATAGTTGTCCATTGTAGGACTGAGCTCTGAGGAGGGGTTAGCTTGTTTGTCAGAAAAACTGCCCAAACATATCCCTCTGAGGGCTTAGCAACAGAACCTTATTCCAGGTCCGTTTGGGGAAACAATCTGCATGTGAATCGCGGTGAGAAGAGAGCTGGAGTAGCAATATCTTTAGGCATATTCTTGGACAATTGGGTGAGTGGATACTGTCTAGCTCTAGTTGCCTCAAAAATTGCAATCTTGATATTCCCAGTGGTCATCCGAGAATTACCACGTGAAGCTCTTCTGATGAAATGAAGTGCAGACCTGGAGTTTTGTTCAGGGATAGAATCTGCTACTTGCCTCATGGCTTGTGCAAGTTGTTGTTGTGTGATAAAATTTGATAGTAACCTATGGGTTCTTTGTCATAGTTTAAAGTCTTTGTCAGTCCGTGCAGGGTAGGTGTATTAATCATGGGGTCAACTAGTTGGTTTACAACTATTGTTGGAGATCTGAGATATTTCCAGAACTCCTGGGGAATAGAGTCGGAGTTGTATATATGCATAGTGGTAAATTTTTGATTACGTCCAGCAATCGGTCTTGTGCATCTTTGTATGTAGATGCCTAAGCTCGTCCGTTTTAATAATCCACTCATTTGGTGTTGGCACCAAGTCTGAATGACCTGTGTCAGCATTAGTAGGTGCTATCCTGGTAATTGTTTCCAGTATCGAGATTCACCAATTAGTAAAGGGGGAACCTTCTTGAACATTTCATGAGCAGGTTGTTTAGGCTGGACAGGTAAATGAGACAGTGGGACTGTGTCTGGTATGGCATATTGTAACATGGGTGGAGCCAGAGACCTACTTTGGAGATCTCGGATAGCTTTATCTAAAGACGTAAATTTCTGTTCAATTTTGTCTGTCAACTCATGCATAGATTTAAGAAAATACCTGAAGTTCACCCACTAAGCCACCAGGTGGGCTCCGAGTAGGGACTATATCAGGAAACTCTTCTTAACTTTGTTCTAATGGAGAACCCTGGTACTCATTCTACTCCAACCCTCTTCGGTATGGTTACTGGTTTCCAATTCATACCACCCTACCATAGTATTGCTTATGACCAAAGGTTCTGGGGTATCCTTAGGAAGTACTTTTTCCCATATTGCCACAACCGTACTGTAACCAAAATGTCTGGAGCTGTCAGATAAGGATCTAAACGAACAGGTAAGTCCGTAGAAGGCTGAAACGGTGATTAGTGTATGGATTTATGTACTTCAGCTTCAATATTCACCTGAATCAGTTTAGGGTGCTTTAATGTGGGTGGAGCAAGCAACTGGGTTTATTCAGATTGCTCTTCAATAGTATCAGCTAACTGTACTAGGGAAAGTGGAGGGGAACTGATACCCTCAGAACTTGGATCAGTCAAGGAAGTAGATGAGACAGGTAATTTATGTTTTTTGATGTAATAGGGTTAGCCGGGTGGCTGACCACATTAGACAATGTCAAAAGTCTGGGGGTATGTGGTGTAGAATGCAGGATTTTGGAGTCATTACTGCGAGTCGAGTCGGGGAAGTTTGGTACTTAGCAGGTCGCCTTTTAGTTTGAGATTTGCTCACTTTCTTCTGTTTATTTACTGGAAGAATTTGAGTTGGCGGACTTATGTCTTTTTCTGCTAGATCCAGACATTTTCTTGTCAGGAGATGGAGAGGAGCTAGGGGTTCTAGAAAAAGATATTTCTAAAAAAGCTTACATACTTTGCCTCCATAATACCTGGATATTTTGTTGAAGGTACCTGAAATGTAAGACTTTTACCGAACCCCACACAGATAATAACACTTGTTTGCATGTGACCAAGGGCATAAATGGTTCTTTGGGTCATGGTTATTAACAAAATTATGATTAGTGACTTAGTCACTTAGTGACATAGTCACTTAGCCGGTGAGCCGGAAACGTTTAGTGTTTTGTAAAAATGAACTCGCCTTAAAATATAAGGTGTTGAGCTCCTCCAGTGGTTATTACTTGGCCGAAAGGGATCGTTCTAATTGTTGAAGAGAATCTTCTCCGGTAATGCAGCAGCTCGCCTGTGAATAACCAAAGAGTCAAAGTTGCATGGTGGCAATAATACCGGAATTATTTGATCTGCTTAGATTTGGCAAAATAGGATCTAGTCATGCATCGTTTATATTTAAATAAACTGTAGTTGCCTTTTATGTAAGAAATAGTCTAGTGAATTATTACCCGGTGTCACTGGGTATAATTACTTGGTAATTTTTTAGTCAGGTATAGCCTTTTTAGAAAGGGAAAGAAAATGTGTACTTGTTTCCTGGAAATTAATTACAATTATGTATTAGTGAGAATCTACTTAGTAGGTGAACCTGAAGCTTCTAGAGTTTTGCCCAGTGAACTCACCTTAAAGATTACGGTTTTGTTAGCCGAGTGAAGGGAGTAATAGGTGAGATGGTTAGGTCTACCCTGGCCTTGAAATCTGGAATACTGTTCATCTCATGTTGTGGTTATCACTTGGTCGGGAGGGAAAGTTTTGATTGATGTCCATATTCTTCTCTGGTAACACAGCGCATTACCTGAGCCTGTGGATCATACCAAGGAGTCAATGTTGCATAGAGAGATGTAAATAGTACTTATTAGGCCTACTTAACTTGGGCAAAATTAGGATCTAGCCTTGTATTGTTTACTTTAAATAAACTAATTAGATAGAAGTACTTATTTAAGCTCTCGTAATCTCGTTTCTATCATAAGTCCGATAGTTATGTTAATTACTGGTAGCCGGGCCTGTCTCTAGTATGGTATGACATCCTTAATTTAGTAATGGTTCTCTCCGTCAATGACGTGAGAGCCTTATATATTATTATGTTCCTTCCAACAACCAACTATACTCCTAAAATCGATTAATGAAATTTACAAACACATGTGGCAGTCCGTGGATTCGAACACAGGACGCTCACACCTATATATAAGGGCTCCCCGGAGACCCCCGTGAGGGTCCCGGAGAAAGCATAACGCGACCCAAATATATAAAAAGTACATCCTAGGGTGAAACCCTTTACTTAGTTCCTAGGGAACGTCATTAAAAAAGGTAACCATTAGAAAAAGAAAGAAATTTTTTATGAGTAAAGATTAGAAACTGTGAATGTTGTCTTACTAAATCAACTAGCGCGCCGTTATACAAACCTTCCCTTGCACGCGTCCCCCAGCTGGTCACGCTGGGTTTATACGTCCTAGTGGTCGCGTCCCGTGCGACAGGTTGGACTAATTTTGTGCTCTCGGGATGTGCTACTTTTCATCTTTAGACGTTTCCTGCTGCCTCTTCTGGGAAGTACAGTATATGTTACTTTATAGTAAGGAGGCGTCATAGATATGTATGTGTATTGAGCATTTCCAGAGAGCTGACGACTTCCACGGGACGCGCCACATGCTACGACCATTATTATTATATGAATATTATTTTTATTTTCTGTACAGTATTTCTATCTTTTTCCTCTTTAAATATTCCCACCAAACAGGCACCTGCACTAGAACTAATAGAGTTTTCCCATGCTAGAATAAGATGGGCTATAGAAAAAATGAACAGAAGTAAGTCCCCGGGACCGGATGGGATACACCCAAGAATCATAAAGGAAGGAGGTGAGATGTTAGCCATTGCCATTGCTAGACGTAGCCATTGAAAATGTTATTTGAGGTATCGTTTAATACAGGACAAATCCCGATGGACTGGAGAGAGGCAAACATAACGGCTATATTTAAGAAGGGAAAGAGAAATAACCCAGGAAATTATAGACCAGTCAGTTTGACAAGTGTTGTGTGTAAACTAATGGAAACGGTAATTAGAGAAGGAATAATGGAGCATATGAAATCAAACCAACTTTTCAGTGGGAGACAGTTCGGATTCTTGCCGGGGAGGTCGACGGTACTACAGCTAATTAAGGTGGTAGATGATTGGATGCAAATTCTAGAGGATGTTGATGTTCCTCAGGGATCTGTGTTGGGACCACTACTGTTCGTTATATTTATCAACGACTTACCTGAAGTTATAACTAATGGAAGTGAGGTATACTGTACCTGTATGCGGATGACACTAAGCTGTATAGAAGAGTGAGGAGTAAGGAAGATGTGGGTTTGCTTCAAGGAGATGTGGAGGGCATGAAGGGATGGTCTGAGCATTGGTTAATGCCTTTTCATCCAAAAAAATGCAAGTACAGTAGGGGCTCACATAGAACGAGTCGCTTATAGAACGACCGACCTAAAATATTGTTCCAAAATTTTCGTTAGGAACGAATGTGATCATATAGAACGATTTCGCCATCAAAGTAGGGCAAATCCGAGGAGTTCTCATATAGAGCGCCGAAATATCGTACGCTCCTGACGGAAATTTACGCTTACAGTGAACATTGACCATATTGGGCCACCAAAATGCCGCGATCACATAGAACGAAATCACATAGAACGGCCTCGTTTATCGACCAATTTCTCGTTTTATGTGAGACCAATGCGGATTGGGACAAGCAAGATAGACAAGGTAGGATACAGTATGTATGAAGCGATGGAGGAAGTGAATGCAGAAAAGGATATAGGAGTAGTGATAGACAATAAGTTAAATTTCTCAGAACATTTAGCGGAAAAGATAAACAAAGCCAATAGAATTGTAGGGCTGATAAGGAGGACATTTGTGTCACTTGACGAAGAAATATTCAGGAATCTCTATACAGCGCTGGTTAGGCCGCACCTGGAATATGCGAACCAGGTGTGGGCTCCATATATGGTAAAGGATATAGAAGCAGTGGAGAAAGTGCAGAGGAGAGCTAGCAAGCTAGTACCAACATTGAAGAATGCGGGCTATGAGCAGAGGTTGAGGACACTGGGGCTTCCGACACTGGCATATAGGAGAAAGAGAGGGGATATGATAGAGACTTTTAAGATAGTGTCAGGAAAGTATGATGAGGATGTGTGTGAAGGTGTCTTCTTGATGCGGGAGGGAACAAGAACGAGAGGACACTAAAAGAAAATTACAAAGAAAGAAATAGGCTTGAGAAGGCAAAGAACTCATTTTGTGATAGGGTGTTAAATGAGTGGAATGCACTGCCCCAGTATGTAGTCGATTCCGAATCAATAAGGGAGTTTGAAAGTAATCTTGATAAAGCATGGGGAAGACAAGATTTGAAGTTTGATTATAAAGCAAAAATACAGAATAGTAAAAATGTTGCGTCTGCTACCGCCGCCGCCAACACCGTGAACGACCGCAGTAGTGCAAGTACTGGTACTGAGCTGGATACACAGGCCTAGTTTGCCTTTTTCCAGAGGATCTACTGTAAGAAACTAAGAATATTATTACTTTATGTTATGTAAGCCAGGTTAGTTAGAATGCCTCTATTTCAGCTTTTAGGCTTCGTTAGTTTTGGCTAGCAGACGCCAGTTTTAGGGATAGGCTAGGCCTTTGCCTATTTTCCATCAATGCTTTTATAAGCTCCGAAATTCAATATTCTTAATTCGAACTATCCATTCTTATAATTTTTTCAATTAATCGTTGATTCTATTCATCTCAACTTTTCTTGCTGATAGCCTAACTTTTTCTCTGAACGTCGCACTTCGATAACAAAATTTAATGGCGGTCTAGAGGCTATCACATTTTCTTTTATTTCTTATCGAAAATTCCAGATGCTTCGTATTTCATCCTTTTGATATTTTCGTGACATTGAGCGTTTTTCTTTACATTTTAATAAAGTTTTTACGAAATATTTTCCTTTTGCACTGTATATAAACAATTTATTAGACTTTTATGTCATACGTCTTCATAGTCTATGTACCTTCCAGGTTTTCTGTCTTGTTGCAGAGCGGATAAATGTTATTCTTTTATGATACTTTTGCCTGTAATTATTTTTTATATATGCCACCGTAGCCTCCCTTTTCAAAAATATGATTTTAAGCTATGAACCAACCTTCAGTTGGGCCCCTTTTTAGAGTCTCACTCTGGTCCTTTTTAGGTCGGGTAGTGTTAGACTGGGCTTAATTATATCTCCGGTCACTAGGAGATCCCTGTGTACTATTTGAAGTCCGGGGGGTAGCAGAGTATAGGCCTAGGTTGGGGGCCTCATTTGTATATCTTTTATTTGTGCCTACTCTGCCGGAGTTCTCTAGTTTATATCTACGAGGTTCCGGGTAATTTTACCTACCATTTTACTTTTACTACAAGGTGCTTTTGTCATACACCTCACCCCTTTCTTCCACTCGGAGTTTTTTCCGGTGGTACACTGTCATAGCCTTATCTCCGAGGCTCCAGAGTTAAGAACCTGTTCCCTCACCAGTTTTTATTAACTCCGGTTCTCAAACACCGAGTGCTACTATAGCTCCGAGTGCAATTATGTCAAAATTCATATTTTACTCTGGTTCACTACAGACAGTATCTCCGAGTACTCTAACCCTTAAAGAGAATACATACTCCGGTTTCCATATACCGAGTTATATACCACTCTAACTCCGGGTATTCAACAAAAGCGTCTTAACTCCGGTTCTCAAACACCGAGTTCTACCAACATACCGGTAACTCCGAGTATCCCTTAGCGAGAACATATCTCCGGTTCCTATATAACTTCTAACTCCGGGTATACAACAATAGTGACCACTCCGAGTCCCAGAAAACTCCGAGTAGTCTAATATTGTCAATTAACTCTGGTTCCCAGACACCGAGTTCTGTCAACCAACTCCGGGTATTCAAACAATATTAACTTATTTCCGGTTTCAGACACCGAGTTATACCAATAGACCTACCGAATTCTACTAGCACACTCCAGGTAGGCCTATTCAATTATTATTCAAGTTGGCAGTCCTAGATGACGAAGTTCAAATTGGTAATTAATAGAATCACCTTCAAGAACTTTTTACAATACTTGTATATGCTTAGCATATAGTACTAGAGATAACTCAATTTTAACAAAGTCCCGAGTAAAACTTCATTCACTCAGTATTACTGATAATGTTTATACTCATTCAGAGTGGGACAAAAGGTGCACTACACTTTCCAATCCTAAATTATGGTACAAGGTTGTAGGATTATTTCTACCTTTTATTAAGAACAGTATTTCAATACCATAGTTACCCTGTTCATTCATGCATAGCCATATAGGTTAGGAGGATTAATAATATAGCCATCCGGCTGGCTTAGTTGATAGAGTGCCTGATAACCATCTTGCAGGTCTCGCGTTTCAATCCCCTCTTAGATTGAAAAGTTTTCAGGGATATAGCCGGCGGTTACCATCTCCCCACAAGCAAGGGGGATGGTCAATGGTAGACTAAAGAAAGCCAAGCGCTAGTGAATCCTCGAAGGAGGAGAACGGGCGCTATATAAGTGGAACATGTCAATGTGGATAGCCCTATTGGTCGTAGTGACCATGCCTGTATAAGTTTTTTTTTTTTTTTTTTTTTTTTTTTTTTTTTTTTTTTTTTTAAAGAGACAATGAACGGAGGAAGGAAAAACACAGATAAAACAAAAAGGTCCATGTGCCTAAAGGCATCCTCCATTCATAAAATGTTTGTAACAACTGGATTTAAACATTTGTAGATTGTAAGTTTGTGGAAAGCAATTCGAGGGAAGTGAATTCCAAAGAGTAGTAGCTCTGGGGATAAATGAATTCTGATAAGCAGAAGTTCTGCATTGTGGAGGAGAAAGTGTAAATTCATGGGCGCTCTCAGCTGCCCTAGTTCTACGGGGAAAGATGTGGAGAGGCGGCACAATTGAAGCAAGTTCCTCGGAAACAATTACTGTGAAAATATCTGTAGAATAATGCAAGGGATGCAACGTTTCTTCGTATGGATAATGTAGGAAGGTCCTGTGTGATTGCAGGGTTATTGATTAATCTAATAGCTTTATTTTGAATTTTGTCCAACTGCCTCAATGCAACCACTCCACTTCCACCCCACAGAGGTGAACAGTAATCCATCTGAGAACGCACATGACTTTTATATATCACGGCCAACTGCTCGTCAGTGAAGAATTCTCGAACTCTGTACAGGAGTCCCAGTTTTTTAGAGGCATTCTTAGCAATGCTTCTAACATAATGTGTCCAGCTCAAGTTAGTAGTTAATGTTACACCGAGAATGTCAATACTAGGGGAAGTGGGAATATTTACATCATTAAAAAATATATGGGAGTCAGTGAGATTCTGTCGGTTAGAAAATTGAATGTACTTGGTTTTCTGTGCATTAAAGGAAACTAGATTCTTTTGTCCCCATCCATTAATTCTAGAAAGGTCCTGGTTCAGAGAAATTGCAGTGTTTATTTTTGAATTTATAAGATCGGGTTGGGTGAAAGAATTGGTAAATGTGAAGGAACTGTGGAGTGTTGAGTCATCTGCGTAGGAATGTATTGGATTATGAGTGGTAGATATGAGATCATTGATATGAATGAGGAACAGAATTGGGGCCAAAACTGATCCCTGGAGAACACCAGCATTTATTGAGTGAAATTGAGAATAAAGGCCATCTACCATTACACGTATTTTTCTGTTATGAAGATAAGAAGAAATTAGTGGAACTAATGATGCAAGGCCGTAGTGTGACATCTTCGACAATAAGGATTGATGCCAGACTCTTATCAAATGCCTTTGATATATCCAGTGCTATTGTATGTGTTTCACCATGTTGGTCTGTAGCTTGGTTGATTTGATGCGTAAGAAGGCAAAGCATGTCTGCAGTTGATCGACATCGTCTAAAACCATATTGCCTATCACTGATTAATTTATTATTCTCAAGATGCTTAATTATGTGATTATTTAATATAATTTCAAAGACTTTACCAAGAGTGGAAGTTATAGCTATTGGTCTGTAGTTTGATGGATCTGAAGAGGCACCTATTTTAGGAACTGGATGGATGTTTGCTTCTTTCCAGGGTACTGGGAAGCATGAGGTATGAGTACACAGACGGAAATTTTTTGCCAATACAGGAGCGAGCACCAAGGAGCAATTCTTAAGTACTATTGGAGGAATTTCATCTGGACCAGGAGCCTTATCTACCGAGAGATTCTGCAAAATAGTTTTGACATGTCTGGTGTGGATCTTAAGTGAGGGAATTTCAGGCGAATTAAAATTAAGTACAGGGACATCTTGATTTATTTCATCTAAGGTTGAGTTGGTGGAGAAAATATCCGCAAGAAGGTTAGCTTTACCTCGTGGGTCACTTACAATATTAAATATTAAAACAGAGAGGGATGATAGAAGCAATAACAAAATATACAGGTATGACAGAGCAGATTATGAGTTGCTGAGAAGGTGTCTCAACATTGACTGGGGGGGGAATACTTGAACGGTGAAGACGCTGAAGGAATGTGGAGGAAGTTTAGAGTCAAACTGGAGGATGTTATATCCAAATGTGTACCAGTAAGGGAATATAACGATAAAACAAAATTGAGGAAAAGAACGAACCCAGAATTACCAATGAAAAGAAAGCTGTGGACTTTGATAAGAAGAAAGAAACGATTATGGGATCGATTAAAAGTGTTAAAAAAGAACAGAGGGTCTAGTATAGAAGCTAAAGTAGTGGATTTGGAACGTAGACAGATAAACAATAAAATTAGGTGGGAGACAAGGAGGGGGGTAAAGGAAAGGGAGAGAGAGATTGCAAGAAATGTGAAGGATAATCCAAAAATATTCTGGAAGTACATTCAGGAAAAGTTAACAAGAAGAGTAGGGATCCCAGAGCTGGTAGGGGGGTTGGATGATGGGAGTAGAGCGGAGACGGATAAGGAGAAAGCAGAGGTGCTGTGGAAATACTTTGGGGGGGTACTAACAGTAGAGTCGGATGATGCAGTGCCAAATATTCCCATCAAACAGGCACCTGCACTAGAACTAATAGAGTTTTCCCATGCTAGAATAAGAAGGGCTATAGAAAAAATGAACAGAAGTAAGTCCCCGGGACCGGATGGGATACACCCAAGAATCATAAAGGAAGGAGGTGAGATGTTATTTGAGGTATCGTTTAATACAGGACAAATCCCGATGGACTGGAGAGAGGCGAACATTACAGCTATATTTAAGAAGGGAAAGAGAAATGACCCAGGAAATTATAGACCAGTCAGTTTGACAAGTGTTGTGTGTAAACTAATAGAAACGGTAATTAGAGAAGGAATAATGGAGCATATGAAATCAAACCAACTTTTCAGTGGGAGACAGTTCGGATTCTTGCCGGGGAGGTCGACGGTACTACAGCTAATTAAGGTGGTAGATGATTGGATGCAAATTCTAGAGGATGGTGATGTAATAGACGTGGTATGTTGTGATTTTATGAAGGCCTTCGATAAGGTCCCACATAAAAGGTTAATAGAGAAAGTTAGAAGCTATAATATAGGGGAGAAATGTGTGAAATGGATAGAAGCCTTCCTGAAAGATTGGAGACAGAGGGTGCTGGTGAATGGAATAGGCTCGGGGTGGAGGGAAATTGCAAGTGGGGTTCCTCAGGGATCTGTGTTGGGACCACTACTGTTCGTTATATTTATCAACGACTTACCTGAAGTTATAACTAATGGAAGTGAGGTATACCTGTATGCGGATGACACTAAGCTGTATAGAAGAGTGAGGAGTAAGGAAGATGTGGGTTTGCTTCAAGGAGATGTGGAGGGCATGAAGGGATGGTCTGAGCATTGGTTAATGCCTTTTCATCCAAAAAAATGCAAGTACATGCGGATTGGGACAAGCAAGATAGACAAGGTAGGATACAGTTTGTATGAAGCGATGGAGAAAATTAATGCAGAAAAGGATATAGGAGTAGTGATAGACAATAAGTTAAATTTCTCAGAACATTTAGCGGAAAAGATAAACAAAGCCAATAGAATTGTAGGGCTGATAAGGAGGACATTTGTGTCACTTGACGAAGAAATATTCAGGAATCTCTATACAGCGCTGGTTAGGCCGCACCTGGAATATGCGAACCAGGTGTGGGCTCCATATATGGTAAAGGATATAGAAGCAGTGGAGAAAGTGCAGAGGAGAGCTAGCAAGCTAGTACCAACGTTGAAGAACGCGGGCTATGAGCAGAGGTTGAGGACACTGGGGCTTCCGACACTGGCATATAGGAGAAAGAGAGGGGATATGATAGAGACTTTTAAGATAGTGTCAGGAAAGTATGATGAGGATGTGTGTGAAGGTATCTTCTTGATGCGAGAGGGAACAAGAACGAGAGGACACTCAAAGAAATTTTACAAAGAAAGAAATAGGCTTGAGAAGGCAAAGAACTCATTTTGTGATAGTGGTAAATGAGTGGAACGCACTACCCCAGTATGTAGTCGATTCCGAATCAATAAGGGAGTTTGAAAGTAATCTTGATAAAGCATGGGGAAGACAAGATTTGAAGTTTGATTATAAAGCAAAAATACAGAATAGTAAAAATGTTGCGTCTGCTACCGCCGCCGCCAACACCGTGAACGACCGCAGTAGTGCAAGTACTGGTACTGAGCTGGATACACAGGCCTAGTTTGCCTTTTTCCAGAGGATCTGTAAGAAACTGTAAGAAATAAGTACCCTGACGATTATTATTGTTATTATTATTATTAACTTTTATTCCCAAACAAAGGCGGTACAAAATTAAGAGATATTATCTATCTTTCCTTTGACCAAGTATATACAGTAGAACCTCGCTCTTTCGGACTAATTGGGAGAGACCCCTGTCCGAAAGTGTCAAAAGTCCGAAAGGGCCGAGTCCGAACTCACACTTCAGCCTTTCAGACAAATCCGAAAGGCTGAAATAATGTCCGAAGTTTATAAGTCCGAAACTCGGCTCTTTGGTCCGAATGCGATTTAATTTTTCTCAGCCTTTCAGACAAATCCGAAAGGCTGAAGCATGAGTCCAAAGTTAAATGTAGTCCGAAAAGTGTAGTCCGAAAGGGATGGAGGTATTTTCTCAGCCTTTCAGACAAATCCGAAAGGCTAAACCATGAGTCCGAATTGAAATGCTAGTCCGAAAGTCTGAGAATTCCGAAAGATTGAAGTCCGAAAGAGCGAGGTTCTACTGTACATGGACACGATTAACCGGTTGGTTCTCATCCATTTGTTTTACACAGATTTTACTGTTTTACCTACTATTAGTAGATAAAAAAAACATTATTTACAAAGAATCCCACATTATCACTCCTTCAATAAAGGATACTATGATATTGTCGTTCACGTATAACTACTAGTAGTAAATCAATAATTTTTATTCACAAAGATTCCCAGGTTACCATTCCTCCAATAAGGATACTATGGTATAATCAGTATCATTCAAGGCTAACGCTTGACTACTCAACTCGACAATAAACATTTCATATTTTAGGCTCCGGACCAACTCTCGAGTTGGTCAAGGACCCCAATGGAAATACGCCTAACGGCCTTATTGGGCTATCCTTAGTTAGAATTATGCAAAGCTGGTACATGTCATATTTGTAACTTACTATGTGGTACCAACTCTGTAAATTGCTAACTGAATAAATAATATTATTATTATTATTATTATTATTATTATTATTAACCCTCCAGCCCTGGCTATGTATTCCATATACAGTCGACGCTCGATTTAACGGACCCCGATACAACGGATTTCGGATTTAACGGACTCTGTCCGTAGCCGTACAATGGACCCAGCAACGGCCAAAGTCCGTTGCTCGAAAAAAAGTTGGAGCAAAGTCCGTTGCTCTATCTATTTATCTCTCTAATGCACCTACCTAAATCCCTTATACATTAACATAACTATGTCTTATTTGGACTTTTTGTAATCTTTGAATCATTTCTAATGTGATGGAATTGAAAAATATAATATCCTTCAAGCACATAGATAAATAATAAATAAGATAGTCAACAAAATATTTCAACTCTCCCTTCAGTGTGAGCAGAGACGGAAGATTTAAGTTTGATAGATTTTTTGTTTTGTTTTTTTCCCTCGATATACACTCTCTTTCTATCTATCTCTCTAATTCATCTACCTAAATCCCTTATACATTAACATAACTATGTCTTATTTGGACTTTTTGTAATCTTTGAATCATTTCTAATGCGATGGAATTGAAAAATATAATATCCTTCCAGCACATACAGTAGATAAACAATAAATAATATAGTCAAAAAAATCGTTCAACCCTGCCCTCCGTCTAGGCGCCGAGCTTCCGAGACGGGAGATTTACGTTTGATAGATTTTTGTTTTTTTTTGTTCCCACGGTATACACAAAATGATGGGGAAATATTATAACATGTTTTTAATTGACATTTGTGTCGTTTTTGCTGATTATGAGTTGGTGGAAAAAAATGTCTTTAATTCTATCATATCGGAAATGATTCACAGATTATATAGAGACCAAATAACATACACTTTTAAGTGTGTTCAATAGTTTTGCATTATCAATAGGGTGTAGCACAAGGCTTATCAACATTATCACAGTAACGGGGTCGGGGTTTAGGCCGGGACGGGGAGGGGAGGGAGTAGGCCTACAGAGGCGGGGATATCCTTCCTTTTTTTTTTTTTTCCCATGTGAAATTTATCATATCAATGACAAATAAGACCTTTATTATGGTTTCAGGGACAGTACAGCACAAGTGTCCCTCAATCACAAAAAAAAAAAAAAAAGGCGAAATACGAAGGCAATTTTCCAGCTACGGACTTTTTCCAGCAACGGACTCGGTCTCCCCCCTATTAGTCCGTTAAATCGAGCGTCGACTGTATATTCCAAAAACCCGGGGGTTTTGACCGAAAAACGTCTACGCCTAGGCTACCGTATCTTTGTTATTTTGACTGCTTCCGCATTCCCGCGCATCCCCAAGCGTAGATGTGTTTCGTACCTGTAGAATGGCGTTAAGTAGAGCTCTCTAAGTCCACTGGTTCAGTTGTGATGACTATTTCATTGGAGATCACTTTGTGGCAAAAACAGCCACTTTACACTACTTTTTGCTACTTAACCCGGGAGCTGCTGGGAGACTCTTAAGAGTTCCCCCGGCGGACTGCGGGGAGACTCTTAAGAGCAGAGCTTTTGAACGCGTACCAAAACCGCGCGTTTATAGCCAGGCGGCTGAAAATTGGTGTGGGTATAGTACTACATGTCAACTCTCGACACCACCCCGCCAAACGCTCGCCCCGCACTCGTGCAAGCACCACCGCGCCAGTAACCACGCACTAGTCATGGAGCCCACACGTCCCTCACGCTCGCTCCCTGATGACACAACCAGCCCTCCTTCTGGTGGTGTTAGCCGCCGTGGAAGGCAGAGGGTGGCTGCTAAAGACGCTAGCTACCAGTACGACACGCCCTACAGCTCGGAGGACGAAACACCAGCACCCAAAGCACGAAAAACACGTGCAAGCACGACAAAGGTACAGAGGTCATTGGTGTTTCTGGACACTGCCACCACGACCCAGGCCACTGCAACAACCACTACCACCACCACTGCCACCCCTGCCACCGGTACCAGCGACGCAGGAGGCCGCCCTAGGGCTGCAGAACCTGCGGGGCCAGGAAAAATTAAAGGCACGGGCGTAGGGAAGAGAACCCGTACGCCAGCCACATTGCCCCTACCACCACCACCAGCCACCCCTGGCCCGGCTGCCCCTGCTGCCCCTGCCGCCCCTGCTGCCCCTGCCACCCCTGCCGCCCCTGCTGCTCCTGCCCCTGCCCAAGGAAAAGGGAAGGGGAAGGGGAAGGGGAAAGGGAGAGGGAAAGTGACTGCTGGCCCTGCTGGCCCTGGTGTCCCTGCCGGCCCTGCTGCCCCTGTTGCCCCTGCTGCCCCTGCCGCCCCTGCTGCCCCTGCCCAAGGAACATAGAGAAGGGCGACAGGCACCACCATCATCTTGCCATCAAGGCCACGCACCACTGCTGCCCCTGCCGCCGCCCCTGCCGCCGCCCCTGCCACCGCCTCTGCTGTCCCTGTCCATAAGACTCCCGCACGTGCTAAAGTGACCCGGAAAACTCTGACACCATCAAAGTATGCCGCCCTGCTGTTTGATGGTGATTCGCAGGGCATTGGCAGCCCGGGTTTCGACGACGAAGCCCTAGCACGGGACCAAGGGTGGGGGGATTTGGGAGTGGACAGTGGGAGTGAGTCCGACGTCGGTGACGAGAATGAGGAAGGGCATCGTCTGTCAAGTGAAGAGGAGGGTGATGATGATGCAGTGCTGTATCGCGACCATGGAAGCGATATTTCAGACGATGAAGGCGACGCAGACGACATTCCGATCCCTGGGCTGCCTTCGTTCAATTGGTCTGACGGGGTCAATTTTGTACCTGACGTGCCCCAGTTCAATCCTGGGACGTCAGGAACAACTGACGACTGGCCCTGTGACGATCAAGCGAACGAAAGCGACTTCTTCCTCGCTTTTTTCGATATGGAGGTAATGACGTACATCGTTGCCCAAACAAAGTGGGTCTTTGGCAGATTGGACGTCCTTTCTCCAAAAGCGAGAATACGAGGCTGGGTGGATACGACTGTGGAAGAATTTATGACAGTCTTTGCCTTGTTGTTCCTCATGCCTCTGATCAAGAAGCATGTGTTGCAACACTATTGGAAGCACGACCCTCTCATCGCCACCCCAACTTTCAATAAGTTCATGACTCGTGACAGATTTTTGTTGCTGCTAAGATTTATGCACTTTGCAGACAACGAAAATCCTAACAGGATTGACAGGATATGGAAAGTTCGGGATGTGTTCACCATGTTGTTGGAGAGGTATAGGAAATACTTTTACCCCTTCCTCAATTTGGTAATTGATGAGTCGCTTGTGCTCTTCAAAGGACGTCTTGTTTTCAAGCAGTATATCCCCTTGAAAAGGCATAGGTTCGGAATCAAGCTCTTCGTTTTGTGTGACTGCGAAACTGGAATAGTGCTCGACATGATCGTGTACACACGCACTGACATTGACATACCGAAAGCCGCTGCCAATGACCCCATGGGCATGTCAGGTGCCATCGTCAGGAAAATGTTGGCACCTTACCTGGGCAAAGGCCACATCATCTACACTGACAACTGGTATACTTCTCCTGCTCTCTGCCAGTTTCTTCATGACAACCAAACGGGGTCATGTGGGACTGTCAGAAAGACAAGAAAGTTTATGCCAAAGTTCACAGGTAATGTCATTCCTCTCACAGATGCCTCCTCCAGTGACACACCTTCAGAAGACGACCTGGCCCAGGAACACCGCGAGAGGCATGTGCGAAGAAGGCGACGAAAGGGGCAGAAATTCAAGCAGCTCGAGAAGTGTGGGAAACTGATAGCCCTGAAGTGGAAGGATAAGCGAGACGTCCACCTGCTTTCCACCGTCCACACAGGTGCCCAGATGGATTCTGGCAAAATCCACTACCGAACCAGGAAGACCATCTACAAGCCCGACATGGTAGTGGACTACACTAAGAACATGCGCCTGGTGGACAAGTCTGACTGTCAGCTGTCAGGCGTTGAGTGTCTGAGGAAGACTGTGAAGTGGTATCACAAGCTCTTCCTCCACCTAGTTGATATCACGATGCTCAACGCCTACAACTTGTGGTTGGTGAAGAAGGATATGTCCCCAAACCAGAAGCTGAAATTCCGGGAGTTCGTGTACAACGTCTCATACCAACTCCTGGAGAAGTATGGCACCACCACTCACAGACGTACGGCATGGCGTGGGGATCACGTTCCTGACCGTATCCAGCTGGGTGTCGAAAGACACTACCCAATCAACACCGAGATGCTTGGCACTCGTCGCAGGCAGGCGCAGTGCACCGTCTGCAGCACCAGTGTCAGGAAACCCCATGTCACCAAAAGAGTCACCTCAATGTGCGCCGAGTGCAAAGTTCCACTCTGCCTGGGTGACTGCTTCAGGGACTACCACACTTTCAAGAATTATTGAGTGTCGCCCCCTGCCCTGCCCTGCTCTGGACTCGCCCCGTGCCCTGCCCTGGACTCGTCCCCTGCCCTGCCCTGCCCTGCCCTGCCCTGCCCTGCCCTGCCCTGGACTCGCGCCCTACCTTACCTGACCTGACCTAATTGATCACGCTACCTCATAATGTAACATATATATTATATAATGTATAAGTTCCAAAGATGTCCCTGTGATATAGCTTTTACATTATATAATTGTATGTTTCATTATTTAGTTTATAAGTTTCAAAGATTTACATGTAATATGCCTTATTTTTTAGTATATCAATATATATGTTTGTTATTAGCCTAAGTAATGTGTATATAATTATTTTCTTACCTCAAATGAATTGTACAAAAATAAATATGTTTCAATAAATCCTGTCAAACCTACTAAGATAATAAAATAAAACAATAAACAAAATAAAAATAAACAAGGTCATGTCATTGTATTCTTACAATATGATATATTCTATGAATATTTCATATTGTTTGAATACAATGGCATGATCTTGTAAAAAAAAAAATTTATCAAAAATTTTCTAGACAATATAAAACCTTCCCCATAACCCCCTCCTGGATTCGATCCCACTACCCTACCACACTTTGAGTTTTCCAGTCCGCGACCTTACCAACCATGCCACAGGAGCTCATATCAAATATCACTCAAAACTTCGTGTCTACAATCGAAATGACAATATAAAACAAAAAATGAATTATCCCACCAATTTACATTTGTAAATTGATGGGATTATCAATTATATCATACCAAGGTTTATAAAAGTTTGTCTCTGTCAAGAATTAGTAATTATATAAATTTATTCTGTCAAAAATTGCCCAAACACTCAGCAAAATTGCCCCTCTCAGTGTGACTCCACTCATTTTCACACGGTCAAGCGGTGACCCTTGCCGCTCCTTGATGCTCCAGCTACAGCAGCTCTGTCTGGGAACAAAATTGGTATAAATACAATAATGGATAAAATACTCTTCACAAATACATTTGTATTGTATAATATTGTAAATAAAAATTAATAATAACTGTGTGGGTGTCGAAAATTGCTCAACCAGCTTTCTTATGTCTCGCCTACGCGCGTATATTGGATTAAACAGTCATGACGGTCATACAAATAATTGCAGTAGGTCTCGAATATACATTTATATTGCATATTACTTGGAAATAAATAAGTATAAGTTTCTCTGGTGGCAATCTACCCTTTCGCAAGTGTAAGGAGACACCAGTCTATATTTAGCCCTCTATCACAAAAGGCAATCTGCCTGTGTTTACTGACCACCCTCGTTGGTGGTCTATAATATAGTCTTTATTTACAGTCAATGGCCTACATGTTTCTGTGGTACTTCACATGTGTCTAAAATGCAATGTCTGCTTGCATAAAAATGCAATTCTGAAGTCCATTTATACGTACGACATACGCATGTCTCAGTTTCTCTCTCTCTCTCTCCATTCCTGACTCATGTTATTGTAGAACTCTTGGTGGCAACGAACACCAGACACCTGGTAGACATAAGGTTCAAAATACCAAGACATCCATACGCCTCGGGCGCCTCCACAATTATCACAAAGCTGGCTATCTATCTGGAGATCTGCCTGCCTTCCTTCTCTCCACGACTCACTCACTCCCTCCCTCCCTCCCTCCCTCCCTCCCTCCCTCCCTCCCTGCTAGCCTCCCTCCTACCCAGCCACCCCCACCCACCCTTTCAGGCTTCCGTCTGCTAGAAACACATTCACAATTTGCGTAAATATCGCATCAATTGGTCTATATGCGGTATATTCCTTGTTATATGGGACGCCTACATACGTACACGTCTTTATTATAGCATGACAGTGCTCTAAATACAAGATTTACGTGATATTTATGGCGTAACACACCCTCTCCCCCTTTCATTCCCAGCACAACTCACTCACACCTTGGTTCACGCATAGAAACACAACACCGGTCAACATGGGTTCAGAGCGGGAAGATCATGTCTCTCACAACTTTTGGAACACTATGACAAAATTCTTAAAGCGCTAGAAGAAAAGAAAAACGTGGATGTCATTTACACCGATTTTGCTAAGGCATTTGATAAATGTGACCATGGTATAATAGCCCACAAACTGAAAGCAAAAGGTATAACTGGGAAAATCGGACGGTGGATATACAATTTCCTCGTAAACCGAAAACAATCTGTAGCAGTAAACCAAGTCACTTCTGAGCCTTCGGATGTCAAAAGCTCAGTGCCCCAAGGAACAGTGCTAGCGCCCCTTCTGTTCCTCATACTAATTTGCGACATAGATACTAACACCAGACACAGTACGGTGTCGTCTTTTGCTGATGACACAAAATTAAGCAAGATAGTAAACACACAAGAGGACACGGGCCGACTGCAGGAAGACATGAATGTAGTGTTCCAGTGGACCAGGGAAAACAACATGCAATTCAATGAGGAAAAATTCCAATTAATACGGTACAGAGATAATAATGGTGTTAAAGAAATTACAAATTACTTAACAGAATCTAACCACATAATAGAACGGAAAGACAGTGTGAAAGACCTTGGGGTATTAATGTCTGAAAATATGGGTTTCAAAGTACATAACCAGGTCAAAGTGGCGGCTGCGAAACGTCTAACGGGTTGGATTCTGCGTACTTTTAAAACACGCGGTGAATTGCCTATGATAACGCTCTTCAAATCTCTAGTGCTACCGCGGCTTGAATACTTTAGCGTATTAACATCCCCATACAAAGCAGGTGAAATAAATGACGTAGAGAGTGTACAAAGACATTTCACTTCGCATATAAGTTCGATAAAACATCTACACTATTGGAGCGTTTAAGAGCACTGAATCTGTACTCACTGGAACGTAGAAGAGAACGTTACCTAATAATATACACATGGAAAATCGCAGAGGGTTTAGTACCAAACCTACATACTCCGATAGTCATGAAATTCAGTGATAGGAGAGGCTGGGAATGCGAAATCCCCGGATGAATAACAGGGGTGCTATGGGCTCTCTGCGAGAGGGCTGGTTATCACACAGAGGCCCACGTCTCTTCAACAAACTCCCACGGCGAGTAAGAGACATGAGGGACATCTCGTTAGACAACTTCAAGAGAGCCCTAGATGTCGAACTGCAAAAAGTGCCAGACGAGCCCATCCTCGCAAGGGAGCGAGCTGTCGCTTCAAACAGTCTACTGCACCAAATCACCACCATCAATCTCTTCCGTAGTTACATACCTAGCAGATGACAAACTCCGTGGAGATTCGACAGTACCCTGAGAGTCGTCTAGAAGGTGACTCGACTCTTCAACTTCCATCTTTGAGACCAGAGAACGCGTTTCTTCCACTAAGTCTGGCCTATTATGGGAAGATCCCGCCGAAGCCGGGACCTCCCCATGCTGCCATGTTAAATCTGGGATAGAAGATGGTACATCGGCATCCCAGTGGACGTCAGCCACCACTTGAGTCACAAAAGGATGTGCTCCGTCCTGCCATGGCTGTGAGTATCGCCATACACCTTGGCTGTGGCTGACGCTTGCAAGCTTGGTATACTCTCCAAATGGGAGCCCTCACCCGAGCACCCTAGAGGTTTATAGTTTCTGTAAGATACTACTAAAATTGAGGCTGACACACGTGACTGGTAGAAAAGCATGAATATCAGGTGATGAAATGTCCGCCGGGGCATCCTCCACCACATTCGCTGACTCCACCCCCGACCTGTCAGATTGGACGTTAGACTTGGTGGGGGTAGAGGCAGAAAGCGGGGTACCAGGCTCCGGCGATAGCCATGAGTCCTTTCGCACCGGAGGATCCCTTTGTGGATGATTGAAACTAATGACTTTAGTACTAGTAAGGTCTTTAGGTCCCCCACTCTCTTCCTTTTCTTCTTCTTTGAAGGTGAAGCAGAGTGGCCCGAAGCTGTCACCTGCTTCCTCAGGGGTGACCTTGATGTGGATCTCGTCGCCGTTGCCGATGGTGAGCGAGGCCTCTTAGATTTGCCGGGGGAGGATGTGGCAACCTGTCCCCGCCCAGACTCTGAGGTCTTACGTGCACGTATCTTACACTGAGGGTGGGGGGGGGGGGGGGGGCATGTTTGATAATTAGAAGCTCCCAAAGCTCAAGGTTATCACATTGCAATGCTTTATGTGCTACATTCGTTGAATAAGTAGCGAGAAGTTGGTTCACTTCTTGCAAAGCCACCGCCGCAGTGTTATCCTTTTGAATTAAAACTTTAACACTTAAAGAGGTTACAAATAGTGCAATTCTTTGTCACTTATATTCCCCCGTTACTGATCTCTGCATTTAACACATTTAATGCAAAGCTTGTGAGCAAAATTAGGGAGACCTGAGCATAACGGCGTTGAACATACAGCAATGAGGGGTTCAAGTGCCGACATGGCAGAGACTGGGGGAAATCTACCCCACCCCCGGGATCTACCTGATCACCTGGCGCAACGCCGGTACTCCGCCCTGGAAAGAGAAAATTTCCAGGAATTAATGCTCATAAGGTTACCCCAAAAAGGTACACCTTTAGTTTCATATTAAAGATTTCAGCATATCTTTACCTGTCCGAAAGATTTAAGCATATCTTCTGAATCGTCATAAAGATGAAGCATATCTTATAAAGATGAAGTCCGTCAAGTATCCCTTTATACTTGAACACTAGTAAGATTCAGGCATCTTTTATCCCATAAAAAATCTAAGCCTATCTTAATCTCTAATCGACTTCTCCCAGAAGCCCTCATAGATCGTCGTCTTGAAGGCCGTGATACCATTTGTATCAATCAATCGTTTGGCAAACCATAGTGAATTGCAAATTCGTTAATATAACCACCCGAAGGTACAACCGCCGGGTTTTATGTTCAATGTCAAACCAATTGTACCTGCCCCAGACCTCTTTGTAATAAGGTCGCCGGGAGGGCAAGACCAAACAAACAAACAGCATTGTTTTTAATGGCGTTGAAAAGCCGAGAAAACCATAACCAACAGGTGTCAGCATGATCCCCTGGATAAATGTGTGGAGCCCACTACGCTGGGAATAACACAGGAAGCCTGCTCCCAGGCTCGTAAGGTTACCCCAAAAAGGTACACAAACATGTGTCACAAAACCGCTGGTCAACGAACCGTAGCCCTCAGCCACTACTTTTCGTTTTCCTTTAGTTTCAAATTAAAGATTTCAGCATATCTTTACCTGTCCAAAAGATTTACACATATCTTCTGAATCGTCAGAAAGATGAAGCATATCTTTAACCCTTATTTAGCGGGGTCGGACTTAAGTCCGATACGAGAAAATTGGACTAAATGGCGGGGTCGGACTTAAGTCCGTGGGCGTATTCCCGCCCTAATTTAGGTGGAAAGCGAAACTTGGTGGTCAGGCGGTGTACTACAAGGGCCCACCCACACATCCCCACTGCGTGACCGTGACTAAGTGACCCTCAAGCAGCCATAATGGAAGGTCAAGATTTGCCCGTGTTCGATTCGGTGGCCGCCATCCCTAGTGCGTCGCGCCACCCTACTAACCACGCCCGGCTTACCACCCAGGAACTAGATATCATGCTGAACTCTTCAGAACTTTCTATAAGCTGTTGGATGAAACCGTCGAAGGTCTGGGTGAGAGTTTGGTAGTGTGGATGACTCGGAAGACGCAAATAACCCGATCATAGGCTTTCACCCCAAGCATAATTTGCGTGGGGTGGATGTTGTGGTTGATATTGGACAGACCCTTGAGCAAATTGGAGACGTTCCTGACGAAGAACATACTGGTGGGGTGTTGGTAAGTACAATTTATATTTTATAATTGCTTGAAAATGTGATTGCAAGCATTTTATCACCTTACGAGCGGCTGGTGGAGTATATTTCACTGTGCCGCCCAGCGGGTTTTTTTTTTTACCCTAAATAGGGTTGTTCCGTGCTCTTTTTCATGCATAAACAAGACCCAGAGCGTAATACAAGTATGTATCCTGAAAGTGCGTAATTGAGCTTTCCAATGACACCCGAACCATCCTTTTACGATCACTGGTTGTCTTTCAACGATCGTAAAACACGAGTGAAAAAACCCTAAAATACGGTAATTTCCTTATATAATTCCCTGTGTGGCGAGCGGTCTTGAGGTAATTTATGCTCCTAATCACCGCTCCGCTCTCTCTCAGAGCACATTACGTCCTCAAAATTGCACTCTACAAGAAATTTCCTTTGCATTTTATAGCGTATTATTTTTAGGCCGTTCGGTAAATTCTTACGGTAATACAAACAACGAAAGATTGAATATTTGTGCTTGGCATTATATGATTGTGGGGAACAGATGTAGGCCTACCGTATATATTATGTTTTCATATATATGATACATGTGTAACATTTATATTATCACGACTCTCTCTCTCTCTCTCTCTCTGTCTCACTCTCTTTGTTTGTACTCCTTTGTACTCTCTTTGTCTGATGTAGGCCAGGGCACGCCCCTACTAATCTCTTCCCTCTCAGGGGAAATCACACCTAGCAGATGTTTTTGACTTCCCCTCTCTCTCTGTCTCTTCTCTGGGTCTACCTATACTGCATTTGATATGAAATTGGTTGAGAGTTTGATTGCACGCATTTTACAGCGTATTACTTCCAGGCGTTCGGTAACTTTCCCACCATCACCAGGGTGTTATGGTACATTTCTCACGATAATACAAGCAACAACGAAGCTTGCAAAGATGTGGTCTACAATATACCTTTTTATAATTGCATGTGACCTTGTAATTGCTTGAAAGTTTGATTGCAAGCATTTTATAGCGTATTATTTTCAGGCGTTCAATAAATTTGATAAATATATCAAAATACGTCCTGTGGGACTATGAAATAGCTATTATTGGACAAGGACAATATTTTGTTCATCCCTCCACTGGAACATCAACAACAATGTCAACAACGTATCACCGTCGGCAATCGTAAGATTCAGAGTCGTAAAGATTCCAGGACGAGCTCAATAGAAAATGAATGAATGAAATGAATGAGTGTGCAGTACTGCCAATACGTATAGCGACTTTCGCTAAATCTAGAGACCTTTACTTCGATCTAGCAGCAATGACTTACACTAGCGGTTTTGTTTTGAAATTTCAGAACAATTTCGAAGTGATATTATATGGATTTTATTCAATTCATATTTCTAGTGGTATTTATCATGTCTTACATCTAACAATATATGCTAGCGGATTTAACTTCAATTGGTAACCCTCCCGCTCGAGTCGGCTCCAAGAAAATCGATAATGGTGGCACTTTAGTAAACAGGTGATAAACAAAACCGCATGCGGATCGGTTTGGTGTATCGGTATTATGGTAAGTTGGCTACCTACTATTGTTTATACGATATAGTAAGTAATGATAAGTAAATTAGTATATATTATATATAAAACAAAAACAAAATTCCTGCAAAGCAAGCGAAACAGAGAGAGAGAGAGAGAGAGAATGCAGAAATTTAACTGAAGAAAGAGTGAAAAAGATATAATAATACAGAAATATTACAAGCAAATAAATGAAATAGAGGGATTAGTTAGAGAAAATAATAATGAGAAATACATAATACGGATGAGGAAGAGGGGAAGCGAGCGAGCCAGAGAGAGAGAGAGAGAGAGAGAGAGAGAGAGAGAGAGAGAGATACAGGAGTGAGAGAGATTAGAGAAAATAGAGAGATTGCAAGCATTTTATAGCGTATTATTTGCAGGCGTTCAGTACATTTCTTACGGTAATACAAACAATGAAAGATTGAATATTTGTGCTTGGCATTATATGATTGTGGGGAACAAATGTACGCCTACCGTATATATTATTTTTTCATATATATGATACATATGTAACATTGTTATATTATCACGACACTCTCTCTCTTGTCTCTTCCTCTCTGGGTCTACCTATAGCCTACATTTATAATACATTTATAATACATTATAGTACATTTCTTACGGTAATACAAACAACCAAACAACGAAAGATTGAATATTTGTGCTGCACATCCCTCATACGAAATACCATTCCCACCGTATAGAGAGACTACAGAAACTGAACTGAAGAAAGAATGAAAAAGATATAATAATACAGAAATATTACATGCAAATAAATGAAATAGAGGGATTAGTTAGAGAAAATAATAATGAGAAATACATAATTATACGGATGAGGAAGAGAGAAAGGGATCACAAGAGAGGGAAAGCGAGCGAGCCAGAGAGACAGAATGACAGACAGGAGGAGTGAGAGAGATTAGAGAAAATAATAATGAGAATTACATATATGGATGAGGAAGAGAGAGAGAGACAGAGCGCGCGAGAGAGGGAAAGCGAGCGAGCCAGAGAGAGAGAGAGAGAGAGAGACAGACAGACAGACAGACAGGAGTGAGAGAGAGAGAAAGAAAGAGAGAGAGAGAGAGAATACAGAAATAAGGAGAAATAAGAGAAAAATAAGACCGATTACCGAAGGAATAGTAGACGCGCGAGAGGCCGAAGTCAGGCCAAAGCGAACGCAACCGAACGCGCCCGGGAAATAGACCAAAAATTACCTCCTCTTCCTCACCTCTTTCCACCCTCCACACTCATTCATAACATCCATTCATAGACTTATATGGGGAGACGAAGAGTTGCTCTTTCCAAAAATGATAGTTTCGTTCGCATTGGAGCCATAGTAACGGCGCTAGGGCGAGTGAAATTGAGCGAATATTTCGGGATTATGCCCGCTGAGCGGTACAGTGTAAAATACCTTACCACCCGCTAAATAAGGGTTAAAAAAGATGAAGTCGTTCAAGTATCTCTTTACACTTGAAACACTAGTACGATTCAGGCATCTTTTATCCCATAAAAGTCTAAGCCTATCTAAATCTCTAATCCGACTAGTTTCATATTAACCCTCCAGCCCCGGGGGCTATAGCTTACGACTGTGCTCCGGTACCGGGTGTTTTGACGATCTTTGGCCTATGTTAACTACTCTGTAAGTCAATGAATATGTCATGTAATGTTGTGAATAAAAAAGAATAATGTTCCACAAACCTTCCTCTGTCGAATGGCGTTGAGTAGAGGTCTCTAGCCCCTCTGGTTGCATAATGGTGAGCGCGGGAAGACGAGTGCTTTTCGGCGGCAAATTCTTCCCGCGTTCGGACGCGTCGCCCCGGCCATGGCTACGACGCACCTAGCCGCTCGCCGCGCCAAAGTATTTATCTCCCTTAGACGATTTTAGTGTTTGATATTGAGAATGTGATGTTTATTTGATATTTTCTAGTTATTTTGAGGCCAATTATATAAAATATGTTTATTAGGGTATCACTGTCACTGATATTGCTAATTTTCACTCGATACCGTACATTTTATTAGTAATTCTATCTATCTATTGCCTGACGCCGTGAACCCCGAAGGGGTGGCCACGAACGAACCGCCCCCATGCACCTCTGTCCCCAGTCAGTCGACGCCCCTCCCCCCAACCAGCACCACCTTCGTTCATGTACTTCCTCACTCCATCCTTCCACCTCATATTCGGTCTACCTCTCCCCCTCTGTCCCTCCACCTCGCTCTCATACACCCTCTTAGTCATTCTCGCTTTCCATACGTTCCACATGGCCGAACCATCTCAAGTTGTTCCTTTTCACACTTTCCAGCACATCTACCTCCACACCACACCTCCTTCTTACTTCCTCATTAGTCTGTCTATCCCTCCATGTAACTCCGCACGCACTCCTTAAGTAATTCATTTCCACTGCTCTCACTCTGGCCTGAGTCTCTCAACCATCGTCCATGCTTCGCTTCCGTAGTCAGTGTCGGGATTACCACACTGTCATGCAAGGACTTCTTCACTTCCATACTGACCACCCTATTTTTTGTTACTGCTTTTAGCGTTCCTACAACCCTCTTCCCCTGTTGTACCCTCTCCCGCACCTCTTCATCCATAGTCCCATCTTTACTCAACACACTGCCCAGATACTTAAAAGAGTTGACGATCTCCATAGCCTGACCGTTCAGCTTCACCTCACACTCTGTGACTTCACCCCTTTCGAAGACCATAACCTTGCTCTTCCCCGTATTTACCTTCAAATTCCGTTTTTCGCACACTGTTCAAACTCATTACCACCAGACCCTGCAACTCCCATTCATTATCACTCATCAGAACTGTATCATCCGCAAACAGCAGTATAGGTAGCTTCCACTCAATTCCCTCCCTTTTCAGCGATACACCAACATCCACTGCTCTTGATAGTATTTCTTTCATAACTCCATCCATATATACAGTAAACAACCACGGGGACATCACACACCCCTGTTTCAAACCAACATTCAGGTCAAAGAACTCGCTCTGCTCACTCTAATTAGTAATTGAGGTAGCTTATTGTTGTATTAGGCACTGATTATTCGTTATCACAGGTGTTTATTATACTTTGGCCATCAAATATTAGGTCTTGTGTCACTTTCACTTTGACAAATATGCTTTAGAGAGTGTCACTGTCACTGATAATGCTCATTTTCACTCGATACCGTACATTTTATTAGTAATTGAGGTAGGTTATTGTTGTATTAGGCACTGATTATTCGTTATCACAGGTGTTTATTATACTTTGGCCATCAAATATTAGGTCTTGTGTCACTTTCACTTTGACAAATATGCTTTAGAGAGTGTCACTGTCACTGATAATGCTCATTTTCACTCGATACCGTACATTTTATTAGTAATTGAGGTAGGTTATTGTTGTATTAGGCACTGATTATTCGTTATCACAGGTGTTTATTATACTTTGGCCATCAAATATTAGGTCTTGTGTCACTTTCACTTTGACAAATATGCTTTAGAGAGTGTCACTGTCACTGATAATGCTCATTTTCACTCGATACCGTACATTTTATTAGTAATTGAGGTAGGTTATTGTTGTATTAGGCACTGATTATTCGTTATCACAGGTGTTTATTATACTTTGGCCATCAAATATTAGGTCTTGTGTCACTTTCACTTAGTTATATGATTTGTAAACGTTTTATATACAATTTATTGTGTCTTTTTTCACTGATTTCTATATTTCTATAGGTTCTAATCATATGAATGTCACTTGGTATATACATATGTGTCACTTTCACATATTATTATGGTGTAATTGTATTTGTATCAATGTTCTCATAATACATGACTTTTGTATTACAATACATTGGTTTTCTTCCACTTTTTGCCTATATATAATTATAGTGTACATATTGTCATTTTATTTGGCAATTTCAGTATGATTATTAGAACTCCAGCTTGGAGTGGTAATCAAAGAAGCAATCTACAGCACAGAGTGCCACCTTGCACTCCACACACTCCAGGGTTGACTTTTTACCTGACCTCGGCTTCACCCTGCTGTTGTAGCAGACATGGCACCGCTTCTGCTGTGTTCTTCCGGATTCATTCTGAGGCAGGGAACCAAGCCTGTGCCTAATCAAGTATTGAGCAGACTGCAAGCGGTCAATAACGGCGGGCCCAGGATGTGCCACTGCCCTCTGTGGCATAGCATACTTCTCCAGGAGCTCCGTCAACACCTGCTTTTGGAACCTCCGCAGGCTATTGAACTTCATGGGTGTGTTCACATTCCGAAGCTTGTATATGTTGTAGGCATTCAGAACTGACATGTCCACCATATGCAGAAAGAACTTTTTGTACCATCTGCACGAGGTACGCAGGCAGTCAATGAAGCCTATCTGCATGTCGAACTTGTCCACCAGCCTCATGTTGATGTTGTAGTCCAGGACAGCATCGGGCTTGGTCACCCTGGCCTGGGTGCGGCGATCCACCTTGCCAGTCTCCACCATTTCCCCCTTGTGGATGGTGGTCAGGAGGTTGACCTTCCGCTGGTCGTGCCAGTGGATAGCCAGAATGGGCCCCGACTTCTTCTTGAACACATCACCTTTTTTGGTCTTTGGAGGGAAAGGTGGCATGCCCTTCCTTTTCCCTCGTACTGTGCCTACAGTCCCCGTCTTGCGCTCATGCAGGTACTGTGAGAGAGTGGGGGACGTGTAATAATTGTCCGTGTAGAGGACGTGATTCTTATGAAAGTAGCGGTCCATCATGGCTTGCACCACTGCTCCGCCAAAGCCAATGAGGGGGTCCACAAGCAAGTCCCCTTCCTTCCCGCTGTAGACCAGGAAGTCCAGGACATAGCCAGTTTGGCAGTCGCACAGCACAAAGAATTTTATGCCAAAGCGATGTCTTTTTGAGGGGATGTACTGCCGGAAGCTGAGTTTTCCCCGGAACAGCACAAGAGACTCGTCAATGACGACCTTGCGGAAGGGCTTGAAGTAGGAGGTGAAGCGTTCTCGCATCATCTCATACAACGTCCTAATCTTCCACAGCTTGTCTGGGAGGTGGACGTCAAGGTTGGTGACAAGATGGAGCGCTGCGAGGATATCAAGGTACCGGTCGCGAGACATATATTTCCCGAAGGCAGGGGTGGATATCAGATCATTGGTGATCCAATAGTCAGGCAACCTATGCTTCTTGACATGAGGCATTAGCATGGTGAGTGCCAGGAACACCATGAACTCTTTATGAGTCACTGGGGTCCACTGCCTCATGTGGCCCTTGGTCACCTTTCCCAAAAAGTGGACCTGGAATTGGTGCTGCTTATTTGTCTCTTTGACAACATAGCCTACCACCTCCTCATCAAAGAAGGCCTCAAACAGTTCGTGTGGTGGAGCATTGGGGCCTGCAGGAAAATTGGGGGTAACGCCTGAACCCTCCAGTACCTCATCAAAAGCTGGCACATCAGGGTTGTATGCATCCTCATCAACTACGTCTTGCCACTGAAAAACGTAGAATGGGTCTTGTCTACGCTGACGAGGAGCTCCAGCTGGTGGCCCAGCACGCCCACGGCCAACTCGGGAGGCGCGCGCCCTAGGGCGGCGGCCAGGGCGGTGGGCAGCACGACGGGCAGCACGACGCCGGGCCAAGCGGATGGGTCGAGGGTCGTCGATGTCCATATAGTCATCGTCAGAGTGGTCATCTTGCCCTGACGGTGGACCTATGTAATCATGGCCAGAGTCTTGAGAGAGGTGCCCTTCATCATCAGTGGCCCCCACATAATCTGGCGGGGAACCAGTGATGCGTGGGCGGCGTGCGGGTGGACGAGGTGGGGAAGGAGTGGCAGGTGAGGCTGTGTCCCCCCGAGGTCCCGGGCTCCTTGGCCTGCGACGAGTGACAGAAAGCAATGTTTCACTGTCACTAGGCCCAGGTATTGGTGATGCGAGCTCAAAGACTTCTTCAGGAAGACATGTTGAAGGCGGGAGAGGTGGGGAGGACCGTGGGGAAAGTTGCGGGACGTATGGCTGGGGCCGGCCGGGGTGGACGCCGCGGGAGCCTCGAACAAAACTCTCTTACTTTTCTTAATTTTCTTGGTATATTTCCTACATTTCCCCTTTTCGGCAGAAGTATGTCTCCTGTCGGGGGACCTAGGAGGCAAATAGGCCGAAAGTGTGGGGTCCTCAACCCTTGGCAATGGTGGGGGTGGTGGGGAAGAATGCGGGGCATCCGGGTCATCTTGGGTGGCGTGGGTAGATAAGGGAGACAATGGCGGACGAGAAGGGTCACCACGCTGACCCTCACTCACAGCCTCATCCTCACCAAGTAGTTTTGCTTGTTCCCTAGCTGCCGCGGCCGCCTTCTCAAGTATTTTCTGCTTATACAAATGTAGCTTGAAAGGCGATTTACCTGGGGAAGGGCTTGGCGTCGTGTCACTTAAGCGAAATTTGGTGAGTGACCTTGAACTCTCCCACTCGCTCACTCTCTCAAGTTCACTGTCTTTAGGTAAACCAGCTTCCTCAACAACTGGTACATCACCTTCATCACTCTCATCACTGTCATGTTCTCTCGCAAATCCCAGGAATTGCTCTTCTTTATCACTCTCATGGCCATAATCACTCGACTTATAATTACTGGAGTCGTCACTGACTTCATCATCAACATTATGCTTGGCATCAGCTCGCTCATAAAGTCTCAATGTCGTCTCAATACCTCCGGGAGATAACACATTTAGGCGATGGCGTCGGGGTAAGGCGCGACGAACAAGCAAGGGCGTCGTAGGAAGCACGGTATCGGACACAGCGGAATCACTATTTGGCGTACTGTCCATGATGGCGTCGGGGTAGATACTGTTGCTGTGGCGGAGTTTACGCCTGGTGGCGCCACCTACCGTCCCACGATACCGAAAATGTACGCGCGGCATTCGAAAGCACGCATGCAAGCAATGGGCGTTCAAGAGCCCTTCCGGGTTGCGCGGGCCGAGGTTGTTATGGGCGTTCAAGAGCCCATCCGGGTTGGAGGGGTTAAAGACTTCAGCATATCTTTACCTGTCCAAAAGATTTAAGCATATCTTCTGAATCCTCATAAAGATGAAGCATATCTTTATTCAAGATGAGGTCTTTCAAGTATCCCTTTACACTTGAAACCCTAGTAAGATTCAGGCATCTTTTTATCCCATAAAAAGTCTAAGCCTATCGAAATCTCTAATCCGGCTTCGCCCAGAAGCCCTCATAGATCGCCGTCTAGCCTGTCTCAAAATCTAGATCTGACTTCTCCCGAAGCCTTCATAGATCGCCGTAAGTTGAAGGCGGCGATACTTGAATGTATTCCCCAATTGTCTGGTCAACTACACAGAATTGTAAATTCGTTAATCCCACCCACCAAGGTGCAACCGCCGGGTGTGAAATTAATTTTAACGTTAACCCCAATAGGTCCTAACCTCACTTTTTTGCAAAAGATCGCCGGGGAGGAAATATCAACAAACAGCCTAGTTTTAAAATGGCTTTGCAAAAAACGGGGAAAAACTAAACTCAACCAGTGGCCGCTTGAACACTTAGTTAAATGGGTATAGCCATCCCGCCGGGAAAACACAGTAAGCCTGAACACAGGCACCACCACAGAGACGCAGTTCTGGAGAGCCTCAAGCCACCACTCGCCGGGGAAAACAAGCCTTTTTTAACCACGCATGATTAAAACTCGGCAACCAGCCAGGTTTTCATGGTGTAACCGAGAAAACCCGCCGGAAAAGGCAACCCAACCCGCCCAGATTCAATCTGAACGCACCAAATAGACCGTGGAGTTAGCCAAAGCACAACTAACCCAGGACACACAAATAGTCTGTGGAAATAGCCAATACACAACTAAACCAGGACACATAAATAGTCCGTGGAATTAGCCAATACACAACTAAACCAGGACACACATGACACAGTACATATTTATAAAATAAATCAATAACACTTGTACATGTGGCAAAGCTACGAGAGGCTGGCTAGGCCTAAGCAGACGGAATAATATGTAAACATGTCGTAATATAAACAAAAAGCACTGAAACATATCACAACAGGAACCACCGTCAACACACCAATGTAGCACAAAATTCCCGGTAAAGGAAATAACTGACTCGGGACCCAGAAAAAACTTCACTATGTGAAGAAAAATACGCTGGGAACGCCAGAGAAAAGAAAAAGCTACTTCATCAGAAAGATAAGAAGAAGCCTAATAACGCGAAGAGAAAGCCGCCTACATCACAAGCTAGCTAACCGCGCAAACGTTTCCACGCATCCACAACAGGACCACGAAGGAACACCCAAAATACACTGCACTGCGGGCAACCCGCCCAGGTCACTCCTGCTACGCATATCCTAACCTTACTCGATACATCCCGGAGTAAACAAATGAGAAAAAACTGACTAGGGACGCAGCAAATGCGGAACCAGCGGAGCGTGGGGAGGCACGTCCGGGTAGGTTGAGCGCAGAGCAGAGAAGGAAGAATGACGCCTGAGTTAGCGTCTGGTCAAAGATCCACACAAGTACATCCACGAATATATGGAAAGCTTATGAATAGTTATATTTTGTTTTTGTTTTTTATTTGTTACGAAGTTTTTTTCGTAGTGAGAACCCAATTTCATAATGACTGAACCATGAGTGAGGTTGCGTGCGCTCATGATGAAGGTTCCTCAATTTTTTATGCTCTGCGCGGTAGATTCAAACTACGGTAAATGAGTGTTTGAAGAGGGTGCCTTATGTAATAGGCATAATCGTCAATGATGGAGGGGCCACTAATAAATACAGTATGAATACCCAATTCTGGAAAGAGTAAAGACATACGCATGCATGAGAACATTTAGTATAGCATGGAGAGTGTGATACACAATAATGATAAGTGACCAGCACTTAACCCTTTCACGCTTTTATGACGCAGAGGTTGCCAGATTAGCAATAATAAATAGAGTTCTCTCACTCTTATAATTACCTCTCCAAAATTAGTTTTCTGCCCACAGCTAACTCAAAGACAACTGCAGAGGTTGAAGTAACTAAACTAAAGGTTTATAAATACCCCTGATGGTAACAAAGGCTTTAAAGTATTCCCAATAATCTCAAAATCGCGTCATATGCGTGAAAGGGTTAATTATATCCTGAGAGAATGAGGTATGAGGCATAGACATACCGAAGTACAATGAAAGAGACTTAATATTAGAATAAGGCAATTTCTTAACCTAGGTAGGAAAACATAGAAAAATGTAAACTTAAGAGTAGATTAACCCCGTAATCCTAGGTAATGAATGCATGTACTTCATAATATAGGTTTGACTCCTGTAAGGAGATAAAGAAAACCTAATATTTAGTAGTGGCCCCGTAATCATTGACGAACATGCCTATTACATAAGGCATCCTCTTCAAACACTAATCCGCCGTAGTTTGAATCTACCGCGCAGAGCATTTAAAACTGAGGAGCCTTCATCATGAGCGCACGCGACCTCACTCATGGCTTCAGTCATTATGAATTGGGTTCTCACTACGAAAAAACTTCGTAAAATATAAAAACAAAAAGAAAATAAGAATAACTATCTAATAAGCTTTCCATCATATCGTGGATGTACTTGTGTGGATTTCTGACCAGACGCTGATTCAGGCGTCATTCCTCCTTCACTGACATATCAAGTAAACCAAAATCCTTAATACATCAACGAATGGGAAGGGGACGGTCGGGAGGGCCCCAGTCGTCAATGATTACGGGGCCACTACTAAATATTAGGTTTTCTTTATCTCCTTACAGGAGTCAAACCTATAATTTATTAGTGGCCCCTCCATCATTGACGAACATGCCTGATTTCTAAGACTGGAGGGGGACATTCGTAATCATATCATAACTCTATAAAAGCAGATAATAAAAACAACCACATAGTATTCTTACTTTTGAAAAATATATTTAAATATGGCGTAGACCAAAAATATACAAGAAAAAGGGGTTCAGGCAGGTGCGTGCTTCAAAGAAGCCTGCCTGACAAAAATGGGTAACCCTGAAGATTCTGAACACAGATCTGTAGTTACAAAGGCACCCCACTCAACGAGTGGTGACAAAAATAACAAGTTATAAGTTTATATGTGCACATAATAAACCCCAAAATAATCGTGGAGAGAAATTGCAAAGGATCTCCACTGTTCTAATATTAGACTGCTTTCGCAGCTAAAACTACTATAACAACTCCGTTGTTTTGTACTAACATTGTACTAGCACAATTTCTCACTGAGAAATTTTCATATCACATTAACCTTAAATTATATCACAGCTCTCATACTCCGGCGGGGTCTAGGGTGTCCTATGTCAACTGACTGCACCCCCCCCCCCCCCCCTTCTCGTGAAAATAAACAAAAGTGACTGCAGGGCCACCTAGACCCTCTGCCTTAAAGCTATACATGGTAAGGAAGGTTTGTCTAGAGCAACTGATAAGTATCTAGACAAAAACGTATGATTAGACGCCCACAACTGAGTGGACGCGATATCTTCTACTGAAAAAATTTTCCAGGAAACGTAAAGAGGCTGCCCATTTGCGTAAATCGTGGGCCCTACCCACAACGCCGGGATTACTCTCTTTAATGACTTCGACCAGAAGAGAGGCTAATCGTCGTTTAAGTAAGCGTTTACCCGTACTTGCTACCCATAAAGCACCTTGGGGGTTAAGAGGAGCTACTCTCAAATATTTGGTTAGAGCTTGCACTGGACATAGATTATGATGCACCTTTCCCCTTTTTAACGCCGGCACCGTGAACTCAGAAAACACGTGTGCACTGTGCTCATTCTTGGCTACAAAACCTGGGGAAGGTGCAATGTAAATACATTCATTAAGTCTGCCAAACCTAAGGCAATTAGGTGTGTTGCTCATCGCCGCCAGCTCAGACACTCTGTTCCCGGTGGCCAAAGCCATAAGGAAAACCGCCTTTTTTAAGAGTAATGCAAAGTCTGCAGTATTTTGGTACAGACGAGAGTGAAGTAAAGACAAAGCTTTGTCGAGAGACCAAGTAGGCATGAGCTGACGGGGAGGTGGGCGAAGTTTAAAACAAGCTCTCATAAAACCTGTTTCCTCCGCCACCGGTATGGAGAGACCTGTAAGGTCTAAAAAGGGCACTCTAATCGCAGTTAAGTGATTTTTTAATGTTACCACAGATAAATGTTTCTGCTCAAACAGATAATTTAAATAATTGAAAACTAAAGCCACTGACGGCACATTCTGTTCCGTTCTGATGATCCAGGAAGTAAAGGCTTGCCAATGTGAGTGATACTGTCGTTTCGTAGACTGAGTATATTGATTGATTAATTTATTGGTCACATCTCTACCGTATGGTGCTAGCCACTTGGCCTCCTGAATGTCCATAATGCAAAAGTCAGCGAGGTCGCTAGGTTGCCAATCGTGTCTAAGTGGAAATACCCGACCGGGAGCAATACCGGGTCCGGGCACCACGTTTTCAATTGCTGGTACCACAACTGCGCCGGCCACAGGGGCGCGATTAGCGAGACTAAGCCTCGATAATCTCGTAGTTTGTTCACTACGTGGCACATTAGTGACGCATCTGGCGGTGGAAACAGATAGATGGAGCTCCATCTGTTCCAGTCTGTCACTAGGGCGTCTGGCCCCCCTGCCGGCGGGTGAGGTATAGAGGGAGTTTGTGAGTCTCCTCGGACGCAAATAGATCCACTTGTGGATGGGAGAGCTCTGCAATCATTAGGTTGAAAATGGGTTGCTTGAGCTCCCATTCTACTGTCGTGCTCTGTCTCCGGGACAGAGCGTTTGCCCAGACGTTCGCTATGCCTGAGAGATAAGATGCGTGAAGATAAATGTCTAGTCTGTTGGCGAGAGTAAAAATCTCTTCCGACACGTTTAGCAACCCCCTTGACCTCGTTGATCCTTGTTTCTGAATACAGTGAACTGCATTCAGATTGTCCATTCTGAAGGCCACCGACTTGCCCCGTAGCGCCGGGCCGTGAGCCTGAAGGAAATACAAGGGGACTAGTAATTCTTTGACATTGATGTGAGAGATTTCTAAGTGGGACCAAAGCCCCTGACCCTGGTGCCCCTGATTTGACTGAAATCCCCACCCTATTGTGCCTGACGTATCCGTGTCTACCCATACCGTTGGTGGAGGAGAGGTCCATGACATTATTGAGTGCAACGTTTCCCTCCTTGCCCAGACCGCTAGCAAGGTGTGGATTAATTTCGGGATGGGTCATAATTTTCCCGCCGGTAAGAGCGGGAAATATTTGTTGCCTTCCAATATTAATCGTTTTACTTTCAACCGGCCCAACTTGACAGTTAGTTGAATCCAGTTGAGAGAGCCTATCAGAGACTCCCAGACCCTCCGCGTCGTAGTCAGACTGTGAAGAAACATGAACAGTTTCCTGCGAAACCTGTTGCGATTGTCCACACTCTGACTCAGAGTGAGAGCGGCCGTGTCCCAGACCAGCCCTATCCACTGAATTACTCGTGAGGGAACAAGGTTTGACTTTACCAGATTTACCTTGAAGCCTAGAGTTTTGACATGATTTAAAATAATATTGACATGTTTGACGCATAATTGTTGTGTCTCTGCCACCACCAGCCAGTCGTCTAGGTACCACAACACTCTGATCCCCTGTTTTAACAATGGCATCAGGGCTTGCCTGACTAATTTCGTGAATAATCGAGGTGCTAGGTTCAAGCCGAACGGCATCCTTTGAAAAACAAAATTTTGGTGCCTGATCCTTAAGGCCAAAAACCTTTGAAATCTTTTGTTGACCGAGACGTGCCAATAGGCGTCTGTCAGGTCTAGTGAACACATCCAACCTCCCGGCGGAAGTGTTAGCCTGGTTTGGTGTACTGTTAACATTCTGAAAGATTCGTTGTGAATGTGAAGGTTCAGATAAGACAGGTCTACGACCGGCCTCATCTGAACACTGTCCCTTTTTGGAACCAAAAATAGTTTGGACGTGAATACAGGGTAATTTGGGGGGACCGGGATGATGACATTCTTGGCAATCATTTCCTGGACCAGTGACTCCACCTCTAAAGAAACAAAATTCGCCGTTGTCGGCTGACGTAAGCGAGGTCGCCGGAGCCACTGCCAAGTGATGCCTTTGCGTGCCACCATCCGTGCCCAAGTGTTTAATGGCCATGCTTGGTGACACGTTCGGAACGACCCAGTTAGCAGACAAGGGTTCGCCGGCTGTACTACCCTCGGGTCCTCCGGCCTTAAGGTTGGCACCGGGAGTGAGAGAGACTTTATTTTTTTGATGGTGGGGTTGGTGGTGCTGGACGCTTTGCCGGCTGGCTGGTGTTGGCCGAAGACTGGCGCTGACCTGGCTTATGCTGGCCGCGTCCTCTCTGACCTGAAAACCTACCCTGTCTATGCCTGTACTGACCTTGGGGGGAGTGGGAGGACTTAGGCAGAAGAAAAGGTTTAGATCCCCCTGGCTGAGCTTTAGCGGTTGGCCTGGGTTTGGGGAAGTTAAATGCAGGTTTCTTAGAAGGGGTGGGACTGTGCTTAACGGCCTGTGCCATATTGAACACCGTTCGCCACACTTCAGGGGACATTAAAGAGGGAGTAAGCACTGGTGACATGATCACCTGATTCGCAATGCGATCAGGTAGCTTGCGAACTAAAGACATTCTGAGATCTTGTCTTGCTCGTACCGCCTCAAGCAAGGCGGTGCGTATGTCACCCAAGGATTGGATCGACGACTGGAGGAGCAGTCGCCGGGAAAATTCAACCGATCTTCTGGCATCCGCGTCTGCGATTGCCTGAGTGGACCGCAGTAAAGACTTAGCCACCTGTTGAGACACTATGTACTGAGAGAACAGGCGAAAAGCTTTCCCCCTTAGCCTAAATTCTCTGTCTAGGTGAGTAGGGGTAGGGGTAGTGAAAGGGTCTTTTAGCTCACAAAGATTAATCTTAGGGGCAGCTAGGAAAGAAAACAAAGCTGACGGGACTCCGCCGGCAGAACCTACCGGCATGGAGAACCATGAATGAGTATCCTGAGGGATCTGGTGGGAAGATTTAGAAGTAAATGTGGTTGCAAAGTTTTGAGCCTCTATCTCCCAATCTACCCAAGGTCCTGGACCCAACTGCCCCACCTTCAAAACTGGATTAGCTGCTTCGTCTGTGACGGTCTGTAAATCAAGTTCAGGAGTGAGAGCTGACAGAGTCTTAATATCATTAAACCCATCCAGCTTAGACCAGTCTGAAAATAGTTTCGAAGCTGAGGCAGGGGGTAAATCTGGCTTAGTAGCATACACAAAATAGTCTTGGTGATAATAACTAGGTATAGCCTTGATGTTTACGTCCAGTACATTTCCCAAATTATCCAGGGCCCTTAATTTCTTTGATTTATTGCCCTGGATGACCCACTCACGCGGTACCGGGAGTTCCCCTGACAAGGTAGGTTGGGCGAGCTCTGGGTTAGTGGGGGTCAAAAGGACCCATGACTCGTCTGGTCCATAAAGCAAGGGCATAGCCACCTTTCTGAGAGGCGCCTTGTCTAGAGGGGGTGGATTGACATCCGTGATGACCCTGACATTTGAAGTTGTCAATGCCGCCGTAGCAGGCTTAGTAACCACTGATGGTGACAGAGTGGGTGGGTTAGGGATCTTAGATAAAGCAATCGAAGTCATCAGAGGCCGTACCGTAGAACTTGTCATGGGAGCCCCCAAGTCCATTGTGGGGTTTTCCTGTTGTTGGCCAAAAAATTTAGATAAAGCATCAGTAAGTAGCCCATTAATTTCTTGCGCAGTAACAAATTGGTTAGATGATGAACTTACAGGTGAATCATTAATATCCTGCGCGGCGTCTAAGCCTGAGCCTGACTCTTGCCCTTCCATCTCCGAAATTATTGAAACCTCGTCTTTCTCCTCCTGATCCTCCTGAGAAGACCCCGCCGAAGCTGGGGTACCTTGTTGCCAAGATAAGTCAGGAATAGAGGATGGGATCGCCGCGTCCCTGTGGACATCAGCTACTGTGTGACTCGTTTGAGTCGGACGTGGGTGGTCAGACCCTGGCTGAGCAAACCGCCAAACACCGAGGCCCTGGCCTACACTCTCTTGGGAGTCTGAAACATTCTCAATTATTGAACCCCCTGAACTTTCCAATTCCAGGGTTAAAATATTAATAGGTAAATCCTCTTTAGGGACAGGCACCGCACTGGACCCTTGAGACCTAACACAAACTTTGTCTGGGGTAGAGGTACGATGAGAGGCACTAGAAGCTGGTGAATGTAGGGAGGACTTTCGTTTCTGGGAATCCTTTTTGGAGGATTTATGGCTACGGTGTGACCAAGAACTACTCCTAGATTTGGAGGATTCATCGCCGTGACCACTGGTGGAACTTTCCGTCCTACTCTTCTTACTCGCTGGTGAAGAGGCAAGACTAGAAGACTGGCGTCTGAGAGGTGACCTAGACCGAGATCTCGCCCGAGACGAGGAGGCGGACGCCGGGGGTGTAGGCTCTCTTGGACGTTTTGGTGTAGTAGCAGAAGATACAGAACCCTGACCAGTCTCCGCCGGCTTATGACTCGTGACTCTAGAGGAACGTTTAGGGGGAGGGTGTTCAAATAGCAATCTATCCCAAAGAGGGACGTTGTCACATTGAAGTGATTTATGCGCAACAATCGTAGTGTAGGCTGCCATCTGTTGCCGTACTTCTCTTAAAGCTACTGCTGCGGTCTTATCATTGTCGCAAAGGACCTTGACAGCTAATTGGGAGCAAAAAGAACAATTGCGCATTACCCAGAGACCCCTTGAACGGTCTAGACATTTAACACACCTTATGCAAAGGGTATGCGCAAAAATAGGGATACCGGCACAAGCAGGGGTAGTGCATAAAGCAAAGACTGGGGCTGAGGTAGCCATGACAGAGACTGGTGGGGAAAACTACCGCCGGGTCTGTATTGGTCCGCCGGAGCCCAGCTCTGGAAAAAAAGAAAATTTCCAGGAATTATTGCTCATAAGGTTAACCCAACATGTTCGCATACAAGTGTTAATAACCCACCGGATAACGAGATGTAATGACACAACGATCACAGCTCGCTACGCGGCGGGGTTCAGAATATCTAAACAAATCTTTTTGACGAAAGTGAAGAATACCCTCTGACATAATATAATTGTCCAGCATGGCGATTATAGTCTTTCTGGTGGTGACTGTCTTAAGATTCAATTTTTGGAACAAAAACAACCCCCCATAAAGACGCTGGCCCTTGAAATATTTTAGTAGAATAACACAGGGCAGGCTGACACGAGATCTGATTTCTAACGAATTGTCACAAAAAGATCGCCGTAAGGTTGAAGGCGGCGATACCTAATTGTATCACTAAATTAAGTGGTTAAATCGAAATTGAATTTGTAAATTCCTTATTTCTTCCACCTAGGAGCACCCCCCGGGTGAGAAAAAACGATGTTAACCCTAATTGAACCTTCAATCGCCGTAAGTATAAAGGCGGCGATACATATAGCATCACTTAAAATGGATTGGTTAAAGAACTAAATGACTTAGTTGTTCATCCCACCCTACCAAGGTACACCCGCCGGGTGAGATGTCAAAAAGTTAACCCCATAAGTTCCTGTCCCCACTTCTTTGTAAAAGATCGCCGGGGAGGAAAGCCCTTAACAACAGCTAGGTTTTTCATGTGGTTTTGTAAAACCTGGTAGAAAAACTACATAACGTATGTTCGCATGAACAACGTTTTATAGATGGGTACAGCCATTTCCGCCGGGAATCAAAGGGTGCCTGAAACCAGGTACCAACATAGACGCAGTCCTGGAGAGCCACAGACACCTCATCGCCGGGGACACCAGCCTGTGTTAAAACCACGTGTGGCCCAACACGGCTCTCGGCCGGGTTTTTTTCATGGTGAAACCGAGAAAAAACCCGCCGGAAGGAAACCCACCCCGATCAGACACCATCTGAACGTACAACGGACACGAAGGAAGCCACGCACGACTAACCTAAGTCCACACAATAATCCGTGGAATTAGCCAATACACAACTAAACCAGGAAACAAACATAGTCCGAGGAATTAGCCAATACACAACTAAAACCCGGATACACATGGCACAGTATGGCATATTTATAAATAATAAACAATAACACTTGTACATGTGGCAAAGCTACGAGCGGCTGGCTAGGCCTAAGTAGACGGCATAATAAAAGTTGAAATATACACCAAACACTGGAAATATCACAACAGGAACCACCGCCAACACACCACTGTAGCAAATACTTCCGGCAAAGGGAAGACTGACACGGGACCCAGAAAAAAACTTCACTAAGTGAAGAAAAATACAAAGGGAACGTCAGTAAGCAAAGCATACCTCATCAGAAAGATAAAAGGCAGCAATAACTAACGCGTAATGAAAGCCGCCTGCAACACAAGCTAACTAACTGTGAAAAAGTTCACATGTCCACAACAGGACCACGAGGGAACATCCGAAATAGATGCCCCAAACACACTCAAAATACACTGCACTGCGGGCAACCAGCCCAGGACACTCCTGCTACACATATCCTAACCTTACTCGATACATCCCGGAGTAAACAAATGAGAAAAAACTCACTAGGGACGCAGCAAATGCGGAATCAGCGGAGCGTGGGGAGACACGTCCGGGCAGGCTGAGCGCAGAGCAGAGAAGGAGGAATGACGCCTGAATCAGCGTCTGGTCAGAAATCCACACAAGTACATCCACGATATGATGGAAAGCTTATTAGATAGTTATTCTTATTTTCTTTTTGTTTTTATTTTTTACGAAGTTTTTTCGTAGTGAGAACCCAATTCATAATGACTGAAGCCATGAGTGAGGTCGCGTGCGCTCATGATGAAGGCTCCTCAGTTTTAAATGCTCTGCGCGGTAGATTCAAACTACGGCGGATTAGTGTTTGAAGAGGATGCCTTATGTAATAGGCATGTTCGTCAATGATGGAGGGGCCACTAATAAATTGCCCCCCTCCCCCTCCCCAAAAATGGAAAGGAAATGATAGGAGGAGGAACACAAACTGAAGGAACAGTACAGGTAATACCCCTAGTGAACACTTTGACCCAACGCAACACAAGGACGACCCGGTCTGCCCGTGGACATGGACAGATAGGAGACAAACCTGTTGTGGGAAGACCACAGCCCTGTGTTGGCAATGTCAGTTAGTGAATGATTGTTCAAAAAACGAAACGTAGCAGCATACGATCGTATGTCGTGAGCCGACCCTTGAATGTTAGGATTGCTGGCACGAATAACCCGACACGGGCGAAGTCCCACAGCACGTTTTTCGAGTCTCCTACCGGTCTTTAGTGCCACCCACAGCGCCTACATACATATGCAAAGCTTTCACCGGGCATAGCGTATGATGAACACGTCCTCGTTTTAAAGCCGGCACTGTAGTATTTATTTCTAAATCTGTTATGCTACTACAGTACTTACTCCAATTTTGCATGTTCTGATTTTGCGAAACACCAATTTTGCGACCGAGACCCCACTAACCAATTTTTGATGAAAACCTAATTTTGCGATGTAACTCTACTTTTGCGGGTGGCGCCGTAAGAAAGTGGGGCTCTCCGCACTAGTTTTCGGGGGGGAGAGGTGGCGGGGCCACCCAAGCCTCGGACACCCTCCCTCCATCCCCGCAAGCCCAGCCATCTTTCGAGTCTAGGTCACGGCCACGGCCGTTGGCACCCCATGCTTCAGCCTTCGGTCTGCCTCCAACCTCGGTAACAAAGATTCATCCCCTCCTCCCTGGATACCAACCACTAACGACACAGGCTTAGCAAGCGCTGCAGGAGACTTTGCCTGGGGACAGCTTGGTTTAATATGTCCGGTCTGTTTACACCCATAACACCTAACAACACTGGAATCAGGTCGGGCTGAATTTGGTGATTTTGGTCTGTCTCCACCGTTGTTATTACGTGTGGGACCAGGGCCACTTTTACTGTACCCTCCGCTTCCACCTGCTCGGTACTTCTCGTCACGTGCAGTCGTGGGGGGGGGGGGGGGGGGGCATATCTGGCACGATCAGTAAAACCCTTGGTTGCCAACACTCGATCGTCAGCCCATACGGCAGCATCAGACAGCTTGCCGGGGCGCTTCTCACGGATCTCTTGGCAAATCTCTTTGTCGACATTGTTGGAAAAGTGTTCTAGCAGGAAAAGCTCAAGTGCCTCATTTAAATTGGTTACATTTTCACTCAAAAGCCAACGAGACAAACAATCACGGAGGTACTTAGCAAACTCAACATGAGTATGATTAGGCTTCTTCCTTGCATTACGAAATTTAAGGCGATAGGCTTCTGGTCTGAGTTCATAAGCCTTAAGGATAGCCTGCTTTAAATTATCATACTCTGCTAAGTCCTCTGCTGACATCCTATCATATGCCTCGAGCGCTTTTCCCTTGAGAACATTTGCCACCAATGCCGCCCAGCGTTCCCGTGGTTTCTTTTCAAATCGCTGGAACCATTCAGTGACTTTTTCCTCATCAAAAGCGGGAACGAGCTTCAGGCTACGAGACAACTTTAACTCGCTAGATTCCTCCCTGTGTACCGTGCCCACTTGTCCCCTTGTGTACCTACCCCCGTCTACCTCAACTTTGGTTCTTTGTAACTCCATTGTCATTCTCTGTGTTTCTAACCTCTCCTGCATCTCTCTCTTCTCTTTTCTCCTGCCTTTCTCTCTCTTCTCTTTTCTCCTGCATTTCCAATTTCTTCAATTCTAGTTGTACTAGAGCATCACTCGATAGCCCTACCGGGGCAAAATTAGGGGGTGGTGTAGGAACATAAGCGGGACGGTAACATGGCTGAATCGTAGAAAGTCCGGCTGGGATAAATGGGCGGGGGTGGGGGGGGGAGATGTAACCTGGTTCTGTGCTGCCCAGCTTGCGGCAGGAGTAGAGTGTAAAGGATAAAAATGGGGTTGAGTAAGTTGGGGCACACTAGAGGGCACGTCAGGCAACAACGGGGGATTAAGAGTAGGACAGGTAAACTGGGAAGACGTTATGCTCTCATTAAAAGGACTGGTTGTGTGCGGCGGAGAGCATGCAGGTATCTCATTAAAAGGACTGGGTGTGCGCGGCAGAGAGCGTGCAGGTGTGATATAGCCTCCTGCCGGCACAGTTGTTGACTCGACCTCCTCTTGAACGTCATAATAATACTGCCATATATTATAGGTTTGACTCCTGTAAGGAGATAAAGAAAACCTAATATTTAGTAGTGGCCCCGTAATCATTGACGAACATGCCTATTACATAAGGCATCCTCTTCAAACACTAATCCGCCGTAGTTTGAATCTACCGCGCAGAGCATTTAAAAACTGAGGAGCCTTCATCATGAGCGCACGCGACCTCACTCATGGCTTCAGTCATTATGAATTGGGTTCTCACTACGAAAAAACTTCGTAAAAAATAAAAACAAAAAGAAAATAAGAATAACTATCCAATAAGCTTTCCATCATATCGTGGATGTACTTGTGTGGATTTCTGACCAGACGCTGAATCAGGCGTCATTCCTCCTTCACTGACATATCAAGTAAACCAAAATCCTTAATACATCAACGAATGGGAAGGGGACGGTCGGGAGGGCCCCAGTCGTCAATGATTACGGGGCCACTACTAAATATTAGGTTTTCTTTATCTCCTTACAGGAGTCAAACCTATAATTTATTAGTGGCCCCTCCATCATTGACGAACATGCCTGATATCTAAGACTGGAGGGGGACATTCGTAATCATATCATAACTCTAGAAAAGCAGATAATAAAAACAACCACATAGTATTCTTACTTTTGAAAAATGTATTTAATACGGCGTAGGCCGGAAATATACAAGAAAAAGGGGGTTCAGGCAGGTGCGTGCTTCAAAGAAGCCTGCCCGACAAAAATAGGTAACCCTGAAGATTCTGAACACAGATCTGTAGTTACAAAAGGCACCCCACTCAACGAGTGGTGACAAAAATAATAAGTTATAAGTTTATATGTGCACATCATAAACCCCAAAATACATGTGGAGATCAATTGCTAATGAACTCCATTGAACTAATGTTACCTTGCTTTCGCAGCTAAAACTACTATAACAACACCGTTGTTTTGTACTAAACTTTGTACTAGCACAAATTCTCGCAGAGAAATTTTCATATCACATTTTAACCTTAAATTGTATCACAGCTCTCATACTCCGGCGGGGTCTAGGGTGTCCTATGTCAACTGACTGCACCCCCCCCCCCCCCCCTTCCTTGAAAATAAACATAAGTGACTGCAGGGCCACCTAGACCCTCTGCCTTAAAGCTATACATGGTAAGGAAGGTTTGTCTAGAGCAACTGACAAGTATCTAGAGAGAAACGTATGATTAGACGCCCACAACTGTGTGGACGCAATATCTTCAACTGAAAAGTTTTTCAGGAAACGTAAAGAGGCCGCCCACTTGCGTAAATCGTGGGCCCTACCCACAACGCCGGGATTACTCTCTTTAATGACTTCTACCAGAAGAGAGGCTAATCGCCGTTTAAGTAAGCGTTTACCCGTACTCGCTACCCATAAAGCACCTTGGGGGTTATGAGGAGCTATTCTCAAATATTTGGTTAGAGCTTGCACTGGACATAAATTATGATGCACCTTTCCCCTTTTTAACGCCGGCACCGTGAACTCAGAAAACACGTGTGCACTATGCTCATTCTTGGCTACAAACGCCGGGGAGGGTGCAATGGAAATTGAATCATTAAGTCTACCAAACCTAAGACAATTAGGTGTGTTGCTCATCGCCGCCAGCTCAGACACTCTGTTTCCGGTGGCCAAAGCCAAAAGGAAAACTGCCTTCTTTAAGATTAAAGCAAAGTCTGCAGTATTTTGATACAGACGAGAATGAAGTAAAGACTATAGGTTTGACTCCTGTAAGGAGATAAAGAAAACCTAATATTTAGTAGTGGCCCCGTAATCATTGACGAACATGCCTATTACATAAGGCATCCTCTTCAAACACTAATCCGCCGTAGTTTGAATCTACCGCGCAGAGCATTTAAAAACTGAGGAGCCTTCATCATGAGCGCACGCGACCTCACTCATGGCTTCAGTCATTATGAATTGGGTTCTCACTACGAAAAAACTTCGTAAAAAATAAAAACAAAAAGAAAATAAGAATAACTATCCAATAAGCTTTCCATCATATCGTGGATGTACTTGTGTGGATTTCTGACCAGACGCTGAATCAGGCGTCATTCCTCCTTCACTGACATATCAAGTAAACCAAAATCCTTAATACATCAACGAATGGGAAGGGGACGGTCGGGAGGGCCCCAGTCGTCAATGATTACGGGCCACTACTAAATATTAGGTTTTCTTTATCTCCTTACAGGAGTCAAACCTATAATTTATTAGTGGCCCCTCCATCATTGACGAACATGCCTGATATCTAAGACTGGAGGGGGACATTCGTAATCATATCATAACTCTAGAAAAGCAGATAATAAAAACAACCACATAGTATTCTTACTTTTGAAAAATGTATTTAATACGGCGTAGGCCGGAAATATACAAGAAAAAGGGGTTCAGGCAGGTGCGTGCTTCAAAGAAGCCTGCCTGACAAAAATAGGTAACCCTGAAGATTCTGAACACAGATCTGTAGTTACAAAAGGCACCCCACTCAACGAGTGGTGACAAATAATAAGTTATAAGTTTATATGTGCACATCATAAACCCCAAAATACATGTGGAGATCAATTGCTAATGAACTCCATTGAACTAATGTTACATTGCTTTCGCAGCTAAAACTACTATAACAACACCGTTGTTTTGTACTAAACTTTGTACTAGCACAAATTCTCTCAGAGAAATTTTCATATCACATTTCAACCTTAAATTGTATCACAGCTCTCATACTCCGGCGGGGTCTAGGGTGTCCTATGTCAACTGACTGCACCCCCCCCCCCCCTTTCCTTGAAAATAAACATAAGTGACTGCAGGGCCACCTAGACCCTCTGCCTTAAAGCTATACATGGTAAGGAAGGTTTGTCTAGAGCAACTGACAAGTATCTAGAGAGAAACGTATGATTAGACGCCCACAACTGTGTGGACGCAATATCTTCAACTGAAAAGTTTTTCAGGAAACGTAAAGAGGCCGCCCACTTGCGTAAATCGTGGGCCCTACCCACAACGCCGGGATTACTCTCTTTAATGACTTCTACTAGAAGAGAGGCTAATCGCCGTTTAAGTAAGCGTTTACCCGTACTCGCTACCCATAAAGCACCTTGGGGTTATGAGGAGCTATTCTTAAATATTTGGTTAGAGCTTGCACTGGACATAAATTATGATGCACCTTTCCCCTTTTTAACGCCGGCACCGTGAATTCAGAAAACACGTGTGCACTATGCTCATTCTTGGCTACAAACGCCGGGGAGGGTGCAATGGAAATTGAATCATTAAGTCTACCAAACCTAAGACAATTAGGTGTGTTGCTCATCGCCGCCAGCTCAGACACTCTGTTTCCGGTGGCCAAAGCCAAAAGGAAAACTGCCTTCTTTAAGATTAACGCCAAGTCTGCAGTATTTTGATACAGACGAGAATGAAGTAAAGACAAAGCTTTGTCCAGAGACCAAGTAGGCATGAGCTGACGGGGAGGTGGGCGGAGTTTAAAACACGCTCTCATAAATCCTGTTTCCTCCGCCACCGGTATGGATAGACCTGTAAGGTCGAAAAAGGGCACTCTAATCGCAGTTAAGTGATTCTTCAAAGTAACCACAGATAAACGTTTCTGCTCAAACAGATAGTTCAAGTAATTAAAAACCAATGCCACTGAGGGTACAGTTTGTTCCGTTCTAACAATCCAAGAAGTAAAAGCTTTCCAATGAGATTGATATTGTCGCTTAGTAGACTGAGTATATTAATTGAGCAATTTATTGGTCACATCCCTACCGTATGGTGCTAGCCACTTGGCCTCCTGAATGTCCATATGCAAAAGTCAGCGAGGTCTCTATGTTGCCAATCGTGTCTAAGTGGAAGTACCTGACCGGGAGCGATACCGGGTCCGGGCACCACATTATTAACTGCTGGCACCACACCTGCGCCGGCCACAGGGGCGCGATTAGCGAGACTAAGCCTCGATAAACTCGTAGTTTGTTCACTACGTGGCACATTAGTGACGCATCTGGCGGTGGAAACAGATAGATGGAGCTCCATCTGTTCCAGTCTGTCACTAGGGCGTCTGGCCCCCCTGCCGGCGTTATCGTCCGGCGGGTGAGGTATAGAGGGAGCTTGTGAGTCTCCTCGGACGCAAAAAGATCCACTTGTGGATGGGAGAGCTCCGCAATCATTAGGTCGAAAATGGGTTGCTTGAGCTCCCATTCTACTGTCGTGCTCTGTCTCCGGGACAGAGCGTCTGCCCAGACGTTCGCTACGCCTGGGAGATAAGATGCGTGAAGATAAATATCTAGACTGGTGGCTAGAACAAAAATCTCTTCCGACACGAGTAGCAACTTCCTTGACCTCGTTGACCCTTGTTTCTGAATACAGTGAACTGCATTCAGATTGTCCATTCTGAAGGCCACTGACTTGCCCCGTAACGCCGGGCCGTGAGCCTGAAGGAAATACAATGGGACTAGTAACTCTTTGACATTTATGTGAGAGATTTCTAAGTGGGACCAAAGTCCCTGACCCTGGTGCCCCTGATTTGACTGAAATCCCCACCCTATGGTGCCTGACGCATCCGTGTCTACCCATACCGTTGGAGGAGGAGAGGTCCATGACATGATTGAGTGCAATGTTTCCCTCTTCGCCCAGACCGCTAGTAAGGTGTGGATTAATTTTGGTATGGGCCATAATTTTCCCGCCGGTAAGAGTGGGAAATATTTGTTGCCCTCCAATATTAATCGTTTTACTTTCAACCGGCCCAACTTGACAGTTAGCTGAATCCAGTTGAGAGAGCCGACCAGAGACTCCCAGACTCTTCGTGTCGTAGTCAGACTGTGAAGAAACCTGAACAGTTTCCTGCGAAACCTGTTGCGATTGTCCACACTCTGACTCAGAGTGAGAGCGGCGGTGTCCCAGACCAGCCCTATCCACTGAATTACTCTTGAGGGAACAAGGTTTGACTTTACCAGATTTACCTTGAAGCCTAGAGTTTTGACATGATTTAAAATGATATTGACATGTTTTATGCATAATTGTTGTGTCTCTGCCACCACCAGCCAGTCGTCTAGATACCACAACACTCTGATTCCCTGTTTTAACAATGGCATCAGGGCTTGCCGGACTAGTTTCGTGAATAATCGAGGTGCTAGGTTCAAACCGAACGGCATCCTCTGAAAAACAAAATTTTGGTGCCTGATCCTCAAGGCCAGAAACCTTTGAAATCTTTTGTTGACCGACACGTGCCAATAGGCGTCTGTCAGGTCTAGGGAACACATCCAGCCACCCGGCGGAAGTGTTAGCCTGATTTGATGAACTGTTAACATTCTGAAAGACTCGTTGTAAATGTGAAGATTCAGATACGACAGGTCTACGACCGGCCTCATCTGAACACTGTCCCGTTTGGGAACCAAAAACAGTTTTGACGTGAATACAGGGTAATCTGGGGGTACCGGGATGATGACATTCTTGGCAATCATCTCCTGGACCAGCAACTCCACCTCTAATGAAACACAATTTGCCGTTGTCGGCTGACGTAAGCGAGGTCGCCGGAGCCACTGCCAAGTGATGCCTTTGCGTGCCACCATCCGTGCCCAGGTTTTTAACGGCCATGCTTGGTGACACGTTCGGAACGACCCAGTTAGCAGACAAGGGTTCGCCGGCTGTACTTCCCTCGGTTCCTCCGGCTCTAAGGTAGGCACTGGGAGTGAGAAAGACTTTAGTTTTTTGATGGTGGGTTTGGTGGTGTTGGCCGCTTCGCCGGCTGGCTGGTGTGGGCCGAAGACTGGCCCTGCCCCGGCTTATACTGGCCGCGTCCCCTCTGTCCTGAAAACCCTCTCTGTCTATGCCTGAACTGACCCAGGGGGGATTGGGAGGACTTAGGCGGAAGAAACGGCTTAGAACCCCCTGGCTGAGCTTTAGTAGGAGGCTTAGGTTTGGGGAAGTTAAATGCGGGTTTCTTAGCCTGTGCGGGACTGTGCTTCACGGCCTGTGCCATGTTAAACACTGTTCGCCATACATCAGGGGACATTAAAGAAGGTGTAAGTACTGGGGACATTACCACCTGGTTAGCAATGCGATCAGGCAGCTTGCGAACTAATGACATCCTAAGATCCTGTCGTGCTCGCACCGCCTCAAGTAAGGCTGTGCGTATGTCACCTAAGGATTGAATTGACGACTGAAGAATCAGACGCCGGGATAATTCAACTGATCTTCGAGCATCCGCGTCTGCGATTGCCTGAGTAGACCTGAGTAAAGACTTAGCCACCTGTTGAGAAACTATGTACTGTGAAAACAGGCGGAAAGCTTTTCCCCTAAGCCTAAATTCTCTGTCTAGGTGAGAAGGGGTAGGGGTAATGAATGGTTCCTTTAGTTCACAAAGATTAATCTTAGGGGCAGCTAAAAAGAAAATAAAGCTGACGGAACTCCGCCGGCAGAACCTACCGGCATTGAGAACCATGAATGTGTATCCTGAGGGATCTGGTGGGAAGATTTAGAAGTGAAAGTGGTTGCAAAGTTCTGAGCCTCTACCTCCCAATCCACCCAAGGTCCTGGTCCTAACTGTCCCACCTTCAACACTGGATTAGCTGTCTCGTCTGTGACGGTCTGTAAATCTAGTTCAGGAGTAATAGCCGACAGAGCCTTAATATCATTAAACCCATCCAGCTTAGACCAGTCTGAAAAAAGTTTTGAAGCTGAGGCAGGGGGTAAAGCAGGCTTAGATGCATAAACAAAATAATCCTGATGATAATAACTAGGTATAGCCTTGATATTTACATCCAAAACATTACCCAAGGCATCCAATGCCCTTAATTTCTTAGACTTATTTCCCTGGATAAACCACTCACGTGGTACCGGGAGTTCCCCTGACAAGGTAGGCTGGGCAAGCTCTGGCTTAGAGGGGTTCAAAGGGACCCATGACTCGTCTGGCCCATAAAGCAGGGGCATAGCTACCTTTCTAAGAGGCGCTTTGTCTAGAGGGGGTGGATTAACATCCGTAATGACCCTGACATTTGACGTAGTGAATGCCGCCGTAGCTGGCTTAGAGCTCCCTGCCGGTGACAGAGTAGGAGGGTTAGGAATCTTAGATAAATCGATTGACGTTATCAGAGGCCGTACCGCAGAACCTGTCAAGGGAGCCCCCAAGTCCATTGTGGGGTTTTCTCGTTGTTGATTAAAGAATTTTGATAGAGCATGAGTAAGTAACCCATCAATTTCTTGTGCTGTAACAAACTGGTTAGGTGCAGAACTTTCAGGTGAATTAGTATTATCATGGGCGGCGTCCAGGCCTGAGCCTGACCCTTGTCCTTCCCTATCTGAAATTAATGACACTTCATCTTGTTCCTCCCGATCCTCCTGAGAAGACCCCGCCGAGGCAGGGGCACCTTGTTTCCAAGATAAATCAGGGATAGAGGATGGGGTCGCCGCGTCCCTGTGGACATCGGCTACTGTGTGACTCGTATGAGTCGGACGTGGATGGTCAGACCCTGGCTGAGCAAACCGCCAAACACCGAGGCTCTGGCCTACGCTCTCTTGAGAGTCTGAAACATTCTCAATTATTGAATATCCTGAACTCTCCATTTCTAGGGTTAAAATATCAATAGGTAAATCTTGTTTAGGGACAGGCGCTTCACTATACTCTGAGGCTGTAACAGAAACATTGTCAGGTGTAGAGGTACGATGAGATGCACTAGACTTAGTAGAATGTCGAGAGGACTTCTTATGGGAATCCTTTTTGGAGGATTTGTGGCTACGGTGTGACCGCGAACTGGACCTAGGTTTGGAAGAATCACCACCATGGCCCTGGGGGAAGCTTCAGTCTTGCACTTCTTACTAGCCGGGGAAGAGGCCCGACTTGAAGACCGTTGTCTGAGGGGAGACCTTGACCTCGATCTCGCCTGCGACGAGGAGGTGGCTGCCGGGGGAGTAGGCTCTCTCGGGCGTTTAAACGTCTCCACAGACGATACAGAATCCTGGCTAGTCTCTGTCGGCTTAAAACCCCTTACTCTAGAGGTACGTTTAGGGGGAGGGTGCTCTGACAGCAACTTATCCCAAAGTGGGACGTTGTCACATTGAAGTGACTTATGTGCGACAATGGTAGTGTAGGCCGACATTTGTTGTCTGACCTCTCTCAACGCTACCGCCGCGGTCTTGTCATTGTCACACAGGACTTTATTGGTTAATTGGGAGCAAAAAGAACAATTACGTGTAACCCAGAGACCCCTTGAACGGTCTAGACATCTAACACACCTTATGCAAAGGGTATGTGCAAAAATTGGGATACCCGCGCAAGTAGGGGTAATGCACAGGGCAAAAACTGGGGTGACATTAGCCATGACAGAGACTGGTGTGAGGAACTACCGCCGGGTCTGTATTGGTCCGCCGGAGCTCAGCTCTGGAAAAATAAAGAAAAATTTCCAGGAATTAATGCTCATAAGGTTAACCCAAGTGTTCGCATACAAGTTACCCGCCGGGTAACGGGATGCAAAGACACAGCTAACACATCTCGCCACGCGGCTGGGTATAAAGAGGCTAAACAAGTCTTCTTAGCTAAGAACATGAAGAATACCCTCTGATATAATGGTCCAGTATGGCACTAATAGTCTGTAGGAGGTGGTGACTGTCTCAAGATTCAATTTTGTAACAAAGCCCCCCCTCATAAAGACGCCGGCCCTTGAAATATTTTAGTAGAATAGCCCAGGGCAGGAATATACGAGATCTGATTTTTTAACGAATTGTCCCAAACGATCGTCGTAAAAATAGAAGGCGGCGATACTGAAAGTATCACCCAATTAAGGTTAATCGAAATTGAATTTGTTTATAAATTCCTTAGTTCCTTTACTTAGGGACACCCGCCGGGTGTGGAAATCGATTTGGTTAAACCTCACTGATCCTTCAAATGCCGTAAGAGTAAAGGCAGCGATACACAGAGTATCACTCACATGGATTGGTTAACTATAAGAGACCTAAGTCGTTTTATCCCACCCTGCTCAGGTGCACCCGCCGGGTGAGAAGTCTAAAAGTTAACCCCACAAGTTCCTGACCCCACTACTTTGTAAAAGATCGCCGGGGAGGAACGCCTAAACAACAGCTAGGTTTTCCCCGTGGTTGTCGTAAACCAGGTAGAAAAACCTATAAAAAACGAGTGTTCTCACGAACGTCGTTTCTTTATATATAACTAAATATATATGTAAGGATGGGTACAGCCATCCCGCCGGGAAATAAAGGAGGCCTGAAACCAGGCACCCACAGATACGCAGTCCTGGAGAGCCACAGACACCTCCCCTCGCCGGGGAACCAGCCAGTGTTAACAACCACGTGTGGCCTAACACTGCTCATCGGTCAGGATTTTTCACGGTGAAACCGAGAAAAACCCGCCGGAAGGCAAACCCCACCCTGAACAGACACCATCTGAACAATACGACACGAGGAGAGACACGCACGACTAACCAAGGTCACAACATAATCCGTGGAATTAGCCAATACACAACTAAACCAGGAAACAAATATAGTCCGAGGAATTAGCCAATACACAACTAAAACCCGGATACACATGACACAGTAGGGCATATTTATAAAATAAATAATAACACTAGACATGTGGCAAAGCTACGAGCGGCTGGCTAGGCCTAGGTAGACGGCATGAAAATAGTTGAAATATAAACACACACTGGAATATCACAACAGGAACCACCGCCAACACACCACCGAAGCGATAACTTCCCAACCCCGGGAAGCCTGACACGGACCCAGAAAAACTTCACTAAGTGAAGAAAAATACGCTGGGAACGTCAGCAAACACACAGCTTACCTCATCAGAAGGATAAAAGGCAGCAATAATTAACGCGTAATGAAAGCCGCCTGCATCACCAACTAAACCAAACTGTGAAAAGTTCACGTGTCCACAACAGGACCACGAGGGTACATCCGAAATAGATGCCCCATACATACGACCCAAAATACATTGCACTGCGGGCAACCAGCCCAGGACACTCCTGCTACGCCTATCCTAACCTTACTCGATACATCCCAGAGTAAACAAATGAGAAAAAACTCACTAGGGACGCCACGAATGCGGAACCAGCGGAGCCTGAAAGGTACGTCCGGGCAGGCTGAGCGCAGAGCAAAGAAGGAGGAATGACGCCTGATTCAGCGTCTGGTCAGAAATCCACACAAGTACATCCACGATATGATGGAAAGCTTATTGGATAGTTATTCTTATTTTCTTTTTGTTTTTATTTTTTACGAAGTTTTTTCGTAGTGAGAACCCAATTCATAATGACTGAAGCCATGAGTGAGGTCGCGTGCGCTCATGATGAAGGCTCCTCAGTTTTTAAATGCTCTGCGCGGTAGATTCAAACTACGGCGGATTAGTGTTTGAAGAGGATGCCTTATGTAATAGGCATGTTCGTCAATGATGGAGGGGCCACTAATAAATAAAGCTTTGTCCAGAGACCAAGTAGGCATGAGCTGACGGGGAGGTGGGCGGAGTTTAAAACACGCTCTCATAAATCCTGTTTCCTCCGCCACCGGTATGGATAGACCTGTAAGGTCGAAAAAGGGCACTCTAATCGCAGTTAAGTGATTCTTCAAAGTAACCACAGATAAACGTTTCTGCTCAAACAGATAGTTCAAGTAATTAAAAACCAATGCCACTGAGGGTACAGTTTGTTCCGTTCTAACAATCCAAGAAGTAAAAGCTTTCCAATGAGATTGATATTGTCGCTTAGTAGACTGAGTATATTGATTGAGCAATTTATTGGTCACATCCCTACCGTATGGTGCTAGCCACTTGGCCTCCTGAATGTCCATAATGCAAAAGTCAGCGAGGTCTCGAGGTTGCCAATCGTGTCTAAGTGGAAGTACCCGACCGGGAGCGATACCGGGTCCGGGCACCACATTATTAACTGCTGGTACCACACCTGCGCCGGCCACAGGGGCGCGATTAGCGAGACTAAGCCTCGATAAACTCGTAGTTTGTTCACTACGTGGCACATTAGTGACGCCTCTGGCGGCGGAAACAGATAGATGGAGCTCCATCTGTTCCAGTCTGTCACTAGGGCGTCTGGCCCCCCTGCCAGCGTTATCGCCCGGCGGGTGAGGTATAGAGGGAGCTTGTGAGTCTCCTCGGACGCAAAAAGATCCACTTGTGGATGGGAGAGCTCCGCAATCATTAGGTCGAAAATGGGTTGCTTGAGCTCCCATTCTACTGTCGTGCTCTGTCTCCGGGACAGAGCGTCTGCCCAGACGTTCGCTACGCCTGGGAGATAAGATGCGTGAAGATAAATATCTAGACTGGTGGCTAGAACAAAAATCTCTTCCGACACGAGTAGCAACTTCCTTGACCTCGTTGACCCTTGTTTCTGAATACAGTGAACTGCATTCAGATTGTCCATTCTGAAGGCCACTGACTTGCCCCGTAACGCCGGGCCGTGAGCCTGAAGGAAATACAAGGGGACTAGTAACTCTTTGACATTTATGTGAGAGATTTCTAAGTGGGACCAAAGTCCCTGACCCTGGTGCCCCTGATTTGACTGAAATCCCCACCCTATGGTGCCTGACGCATCCGTGTCTACCCATACCGTTGGAGGAGGAGAGGTCCATGACATGATTGAGTGCAATGTTTCCCTCTTCGCCCAGACCGCTAGTAAGGTGTGGATTAATTTTGGTATGGGCCATAATTTTCCCGCCGGTAAGAGTGGGAAATATTTGTTGCCTTCCAATATTAATCGTTTTACTTTCAACCGGCCCAACTTGACAGTTAGCTGAATCCAGTTGAGAGAGCCGACCAGAGACTCCCAGACTCTTCGTGTCGTAGTCAGACTGTGAAGAAACCTGAACAGTTTCCTGCGAAACCTGTTGCGATTGTCCACACTCTGACTCAGAGTGAGAGCGGCGGTGTCCCAGACCAGCCCTATCCACTGAATTACTCTTGAGGGAACAAGGTTTGACTTTACCAGATTTACCTTGAAGCCTAGAGTTTTGACATGATTTAAAATGATATTGACATGTTTTATGCATAATTGTTGTGTCTCTGCCACCACCAGCCAGTCGTCTAGATACCACAACACTCTGATTCCCTGTTTTAACAACGGCATCAGGGCTTGCCGGACTAGTTTCGTGAATAATCGAGGTGCTAGGTTCAAACCGAACGGCATCCTCTGAAAAACAAAATTTTGGTGCCCGATCCTCAAGGCCAGAAACCTTTGAAATCTTTTGTTGACCGACACGTGCCAATAGGCGTCTGTCAGGTCTAGGGAACACATCCAGCCACCCGGCGGAAGTGTTAGCCTGATTGAGCCTGTGCGGGACTGTGCTTCACGGCCTGTGCCATGTTAAACACTGTTCGCCATACATCAGGGGACATTAAAGAAGGTGTAAGTACTGGGGACATTACCACCTGGTTAGCAATGCGATCAGGCAGCTTGCGAACTAATGACATCCTAAGATCCTGTCGTGCTCGCACCGCCTCAAGTAAGGCTGTGCGTATGTCACCTAAGGATTGAATCGACGACTGAAGAATCAGACGCCGGGATAACTCAACTGATCTTCGAGCATCCGCGTCTGCGATTGCCTGAGTAGACCTGAGTAAAGACTTAGCCACCTGTTGAGAAACTATGTACTGTGAAAACAGGCGGAAAGCTTTTCCCCTTAGCCTAAATTCTCTGTCTAGGTGAGAAGGGGTAGGGGTAGTGAATGGTTCCTTTAGTTCACAAAGATTAATCTTAGGGGCAGCTAAAAAGAAAATAAAGCTGACGGAACTCCGCCGGCAGAACCTACCGGCATGGAGAACCATGAATGTGTATCCTGAGGGATCTGGTGGGAAGATTTAGAAGTGAAAGTGGTTGCAAAGTTTTGAGCCTCTACCTCCCAATCCACCCAAGGTCCTGGTCCCAACTGTCCCACCTTCAACACTGGATTAGCTGTCTCGTCTGTGACGGTCTGTAAATCTAGTTCAGGAGTAAGAGCCGACAGAGCCTTAATATCATTAAACCCATCCAGCTTAGACCAGTCTGAAAAAAGTTTTGAAGCTGAGGCAGGGGGTAAAGCAGGCTTAGATGCATAAACAAAATAATCCTGATGATAATAACTAGGTATAGCCTTGATATTTACGTCCAAAACATTACCCAAGGCATCCAATGCCCTTAATTTCTTAGACTTATTTCCCTGGATAAACCACTCACGTGGTACCGGGAGTTCCCCTGACAAGGTAGGCTGGGCAAGCTCTGGCTTAGAGGGGTTCAAAGGGACCCATGACTCGTCTGGCCCATAAAGCAGGGGCATAGCTACCTTTCTAAGAGGCGCTTTGTCTAGAGGGGGTGGATTAACATCCGTAATGACCCTGACATTTGACGTAGTGAATGCCGCCGTAGCTGGCTTAGAGCTCCCTGCCGGTGACAGAGTAGGAGGGTTAGGAATCTTAGATAAATCGATTGACGTTATCAGAGGCCGTACCGCAGAACTTGTCAAGGGAGCCCCCAAGTCCATTGTGGGGTTTTCTCGTTGTTGATTAAAGAATTTTGATAGAGCATGAGTAAGTAACCCATCAATTTCTTGTGCTGTAACAAACTGGTTAGATGCAGAACTTTCAGGTGAATCAGTATTATCATGGGCGGCGTCCAGGCCTGAGCCTGACCCTTGTCCCTCCCTATCTGAAATTAATGACACTTCATCTTGTTCCTCCCGATCCTCCTGAGAAGACCCCGCCGAGGCAGGGGCACCTTGTTTCCAAGATAAATCAGGGATAGAGGATGGGGTCGCCGCGTCCCTGTGGACATCGGCTACTGTGTGACTCGTATGAGTCGGACGTGGATGGTCAGACCCTGGCTGAGCAAACCGCCAAACACCGAGGCTCTGGCCTACGCTCTCTTGAGAGTCTGAAACATTCTCAATTATTGAATTTCCTGAACTTTCCGTTTCTAGGGTTAAAATATCAATAGGTAAATCTTGTTTAGGGACAGGCGCTTCACTATACTCTGAGGCTGTAACAGAAACATTTTCAGGTGTAGAGGTACGATGAGATGCACTAGACTTAGTAGAATGTCGAGAGGACTTCTTATGGGAATCCTTTTTGGAGGATTTGTGGCTACGGTGTGACCGCGAACTAGACCTAGGTTTGGAAGAATCACCACCATGGCCACTGGGGGAAGCTTCAGTCTTACACTTCTTACTAGCCGGGGAAGAGGCCCGACTTGAAGACCGCTGTCTGAGGGGTGACCTTGACCTCGATCTCGCCTGCGACGAGGAGGTGGCTGCCGGGGGAGTAGGCTCTCTCGGGCGTTTAAAACGTATCCACAGACGATACAGAACCCTGGCTAGTCTCTGTCGGCTTAAAACCCGTTACTCTAGAGGTACGTTTAGGGGGAGGGTGCTCTGACAGCAACTTATCCCAAAGTGGGACGTTGTCACATTGAAGTGACTTATGTGCGACAATGGTAGTATAGGCCGACATTTGTTGTCTGACCTCTCTCAACGCTACCGCCGCGGTCTTGTCATTGTCACACAGGACTTTATTGGCTAATTGGGAGCAAAATGAACAATTAAGTGTAACCCAGAGACCCCTTGAACGGTCTAGACATCTAACACACCTTATGCAAAGGGTATGCGCAAAAATTGGGATACCCGCGCAAGTAGGGGTAATGCACAGGGCAAAAACTGGGGCCACATTAGCCATGACAGAGACTGGTGTGAGGAAACTACCGCCGGGTCTGTATTGGTCCGCCGGAGCTCAGCTCTGGAAAAATAAAGAAAAATTTCCAGGAATTAATGCTCATAAGGTTAACCCAAGTGTTCGCATACAAGTGTTAATAACCCGCCGGGTAACGGGATGCAAAGACACAGCTAACACATCTCGCTACGCGGCTGGGTGTAAAGAGGCTAAACAAATCTTCTTAGATAAAGAACATGAAGAATACCCTCTGATATAAAGGTCCAGTATGGCACTTATAGTCTGTAGGAGGTGGTGACTGTCTCAAGATTCAATTTTGTAACAAAGCCCCCCCTCATAAAGACGCCGGCCCTTGAAATATTTTAGTAGAATAGCCCAGGGCAGGAATATACGAGATCTGATTTTTTAACGAATTGTCCCAAACGATCGTCGTAAAAATAGAAGGCGGCGATACTGAAAGTATCACCCAATTAAGGTTAATCGAAATTGAATTTGTTTATAAATTCCTTAGTTCCTCCACTTAGGGGCACCCGCCGGGTGTGGGAATCGATTTGGTTAAACCTCACTGATCCTTCAATTGCCGTAAGAGTAAAGGCAGCGATACACAGAGTATCACTCAAATGGATTGGTTAACTATAAGAGACCTAAGTCGTTTCATCCCACCCTGCTCAGGTGCACCCGCCGGGTGAGAAGTCTAAAAGTTAACCCCACAAGTTCCTGACCCCACTTCTTTGTAAAAGATCGCCGGGGAGGAACGCCTAAACAACAGCTAGGTTTTCCATGTGGTTGTCGTAAACCAGGTAGAAAAACCTATAAAAAACGAGTGTTCTCAAGAACGTCGTTTCTTTATATACTGTATATCTAAATATATATGTAAGGATGGGTACAGCCATCCCGCCGGGAATTTTAAAGGAGGCCTGAAACCAGGCACCCACAGAGACGCAGTCCTGGAGAGCCACAGACACCTCCCCACGCCGGGGAACCAGCCAGAGTTAAAAACCACGTGTGGCCCAACACTGCTCATCGGTCAGGATTTTTCATGGTGAAACCGAGAAAAACCCGCCGGAAGGCAAACCCCACCCTGAACAGACACCATCTGAACAATACGACACGAGGAGAGACACGCACGACTAACCAAGGTCACAACATAATCCGTGGAATTAGCCAATACACAACTAAACCAGGAAACAAATATAGTCCGAGGAATTAGCCAATACACAACTAAAACCCGGATACACATGACACAGTAGGGCATATTTATAAAATAAATAATAACACTAGACATGTGGCAAAGCTACGAGCGGCTGGCTAGGCCTAGGTAGACGGCATGAAAATAGTTGAAATATAAACACACACTGGAATATCACAACAGGAACCACCGCCAACACACCACCGAAGCGATAACTTCCCACCCCGGGAAGCCTGACACGGACCCAGAAAAAACTTCACTAAGTGAAGAAAAATACGCTGGGAACGTCAGCAAACACACAGCTTACCTCATCAGAAGGATAAAAGGCAGCAATAATTAACGCGTAATGAAAGCCGCCTGCATCACCAACTAACACAACTGTGAAAAGTTCACGTGTCCACAACAGGACCACGAGGGTACATCCGAAATAGATGCCCCATACATACGACCCAAAATACACTGCACTGCGGGCAACCAGCCCAGGACACTCCTGCTACGCCTATCCTAACCTTACTCGATACATCCTAGAGTAAACAAATGAGAAAAAACTCACTAGGGACGCAACGAATGCGGAACCAGCGGAGCCTGAAAGGTACGTCCGGGCAGGCTGAGCGCAGAGCAAAGAAGGAGGAATGACGCCTGATTCAGCGTCTGGTCAGAAATCCACACAAGTACATCCACGATATGATGGAAAGCTTATTGGATAGTTATTCTTATTTTCTTTTTGTTTTTATTTTTTACGAAGTTTTTTCGTAGTGAGAACCCAATTCATAATGACTGAAGCCATGAGTGAGGTCGCGTGCGCTCATGATGAAGGCTCCTCAGTTTTTAAATGCTCTGCGCGGTAGATTCAAACTACGGCGGATTAGTGTTTGAAGAGGATGCCTTATGTAATAGGCATGTTCGTCAATGATGGAGGGGCCACTAATAAATATACAGCTGACATGCTTCCCTCGTAGTAAGAAGAGACCCCTCTACTCCCAACACTGTTGCTATCAACCTCAATTCCTCCACCCTTCTCAACTGCATTTGTGCCCATTCTGGAGAACTCCGAAGGAACACACTCGCATCCTCCTCACTGGTGATATGTAACGGCACGACACTCTCCCCCTCCTCTCTTGCTTGTTGTTCAGACATAATAAAATATAAATGCTAGACACTTATTCTAAAAAAAAATCCTCTGATCAAAATAAATCTTATTAATACTGCTGGTACTATTCTGATTATCCTAGGCAAGGTCGCCACTGTTACGCATCTGGACCTCAGTTGCTTAGAGACGGTATACGAAAATAATGACTAATGCAAATTCACCTTGTCTCTCTACCAAACAACACCACGACGCAACAGGTAAGAGCTTTATGAACGCTTCCAGGCTCTTCTCAGGGCTTAAGGTGCACACTGCCCTGCTCCTATTCTGAATAATAAGTAGAACAGAAATAGGCTACTCATGTAACTTACTAGCTACGAAAACTCGAAACCAACACCGGGATTAGCAATGCTGAGTTGGATAATCAAAACAGTTAAATACATATAGGCTACCAGCAGACATCAACGAAAAAAAGAGTGCAGGTGTACTTCGAGCATAACAGGCTATGCGCGCCCTCGACAATACTAAACCGTGCGCAAACCAGCCAACGGTAATCCACTCTCAACCCAAGAGAGTTGCACATAATAATGTTGCATATAATAATGTTCTAACAATACAAGGCAGTGTCCTAATATGACTACTAACCTCGGGGTGATGTTAGTGGAAGCAAGTTAATGCTGTTTGCGGATGATACAGTTCTGATGAGTGATAATGAATGGGAGTTGCAGGGTCTGGTAAATGAGTTTGGAACAGTGTGCAAAAAACGGAATTTGAAGGTAAATGCGGGGAAGAGCAAGGTTATGGTCTTCGAAACGGGTGAAGTCACAGAGTGTGAGGTGAAGCTGAACGGTCAGGCTATGGAGATCGTCAACTCTTTTAAGTATCTGGGCAGTGTGTTGAGTAAAGATGGGACTATGGATGAAGAAGTGCGGGAGAGGGTACAACAAGGGAAGAGGGTTGTAGGAATGCTAAAAGCAGTAACAAGAAATAGGGTGGTCAGTATGGAAGTGAAGAAGTCCTTGCATGACAGTGTGGTAATCCAGACACTGACTTACGGAAGCGAAGCATGGACTTTGGTTGAGAGACTCGGACCAAGAGTGAGAGCAGTGGAAATGAATGACTTAAGAAGTGCGTGCGGAGTTACATGGAGGGATAGACAGACTAATGAGGAAGTAAGAAGGAGGTGTGGTGTGGAGGTAGATGTACTGGAAAGTGTGAAAAGGAACAACTTGAGATGGTTCAGCCATATGGAACGTATGGAAAGCGAGAGAATGACTAAGAGGGTGTACGAGAGCGAGGTGGAGGGACAGAGAGGGAGAGGTAGACTGAATGATAGGTGGAAGGATGGAGTGAGGAAGTACATGAACGAAGGCGGTGCTGGTTGAGGGGAGGGGCGTCGACTGACTGGGGACAGTTCGTTCGTGGCCACCCCTTCGGGGATCACGGCGTCAGGCAATAGATAGATAGATAGAAGTTGCCCTGACCACCTCTAATATCACGCCAATATATCCTGTGCTTCAACCTGGGCCCCCCAGTGAGTTACCGCCCAAACACTGAACTCTTAGAGTCCACCTCCCACATTCACCTAACTATGGGGGGGGGTCCAGACTGAAGCTGGATTCCTAATTAATATTAAACACTCCGTTGCCTCAGTTCGAAACCCGAGATAGGGAACACACAAGTGTTGGGGCAGAACTGTCAAGGTTGTTACCGGGTCCTAAGCACGAACACTGGGAAAAATATGTAGGGGTTATGGATGTGTGTGTGTGTGGACTGTCTATGGGATTAACAGTGCTTATTAGTAAGGACCCCGGCAAACCTCCCAGCTCTTCCCCATCACGAATCCCGAAGTAGCCACCAAAGGTACAGAACATATTATAAAACAAGGGAAATATAGTAAAATGCTGATCAGAGGAAAAGGATAATTAAATGAAGAAATTAATGTCTAGGATTCTCTGTTAATTATGTTACGTTACTATTATGCAAGCAAGGAAAATTAAACGGGGGGCCGACTGGGGTGCCACGAGAGAGAAGGGGACACCAACTATCTAGTCTGGCCGCCAACGAGAGAATGAGGGGACCGGATGTTGCAGAGCACCGCGGAGGCCAGTCTCAAATGAAGAGGTTGCAAAATCTCACCACACGATATGATAAGACTAAGACACTTCACAAGAATAACTTATACTAAAGTATTCCTGTGTTGTTGTTGTTCCCCAAGCTGCCTGGCCGAACAGCCCCAAGGCCCCGAGTAAGGCCAAGGCCATAAACGAGCGCCCCCACAGAACCCTCCCTGCCGACCACAATAAAGCCTGGGTGACCGAAGCCACTCCATGGCGGGGAGCTGAGAGGGTGCGTAAACGCCCGGGAAACCAAAGCCCCACCCAGGGCCCTGTGCCCCTCAGCAATTATGAAGAGAAAGTTGAGGGGCAAAGGAATAATGTGATGCTTTAGCTTCCAATCTTGGTAGATTGGGAGGTCAATCCACGGAAGAGACGCCGTCACTTGAGATTTAGAAAATATATAAGTAAAAGGAACAGTCAGAGTAAGCTATGGGTATGGCAGAGATCGCTCAGGTCTCACTCTGATAGACCAGCCCATCGCCAAAGTATTCCTGTGTTAACAACGTAACTAAAACAGTGTGGCAGATAAAATAAAGTACATCTTTATATTGTAACACAACTGAACTTGCAATGATCACATAATTAAATAAACTTGTGTTGCTTAGCAACCTTACCTCCCGCCAGGCAAGCGCAACAATCTGTCAACACCTCCCTCGCCAGCCACACTATCTAGCAAAAAAACTACACGTTGCCGCTTAATTAACGACTGGTTAGACGAAACTGATAACACTCTATGGGCTCATTCTACACAAATGTTTATTGAGACAAAAATGCTTAGAGGCACAGCAAAACTAGTCATGTGTAATTGGAAGGGTATCGGGGTGAAACTCACAATACCAGGTATTTCTAATAGACTTGGCACAGCTGCTTTCAGAAGTCAGGCGCCACTAGAGTCTGGCTACTCCTAGAAGACCCTGGTCATTGTGACGATATATATATATATATATATTAGCTAAGCACAAACCAATATTCAAGAGACTGGGCTTCTCAAACTGGACTCCAGATTGGAATGTCCTGATGTGCCGGTTTAGCATTACTCAACACTCCACAGTTCCTTCACATTTACCAATTCTTTCACCCAACCCGATCTTATAAATTCAAAAATAAACACTGCAATTTCTCTGAACCAGGACCTTTCTAGAATTAATGAATGGGGACAAGAGAATCTAGTTTCCTTTAATGCACAGAAAACCAAGTACATTCAATTTTCTAACCGACAGAATCTCACTGACTCCCACATATTTTTTAATTATGTAAATATTCCCACTTCCCCTAGTATTGACATTCTCGGTGTAACATTAACTACTAACTTGAGCTGGACACATTATGTTAGAGGCATTGCTAAGAATGCCTCTAAAAAACTGGGACTCCTGTACAGAGTTCGAGAATTCTTCACTGACGAGCAGTTGGCCGTAATATATAAAAGTCATGTGCGCTCTCAGATGGATTACTGTTCACCTCTGTGGGGTGGAAGTGGAGTGGTTGCATTGAGGCAGTTGGACAAAATTCAAAATAAAGCTATTAGATTAATCAATAACCCTGCAATCACACAGGACCTTCCTACATTAGCCATACGAAGAAACGTTGCATCCCTTGCATTATTCTACAGATATTTTCACAGCAATTGTTCCGAGGAACTTGCTTCAATTGTGCCGCCTCTCCACATCTTTCCCCGTAGAACTAGGGCAGCTGAGAGCGCCCATGAATTTACACTTTCTCCTCCACAATGCAGAACTTCTGCTTATCAGAATTCATTTATCCCCAGAGCTACTACTCTTTGGAATTCACTTCCCTCGAATTGCTTTTGTCTCTTAAAAAAAAAAAAAAAAAAAAAAAAACTTAGGTTTTAAATTCTCCCGAGTTCTGTTTTACTACCACTACCATTACCACTTTCCATTCTAACCCATGAACAAGTGCCATATGTGTAAATGAGATTAATGTATTCCTTTATTTCTATAATAATGGTGTAAACTATACATATTTGTATTTGTAGTTAAAATAATTAGTTAAAGTAGAGCTTTGTGGCTATCAACCCTGCAGGATTTTTAAGCCGGGATATGTTAGTGGGAAAATCAAGATTGGAGCCTCTGTTTGAGAATTCCAGTCTCTTGGTGTCGTTTTTATTCGGTAAAATGTTAATGGATATGGATTAATATTTATATTGATATGCTAATAACTTCCAAATCCCTGGTTTTCTCAGTATCATTGCAATATGATACGTTGTGTAGCGCTCGTAATACTGTCGGTTACCTGCTCTCACGTGAGTGTATTGTATGCATGTAAATTGACCTACGGTAGGATACTATATTATTTATCGTTTTACATTAACAGCAGTTACTTTATTATTATATTTATATTATTATATAATTATCATAATCATCACCATAAACAGCCTTAGTTAGTCCACTGCAGGCCGAAGACCTCTCACAAACGTTTCTAAGCTGGTCAGATGTTATCCTGTTCCATCTTACTTTAGCAAACTTGCCGATCTCATCCCTCCATCTGGTTATCTGTCTATCCCTTCCTCTAGCTCCATCTCTATATTCCCATTCTGTTCCTTTATTTGTCCATCTCTTATCATCTCTTCTAGATATATGATCTTTTCAAGCCCATTTCCTCTTGTCAATGCGATTATCTTCTACTTGTGTTTCTTCTCTTATGCAAGAGGCTCTCGTCTTGTCGCTCCAAGTTATCCCTAACATTATCCTCTCCATTTCTTTATGGGCACTACAAAGTTTTCTTTTATGAAACTTTGTTATACTCCAAGTTTCTAATCCATAAATTAGTACAGGAAGGACACATTGTTTGCATACTGTTCTCTTAAATGCAAGGGGTAACTAGCTTTTCATAATGGAATTCTGCTTACCAAATGCGCTCCATTCCATATCTATCTTTGGTTTGATTTTTCTAGAGTGATCTGAGTTTATTTTTATAACCTTGCCTAGGTATATATATTCCTCCACTGAATCTGGCCCATAATCCTTTAACTTAATTTGTTGTGGTAGCACATGATCATTCAATATACTCTTGGGTTTCTTTCTATTCGTTTTCAACACTACTTTAACGCCTTACGAGCAGGCCCGTCAGTTTTTTTCCACTACCCGCCCAGCGGGGGGGTTTTACCCTAAATGGCCTTGTTTCTGTGCTCTTTTTCATGCATAAACAAGAGCCAGAGCGTAATACAATTATGTATCCCTGAAAGGGCGTAAATTGAGCTTTCCAATGACACCAGAACCATCCTTCTACGATCACGCGTTCTCTTGCAACAATCGTGCAACATGAGTGAAAAACCCTAAAATACGGTAATTTCCTCACATAATTCCCTGTGTGGCGAGGTAGGGAGGGTGGATGTGTGTGGAGTAGATGTCAGTAGGCGCATGGGGTCCGTGCCGAGCGGTCATGAGGTAACCTACGCTCCTCCCGTCGCTCGTCTCTCTCTCAGAGCCATTCTTGCTCAAAAATTGCACACAGACTTAAGTCAGGCCCTGCCACATAGTCCAGATTTTTAGATACGGACTTAAGTCGGGCCCCGATAGACCTTATCATCCATCATTTGTTGTAACTCTTTCCCCTAGTCGTTAGGATAAACTTTGTCTCAGCGAATCTGAAGTTGCTTTGGTGTTCCCCATTAACATTTATACCTTTATTGTCCCACTAAAGATCACTAAATATGTCCCCCAAACACGCGTGAACAGAACAAATTTGATATTGTATTATGTCATCTACCTAATAACTGGAGTTCCAATCCACGTTATACTGTAGTCTGATTTTGTTTAATACAAACATTAGCATTTCAACTGTAAGGAATTACAAAAAATTAAATATATAATAATAATATTAAATAAATATTTACATAAATACATAAATCGGAATACAATATTCACTATTACCGTTTTATATTTTGTTGCCGTTTTGTTGCCTTTACATACGCTACTTTGTATGGGCGGAGCTTATTAACTATCAATGCACTTGTTTCACTGGAGTCGTCTAAGCTGCACCACCAAAGATTCAAATTGTTCGAACCTCCTGCCAATGTGTGGCTAGGACTTTAGCATACCCCTGGTCTACGACTTACCACCGTGAGTGTACTTCATAAACACCCCCCTCCCCCCCAATATGGAAAGGAAAGGATAGTCGGAGGCACACAGACTGAAAGAACAGTACAGGTAATACCGCTAGTGAACCCTTTGGCCCAACGCAACAGAAGGACGACCCGGCCTGCCCGTGGACACGGGCAGATAGGAGGTGACAAACGTGTTGTGGGAAGACCAGAGCCCTGTGTTGGCAAAGTCCGTGAGTGAACGAGTAAGAAGAAAACTAATCGTAGCAGCAGACGATCTTATGTCGTGAGCCAACCCTTGAATGTCAGGATGACTGGCACGAAGCACCAGACACCGACTAATCCCCACCGCACTTTTGCCGAGGCCCCTACTGGCCTGTGGTGCCACCCACAGCGCCACACCCGACACCGGCCTGGCGGAGCGCACAGACGTATACAGGGCTTTCACCGGGCATAGCGTATGAGGAACACGTTTTCATTTTGGGAACAACGAACGGCTGAAAAACGTGCGCCTCACATCCAGTCGTAGCCACAAAATGAGCAAACGGGGACAAAATGACCGCCCTGAGGACGGGAGAAAAAAGCAAGGAATACAGGGCCCCAGACAAGGCAGCCAGCTCCGAGACACTCTCCCCCGTAGCGAACGCAAGAAGAAACAATGTCATTTCAAGCAAGGGCTCAGGTGTAGGGTAGGTAGTGGAAACAGGTGTAGGGAGGAGCTTTAGAGCTTCCGCCAGAGACCCCCAAGGCGGAATCTGGCGCAGGGGCGGCCGAAGCCGAAAACAGGAGTCCATGAAAAATTTCAGCCCTCGTTGAGGGACGACCAACCCAGTCAAAGGCCACAAAAAGCACCCGTATGGCAGACAGGTGGTTCCGAAGAGCGTCGTACAAGTTGCGACGGAATGCAAAGGAAAGGTTAAGGTAGTGAAACACCAATGCGACCGACGGAACTGTGTGGGCAGGGTCAGTAAACCATTTAGGAAAACACACAGTGGGATACGTAAGTCGTCCACGTCGTCTCAGTCCAAAGCAGAAGAAACCTGCGCGTTAAGAGTCTACCAAACTTTGGTAGCTACTTTGCCACACAAACAGTCAACGATGCGAAAGCCAACGAGGACCCCAGGTCTCCAATCAGCCCCAGGTGGAAGTTGGAGACCGACAGGGGAACGGGACATGGGTACCATCGCTACAGGTGAGTGGACCAGGCCTGCGCCGGCCATAAGGGCGCGAACAACCAAATCCTGCCTCGATACCCTCGCAGCCTGTGGAGGACCGTGCACAGGAAAAGTGTGCCAGGTGGCAGAAACACGTATATGGACTGCCACCTGTTCCAGTCCTCGCTGAATGCGTCCCCCCCCCCCCCCCCCCCGCTGAGGGGCGAGTACAGCGGTTCAGGCAGACAACTTGGTAAAATCGTATGAAAGACCATTCTATTCAGGTGCGTCGGCCCTGCGACAAAGCATCCGCTCAGAGGTGTTTGTAAATTTCATTAATCGATTTTAGGAGTATAGTTGGTTGTTGGAAGGAACATAATAATTGGCAGTCCCGAGCAGGTAAGTCGCATGCAGGGTGATGCCGTGATTGTCGGCTTGATAAAATAACATCTCCGCCAGGGCCTGGATAACGGCGTACCTGAAGGAGCCCTGCCTCGGGAGACAGGGAACCGCCATCAGAACGTCTATCCTGACGGCTACCCAGGGAGGGCCCATTCGTGATCCCTCAGGAAGAACAACGGGACTAACAGACCCAAGACAATGATGAGTAAGGGCGAGACCCGGCCATCTGCCCCGATCCGGACGACCCATGTTGGATCGGTAGCCCCACCCCACTTCGCTCGATGCATCGGATCTACCCAGATGGTCGGCGACGGAGCGGACCAAGGCACAACCGCTGTGAGTGTGCCCCGAGCGATCCAGTATCAAATGAAACGAGCGCGGAACCGGCCAAAGCCGATTGGGAGGCAACAGAGGAAACGCTCTGTTGCCTAATTGTATGAGGCGCTTCAGCCTGAGCCTCCCTAGGGGAATGGTCAGTGACGTCCAAATGAGTGACCCTATTAGCGAGTCTCAGATCGTCTTGATAATCGAAACCGAGTGCAATGTGGCAGAAAGCTTCCTGCAAAGTTTTGCTGCATGCATTGGACTCAGTCTTGACAGTCGCACTCGTTATGTCCCACTCTAGGCCCACCCCCGTCATATCCGGCGACGGCATGAGGCACGACTTGGGAACGTTTTCCTCGATTCCACACAAATAATAAGTCGGATGACCAGTAGTGTGTCCTGTACACAGTTTGTCTGAGAGGCTGCGGCGATGAGCCAATCGTCCAAGTAAAACAGGATTTGAAACCCCTGTCGGAGCAGAGGAGGCAGAGCCTGTGTGATGAGTGTCGTAAAGACCCGCGGAGCGATATTGAGGACGAACGGCAATATGTCGAACGAGAACACCCGCTCGTGCGACTGGAGTGCAATATAACCCTGGAACCGAGGGGCCATAGTCACATGCCAAGAAGCATCCTCGAGACCCAGGGCTGGAGCGTCAGTCGCGCGTGACCGATGGAAAGCACCCGAAATCGGGTGTACACGATGTGTTGGTTGAAGCAGGTTAGACCTACCACCGGTCACATCGCATCGCAGTCCCTCTTGGGGACTAGAAAGACATCCGAGAGGAAGACACGTTGCTGAGACATGACCACTCGAATCATCCCAACCTCGTGCATAGACCGAAGCACTTTGGCAACGTCTTGAGACACTCGTCGATGTCGGGGAGGTCGCCTGAGGAAAGGTCATGACCGCCACCTCTAGGACAGACCCCGCTGCACAACCCGACATGCCCACGATCGGCGGGGCCATTGCCGAGAGTGGTGATGGAAGAAACCGGTGTGAGGGCCTTGAGTAAGGCCCACCACCGAATCCGCCAAACAGACGAGAGAGGGGAGAGGGGATAGTCCCAGTGGCATTACGCGTTGGTAGATGCGGAGTACCCCCCCAGGTGCCCTCCACGACCACCTCTCCCCCGATTCCTGCCACCTGTCCAAAATGAACGACGAGTAACCTGCGCCTGCTGAGAATACTCCGTCCTCTGGTCGAACCACCTAGAGGAAGCCTCGATACACAGTCGCAGGGAAGGACAAGGTGGTGAGCGACGATCGGAGGGTCTCAGCGATTGCCCGCCCAGGCCCTTGCTTGTCCAAGCACTCCAGGACTTGCGTCCCCGTGACGGCCCAGCTGTCCCCCCCCTATGACTGAGGGAGGAAGCAGCTGATGATGGCCTCGACGCCTCTTGACTCAGGGGCGCAAAAGCGCTCCGCAGCCGCAAGCAGGTGGGTGCGCCACATGTGCTCCCCACCCTGCCGCAGATCCCTAGGAGGCCTGGCATGATACAGTCGAAGATGAAACTGAGACAACTGAAACTACATCAAGAGGGTAGAGAGCAGGCAAGCAGTGCGTTGTCTAAGCCTGTGATCGCGCTCGAGGGCACCCATCTCCGGGGACGCGAAGAAGGGAGCAGACATCCTATCAAGAGAAACTGCAGGGACATGAATCCAAGACCAGTACTTGGCAGGAACCCCGGATGACAATCGGACCAGTCCCGACACGAAGGTTTGTTCCAAAGGTGGAATCAGACGAGAACCTTCTGCAGAACGCATACCGAAGTCCCTCTGCCAGCCACGCCACCCAAGGACCAGCCACAAGATGCGGGAGCTCCAAAACCAGGGCTCCCTTCTGATCCTGGGCACTCTTGACTAGAGGGATCCCAGTGATGGCTCACAGAGCATGGGCATCGATATGGATAGCCTGCCGAGAGTAGGCCGACCATAGCCCGGTCGAACCAGTACAGGGAAGGAAACCTTCGTGTATGGATCTTATACCGCCCCAAGGAAGGAATAGAGACGGTCTGGCCACCCAACCCTAACCTGCACCCAGGAAGAACAACAAGAGATGCCGCAACTGCCGGAGAAAGGGCAGGGGGAAAAGGAGCGCGCGGTGCAGCAGCCACAAGGTCAGCAGGTGCAGCCGGCAGGTGCCCCTCCTAGGGTGGGATAGGATTCACCACAGGTGCAACTTAAGGCACAGGAGACGGTCGCACCATAGCTGCGGTGAGATGTTCCAGAGCCTCCTGAAAGGAGGAGAACTGTTCCGCGTTCGACCTCTGGAACGTCTTCTACGCCGCCGCCTGCTCTCCAAGCAGGGTGGCGATTCCCAACCTCCAGGCAGGCACGCCTGGAGAATCCGAGGGAGATGGTGAGATGGACCCAATACGTCCATGGCGGCCAACCTTCAGGTGCAGGCGAGAGACTGCTTTGGAGAGTTTTCGAGTGCAGCCCCTTCCTCCTCCTCCCAAGACAACTCATAGGGAGTCGAAACTGGCTACGAATGTGACAAAGACACAGGAGGGGGCACAGTCTGAAACAGCTCAGCAGCTCGAGATGGAGGAGGAGCAGGAAGGACCACCGGTGCAGCAGGAGATGAAGAGCGACGAAGCATCCAGGCCTGCCCATCCTTAATCTCCCTGACTAGGGTATGAGTCGTACGAAGCGACTGAGAGAACGCAGGCGGCACTACAGCAGGCAAGGTTGGACTAGTGAGCGCACTTGAAGAGCGTACGACCCTTGTTGGGAATGGTAGAGAGAGCAGGCCGAGCAGGGGAGAGGGATTGCTGACGACGAGGCGAGGGCGAATTGGACCTGTGATGCATTCCTCCCCCTTTTCTCTCAGAGTCCGCAGACACCGTCGACAGATCAGACGTAGGCACTTGAGTCGGGCGGCCTGGCGCCCAGCCGGTGACGACACTGGAAGGCGCAACAGAACCCCCACATGGTCGTCCTGGAAGCGAGGCCCTTACGTGGCGGGAAATGCCCGCCCACGTAGCACAGAGGGAAGGACCACACCGACGCGGGTTATAGTAATCCCTGTGGTAGCAGGCAACGTGGATACAGCATTCCCCATGTCCCTCACCCAAGGCCCGTCTCCCATAACCAACGCGAGAGCAGGCAGGGCGCAGCATACCCCACTGACACGGAAGAAAAAACCCCGGTAGTGTATATACAGAAAGAACTTCACCGTAGGGTAGGGTCTGGCAGTATCACAAATATGTTCACAAGTAATGACACATAGAGACTAGGAATTAATTATAGCAGGCAGGTTAGCATGCAGAAAACCCGTAAGGATCCCCATAAAAAAACACAGGCACAAGGACAGAAAGTTGCACCTAAGCGCAAACGAGACCTTGAGCCCGGAGCACCTTCCTGTGAAGGATTTATCTCAATTCTCCCTACCAGGAATTCACCGGAGACCTCTGGTGGACGCTTCCGAAGTAGCGCCAGAACTACGTCTGTCGACATAAACATTACTCAACACCTAGGCTATGCAAAGTTTATCACGATTTCTTAAGATTCTGCATGTTTTTACTATATACTAGATGGCTACACTAAGTGCTTATATAGTATGGTAGTTGTGGGGGTAATGTGTCGGCTATAGAAAGTATGACATATAGCTTATAATTAAGAATGATTGATGGAGAGGAAGGGTGAAGAACTGCGGGATATCGCCCTTTGTACAAAACAACGTGTCTGGCGCGGCAACTCCAAGAATTTCTGGTAGGGAGAATTTAAGGTAAGAATAAGGCCCCACCATAGGGTAGGACCCGGTAGTAACACAGGTGAACCCACACAAAGTTTCAGTGAAATCCCAAGCACCAGATCAGACTAGACCATGAGCCAGGTTAATCTTCCTTTGAAGGATTTACCCCCCCCCCCCTCAATTTAAGGTAAGAATAAGGCCCCACCGTAGGGGAGGGCCCGGCAGTAACATTGATGAACCCACAAAAAGGTTCCAGTGAAACCCCAAATGCCAGGTCAGATTAGACCAAGAGCCAGGTTCATCTTCCTTTAAATAATTTATCCCCTCCCCCCCAATATAAGAGGAGAATAATACCTCGAGACCTGGAGGCACCGAAGCTGAAGAGTGTAGAAGTCCGCTCCCAGAGCGGGATGACAGGGAGGATGATGCAGTCGTCACACACAGCTCTCCCAGAGTGGAGACACAGCCTGTGTGAAACACAGAAGAGGGTGAACACTCAGCTAACTAACCTCTTCACATGAGGGAGATCTATCTATCTATCTATTGCCTGACACCGTGATCCCCGAAGGGGTGGCCACGAACGAACCGCCCCCATGCACCTCTGTCCCCAGTCAGTCGACGCCCCTCCCCCCAACCAGCACCGCCTTCGTTCATGTAGTTCCTCACTCCATCCTTCCACCTCATATTCGGTCTACCTCTCCCCCTCTGTCCCTCCACCTCGCTCTCGTACACCCTCTTAGTCATTCTCTCGCTTTCCATACGTTCCATATGGCCGAACCATCTCAAGTTGTTCCTTTTCACACTTTCCAGCACATCTACCTCCACACCACACCTCCTTCTTACTTCCTCATTAGTCTGTCTATCCCTCCATGTAACTCCGCACGCACTCCTTAAGTATGAGGGAGATGAGGTAGGAAAAGTGTACTCAAAGATTTCTGCTCCCAGGGCGGAAGTCCGCTCGCCTGCTCCCAGTGCGGACTGTTTTGGGCGGACCGGTCCCAGGGCCGTCCGGTCCCAGGGCCGTCCGGTTTCAGGGCCGTCCGGTCCCAGGGCCGTCCGGTCCCAGGGCGGAGCGGTCCCAGGGCGGAGCGGACCTAGTGCGGACCAACCCACAAGGCCTCAGACACCAGTGAAAGGCGTTTAGGCAACGGCATAGTAGACGTGGGAGCGTAGTAGTGTCAGCACGCCCAAGTTTAGGACGGCAGTGACATAGAAGGGAGCAGCCAAGTAAACAGAGGATCACTGAAGACCACCAGTTTAGCGGGTACCCAGGGCGGACCTACGCTCAAGGCCTCAGACAACCAGTGAAAGGCGTCAGCAGACGTGGGAGCGTCGGTGTAAAGTGCGTCCAGTTAGTGTCAGCTCGAACAAAATTAGGATGGCAGTGACAAAGAAGGGAGCGGCCAATTAATCAGAGGATCACTTAAGACCAACAGTTTAGTGGGGATCCTGGAGTATGTGTCCGCCGATACCAAATTAGTAACGCTGACACTGTTGCCAATTCAAAAAGTCCCAATATTATGGGCTTACACAAGTCCTGGAACGCAGGAGCCCAGCAGGGGAATGCCGGGCTGACCTGGTAACCGTGTGAGGAGTCAAGCAAGGAGATGCCTGACCCCGTAGGCAACCTATCGTACCCCCATCGACCTAACTAATTAGGGGAGGTGTGGTGGAGTGGTCTTGCCACTGGCCTGGTAATCCAAAGGTCCCGGGTTCAAATCCCGATGTATCAATGGGAAGATATTATTGGGATGGAATTTGTGCTGTACCTAGTATCAGTGCATTACCACAAGCCCACCGAAACGTCAATAAAATACCCTCATTGTTCCCTGATTAAATAGCACTGTATGAATATTCCCATATTCAAAATATGCTATAGGGGTGCAATGCCTGGTGAGTTATCTGCTCAACAGGTGGCGTTGTGTGTGTGTAAGAGTGAGAGTCCGAGTGTAGGGGGTGAGACAGTGAAGCACGGGAACGAGGTGGCTTCAGAGATGGGGTCGTTTCGGGCCATGAGTGAGCACCGTGCCTCATGTGAAGGCAAGATGGCAGGTGCTCGTTGTACTCTACGTGCTTCACATGTCTCACTCCCTAGACTGGAACAAGACCTCACAGGCTTCACTGTTCATTGTAAAGCAGTGAATGTTAAGGCTCTCAGCCTATGCCCGAGAGGAAGTAAGTTGGAATATAGAAAAAAAAAAAAAAAAAAAAAAGACACCGAAGCTTAGACAAGTCGGCCTCTGTGCCAACCAACTGAGATAACCAAAGCTACAAAACCAGACTCATGTGGGCCAGGAAATGACCTCGATAGGGAAGTAAACCCTATGAGGTGGCCAAATGAAAGAGAAAACGGGGGCCTGTGCCCCCACTCAGTCATCAAGGGTAGGTCTAGCCAAGGAAAACTCAGTTAGCCTAGACACAATATCATGAAATTAGTAGCAAAAACTAATGCAGTGACAAAGAGGCCCTAATTGAATAGAAAACCTAGCTATACAAAAAACTAAAGCCACAAAGAAAGAAACAAAACTCCGCACAACACAAAAAACACCCACATTTCATAATTTCACCACCATCAGACAAGACCGGGCTGTCGGCGGGGGCGGTGGACTCATCACCCTGGTACACAAAGAAATATCATACATAGTAACCAGTGTACAAACCAAATCCCTCCTCCCCCCAAATGATAACACAACAGAAATACAATCATTGCTAAGAATGCCTCTAAAAAACTGGGACTCCTGTACAGAGTTCGAGAATTCTTCACTGACGAGCAGTTGGCCGTGATATATATAAGTCATGTGCGTTCTCAGATGGATTACTGTTCACCTCTGTGGGGTGGAAGTGGAGTGGTTACATTGAGGCAGTTGGACAAAATTCAAAATAAAGCTATTAGATTAATCAATAACCCTGCAATCACACAGGACCTTCCTACATTATCCATACGAAGAAACGTTGCATCACTTGCATTATTCTACAGATATTTTCACAGCAATTGTTCCGAGGAACTTGCTTCAATTGTGCCGCCTCTCCACATCTTTCCCCGTAGAACTAGGGCAGCTGAGAGCGCCCATGAATTTACACTTTCTCCTCCACAATGCAGAACTTCTGCTTATCAGAATTCATTTATCCCCAGAGCTACTACTCTTTGGAATTCATTTCCCTCGAATTGCTTTCCACAAACTTACAATCTACAAATGTTTAAATCCAGTTGTTACAAACATTTTATGAATGGAGGATGCCTTTAGGCACATGGACCTTTTTGTTTTATCTGTGTTTTTCCTTCCTCCGTTCATTGTCTCTTAAAAAAAAAAAAAAAAAAAAAAAATCAATTAAAATACGCACTGGCAACAACTCCAACATAACCATCATAAACACATACATCCCTCCCCAAACATCCCCTACAGTACCAAATGAATACAGACCACACTTACAACACATCACAAACACCCCACACACCCCACACATCATCCTGGGTGGTGACTTCAACGCCAAGACGTCGGCCTGGTTTGTCGACAACCCCGACACAGACAGAGGGCTGGTACTACAAAACCAAACCGATAACCTCATCATCCTTAACGACATCCATCAACATACCCATATTCCTCACCAAGCCCTCTATAACCCATCATCTCCTGACATCACCTTTTGCTCCCCAGAACTCGCCCCCACAACATCCTGGAGGGTGGTCAGAACCTTAGGCTCTGACCACCTCCCGATCATTATCACCACCAAAACCAGACTCACCCCAGCTAGCCACAAACACACATACACCAATTATAAAAGAGCTAACTGGGAAGCATTCACAAATGAGACAGAACAACACTTCACAACTCTAAACAGTACACCCATCACTAACATCAACAATGCTGTACACATACTCAATAAAACTATCCAAAACGCTGACAAGAAACACATTCCAAGAGGTAACAGGAAAGACACAACCCCAACTTCACACCAGAAATTCAAAACCTCATCAGACAACGCGACATACTGAAACACTCCCCAGCACCCCACACACAAGACATCACACAACAAATTCAAGCACTCAACACCCAAACTAACAACAAAATACAAGAACAACAAAAACTAAATTGGAATAACTTCCTACAAACACTTGATCACAAAACAAACCCCAAAAAACTCTACAAAACACTAAACAGCATCACACTTTCCAACAGCAACACAACACAATCACATGCTGCAATCACAACAACAGACTCTACTCCTTCATGTAAACAACAAGCAAACACTCTCATCAATCACTTTTCACATGTCAGCCACCTAAAACCTCACAAAGACGACCGACGTGTCATCCGACGTAAGAGACAATTCCCCACAGACCCTGACTATACACCCTTCACCAATCACCAGACAAAGCATATCATCAACAATCTCAAGCACTCACCCGCCTGTGGCCTAGACAACATAAGCAACATACACCTCAGACACCTGGGACCACAAGGCATACAAGCACTCACTAACATATCAAACTACAGCTATTCACACAACACAATACCAGACATTTGGAAGCATGGTATCATCATCACATTCCCCAAACCCAACAAAGACCCCACGCTACCCTCCTCGCACCGCCCCATCACACTTCTTTGCTCCCCCTCCAAAGTCATGGAACGCCTAGTATTACAACTAATTACACCTGACCTACCCCTAGCTCCAACACAACATGGCTTTAGGCCACTGCACTCCACAAACACTCTTCTCACAGACCTTACACAAAGAGCTTTCGACGGCATCAACTCAGCTAGACCACCACACAGATCACTATTAGCCACACTCGACATTAGTAAAGCCTTCGATGCCATCCCCCGCCACAACCTAACAAACAAAATCTACAACACAAACATGCACAACAACACAAAAAGGTGGCTGGCCAACTTCCTAGCAGGCAGATGTGCACACGTATCTTTTGCCGGTCAGTCATCTAAAATCAGAAACTTTCCAAACGGAGTCCCACAAGGATCCGTCCTATCGCCCGCACTCTTCAATCTGTACATGCACGATATAACTACACCCAATACGCCCCAAATAAACTTAGCCTCCTATGCAGATGACATAACACTCACATGCACACACCATGACCCAAAAGATCAACAGATCTCCTTCAACCCTATCTCAACACACTACATGGTTGGTGCACTACAAACAGACTTAATCTAGCCCCAGCCAAATCCACCGCAACCCTGCTCACAAGTTGGACAGGAGAACACGAATACATCCCTCAACTCACCATAAACAACACACCCCTAACACATACACACACACCCAAAATCCTAGGAGTAACATATGATACTCATATGACATTCAAACAGCACACCACAAACATTAAAAAGAAACTGACACCCAGACTTAACGCCCTCAGGTCACTTGCTCACACAAAATTTGGACACAACAAAGAAACTACCACCACAGTATATAAACAATACATATGATCAGTGATGGAATACGCAAGCCCAGCCTGGGCTTCTAACCTAGCTGAAACTCATCATAAGACCTTACAGACTATTCAAAACAAAGCCCTGAAGATCATTACATGCTGCACAGCTACTTCACCCACAGATCACCTACATCAAGAAACCAAAATTCTCAAAGTCAAAGACCATCTGGACATGAGAGGCACTCAATTCCTGGCAGCAGCCTCCACGAACCAAGACCACCCACTAAACTACATGGCAACACACCCACAGACACCAAGAAATATAAAAACAACACCCAGCACACGGTATCACACACAATTATTGTCCTCTCTCCCTCCCTGCCCACCCCGAACCAACTTCCAGAAGCACATCCATACTCATATCTCACCGATCCATCCACTCACTCACAGACAACACGCAGCTGCATGCACGACCTCCCGAAATCCATCCTTCCGAATCCTCCCTTCCTCGCGAGGACAGAGTCCACCTGGCCAGGCTGAGATGCGGACACCATCCAGCTCTCCTGAGCTATCAGAAGAGACTGGATGACTCCGTTGTCGACGCCTGCCCGGGATGTAACACAGCACCCCATACCATTAAACACATCATAGAAGACTGCATTTCACACAACCACTTACGCCAACAACACAATCTACACTCAATGAGAGCTCTGTGGGAAAGCCCGATCGTGGCCATGGCCTTTCTCAGGGACTCGGGGCTGTTCGGCCAGGCAGCTTAGGGAACAACAACAACAACAACAACTAAAGCCACCGCAAGAAACATTAAGTGAATGAAATAGGCAAAGGCCTAGTATTTACCTAATTGTAGTTTACAGGAGTTGAGCTAAGCTCGTGTTGTCCCGTCTCTCAGTCTACTTTTTATCCAATTTTTTCTTGAAAATATGGATATTCCTTGCCCCTACCACCTCCTCCTCCAGCCCATTCCATTTGTCAATACATCTATAGGGGAAGCTAAACTTCCTGATATCGTTCTTGCAGGTAGGTCTTTTTACTTTGTAGCTGTGGCCTCTAGTTATTCCTGTATTCATAATTAATATATCCTCCCTATCCAGCCTCTCCAGCCCCCGGGTGCATTTGTACATCATTATCATGTCTCCCCTCTCTCTCCTTTCTTTTAGACTCGGTAGATTTAATTTGTCTAGCCTCCCTTCATATGGCAGTTCTCTGAGACTTGGAACCAATCTAGTAACTGCTCTCTGGATTCTTTCTAACTTGTGAATATGCTTCTTTAGATGCGGGGACCACACCACTGCTGCATACTCCAATCTTGGTCTAATCATACTCTTCATAATTTTCGCTACCATGGTCTCATCCAAGTAGTTCAGAGCAACTTTCATATTCCCGGCCATTGCATACATTCCGCTAAAGAGCTTGTTAATATGTTTCTCTGGCGACAAATTATCTTGTATAATCAACCCTAAATCCTTTTCTTTTTCGGCCTTGCTAATTATATTATCTCCCATCCTCTACTCCCAATTTGGTCTATTCACACTTCTTCCCATATTTAACACATGGCATTTACTTATATTAAATTTCATTTTCCACTTGGTGCTCCATTCGTATATTTTATCTAAATCCCCCTGCAGCTCCTCACAACTACTTTTATTTGTTATTTGTCTCATAATTTTTACGTCATCTGCAAACATCGACATGTAGGAGTTTATGCCTATCGGCAGGTCATTCACGTACATAAGGAACATGAGAGGTGCCAACACAGATCCCTGCGGCACACCGCTCTCAACTTTCCGCCACGATGAGTAAGTTCCTCTAATGTTGGTCCTCATTTCCCTATCTGTTAAATAGCTCTCCATCCATTTCAGCAAACTCCCCCTGACACATCCTAGCGTCTCAAGCTTAGATAACAATCTCTTATGTGGTACCTTATCGAATGCTTTGGAAAGGTCTAAGTAGATGCAGTCCACCCATCCGCCTCTTTCTTGGAGTACATCTATCACCCTACTGTAATAACATAGCAAACTGGTAACACAAGATGTCCCTTCTCTGAATCCAAATTGCTTTGGGGTTATTATCTTCTTTCTCTCCAACATTTTCATCCATCTCTTCCTAATTAGCTTTTCACAAATCTTGCATACAATACTAGCAAGTGAAACTGGTCTATAGTTTAGAGGGTCCTCAGGGTTTCCATTCTTGTATATCGGAATTATATTAGCTCTTTTCCATTCAACAGGAACCTGTCCTTTATCTAAGGAAGCTTGAATTACTGTATGTCCCTCACTGGCTCCACTAATTGCTCTGCACACTCCTTTAAAACCCAGGCAGACACTTCATCCGGTCCCATAGCTTTCCTTACTTCAAGTCCTCTCATCGCAGATAACAGCTCATCTCTAGTTATTTCAATCTTACTAAGACCACTCTCCAGTACTCCCGCCTGTGGTTCGTCAAAACCTTCCTCTCTAGTAAAAACTGACCCCAATTTGTTATTCATTACCTCGCACATGTCCGATACATTTTCATACGTCCTAGCATCAACTCTTAATTTAGTAATTTGTTTCTTTACCTTCAACTTACTGTTTATATATTTATAAAATAATCTAGGGTCACTTTCACATTTATTTACTATGTTCTTCTCATAGTTCATTTTAACTTGCCTAATTATGTTAACATATCTATTCCTCTCCTGTTTATATTTATTCTGATTACTCTCAGTGTTCCTTCTTCTTAATCTAGCCCAAGCTGCATCACGCCTACCCAAAGCTCTTTTGCATTTCAAATTAAACCAATCTTTCTGCTTAGTAAAATTTCCAGTTTTATATCTTGGGACAAACAGATTGGTTCCTACTCTATAAATTTCGAGGAATCTACTATATTTACCTTGTACGTCCTGTTCCTTCAAAATAAGATCCCAATCTACTCCCTCTAAATATCTTTTCAAGGATACATAATCAGCTTTACTATAATTTAATCTGTCATTTATGTAGCTATTGTCTAATCTATTGGCATTACTCGAGGTCAACTTCCATTTTAGTAATAGGTGATCACTTTTACCTACAGGACATAGATAGTTTATATCACTAATTTCGTGAGGATCTTTTGTAAAAATCAGATCGAGTTTAGAAAGTTCGTTATTACCCCTCATTCTTGTATTTTCCTTCACATGTTGTGCAAGTACATTTTCCGTAACCAACTCCACTAGCCGACTTCCCCAAGATCTCTGATTTGGCCCTGCATCTCCCGATTCCCAATCAACCTCGCTACAGTTGAAATCTCCTACCAAGATCAATCGATTCTTCCTTAAAAGCAATCTTCTCAACGACTGAATCATATCCTCGACCATCTCCTCAAACTCCAACTCCCTCCATGCTCTGGTCTTTGGTGGCATGTAAGCTACTGCTATGTCTAGCTTTTTTCCTTCTATATCATTGAGTTCAACTGCCATTATTTCTGCCTTGTCATTATTTAACTCCACTTGCTTTGCTGTCATAGGGTTCTTAACTAATACTGCCACTCCACCTCCCCTTTTTCCCTTTCTATCATATCTCCATATATTATATCCTTCACTAAACACTATATTGCTGTCAAAGTCCTGGTTCAGCTTTGTCTCCGTCAAACAGACTATCTGTGGTTGATCCTTTCTTAATATATCATCCAATTCTACCTTTTTACTGTTTATTCCATTTATATTAGTGTAGTAGCACAGTATATTGGAATCCTCCAACTTGTTTCTCTTCCCTCCCTGCCTCCTATTAGGTTCACCTCCTCCTCCATCCCTTCCCTGACCTACCTCCACATTCCCTGCTAGTTCTATTCTCCTCCTCCCCCCCCCCCTCCACAATCTCCCGCCCCCCCCTCACCATCTCTCCGTCCTCGGTCTGATCCACTACCTGACTCACCGTCTCCATCCCCTGCTCCTCCCTCACCATCTCTTTGTCTTCGGTTTGATCCACTACCTGACTCACTGTCTCTATCTCCTGCTCCTCCCTCACTATCTCCTTGTCCCCAACTTGATCCACTACCTGACTCACTGTCTCCTTGTTCATTTCTCCTCGTATTTTCCGTTCTTTCTGACTCTGAGTGTACCACTTCTTTAGTTTCCCTTCCTTTACTCTCCAAAAAAAATCCTTTTCTCATCTGACAATTTTCGATTTTCATCGTCAGCCCTTGCTTGAACTTCTCTCAACTTTTCCCTTTCCTCTATGCTTGAAGTCCTTTTTCACCCTAATATGTTTCATTCCAGTACAACTATTTAGCCTCCAGCTTACAATGGTTAATGCTTCAACCACTGACCTAGATTTAAACTCTGCTTTTATCGGTCTCATCTCACCCTTTTTATATCTTCCTAGCCGTCTTATTTCGTCCAGTTCTTTCCCCCAATCACAGCCTTCGTCTAGACACTCCAATATTTTCTTTACTTTGTCCTCATCCCTTCCCCTTCTTTCCCTTATATCTGCTAAATGTTCTTCAATGTCTCCAAAAATTATTATGCTTTTACCTCTATCTACTGTTTCCCTCACTACCTTCTCCTTGCTCTTCAAAACCTGCACTACATTCTTCTCAAACTCTCTTTTCTCTTTCTCTCTCTTCCACCTGCTCCTTCATGATTTCTTCCAATGCATCCACCTTAGCATTCCCCACCCTTGTCCACTCATTTTTCTCCTCACTTATTACTCCCTTTACTTTCTCACTTAAATGGCCCTCATACTCCTTTAGCTGCTCCTTGAGTGCCATGTTCTCTGCCTCCAGCTCATCTACTTTCCTTATCACAGCATCTAGGTTAGCAATTAATGTCCCATCTGCAGTTGGTACTGAACTGGCTCCACATATTTCTGTCAGTGACTCCACCTTCACACCTATATCTCTCCTCCAATTCTCCATAACTCCCTTCCATCTTAACAGACCCATCATCTGTCTCTTCACCACAGTCAATTGATCCTCCACTTCATTACCCTCTGCCAGAAATCCCTCAAATTCATAGCTCTCTTCATCTCCCAATAAACTCTGCCTCCGTTTGCCTTGGCCGGCCATTGTTTATATTTATGTAGCCTACAATTAAAAATATACAAAACACCTTACAAACACGTACAAAATTACAGTAAAATTAAACTACTACCTGGGATAAACCCAGGTAGCGCCACCCCCGTTTGTGTCACCCTATCTTGAAAAAAGAATAAATGGAAAAAATAAATAGAAATGGGTGTTTGCGAGGTCACCACGAGCAGGTGGGGTACGACTTGATTACCTTCCTAAGAAGGTAACCCAACCGAGGTGTCGCAAGTACTAGGCAAAGATGAAATTGAAAACTTTAACCGTGTTTTGGGCCTTCAGCAGTAGCAGATACGTCACTCGGAAAACTAAACCTCATTGGTTACGATACCGCCACTGCGCAAAGCAGTACACTAAGACGCCACCAGACGGGTTGGGCCCGACCGCAACAAAAATATAGTGACCACCATTCTCGACACAACACTCCAATTAAACACATTAGAGCCGGTTCCATGTCATCTCAACCAGTAGCTCTCAACCAGTGCCAAATTAACCCAGACCAACCAAACTAGTGCCAAAATATAGAACTAACCTAACCTAACTGTATTGGTTGATTTGGTACTGGTTGAAATGGTCTACTGGTTGAGTTGACCGGTCACCATTAAAGCCCATTTTTTGCGTGCCTGCATCACGGATCATCTGTCTAGAACCTCAGGAGCCATAAAGAATGGCCCACAACTCACCCAAAGTGAAGTAGACAGGAATGGAAGGCACAAAAACGGAACACATAAAATTCGTGTTTACCGCTGAGTGTAGCGCGAGAAAGAATTATCTAATTAACCCGGTCGGGTTGCACGGGAAGCTCACGAAGAAGTCGTAAGGAGCCTAGATTGCAGATGTGCAAAATTCTTCAATTTTCTCTTCTCTTTCTCACCCATATTTTCTTTTTTTCTTTAAACTAGTGGCAATTATGCAATAGTATATAGCTCTACGTTGGATAACGTAGAGGCTACTACTAAATAACCCCTACTCCATTAGAGAAAGACCCTGAGGTCCCCAAGAGGCAATTACCCTTTATTGTACGGTCTTCCCAGACAGTGGCAACGTATTCCGTACCAATCAGCTGTCAATGTGGAGACCGGATCTCCCGACACCTTCCCTATACCACAAGACTGGTCCATAGAAATCAATGAGCACCGTCAGCTTAGAGCTAAAGACAGTGAGGGCAGGGTCCTGGATGTAACAGAGTCTCCTTTTCCATCCAATTTAGATGTAAGGTGTTTTGTATATATAATAGCTCCAGCAATACCTTCAGGTAAGACCTTAAAGACTTTAAGAAGACTGATGGACATGAGGCCATTAACATGCTTTCTTCCTTATGTCAAACAGGCTGTATTACTAAACTTAATGAGTCACAAGTGCCTATAGTGTCAGTTTTCAATTTTTGATATGGACCATGGACAGAGTGGATGACTGAAGCCAATAAGTTTGCCTTGGGTTGCTCAGATTTATCTCTAAACAAAATCCCCAACAAGGACCATCACTTTGCATCCATACTTGTGTTCCAATTTGACTCGTTACCCCCAGAGTTCTGGGAAATTCTGAGGGGTCCTAAAATTATCTGACAGACCCTTTCAGACCCATTATTGTCTACCCCAACCCAAGGCATGCTAGACAAAGACTTTAAACCGAGACAAAAAGCTCACAGACTCATTTCCAACTTGATAGTGAATAAACAACTAGCAAACTGTATGCAGGAAGTAGCAGACTCGATTGAGACTCCCAATTCACGAGCTGCACTAGCACATATCCGCAAAATATCTTTGGCTAACTCTCTCATGGTAGTTGAGGATATTCGTACTGCCTTCTTTGAAGCAGCAAGGGCAAGACAGGAGCTAAGAATCTACCTTGCTCGCTATCTCCCTAAGGATATTAAGATGAGAATATTACAATCTCCTCTATATTCTAACAGACTCTTAACACCTAATACATGGGCAGAAGTCCATACTCTGTTATTACAACCTACCATGACAACATTCAGATCTAACTATATAAAAATGAGAGCAATGAGACAGTCCCGCAGACGTGGGTCCTGAGGCCGTACTCACTTTACACCTGCTGTACCGCAATATTATAGAGGTAGCTTTCAGTCGCCCTTTCGGGGGCGTGGCGGTACCAGAGGTTGGCCCTTCTAACATTCTAGGGGAAGAGGCACCCATCAGTCGGCATCGACCCCACGACATCAATATGCCTCCAGGCCCACTTATAGTCAACAAGGGGGTCACTCTCAGCAGAGACAGTCACAACAACCTCATACCTCTCAACAATCTTATCAGTCCTCTAATAGACAACAAAACCAAAGACAACACCAACAACAACAAGGACAAGCTAAATCTTATCAAGGTCCAAAAAATTAATTTAGTAGTACGTATCTACGTTATCCGACGTAGGGCTATTAAGTTCAGCCGCTTGTAGAGCGGGCCAATTTATCGGTACTACATGTGCAGTCCAATTATAGGTTTGAGTCCCGGAGGGAAGAAGGAAAACCTAATATTTAGTAGTGGCCCCGAAATCATTGATGATATGCCTATTATATAATAGCTCTTTCTAACACCCGCGGTCAGCCTGTTTGAAACACCCGCCACAGGGGAAAGAGTGCCGACATCATAAGTGCAACGCTCATTCTCTTATGGAATCGTCTTTATGATTGGGTACTCACTACGAAAAAAGCTTTCCAACTTCGTGGATGTCTTTCTGTGGATTCTATCCAAGACGCTGAAGCTCGTAGCATCATCCCGCCTTCAATGATATTTCAAGATTAAACTTAAGACATCAACGAATGGGAAGGGGATGGAAGCGAGGGCCTACATCGTCAATGATTTCGGGGCCACTACTAAATATTAGGTTTTCCTTCTTCCCTCCGGGACTCAAACCTATAATTTATTAGTGGCCCCTCCATCATTGACAATATGCCTGATATCTCAAGACTGGAGGGGGAAGTCTTTAACCCTTCCTAGGCATCAAAGTTCTATAGGAACAAATCAAGCTTTTGATTATATATATTTGGTCCTTAACCCTCTCACGTCCTGACGCAATTTTTGAGCCTATTAGGGATACTTTAAAGCCTTTGTTACCGTCCGGGGTATTTATAAACATTTAGTTTATTTACTTCAACCTCTGCAGTTGTCTTTGAGTTAGCTGTGGGCAGAAAACTAATTTTGGAGAGGTAATTATAAGAGTGAGAGTAATCTATTTCTTATTGCTAATCTGGCAACCTCTGCATCATAAGGATGTGAGAGGGTTAAGATTAATTTGTACATACTTTATATTTTGTACAACATATCTTCTATGTCTCATAGCTCATAGTGTAACTATTAATGATATATATTCAAAAATATAATTTGAACTGTATAACCAGTTCAGCTTATCAAGTCTCACAGCTCGTATACTTATCACATTATCCGGCGGAGGGTCTGAGGGTCTTGTGTCTCCATTAACCCCCCCCCCTCTCCTCCCCCTCCTCCTTTTTTATACTTAACCCGGAAAGTGCGGGAAGACTCTTAAGAGTTTCCCCGGGCGACTGCGGGAAGACTCTTTAAGATCCTGGGCCTAAAAAAATCCATTTAAAAAACCCCAATTATTTTTGTTTTCTTTATTTTTTTTCCCCCCTGGGCCATGCCAAATATCACTCCTCCACATCCCCTCCTTCCCCACTTCCCTCCCCTCCTTCAGTTATCACCTTTTTTCCCTGTTATTCCCTTATTCTGTGGTCTATTTTCGTGCTAACATTAGCGAGTTGGTAGCAGGGCGTTGTCATCACTGTTACCAAGCGTGGGAAAGAGCGAGAGAGAGACTATTGCGTAAGAGTGTCTCTCCAGACAAGAGGAGGGGAGGGAGGTTGCCTCAGCCATACATTATGTAACTCCTGGCCTGTATCGCCGATTTTGACCATCCAAACGCTGTTTCCACTTGTTTTATTGCTGTAACAGGTTAATACCTTTATAATCAACCTAAAATAGGCGCATATGGATAAGTATTAATGCTATTTATGGTAAAATAACGATGTTAGTGATGGGAACAGCTCAAATACGTGCGCACAGGCGTGTGGTGTCTCATACCCCCCATGCGCACGTCTTAGGTTAAGATTAATGTTAAATCTAGTAGCACAAAGACCAATTAACCCTTGTCTAGCGGGTGCTCTGTGGCCGTTTTGGGCCTTTTCAGGCCATTCTGACTCCTATATCAACCATCAGTATGAAAGGAACTGTATTGCGCCGAAAACTAGGCGGAAATCGCTACACAATGACGCCACATACAGCTACGTAGCACTCGTGGAGCACTGACAGTGTTACCTCGAAGATGGAAGTTTAGCTGATTTTGCTACATTGCTCACTTTTAGCGAACTATTGGTTACACTGTCATCCTCCCGCGCGGTGGGGGAACTGGAGTTAGTGTGGGCCGGGAGGCCACAGATGTCGGACGTATGGATCATTACTATCCCACCCATTTTCACTCGATTTCCACCCTTTTTTCACCCGTTTTTTGCCAGTTTTTTTAACTCGACTTATGTTGCGTGCCGCTCTTTAAGGGTTAAACCCGCTGATGTAATGCCACACAGGTGAGTTCTGGTTTACCCAAGGCCACAAATAGGTAACGCGTTAGGAAAGTATGATTGGATGACCACAATCGTGTGTCAGCAATGTCATCTATGGAATAATTATGCAAGAATCTTAAAGAAACTCCCCACTTCCTGATGTCGTGGGCCCTTCCCACTATACCGGGATTACTTTCTCGGATTACATCTACAAGCATCGATGCTAATTTTCTTCTCGTGACGCGCTTACCTGCACTATTGACCCATAAAGCTCCCTGCTGTTGAGGTTGTGACACTTTAAAAAACTTGATCAGAGATTGCACTGGGCATAAAATATGTTGTGTCTCCGCGCTTGAGCGCCGGGACAGTAAACTCAGAGAAAACATGATCGCTATGTTCATTTTTAGCGACAAAAGTGGAGGATGGAGCAATTTGTACATTAATACTGCGTCTCCCAAACCTGAGGCAATTAGGTTCGTTGCTCATCGCCGCCAGCTCAGACACCCTGTTACCTGTGGCCAAAGCCATAAGGAACACAGCCTTCTTTAACAGTGAGTCGAAATCCGGCGCATGATTATACTTGCGCGAATGAAGCAAAGACCATGCTTTGTCAAGTGACCAGGTAGGCATGAGCTGACAGGGTGGTGGGCAAAGCTTGAAACATGCCCTCATGAACCCTTTCTTCTCTGCCTGCAGTATAGATAGCCCTGTTAAGTCATACAAGGGAGTTCTGATAGCTGACAAATGATTTTTCAGTGTAATTACAGAAAGGTGTTTTTGTTCAAATAAGTACACTCGACCCTCGGTTTAACGGACCTCGATACAACGGATTTTGGATTTAATGGACTCCGTCTGTAGGCGGACAATCCATCTGGACTGGACCAAATGTCCGGTGCTGGATAGATTTGTCCGCTAAGTGGCAGGGCGAGTGACTCTTAGGCCTTGGCCTAGGGTATAGCTACTCACAAAACCTCAACTGAGCTGCTTTGATAGCAAGAATATCCCAGGTATATTTAATAAACGTATATTAACCGAGTAATTTTGACCAAACCGATTCATATCTCTTGTGTTTGGCTTTGTTTACACTTTACTGGTCTGATGAACGATCCGCGACACACACACACACACACACACACACGAGAGACGAGTGGGAGCGGACGTCGTTGGCTGGCGCTCCTCAAACTACCATCTGACTTGCCTAAAGTGGGGTATACAGGAAATTATTGTGTATTGTCCCGCTAATAATATTATTACATGAAAGTGTTCAGTCAAAGCTATTTAAAAATATGAATGTTTAAACGAAACTTAGAGAGTTTGTTTTGAGAAATCAGCTGGTAAGGCTGGTGACGTCACATGACAACAACAATGGCTGACATAGAAGCCACAGATATGAGTGGGGAATGTTTTTATGACGAGGAAGGGGATTATTCAGGCTTTCCTGAAGGTAAGGAGGACCAGATCATCTTCCTGAACAGGAATCTGATGGGGCTGATAAAGTGGAGAAAGGAAATGGAGGGGTGGAGGAAGACCATTGGGACTGTAGTGGAAGAGAGCTGTGTCCCGGGGGAGGGTTTAAATGATCTAACTGCTAGGGTCAACGAATTGGTATCTGAGAATGTGGCTTTAAAAGAACAGATTAAGGAATACAAAGAACATTTAAATGAGAGAGTGAAAGAGATAGATGATGGGTATAGGGAGAGGGCTGAGAGAGAGATTCGTGAATTGAGGGAGGAGAATGCTAGGCTAAAACAAGGAGTGGAAACAAATCAGGACAGGACACAAAAAATGGAGGAAGAGGTATCTCAAATGAAAATGTCTGGGGTGATCGAGTGGGTGAAGCAGAGGTACAACTAAAAGCAATTATTGAGGAGCAAAAGGGACAGCAGGAGGAGAACCTGAACAAGAGGGTAGTTAATGCCATCAGACAAAATGAGAAACAGGTCAGTGATATTATTGATAAGAAGAGATGTGTAATTATGTTTGGAGATGTAGAAGGGGAAATATTAGATAGAAATACGAGAAAGGGTGTGGAGATGAAGAAAGTTGAGAAGATGATTGATGTGATGGATAGACAAGATAAGGAGGGATGGAAGAGAGAGGTAGAGGATTGTTGGAGACTAGGGAAATACAAGAAAGGAGAAATGAGGCCAATGAAGATTAGATTTAAGTCAACCAAAGTAGCAGAGGAGGTACTCAGATCCAGCTGGAAGTTAAGTCAGGAGGGGGAATACAGAAATGTTAAACTAAGGAAAGATCTAAATGCGGAAGAGAGGGAAAAATTTAGAGAAATAAATAGAGAAGTCAAAGAAAAGAACGATAAGATCAGAAGTGGAGATTTTTTTTTCTACAGAAACATGGATGGGAAAGTAAGGAAGTGGTACCTGAAGAAGGGGGAGAGGATAGGGGCGGAGGGGGGGAGAAAAGAAGTGGTGGTACAGGAAGAAGGATTGGAGGGAGAGATGCAACAGGAAGGGGAAATAGTAGGATAAAGACAGGGAATATCAATCATAATGGTAAAAGCAACAGGTGCAAGATGGTCTATAGCAATGTGGATGGGCTGCTATCAAAGAAATTAGAAATAAACGATTACATCAGACAGGAAGAGCCCTTAATATTGTGTCTATGTGAAACTAAACTAAATAAAGGGATAAGTTTGGAGGGAATGGGATGGAACAACTATAATATCTGGAGAAGGGATAGAGAAGACAAGATGGGGGGAGGGGTGCTAATTCTTACACATAATAAATTGAAAACCAGAATGATTGATCTGAATAATAGTAAAGCGGAAATATTAGCAGTAGAATTGATAGATGATGACAATCAAAAGGCGGATATTGTAGTGGCCTACATGCCGCCCTACACAGGGGCTTGGGAAGAGGAGGAATACAAATTTATCAAAGATGAGATGATTATTTGTATTGAAAAATTAACTCGTAGAAACAATGAATTAATTATAGTAGGGGACTTCAACTGTAAAGAGGTGGATTGGGAGCAGAGAGAAGCTGGTAGCAACGTGAACTCGTGGGGGTATAGGCTACTGGATATGGTAACAGAAAATTTATTGGTGCAAAATATAAAGGAAAATACAAGAAGAAGGGGAAATGATGAAGCATCCAGATTGGACCTACTGTTTACTAGAGACCCAGATGTAATTTCTGATATAAAATACTTACCACCTTTAGGCAAGAGCGATCACGTTGTAATGGATATAGAAATCCTATTGGGTTATTCCAATATGGAGGAGAGGGAGGAGCACAAGGAAACTAGGTTTGACTATGCAAAAGGAGACTACCAATCATTGAGACAATACTTTAGAGATGTTGACTGGAGTGAAATACATCAGAGAAATAGTGTAGACGAGAAGTATGGAGTATTTAAAACAATATATGAAGAAGGAGTTAATAAATATGTCCCTAAACAAGGTAATAGGTCAGCGAAGGTAAAGGATTGGTTTAATGAAAAATGTAGGAAAGCCAAGGAAAAGAGAGACCAAGCGTGGAAGGCGGCTAGAAAAAGGTGTAATAGAGAAACTTGGAACAGATATAAGAGATTAAGAAATGTATATGCTGCAATCAGGAGACAAGAAGCCAGAGAATATGAGAAGAATATTGTGAAAAAATGTAAGAGTGATCCTAAGCTGTTCTATAGGTTTATAAATCGTAAAATGAAGGTAAGGGATAGAATAGTGAGGTTGAAGGTTGAAGGGACCACTTATGATGACGACCAGAATATGTGTGAAATTATGAACAATACACTACACTCAGTATATACTAAAGGTGATAACTTTGAAGAAGTACCGGTAGGTGAAATTGGTGATAAACTGGGAGAGATTAATTTTCTCCCAGAGGAGCTAGTAGAAATAATGAAAGGACTAGATGTGAAAAAAGCAGTGGGACCTGACAATGTAGCGGGATGGATTTTGAAAGAATGTGCTGACGAACTAGTGAAACCCTTATATGAGATAATGAAATACTCTCTGGAAGTGGGAAAATTACCAATGGACTGGAAGAGAGCCAACATTGTACCAATTTATAAAGGTGGGAACAGGGAACATCCATTGAATTATCGACCTGTGTCACTTACTAGTATAGTGTGCAAAATCTGTGAGAAAATAATTAAGAAAAGATGGATGATTTACTTGGAAAAGAATAATCTACTATCTAACAGGCAATTTGGATTCAGGGAGGGTACCTCATGTGTTACAAATCTACTCAGTTTTTATGACAGAGTGGTTGACATATTACAAGAGAGAGATGGATGGGTGGATTGCGTATATATTGACATGAAGAAAGCTTTTGACAGAGTATCGCATAGCAGGCTGAAGTGGAAATTAAAAGAGTATGGAGGGATTCAGGGTAGTTTGTTAAATTGGATGGAGGACTATCTTTCAGGGAGACAGATGAGGACTACTATCAGAGATAAATTTTCTACGTGGAAAGATGTCACAAGTGGAGTTCCGCAGGGAGCGGTGCTGGCTCCCGTAATGTTTCTAATATACATTAACGACATGCCAAAGGATATAAATGCATATATGAATATGTTTGCAGATGATGCCAAGATCATGAAGCATATAAAAGATGAAAACAGTGGTAGGGAATTACAGAGGGATTTGGATAGGATAGATCAATGGAGCAAGAAGTGGAAAATGGAATTTAACACAAATAAATGTCATGTAGTGGAAATGGGAGTAAGTAAAAGAAGGCCACATATGGAATATAAGTTAGGAGAAAACACTATTAACCCATCAGAGAAAGAAAAGGACTTAGGGATAACTGTTAGGAGTGATCTTTCACCTGAGAATCATATTAATAAGATAGTGGGAGAAACATATGGACTTCTAAACAGAATAAAAATTACCTTTAACTATATAAACGAGGAGATGCTGGAGAAAATAATAAAAACATTGGTGAGACCAAGACTGGAGTATGCGGCAGTGGTGTGGGCACCATATCTAAAAAAAGCATATAAAGAAGCTGGAGAAGGTTCAGAGAGCTGCAACTAGGATGATACCAGAACTGAGAGAATTACCATATGAGGAGAGATTAAAGAAATTAGATTTACCATCTCTAATGGATAGGAGGGAGAGAGGCGATATGATTATGATGTACAAATGTGTGAGAGGACTCGAAAAGGTGGACAAGAAGGGTTATATTGTGAAAGATAATGGTAGAACTAGGGGGCATAGATATAAGCTAATGAAAGGAAGATGTAAAGGAGATGTGAGAAAGTATAGTTTCCCTTACAGAAGTATAAGTAAATGGAATCAGTTGGAAGAGGAAGTGGTGTGTGCCAAAAACATTCATATTTTTAAGGCAAAGTTAGATAATTGTAACTCAGGAAGCGGGACAATACGAGCCTAAAAAGCTCAACTCCTGTATACTACAAATAGGTAGTATTTGTAGGTACAGTAGTATAGGTAGTAGGTAGTACAACAAATAGGTAAATACAAATAGGTAAATACAGTGACACCATCCAGCTCTCCTGAGCTATCAGAAGAGACTGGATGACTCCGTTGTCGACGCCTGCCCGGGATGTAACACAGCACCCCATACCATTAAACACATCATAGAAGACTGCATTTCACACAACCACTTACGCCAACAACACAATCTACACTCAATGAGAGCTCTGTGGGAAAGCCCGATCGTGGCCATGGCCTTTCTCAGGGACTCGGGGCTGTTCGGCCAGGCAGCTTAGGGAACAACAACAACAACAACAACAAATAGGTAAATACAAATAGGTAAATACAGTGACCACGGGTCCAAAACTACTTTTATTATTTTGCTCAGTCGAAAAACACTTGATATACAGGTAGAACATTCTAGTCTTCACCATTCACAAGGTAAAAGTGGTTTTTGCCTCCTGATATATTATCTAAGCTAGGTTAGACCATTTCTTGGTCTGGCTAGCTAATAATAAAAGTAGTTTTGGACCCGTGGTCACTGTGTGTGTGTCGTTCGTCAGACCAATAAAGTGTAAACAAAGCAATACACAAGAGATATGAATCGGTTTGGTCAAGATTACTCGGTTAATATACGTTTATTAAATATACCTGGGATATTCTTGCTATCCAAGCAGCTCAGTTGAGGTTTTGTGAGTATCTATAGCCTAGGCCTAGGCCTATCAATAGATTTCCGGCCCCCTTATATGAATACTATACCCAGCAACGGACTTTTTCATGCAACGGACAAATGACGGTCCCATATAGTCCGTTGAACCAAGGGTCGAGTGTAGTCCAAATACTTGAAGACCAAAGCTACTGATGCGTCAGTTTGCGCCGCTTCTACTATCCAGGTCGTAAAAGACTTCCAATGCGATTGATATTGACGCCTGGTAGAAAGAGTATACTGATTGAGGAATTTATTAACCCTCTCACGTCCTGACGCAATTTTTGAGCCTATTAGGGATACTTTAAAGCCTTTGTTACCGTGAGGGGTATTTATAAACCTTTAGTTTATTTACTTCAACCTCTGCAGTTGTCTTTGAGTTAGCTGTGGGCAGAAAACTAATTTTGGAGAGGTAATTATAAGAGTGAGAGTAATCTATTTCTTATTGCTAATCTGGCAACCTCTGCATCATAAGGATGTGAGAGGGTTAAGTGATGCTCTCCCCATACGGGGTTAACCATTTGGCATTCTGAATGTCCAAAAGGCAAAAATCAGCAAGGTCTCTAGGTTGCCAATTGTCTCCAAGTGGAAGTACGAGATCGGGAGTGACACCGGGTTCTCGCACCACATTTTCAACTGGTGATACCACACCTGAGCCGGCCATAGAGACTAAGCCCCGGTAACCCCGTAGTTTGTGAACTACCTGAAACATGAATGAAGCGTCTGGAGGCGGAAACAGATAGATGGAATTCCACCTGTTCCAGTCCTACATCAATCAATCATCTGGTTGAAGATGTTTTGCTTGATAGCCCATTCTACTTTGGTGCTCTGTCTTCTTGACAGGGCGTCTGCCCAGACGTTCGCTACGCCTGGGAGGTATGATGCATGAAGATGAATGTTCAGCTCTTCCGCCAAAACAAAAATCTCTTCCGACAACTCTAGCAACTTCCGAGACCTCGTTGACCCTTGCTTTTGAATGCAGGCTACTGCATTCAAATTGTCCACTCGAAAAGCTACTGATTTTCCCTGCAAGGTGGAGCCGTGAGCCTGAAGGAAAAATAAAGGGACTAGTGATACTTTCGCATTGATGTGAAAGATCTTGGATTGGGACCAAAGACCTTGACCCTGATGGCCTAGGTTCGACTGATAACCCCAGCCTATTGTCCCTGAAGCATCTGTGTCTATCCATACCGTAGGTGGGGGAGACGTCCACGTCATTATTGAGTGCAATGTTTCTCTCCTCGCCTAGACTGATAAGAAGTTATGAATTAACGGTGGAATTCGCCATAACTTTCCTGCCGGCAACAGCGGGAAATGTTTGTTTCCTTCCAGGATTAATCTCTTTACTTTCAACCGGCCCAACTTTACAGTTAATTGAATCCAATTGATAGAGCCAACTAGGGATTCCCATGTCCTTCTCGTGGTAGTCAGACTGTGGAGAAACAAAACAAAAATCTTTCGAAATCTGTTGCAATTGTCAACACTCTGACTGAGAGTAAGATATGCTGTGTCCCAGACCAGCCCTATCCACTGAATTACCCTTGTGGGAACAAGGTTCGACTTTGCCAAGTTGACCTTGAACCCTAGGGATTAAACATGGTTTATAATTTGAGTGACATGGATTTTGCATTGACACTCTGACTCCGCCACCACTAGCCAGTCGTCTAAGTACCACAACACCTTGAAGAGAATGGATGACTCCGTCGTCGACACCTGCCCAGGATGTAACACAGCACCACATACCATCAAACACATCATAGAAAACTGCATTTCACACAACCAATTACGCCAACAACACAATCTACACTCAATGAGAGCTCTGTGGGAAAGCCCGATCGCGGCCATGGCCTTCCTCAGGGACTTGGGGTTGTTCGGCCAGGCAGCTTAGGGAACAACAACAACAACAACAACAACAACAACAACACCTTGATCCCTTGATTTAATGTTGGCATGAGGACTTGCTGGGCTAATTTTGTGAATATTCTCGGTGCAAGGTTCAACCCGAATGGCATTCTCTGAAAGACATAAGTCTGATGCTCTATCCTCAAAGCGAGGAATTTTTGGAACCTTTTGTTTACCCGGACGTGCCAATAGGCTTCTGTCAGGTCTAACGAGCACATCCAACCTTGCGGCGAAAGTGTTAGCCTGATGTGATTCACAGTGAGCATCCTGAACGATGTGTTGTGAATGTGTCGATTCAAACAAGATAGGTCTACGACTGGTCTCATTTGAATACTGTCCCTCTTTAGTACGAGAAAAAGTCTGGACGTGTAAACTGGGCAAGTTGGATTGACCGGGACAATGATACGCTTGGTGATCATTTCCTGGACTAGTGACTCCACCTCTAAAGGCACATGATTTATTTCTAGTGGTTGACGTAAGCGAGGTCGCCAGAGCCACCGCCAGGTTATGCCCTTGCGTACCACTGTCCTTGCCCAAGTTCGCCCGGGCCAAGCCCAATGTACGCCCGAAACGACCCAGTTACTTGACTGGGCTTGTCCGGCGTAACTACCTTCGGATCCAACTCACCCACGACAGGCCCTGGGAGTGAGAGAGTTTGTGATATGACTAGTTTTTTTATGGTGGTGGTGTAGGGTTAGATGGCTGACTATTTTTGGCAGATGTCAATCCCTGACCTGATCTTTGTTTTGGCTGATTCTTATGCCATTCACCTGATTGTTTTCCCTGCTGAAACTTGGGCCGAGTGCTTTCCTGTGCTGGAGGAGACTTATGGCTCTGAAATGGTTTGGAACCACTAGGTTGAGGTTTAGTGCTGCTTTTGGGCTTGGAATATGATTTCTTAAAATGAGCTTTCCTAGCCTGGGAAGCACCCTGCTTGACAGTATCTACCATATTGAATACTGTTTTCCAAGTGTTGGGGCAAAGCAAAGAGGGCGTCAACACTGGTGAAAGTATTACCCGGCGATCAATCTCTTCCGGTAATTTTGTCATCAGATAGACCCGTAGGTCCTGACGTGCTCGGACAGCCTCCAACAAGGCTATCCTGACATCGCCCAGAGACTGAATCGAGTTCTGTAATTGGAGCCGCCAGAATAATTCCGTGGCCTTCCTAACATCTGTGTCATTAATAGCATCTATCGTTCTATTGAGGGACTGGGCTATTTGGCGACTTAACTCCTTCAGACATATTATGTTCCAGTAAGTCCAAGGAGGCGGGAGCCCCGGTATCATTGCCACTGCCTCGCACTACACTCACAACAACACTGCGGCCGTTAGAATTATCGGAGGTGGCTGAGGTTGCCACCAACGGTTTTATCGTAAGCTAACTTATCATTCTTACTGAGCTCATATGACGCTAGTGCGTCATATGGACTTTTGGAGAGGCATGTAGATAAGTCCATATGACGCGATCGCGTCATATGGGTTTTTAGTTATAAGTTCCATATGACGCGATCGCGTCATATATGTCGCAAGGAGTTAACAAGAACTGGGAGAACAGCCTGAAAGCTTTATGTCTCAATTTAAAGTCTCTATCCAGATGTGCCAGAGGAGGAGTTGAAAAGGGCTCCTGCAGCTCCCATAAAGCCAATTTATGGGCGGCAAGGAAATAAAAAATAGCAGGTGGAACTCCCCCGGCTTTGTTTATAGGCAAAGAGAACCAACTATGATTCTCTTGAGGTATTTGGTGGGAGGATTTTGACGTCATAGTTGCCGCAAACTGTTGCGCCTCAATTTCCCAGTCCACCCACGGGCCTGAATCTACCTGTCCCACCTGCAGGACTGGATTGCCGGACTGGTAGCTCACCGGAATTGTACAGTATCCAGTTCCGGCGTGAGCATGGCTAGGACTTTTATGTTGTTCATGCCGTCAGTCTGGGACCAATCCGCAAATAGTCGGGCAGAGGAGGCAGGAGGAATAGCTGGAGTGGGGGAATACACAAAATACTTATAGGAATGAACATTAGGTATGGCTTTGACAGCTACATCCAAAATATGACCCTGTGTATCTTTTGCCCTTAACTTTTTATTCTTATTCATCTGGATTACCCACTCACTCGGGAATGGGAGCTCCCCCGCGATTGTCGTTTGTGCTATGGCTGGATTTTGTGCCATTATAGTCACCCATGAGCAATTGGGACCGTAAAGCAAAGGCATAGGGCTTTTCTTTAACGGAACCTTTTCTAAAGGAGGGGGATTAATGTCCGTAATAACACGCACGTTAGTGGTAGTTAAAGCTGGACCTTGAATACTACTGGCAGAAGTAGTTGCTTGAGTTACGTTAGGTAGGGAGGATGGCATACTAAATGGAACAACGACTCTGGTTGGCACTATTGGCCGCACAACAGACCCAATCGGAGTAGCTCCCGGTACGGCTGTGGGAGTTTCCTGTGACTTAGGTGGTACCTTACAGTATATTGTTGCATCATATTATGGAAAATGTAATCTAGATCATCCCTAGTGAAATACTGTTTCTGGGAACCCTTAGATGACTCAGACCCTACCTCCGACCCTTCCTCAACCGGGTCAGGTTGAGCTGAAGACAACTGTTCTAAGTCCTCCGGCTCTTGCCCTGTAACCTCCATCTCTTCCGGTTGTTGCCGAGGTTCAGATGTTAATTGTTCATTACCTGGCCATACTAAGTCAGGGACGGAAGAAGGGATAGTGTCAATGTTTTCACTCATATTATCCGCCGGATATTGGTTCAAGGGCTCTGTTCGCACGGGTTCAGGGTGCCTCCACACACTGCGGCCTTGCTCTACTCTAGTCTGTAAATCAGGGATAAACTGAGAACTCTGAATGAATTGTGAACCTGTGTCATAGCCATGTGGCTCACTCACCGTGTACCCTCTATACTGTTCCGCTAGAATTCTTTGAGACACCACAGGAGCCCGACTAAGTGTTGTATCTAATGGATAAAAAACACCATCTGAGGAAGAGCACTTTATTGACGTTTCGCAGATAGCTTCATCAGGTCACTTCTTCCATCTTCGTCAGATGGTGTTTTTTATCCATTCTGTCTACTTTTCAAGTACCACTCAACACTCTGTTGTATCTAACTTTGGGATAGCAAAATTCACATTAGGTTCCAAATATCTGTCACTAGACCCGTCCCTGAGAGTTGACTCAGCTCCCTCCGTCCCTACCTCGGAGCTGCCAGATTGGACGTTAGGCATGGTAGAGGTAGGGGCGGAGGGCGGTGGACGCGACTCCGGCAATTGCCGAGGCCGCGAGCACGTCGCCTCCTTACGGGAATGTTTATGACCCTTTCCCTGACTGTTTGCCACTAGACGTCGCCGCGTCAGTTTTCCGCCTCTTGAGCGATCTCGACGTCTCTGTGGACGACTTATAGGACCGCTTGAGCGGCGATCTCGACCGGGACCTACCTGGAACGGTCCTCTTGTGGTGGTGTAGACCGCGCTCTTTTGTGGCGGCCGGGGGGTGTTGCCCTAATTGAGGAGTCACTATTGTCACTGCTGCTCACTATTTCTTTAGATAGAATTTGGGGCTTAGGTTTTACTTCAGAGCTGGACCGAGAAGGGGGAGTTTTAATCACTGGCGATTTAATTACTAATTGGTCCCAAAGTGCCTTATCATCACAGTGAAGGGTTTTATAAGCTATGTCATTTGAATAAGAATTGAAAGTGTTTTTAATTTCTTGTAATGCTACTAGACATGATTGATCTCTCTAATTTAATAAACCATTCGTCAAGTCTGTGCACACACCACACCTCTTAGAAACTCAGACTCCCCTGGACCTATAGAGGCACTTTACACATTTTACTCATAGTTTATGGGAAAAGACCGGAATGTTAGAGCAAGTTGGGGTAGAGCATAGCGTGATTATGGGCATGATGGAGACTTAACGACCCCCCCCGGCGGGATCGGCCCCTCCCCCTGGTGTCCGGTGCCCCAACAGTTGTGTTGTGATCTGGAAAGAAGATTTCCAGAAATCAATGCTCATAAGGATAAACCGAGACATCTACACATCATTATGTGTGTGAAGGTATCTTCTTGATGCGGGAGGGAACTAGAACGAGAGGACACTCTAAGAAAATTTACAAAGAAAGAAATAGGCTTGAAAAGGCAAAGCACTCATTTTGTGATAGAGTGGTAAATGAGTGGAATGCACTGCCCCAGTATGTAGTCGATTCCGAATCAATAAGGAAGTTTGAAAGTAATCTTGATAAAGCATGGGGAAGACAAGATTTGAAGTTTGATTATAAAGCAAAAATACAGAATAGTAAAAATGTTGCGTCTTCTACCGCCGCCGCCAACACCGTGAACGACCGCAGCAGTGCAAGTACTGGCAATGAGCTGGATACACAGTCCTAGTTTTCCTTTTTCCAGAGGAGCTACTGTAAGAAACTGTAAGATTATACCCCAAATGCTCCGGAAAATTAGATGTAGCCACACCACCACTCTAATCTTCCTTCTCACTTGTCTTCGAAAAGACCTCTGAGATCCTTTCTCATTTTGAACTGCTTACCTGTGACCAAATGTCACTGACCCATACTTTAGATAATTCCTGTCGGATATTTATTAACTAACGAATCGTCTACAAGGCCCTGAGTGATAGTTAATTACCCCACTGGACTTTTCCGCCGGGCGGATTCAAAGTCATGTCATGCCGCGTGAGGCTATCTGTATAGGTGAGTTCTTTCGGCCGGGCCGAAATCACCCCTTAGGAATCTGCACTTCCGCCGGGAGTCTAGTAGTACTCCAGACCATGCCGGGTTCATTGGATCTATTCCCTGCCCGCCTGCAAGGCGAGCCTCTGGCATCAATACCCAGTAAAGATCGCCGGAGGGAAACACCAAGCTTTTAGAGAGTGCTGACTTGTCCGGGCAAGGCAGCTACCCACATAATCTACCCAAATAAGTCAGAACGTCTCCTGACACCTTCCCAACATGTATAATAACACCACATGAAAGCGAAGGTCACATCTTAGGGCTAAAACATATTATTAATTAAACAATTAATAATAACCCCTAGCCAACTAAGAATACCCCTAATGAGGCTGGCCACGAGGCTCAAGGTAAATATTTCGATGAATAATACACCCTTACCTCCCAAGACGACACAGCAGCAGCAGCACGCAAGGCGCCCCACGCCAGAGGGGAAAAAGCAAACTCAGATTCTGGAAAGTTCCCCACCACGTGGGACAACTCTTACACCAGCACGTCTGCTATAAAAGCAAAAAATGCTACTCCATCATAGCGATGGCTAGTAAACATAGCTCTGTGGATATATAGCCTCCTAAATAACTAGGGTATAGCAAAGCTAAGGCGCAGAAACAAAAAGAAAAAACAAATGACGCGCGTGTCCAAAGTGGACCGACGAGGCGCCTCACATAAGTACCCTATTTTAACACTTCCTGTGGATATACCAATGGGGCCGACCGTCCTAGCTAATCTAAACCTATTCTAGAACATCTCAGATAAATACAAATGAGCAAAAGACTCACTAGAGGTGAACGAATGTCGAATGAAGCGGAGGACAGGCTAGGCACACCTGCTCGGGACGGCCACAGGAGAAGAAAGGCGGGATGATGCTGCGAGCTTCAGCGTCTTGGATAGAATCCACAGAGAGACATCCACGAAGTTGGAAAGCTTTATTATAACAATTCTTAATATATTAATTATTTTTTATTTTTTACGAAGTTTTTTCGTAGTGAGTACCCAATCATAAAGACGATTCCATAAAAGAATGAGCATTGCACTTATGATGTCGGCACTCTTTCCCTTGTGGCGGGTGTTTCAAACAGGCTGACCGCGGGTGTTAGAAAGAGATCTATTATATAATAGGCATATCGTCAATGATGGAGGAGCCACTAATAAATATAACTCTTTAGGCAGCTCGTTTAGCTGCCTGGTATTCCTCCTTGCTGCCTCCCTTCTTCCATGCATCTCCTTTTCTCTTTCACAGCATATTCTACCTCATCGTTCCACCACCAGGAGATCTTATTCCTGGGGTGACCCTTTGTTTTCCCACAGACTTTGTCAGTGGCAGCGATAAGGCTATGCTTAAGAAAATTCCCTTGAATATTTACGTCGTTAGGCCTAGCTTCCTTATTTCTATTAATTTCCTCCAGTTCACTATGAAACCTATCCCTAACTTCCTTGTTCTTCAGCAGCCACACTTTCCTTTTGGGTATGTATACCTTCTTCCGCTTAGGATCTCTGTATATTCTCATGTCGCACACAAGTAGCTTATGCTGGGGGATACATTTCTTACAGTTTCTTACAGTAGATCCTCTGGAAAAAGGCAAACTAGGCCTGTGTATCCAGCTCAGTGCCAGTACTTGCACTACTGCGGTTGTTCACTGTGTACATTCTTCGCTCGGGATGACCTTTACATCCCGAACCGGTTTCCAGTCTTTCCGGTTAACCAAGAAGTAATCTATCTGGCTACTGGAGACCCCAGAGTTATATGTGATCGGATGGCTCTGTCTTTTCTTGAACTTTGTGTTAGACACAACCATGTTGAGTGCAACGCATTATTCGCCTTCCAGATTCCTCCTTCCGTAACCATTTCCTCCATGTACCCCCTCGTATCCTTCTGCAGATGCTCCCACGTGACCATTCAGGTCCCCTCCCACGATTGTTATTTCATTCTCCGAGAGGCCTGAAATGACACTGACGGTGTCATTCCAGAACTCCTCTTTTATCTCTTTCTGTAGACCAGCCTGTGGGGCATATGCAGATATCACATTCAAAATTCTTTCACAAACTTTCAACTTCAAAACAATCAGCCTTTCACTAACTCAAGTAATCTGAAGCACACTTTCCGCCAGCTCTTCAGCCACCAGAACACCCACTCCTCCTTTCGCTTCATCAGTCTCCACCCCCATCCAGTAGATCATATATCTTTTCTTTCTTCCAACATTCCACTGTACCCCATGCCTTTTCCAGAGTGTTTCCTGGACACAGCAGACGTCCACTCGCCTCCTCTCACACATCTCAGCCACTTCATTTGCATGCAGATTCAAACTACCAACATTCACACTAGCAAGTCTGAGATTGTGGGGGGCATTTATCCTTTTCCTGTGCGGTTTTGGATCATCGGACTTACGTTTTTTCTCTTTAGGTTTAGTCATAATTTGGTAAATTGGCTGGCAAATGGGAATCACCCTCCCCCGGAGTTCTGGGGGGGGGGGGGCCCCCCAGAACTCCGGCTCCAGTCTACCCCGGGGACCATTCCCAGCACCTTCCCCCAAGAGATTACAAGGGAGTAGGATTCAGTGGCCTCGGTACGCCCCACCAGAACCAGCCGCAGGGACACACCCCGTGCTCGTACACGGCACTACGACTGGCCTGGTATTTTTCGCCCAATGACAGGGCAGCCTCCTGGAGCGCTACCACCAGGTTCGGGCCCCTATACTATTGGGTGGAAAGTGCCAGTCCGGGGAAACACTACGTATTGTACCCTCTGGATCCATTTCGTCCAGGTTGTGCCCAGGGCGCAAGGTCCGGGTCCAGAGGGAGCGACACCCACCGCCAGGGTGCCGCCATTAGGCAACTTGGAACAAGAACAATGAAGCCCTGTCACAGCACTGTCATATGAACAATGCCAGCGCCAATAACAAGGCTTCATTGTATAGTAATGGCTGTGTGTCCGCAGGTCTAACGCCATCCCCCCTATTAGTCGCCTTGTACGACACACAGTAGGATGTGTGAGGCATATTCTCTTTTTCCTCCACCATAGGTAAAGGCCCCCTTACCCCTGGGGGTTTCAAAAACTTTAGAGTTACAAGAGATGAGAGCAATTGGACGATAGTTGGAGGGTTGAGAGCGGTCACCCTTCTTTGGGACAGGTTGAATGAGAGCAAACTTCCAGCAAGAAGGGAAGACGTTAGTGGAGAGACAGAGACGAAAGAGTTTGCCTAGGCAGGGAGTCAGCATGGAAGCACAGTTCTTTAGTACAACAGGAGGAACACCATCAGGACTCTACGCCTTCTTAGTATTAAGCCCAGTGAGGGTAGAAAACACATCTTTAGAAGATATTAGGATATTAGGCATAAGTAGAATAGAGGGGGTGGAAAGGGAGGAATAGCACTGGAATCATCCAAGGTGGAGTTTCTAGCAGAAGTTTGAGTGAAGAGTTCAGCTTTGTCAGAGGAAGAAGTGATGGTTGTGCCATCAGGGTGGAAAAAGGGTGGGAAAGACGAGGAAGAAAAATTATTGTTGGAGAGGTTTTTGGCTAGATGCCAGAAAGCTTGGGAAGAGCTAGAGTTGGATAGTTCACTGCATTTATTATTGATGAAAGAGTGTTTGACAAGTCGTAGAACAGAATTGGCTTGATTCCGGGCAGAAACATAGGAAGAATGAGATTCTTGAGTCTTACGGCGTCGGTACCGTTTGAATGCTTCCTCGTTGCTGCGGACAGCAGTAGAACAAGCGTGAGTTAATCAAGATTTTTTTGCATTTGACTGAGAGAAAGAAAATGGAATGTATGCCTTTATGCCCCTCTGTGCTGTGTGAGTCTGAAATAAAGTATTATTATTATTATTATTATTATTATTATTATTATTATTATTATGCCCGAGAGGATTACCTCGGTAATGCGTTCAGCACTCTCCGAGGGTTCCCGGCCATGGAAGCAAAAGTAATTCCATGGGAAATCAAAGAAGTGCTGCCGAAGAGCCTCCCAGTCGGCAGCGCCAAAGTGCCACATGCGCCGCCGGTTGGGAGGATTGGGTGGCCGTACTGGGGAGATAGGACAGGTGACAGATTATAGGTTTGACTCCTGTAAGGAGATAAAGAAAACCTAATATTTAGTAGTGGCCCCGTAATCATTGACGAACATGCCTATTACATAAGGCATCCTCTTCAAACACTAATCCGCCGTAGTTTGAATCTACCGCGCAGAGCATTTAAAAACTGAGGAGCCTTCATCATGAGCGCACGCGACCTCACTCATGGCTTCAGTCATTATGAATTGGGTTCTCACTACGAAAAAACTTCGTAAAAAATAAAAACAAAAAGAAAATAAGAATAACTATCCAATAAGCTTTCCATCATATCGTGGATGTACTTGTGTGGATTTCTGACCAGACGCTGATTCAGGCGTCATTCCTCCTTCACTGACATATCAAGTAAACCAAAATCCTTAATACATCAACGAATGGGAAGGGGACGGTCGGGAGGGCCCCAGTCGTCAATGATTACGGGGCCACTACTAAATATTAGGTTTTCTTTATCTCCTTACAGGAGTCAAACCTATAATTTATTAGTGGCCCCTCCATCATTGACGAACATGCCTGATATCTAAGACTGGAGGGGGACATTCGTAATCATATCATAACTCTAGAAAAGCAGATAATAAAAACAACCACATAGTATTCTTACTTTTGAAAAATGTATTTAATACGGCGTAGGCCGGAAATATACAAGAAAAGGGGTTCAGGCAGGTGCGTGCTTCAAAGAAGCCTGCCCGACAAAAATGGGTAACCCTGAAGATTCTGAACACAGATCTGTAGTTACAAAAGGCACCCCACTCAACGAGTGGTGACAAAAATAATAAGTTATAAGTTTATATGTGCACATCATAAACCCCAAAATACATGTGGAGATCAATTGCAAATGAACTCCATTGAACTAATATTACATTGCTTTCGCAGCTAAAACTACTATAACAACACCGTTGTTTTGTACTAAACCTTGTACTAGCACAATTTCTCGCAGAGAAATTTTCATATCACATTTTAACCTTAAATTGTATCACAGCTCTCATACTCCGGCGGGGTCTAGGGTGTCCTATGTCAACTGACTGCACCCCCCCCCCCCCCCCCCCCCCTTCCGTGAAAGTAAACATAAGTGACTGCAGGGCCACCTAGACCCTCTGCCTTAACACCTTACGAGCGGCCTATGCGGTTTATTTATGTGTACCGCACAGCGGGGTGTTTTTAGCCAAAATAGGGCTGTTTACGTGATCTTTTTCATGCCTAAATAAGACCCAGAACGTAAAACAAGTACCTATCCCTGAAAGGGCATAAACAGAGCTTTCGAATGACACCATAACGATCCTTGTACGATGGATAGTTTTTCTTGCAATAACCGTGCAACGCGAGTGCAAAAAGCAGGTAATTCGGTAGTTTTCAGTACATAATTGAGTATGTAGCGAGTGAGAGAGGGAGGAGGGAGCTGAGATTTGTGTCAGTAGGTCCGCCGCGGTGGTCTGGAGCAGTCATACGCTCGCTAGTCTCCTGCCACCACTTGTCTCTCTCTCTCAGCCACATTACGTGCTGAAATTGCCACTCGACCTATGTCGAGCGCCGCCACATAGTCCAGCTTTTTTTAACTCGACTTATGTTGCTCGCCGCTAATTAAGGGTTAAAGCTATACATGGTAAGGAAGGTTTGTCTAGAGCAACTGACAAGTATCTAGAGAGAAACGTATGATTAGACGCCCACAACTGTGTGGACGCAATATCTTCAACTGAAAAGTTTTTCAGGAAACGTAAAGAGGCTGCCCACTTGCGTAAATCGTGGGCCCTACCCACAACGCCGGGATTACTCTCTTTTAATGACTTCTACCAGAAGAGAGGCTAATCGCCGTTTAAGTAAGCGTTTACCCGTACTCGCTACCCATAAAGCACCTTGGGGGTTTTGAGGAGCTATTCTCAAATATTTGGTTAGAGCTTGCACTGGACATAAATTATGATGCACCTTTCCCCTTTTTAACGCCGGCACCGTGAACTCAGAAAACACGTGTGCACTATGCTCATTCTTGGCTACAAACGCCGGGGAGGGTGCAATGGAAATTGAATCATTAAGTCTACCAAACCTAAGACAATTAGGTGTGTTGCTCATCGCCGCCAGCTCAGACACTCTGTTTCCGGTGGCCAAAGCCAAAAGGAAAACTGCCTTCTTTAAGATTAAAGCAAAGTCTGCAGTATTTTGATACAGACGAGAATGAAGTAAAGACAAAGCTTTGTCCAGAGACCAAGTAGGCATGAGCTGACGGGGAGGTGGGCGGAGTTTAAAACACGCTCTCATAAATCCTGTTTCCTCCGCCACCGGTATGGATAGACCTGTAAGGTCGAAAAAGGGCACTCTAATCGCAGTTAAGTGATTCTTCAAAGTTACCACAGATAAACGTTTCTGCTCAAACAGATAGTTCAAGTAATTAAAAACCAATGCCACTGAGGGTACAGTTTGTTCCGTTCTAACAATCCAAGAAGTAAAAGCTTTCCAATGTGATTGATATTGTCGCTTAGTAGACTGAGTATATTGATTGAGCAATTTATTGGTCACATCCCTACCGTATGGTGCTAGCCACTTGGCCTCCTGAATGTCCATAATGCAAAAGTCAGCGAGGTCGCTAGGTTGCCAATCGTGTCTAAGTGGAAGTACCCGACCGGGAGCGATACCGGGTCCGGGCACCACATTATTAATTGCTGGTACCACACCTGCGCCGGCCACAGGGGCGCGATTAGCGAGACTAATCCTCGATAAACTCGTAGTTTGTTCACTACGTGGCACATTAGTGACGCATCTGGCGGCGGAAACAGATAGATGGAGCTCCATCTGTTCCAGTCTGTCACTAGGGCGTCTGGCCCCCCTGCCGGCGTTATCGCCCGGCGGGTGAGGTATAGAGGGAGCTTGTGAGTCTCCTCGGACGCAAAAAGATCCACTTGTGGATGGGAGAGCTCCGCAATCATTAGGTCGAAAATGGGTTGCTTGAGCTCCCATTCTACTGTCGTGCTCTGTCTCCGGGACAGAGCGTCTGCCCAGACGTTCGCTACGCCTGGGAGATAAGATGCGTGAAGATAAATATCTAGACTGCTGGCTAGAACAAAAATCTCTTCCGACACGAGTAGCAACTTCCTTGACCTCGTTGACCCTTGTTTCTGAATACAGTGAACTGCATTCAGATTGTCCATTCTGAAGGCCACCGACTTGCCCCGTAACGCCGGGCCGTGAGCCTGAAGGAAATACAAGGGGACTAGTAACTCTTTGACATTTATGTGAGAGATTTCTAAGTGGGACCAAAGCCCCTGACCCTGGTGCCCCTGATTTGACTGAAATCCCCACCCTATGGTGCCCGACGCATCCGTGTCTACCCATACCGTTGGAGGAGGAGAGGTCCATGACATGATTGAGTGCAATGTTTCCCTCTTCGCCCAGACCGCTAGTAAGGTGTGGATTAATTTTGGTATGGGCCATAATTTTCCCGCCGGTAAGAGTGGGAAATATTTGTTGCCTTCCAATATTAATCGTTTTACTTTCAACCGGCCCAACTTGACAGTTAGCTGAATCCAGTTGAGAGAGCCGACCAGAGACTCCCAGACTCTTCGTGTCGTAGTCAGACTGTGAAGAAACCTGAACAGTTTCCTGCGAAACCTGTTGCGATTGTCCACACTCTGACTCAGAGTGAGAGCGGCGGTGTCCCAGACCAGCCCTATCCACTGAATTACTCTTGAGGGAACAAGGTTTGACTTTACCAGATTTACCTTGAAGCCTAGAGTTTTGACATGATTTAAAATGATATTGACATGTTTTATGCATAATTGTTGTGTCTCTGCCACCACCAGCCAGTCGTCTAGATACCACAACACTCTGATTCCCTGTTTTAACAACGGCATCAGGGCTTGCCGGACTAGTTTCGTGAATACTCGAGGTGCTAGGTTCAAACCGAACGGCATCCTCTGAAAAACAAAATTTTGGTGCCTGATCCTCAAGGCCAGAAACCTTTGAAATCTTTTGTTGACCGACACGTGCCAATAGGCGTCTGTCAGGTCTAGTGAACACATCCAGCCTCCCGGCGGAAGTGTTAGCCTGATTTGATGAACTGTTAACATTCTGAAAGACTCGTTGTAAATGTGAAGATTCAGATAAGACAGGTCTACGACCGGCCTCATCTGAACACTGTCCCGTTTGGGAACCAAAAACAGTTTTGACGTGAATACAGGGTAATCTGGAGGGACCGGGATGATGACATTCTTGGCAATCATCTCCTGGACCAGCGACTCCACCTCTAATGAAACACAATTTTGCCGTTGTCGGCTGACGTAAGCGAGGTCGCCGGAGCCACTGCCAAGTGATGCCTTTGCGTGCCACCATCCGTGCCCAGGTTTTTAACGGCCATGCTTGGTGACACGTTCGGAACGACCCAGTTAGCAGACAAGGGTTCGCCGGCTGTACTTCCCTCGGTTCCTCCGGCCTTAAGATAGGCACTGGGAGTGAGAGAGACTTTAGTTTTTTGATGGTGGGGTTGGTGGTGTTGGACGCTTCGCCGGCTGGCTGGTGTGGGCCGAAGACTGGCCCTGCCCCGGCTTATACTGGCCGCGTCCTCTCTGTCCTGAAAACCCTCTCTGTCTATGCCTGTACTGACCCAGGGGGGATTGGGAGGACTTAGGCAGAAGAAATGGCTTAGAACCCCCTGGCTGAGCTTTAGTAGGAGGCCTAGGTTTGGGGAAGTTAAATGCAGGTTTCTTAGCCTGTGCGGGACTGTGCTTCACGGCCTGTGCCATGTTAAACACTGTTCGCCATACATCAGGGGACATTAAAGAAGGAGTAAGTACTGGGGACATTACCACCTGGTTAGCAATGCGATCAGGCAGCTTGCGAACTAATGACATCCTAAGATCCTGTCGTGCTCGCACCGCCTCAAGTAAGGCTGTGCGTATGTCACCTAAGGATTGAATCGACGACTGAAGAATCAGACGCCGGGATAACTCAACTGATCTTCGAGCATCCGCGTCTGCGATTGCCTGAGTGGACCGGAGTAAAGACTTAGCCACCTGCTGAGAAACTATGTACTGTGAAAACAGGCGGAAAGCTTTTCCCCTTAGCCTAAATTCTCTGTCTAGGTGAGTAGGGGTAGGGGTAGTGAATGGGTCCTTTAGTTCACAAAGATTAATCTTAGGGGCAGCTAGAAAAGAAAATAAAGCTGACGGAACTCCGCCGGCAGAACCCACCGGCATGGAGAACCATGAATGTGTATCCTGAGGGATCTGGTGGGAAGATTTAGAAGTGAAAGTGGTTGCAAAGTTTTGAGCCTCTACCTCCCAATCCACCCAAGGTCCTGGTCCCAACTGTCCCACCTTCAAAACTGGATTAGCTGTCTCGTCTGTGACGGTCTGTAAATCTAGTTCAGGAGTAAGAGCCGACAGAGCCTTAATATCATTAAACCCATCCAGCTTAGACCAGTCTGAAAAAAGTTTTGAAGCTGAGGCAGGGGGTAAAGCAGGCTTAGATGCATAAACAAAATAATCCTGATGATAATAACTAGGTATAGCCTTGATATTTACGTCCAAAACATTACCCAAGGCATCCAATGCCCTTAATTTCTTTGACTTATTTCCCTGGATAAACCACTCACGTGGTACCGGGAGTTCCCCTGACAAGGTAGGCTGGGCAAGCTCTGGCTTAGAGGGGTTCAAAAGAACCCATGACTCGTCTGGCCCATAAAGCAGGGGCATAGCTACCTTTCTAAGAGGCGCTTTGTCTAGAGGGGGTGGATTAACATCCGTGATGACCCTGACATTTGACGTAGTGAATGCCGCCGTAGCTGGCTTAGAGCTCCCTGCCGGTGACAGAGTAGGAGGGTTAGGAATCTTAGATAAATCGATTGACGTTATCAGAGGCCGTACCGCAGAACTTGTCAAGGGAGCCCCCAAGTCCATTGTGGGGTTTTCTTGTTGTTGACTAAAGAATTTAGATAGAGCATGAGTAAGTAACCCATCAATTTCTTGTGCTGTAACAAACTGGTTAGATGCAGAACTTACAGGTGAATCAGTATTATCATGGGCGGCGTCCAAGCCTGAGCCTGACCCTTGTCCTTCCCTATCTGAAATTATTGACACTTCATCTTGTTCCTCCCGATCCTCCTGAGAAGACCCCGCCGAGGCAGGGGTACCTTGTTTCCAAGATAAGTCAGGGATAGAGGATGGGGTCGCCGCGTCCCTGTGGACATCGGCTACTGTGTGACTCGTATGAGTCGGACGTGGATGGTCAGACCCTGGTTGAGCAAACCGCCAAACACCGAGGCTCTGGCCTACGCTCTCTTGAGAGTCTGAAACATTCTCAATTATTGAATTTCCTGAACTTTCCATTTCTAGGGTTAAAATATCAATAGGTAAATCTTGTTTAGGGACAGGCGCTTCACTATACTCTGAGGCTGTAACAGAAACATTTTCAGGTGTAGAGGTACGACGAGATGCACTAGACTTAGGAGAATGTCGAGAGGACTTCCTATGGGAATCCTTTTTGGAGGATTTGTGGCTACGGTGTGACCGCGAACTAGACTTAGATTTGGAAGAATCACCACCATGACCACTGGTGGAAGCTTCCGTCTTACTCTTCTTACTCGCCGGGGAAGAGGCACGACTTGAAGACTGCTGTCTGAGAGGTGACCTTGACCTCGATCTCGCCCGCGACGAGGAGGTGGCTGCCGGGGGAGTAGGCTCTCTCGGGCGTTTAGACGTATCCACAGACGATACAGAACCCTGGCTAGTCTCTGTCGGCTTAAAACCCGTTACTCTAGAGGTACGTTTAGGGGGAGGGTGCTCTGACAGCAACTTATCCCAAAGTGGGACGTTGTCACATTGAAGTGACTTATGTGCGACAATGGTAGTGTAGGCCGACATCTGTTGTCTGACCTCTCTCAACGCTACCGCCGCGGTCTTGTCATTGTCACACAGGACTTTATTGGCTAATTGGGAGCAAAAGGAACAATTAAGTGTAACCCAGAGACCCCTTGAACGGTCTAGACATTTAACACACCTTATGCAAAGGGTATGCGCAAAAATCGGGATACCCGCGCAAGTAGGGGTAATGCACAGGGCAAAAACTGGGGCCACAGTAGCCATGACAGAGACTGGTGTGAGGAAACTACCGCCGGGTCTGTATTGGTCCGCCGGAGCTCAGCTCTGGAAAAATAAAGAAAAATTTCCAGGAATTAATGCTCATAAGGTTAACCCAAGTGTTCGCATACAAGTGTTAATAACCCGCCGGGTAACGGGATGCAAAGACACAGCTAACACATCTCGCTACGCGGCGGGTGTAAAGAGGCTAAACAAATCTTTTTAGCTAAAGAACATGAAGAATACCCTCTGATATAATGGTCCAGCATGGCACTTATAGTCTGTAGGAGGTGGTGACTGTCTCAAGATTCAATTTTGTAACAAAGCCCCCCTCATAAAGACGCCGGCCCTTGAAATATTTTAGTAGAATAGCCCAGGGCAGGAATATACGAGATCTGATATTTTAACGAATTGTCCCAAAAGATCGTCGTAAAAATAGAAGGCGGCGATACTGAATGTATCACCAATTAAGGTTAATCGAAATTGAATTTGTTATAAATTCCTTAGTTCCTCCACTTAGGAGCACCCGCCGGGTGTGGGAATCGATTTGGTTAAACCTCATTGAACCTTCAATTGCCGTAAGAGTAAAGGCAGCGATACACAGAGTATCACTAAAATGGATTGGTTAACTATATGAGACCTAAGTCGTTTATCCCACCCTGCTCAGGTGCACCCGCCGGGTGAGAAGTCTAAAAGTTAACCCCACAAGTTCCTGACCCCACTTCTTTGTAAAAGATCGCCGGGGAGGAACGCCTAAACAACAGCTAGGTTTTCCATGTGGTTGTCGTAAACCAGGTAGAAAAAACCTATAAAAACGAATGTTCGCAAGAACGTCGTTTTTTATATATATATATATATATATAAGGATGGGTACAGCCATCCCGCCGGGAATTAAAGGAGGCCTGAAACCAGGCACCCACAGAGACGCAGTCCTGGAGAGCCACAGACACCTCCCCACGCCGGGGAACCAGCCAGAGTTAAAAACCACGTGTGGCCCAACACGGCTCATCGGTCAGGATTTTCATGGTGAAACCGAGAAAAAACCCGCCGGAAGGCAAGCCCCACCCTGAACAGACACCATCTGAACAATACGACACGAGGAGAGTCACGCACGACTAACCAAGGTCACAACATAATCCGTGGAATTAGCCAATACACAACTAAACCAGGAAACAATTATAGTCCGAGGAATTAGCCAATACACAACTAAAACCCGGATACACATGACACAGTAGGGCATATTTATAATAATAAATAATAACACTAGACATGTGGCAAAGCTACGAGCGGCTGGCTAGGCCTAGGTAGACGGCATGAAAATAGTTGAAATATAAACACACACTGGAATAACACAACAGGAACCACCGCCAACACACCACCGTAGTGACAACTTCCCACCCCGGGAAGCCTGACAAGGACCCAGAAAAAACTTCACTAAGTGAAGAAAAATACGCTGGGAACGTCAGAAAAACACAGCTTACCTCATCAGAAGGATAAAAGGCAGCAATAATTAACGCGTAATGAAAGCCGCCTGCATCACAAACTAACACAACTGTGAAAAGTTCACGTGTCCACAACAGGACCACGAGGGTACATCCGAAATAGATGCCCCATACACACGACCCAAAATACACTGCACTGCGGGCAACCAGCCCAGGACACTCCTGCTACGCCTATCCTAACCTTACTCGATACATCCTGGAGTAAACAAATGAGAAAAAACTCACTAGGGACGCAACGAATGCGGAACCAGCGGAGCGTGGAAGGCACGTCCGGGCAGGCTGAGCGCAGAGCAGAGAAGGAGGAATGACGCCTGAATCAGCGTCTGGTCAGAAATCCACACAAGTACATCCACGATATGATGGAAAGCTTATTGGATAGTTATTCTTATTTTCTTTTTGTTTTTATTTTTTACGAAGTTTTTTCGTAGTGAGAACCCAATTCATAATGACTGAAGCCATGAGTGAGGTCGCGTGCGCTCATGATGAAGGCTCCTCAGTTTTTAAATGCTCTGCGCGGTAGATTCAAACTACGGCGGATTAGTGTTTGAAGAGGATGCCTTATGTAATAGGCATGTTCGTCAATGATGGAGGGGCCACTAATAAATATTAGTTTATGGTCGGAGGAGCCCAAAGGAGAGAATAGATTTACATTATAAACAGAAGGGTTAGGGGATAGAAATAAGTCAAGAATGTTGGGCCGATCTCCGAAGCGATCCGGGAGACGGGTGGGTTGCTGGACTAACTGCTCTAGGTCGTTTAAGATAGAAAAGATGTAGTCTTGTTCACCAGGTTACCTGGGCTTTCTTAGTGGTAAAGCTGGGAGGGTTCTGTGGGGGCGCTGCGTTATGGCGTTAGCCTTGCTCGGGACCTTGGGGCTGTTCGGTCAGACAGCCTGGGAAACAACAACAACAACAACAACAACTGGGTACCAAAATTTACTTGGGTCAAACGTGACTGACGACTAAATTGACTGGGGACTTGATTGATCGAGAGCCAAATTGATCAGGGGCGTGTTGATTTAGGTTAGGTTGACCTACGATTGACGTGGGGTTGAATTGACCAGGATTCAAGTAGATTTGCAATGGAATCAATTTTGTATTAATTTACTGTCCTTCACACACAGATCTGAGTGCCAATAGTGTGGGTTGGCGTGAGAGCGGTGACGGTTTGAGACTGGCAGGATTGTTGGAGCGTCTTAGGGAGTGTAAGGACGATGAACAACAACGGTCATGGGCTCTACACGAGGACGAACATGTCATCGCAACGCACCTAACGCAGTTACTTGATCTACTGGTAAGTTTGCTAAATCAGTCCAGGCAATTTTATTTTAATGTACAGTTGCTAGAATAAGTATCAGTGTCCTTCAATAAAAATTCTTCAGTATAATGACACCTTTCTACATTTTATTTTGATTCTTATAAAACTCTCTTATCCTGTCTTTTCAGAATAATGGTGACCTAGAAGCCTGTCGTAGTGTACTGTCCCTTGATGACTTCCGACCTCTTCTGACCCTGGTCCAGTACTACCAGATGGAGACAAGATGGCCACTACGCAAACTGCTATTACAGGTATTATTATTGTTATTTTGATTGACCGGGGCAAAGTTCAAAAGATGGAGGGAGGGTATGGCAAACAGGTGCCAAAGAGTTCTTTCTATCTATCTCAGGCACATACCCCTTTTTTAGCTGGGGGTGGTCGACTCAAGACAGAGGCCCCCCCCCAAAAAAAAAAAAAAAAACACACACACACACACACACACACACACACACACACACACACACACACACACACACACAAAACACAAAACACAAATTTACACACAACTAGGTCGCCCAAAGACCCAGGCCCATTTGAGGTCCCCAGCAGGATTCCCAGGTCCCAGGCCTCCTGGAGAGGTTCCGGTCTCAGCAGGCAAACATGCAGCGAATCTATACCACCACAAGCTCAACCTCAAGCTGGGGCGTTTTTCAGAACGCCCCAGCCAGCAATCCCTCAACGACAAACGTAATGAAGCCATAGAACTCTTAAATTCTGATCTAAATACTATCTCCAATTGGGGCAGAGAAAACCTTGTTACCTTTAATACTTCCAAAACCCAATTTCTCCATCTATCTACCCGTAAGGAACTCCCAGCGGACTATCCCTTATTCTTCAACAATACAAAAATCAATCCTTCATCTCTCTCAATATTCTTGGTGTCTCTTTTTCTTCTGCTCTCAGTTGGAAGGACCATATTACCAGTCTTGCTAAGGCAGCCTCCCAGAAGCTGGGTGTGCTCAACCACCTTAGGGGGTTCTTTTCCCCTGCACAGCTTCTTGCTCTGTACAGGGGCATAGTGCGTCCTTGTATTGAGTATTGTTCACATGTGTGGGGAGGTTCCTCTCACACCGCTCTCTTAGACAAAGTTGAAAGGAAGGCCTTTCGTATCATTAACTCCCGTCCACTCACCAACTCTCTGCAATCTCTCTCTCTCCGCCGCAATGTTGCATCTCTCTCGCTATTCTATCGCTACTATAATAATCAGTGTTCCTCAGAGCTTTCCCAGTGTATACCACCTCCTTTACGTAGGGCACGTGGTACCCGTCTTGCAACTCAATCCCACCCCTACTCTGTGCAACTCTCCAACCCGAGAGTGAAACGTTACTCTCAGTCTTTCTTCTACTCAACAGCTGAGTTCTGGAACTCTCTCCCAGAATCAGTCTTTCCCTCTTCCTATGACTTAAATTGCTTCAAACTCCGTATGTCCAGGCATTTTTGCTCGAACGTCCCTTGATTTTGACCCTGTCACTCTTTCAACTATGGGGGAGGCACTCGCTATAGGCAGATCTGCCTTTTGCTTCCCTCAATCACATAGAAAAAAAAAAAAAAAACACACACACACGGTGGTGTGTTTATCGTCGGTATACACGTTATTTTTGCATGCTTACGAGTACATTTTTCGATTTTTAAACCTAAATAAAACTATCTACATAAAACCTAACCTAACCTAACCTAACCTATCTTACCTAACCTAATCGGAAACACTCCATTTCAACGTATTTTAACCCTTGTCTAGCGGGGTGTTTTGGGCTATTTTGGGCATATTCAGGCCCTCCTGAATGATCAATCAAGTATCTGCATGAAAATAAATTTATTCAGCAAAAAACTAGGCACTAAAAGCTTCAAAATGAGACCAGAACGAGCTACGTAGCACTCGTGGTTCTCATGCAGTGGTGCCACCAACATGGGAGTTTAGCGTATAGCGGTATATTTTTCCCAGCTATGCTCACTATTGGCTACACTGCCGGCCTCTCGAGAACACAGGGAGCGTGAGTCAGTGGGTGGCGGTAAGCCCTGGGTGTCGGTCGTGTGGCCTGCTGCGCTCCCGGACATTTGCACTCGATTTTAACCCTTTAAAGGCCTTAATAATGCTCCTAACTTGCTGCAAATTGGTGCACGACTTAAGTTGAGCGCCGCTCTTTAAGGTTTAAAGAGGTGTGTACACTTAAACTGTCGCCCTAAACCTCATGTACCTGCAAACCTACATATTTCATGAATTTTGTACCTTTAAAACCTTATGAGCGGCCTATGCGGTTTATTTATGTGTACCGCCCAGCGGGGTGTTTTTAGCCAAAATAGGGCTGTTTACGTGATCATTTTCATGCCTAAATAAGACCCAGAACGTAAAACAAGTATCTATCCCTGAAAGGGCATAAACAGAGCTTTCGAATGACACCATAACGATCCTTGTATGATGGATAGTTTTCTTGCAATAACCGTGCAACGCGAGTGCAAAAAGCAGGTAATTCGGTACTTTCGGTACATAATTGAGTATGTAGCGAGTGAGAAAGGGAGGAGGGAGCTGAGATTTGTGTCAGTAGGTTCGCCGCGGTGGTCTGGAGCAGTCATACGCTCGCTAGTCTCCTGCCACCACTTGTCTCTCTCTCTCAGCCACATTACGTGCTGAAATTGCCACTCGAGTTATGTCGAGCGCCGCCACATAGTCCAGCTTTATTTAACTCGACTTAAGTGGTGGGCCGCTTTTTAAGGGTTAAACACACAGTATGGTGGGTAAAAGTATTTGGCCTATGTAAGTATTACCCAGCACAAGAGGCAAGATATTTGGTTCCAACTTCAAGAGGAAATAGGTGGGGAAGATGGTGAATGAAGGTGACGAGGGGGCTGAGGGGGGGAGGGGTGATAAAGGCGGGAGTGACGAATCGGAGGGAGAGCCGGATTTTCCCGGTTTCATGACAACATGGACGACTGAGGACACAGGAAAATTTTGCTTCATGCTGTTGAACAAAATCAAGAACTTGGAGGACCGAGTGACCGGCTTGGAGATAGTTAAGAAGGAAATTGTTACAGAGAATGGTGAGTTGAAGAACAGGTTGGAGTTAGTGGAGAGAGAAAAGGCAGTGATAATGACTAGGCTAGACACCAGTATCTCTGAAGGTAAAAATGCTTGGGGCATGACTAGAGACCAAGTGGTAAAAGATTTAGACAGTGTAAGGAAGGCACACAGTGACGAATTCAGGAAGATATTGGATGAACAGAAACAGCAAGATGTTAGGATAAAGGACCAGGTAAAAAGTATGGTTAAGCAAGGCATCCACAAAAACTCTCAGGCCATCCAGGAAGAAAGTCGTAGGGCTAACTGCCTCATAATATCAGGGGTGGAAGAAAAGGAGGAACTAGACTGGACAAAACGAAAAGAATAGGATGAAGGTCGCATCAACAAGATTCTGGAATCTATTAAAGATGAGGAGGACACCTGGAAGGAGGAAATATCAGACATGTTTAGGCTGGGAAAATATACAAAGGAATACAATAGACTGGTAAAAATCGAATTTAAGTCAAGAAGGATATGTGATGAAATCATGGCAGTAGCGGCTAGGCTAAAAGGGTTAGAGGGTAAGGACAAAATCTACATCAGGCGAGACTTACCAAAAGAAGAGAGAAAGAAGGAGGCTGAACTAAGGAAAACCGCCAAGGAGGAAAATAGCAAGAGGACAGAACAAGAAAAGAATAAGTTTTTTTACGGAGTAAGAAAGGGGAAGATTATGAAACTTTCGGTAAAAAGAAACTAAAAGTAAAAGAGGGTAGGGAACAGACCGCCGCAGATAAGGGGCTTGGAGCAGGTAATGGGGGACTAGAAAGTATAAGGATTCTATATAGCAATGTCGATGGGCTAATCTCTAAGAAACTAGAACTAACAGACTTACTCAATACTAAGAAACCAGAAATAGTATGTCTCACTGAGACAAAACTAAGAGAAGACCTCGATATAAATTTGCTAGGATGGCCTGAATACAGGATTTGGAGGAGGGACAGAAAATTTCGACATGGAGGTGGAGTGTGTATCCTTACTAGGAAAGATTTGATTGTGTCTGAGATAAAACTAGTAACTTCAACAGCAGAAGTTTTAGCAATAGAGATTGATGGAAACGAAAAAATAGTGGTGATAGTAGCGTATGTACCTCCCAAGACGAAGACATGGGGTAAGGAGGAGCATAGCCTAATGCGTAAGGAAACAATTAGTGTGCTAGGAAATATCTTGGCTTCAAAGGATGAAATAGTCATGTGTGGGGACTTTAACTGCAAGGAAGTGAATTGGGAAGATCTTGAAGCCGGAGCAAGGGAGGAAAGTTGGAGCTATGAATTTTTAAGTATGGCCATGGAAAATTCTATATACCAACATGTAAAAGAGTCAACAAGAGTAAGGGGAAGTGATCAACCAGCTAGATTGGACCTTCTATTCACAAGAAGGGAGGAGGAGGTTCAAAGTATTCAGTACCTATGCCCACTAGGAAAAAGCGACCATGCAGTTCTAGACATAGACTTACTATTGAAGTATAATCTACCCAAGGGAAGGGAAAAGCACAAGGAAAATCACTGGATGTATTCCAGAACCGATTTCGAAGGACTACGGGATTTTTTCAAGTCACAAAATTGGGATCAGGTGTTATCTGAAAGTGAGGTAGACAAAAAACTCAAGGCATTCATGGAGATCTATGATACTGGTATAAAAACTTTTGTCCCTAAGTACATTAATAAAAGGAAAAAAGTAATCGCAAAGTATGGTTTAACCGCGAATGTAGGCAAGCACAGGAAGCAAAAAACAAAGCCTGGAAAAAGATGAGAAACTGGGATTCGGAAGATAACAGGCAAAAGTATAAAGAGGAGAGAAACAAATACACAGAAATGAGGAGGAGGTCAGAGGCAAACCATGAGAAAGGGATAGTGGAGAACTATGAAAAGAATCCAAAAATGTTTTTCAAGTTTGTAAACGGCAAAAGGAAGATAAAAGCCACGATCGTAAAGATTAAAAGTGGAAACAGAATCATAGAAGAGGATACAGAGATTGCGGAAGAACTAAATAAAAAATTTGCATCAGTATTTACAAAAGAAGGAGAATTCATTGCACCAGAAACCAATGAGATAGGTACAGAGGAAATGCCGGAAGTCACATTTAACAGACCAGAGCTCATAGACAAAATGAGTAAGGTGGATCCAAACAAAGCCGCTGGACCGGACGGAGTATCAGGCTGGATTATTAAAGAAAATGCTAAGGAACTGAGTATACCGTTATATGACATAATGACCAAATCATTGGACACAGGGATAGTACCTACAAAATGGAAAAGAGCAAACATTATTCCTATATTTAAGGGAGGAAGCAGAGATAAACCACTGAACTATAGACCTGTATCACTATTGAGCATCCTCATGAAGATTCTGGAAGGATTAATAAGGGACAAATGGGTGAACTACCTGGAATCCAAAAGATTAATTACTGACCGACAATTTGGATTCAGAGGTGGCAGATCATGTGTAAGCAACTTGTTGAGTTTTTACTCTAGAGTAATAGACACAGTGGACAAGAGGTCTGTAAATCTAGTTCAGGAGTAAGAGCCGACAGAGCCTTAATATCATTAAACCCATCCAGCTTAGACCAGTCTGAAAAAAGTTTTGAAGCTGAGGCAGGGGGTAAAGCAGGCTTAGATGCATAAACAAAATAATCCTGATGATAATAACTAGGTATAGCCTTGATATTTACGTCCAAAACATTACCCAAGGCATCCAATGCCCTTAATTTCTTTTACTTATTTCCCTGGATAAACCACTCACGTGGTACCGGGAGTTCCCCTGACAAGGTAGGCTGGGCAAGCTCTGGCTTAGAGGGGTTCAAAGGGACCCATGACTCGTCTGGCCCATAAAGCAGGGGCATAGCTACCTTTCTAAGAGGCGCTTTGTCTAGAGGGGGTGGATTAACATCCGTAATGACCCTGACATTTGACGTAGTGAATGCCGCCGTAGCTGGCTTAGAGCTCCCTGCCGGTGACAGAGTAGGAGGGTTAGGAATCTTAGATAAATCGATTGACGTTATCAGAGGCCGTACCGCAGAACTTGTCAAGGGAGCCCCCAAGTCCATTGTGGGGTTTTCTCGTTGTTGATTAAAGAATTTTGATAGAGCATGAGTAAGTAACCCATCAATTTCTTGTGCTGTAACAAACTGGTTAGATGCAGAACTTTCAGGTGAATCAGTATTATCATGGGCGGCGTCCAGGCCTGAGCCTGACCCTTGTCCATCCCTATCTGAAATTAATGACACTTCATCTTGTTCCTCCCGATCCTCCTGAGAAGACCCCGCCGAGGCAGGGGCACCTTGTTTCCAAGATAAGTCAGGGATAGAGGATGGGGTCGCCGCGTCCCTGTGGACATCGGCTACTGTGTGACTCGTATGAGTCGGACGTGGATGGTCAGACCCTGGCTGAGCAAACCGCCAAACACCGAGGCTCTGGCCTACGCTCTCTTGAGAGTCTGAAACATTCTCAATTATTGAATTTCCTGAACTTTCCGTTTCTAGGGTTAAAATATCAATAGGTAAATCTTGTTTAGGGACAGGCGCTTCACTATACTCTGAGGCTGTAACAGAAACATTTTCAGGTGTAGAGGTACGATGAGATGCACTAGACTTAGTAGAATGTCGAGAGGACTTCTTATGGGAATCCTTTTTGGAGGATTTGTGGCTACGGTGTGACCGCGAACTAGACCTAGGTTTGGAAGAATCACCACCATGACCACTGGGGTAAGCTTCAGTCTTACACTTCTTACTAGCCGGGGAAGAGGCCCGACTTGAAGACCGCTGTCTGAGAGGTGACCTTGACCTCGATCTCGCCTGCGACGAGGAGGTGGCTGCCGGGGGAGTAGGCTCTCTCGGGCGTTTAGACGTATCCACAGACGATACAGAACCCTGGCTAGTCTCTGTCGGCTTAAAACCCGTTACTCTAGAGGTACGTTTAGGGGGAGGGTGCTCTGACAGCAACTTATCCCAAAGTGGGACGTTGTCACATTGAAGTGACTTATGTGCGACAATGGTAGTGTAGGCCGACATTTGTTGTCTGACCTCTCTCAACGCTACCGCCGCGGTCTTGTCATTGTCACACAGGACTTTATTGGCTAATTGGGAGCAAAAGGAACAATTAAGTGTAACCCAGAGACCCCTTGAACGGTCTAGACATCTAACACACCTTATGCAAAGGGTATGCGCAAAAATTGGGATACCCGCGCAAGTAGGGGTAATGCACAGGGCAAAAACTGGGGCCACAGTAGCCATGACAGAGACTGGTGTGAGGAAACTACCGCCGGGTCTGTATTGGTCCGCCGGAGCTCAGCTCTGGAAAAATAAAGAAAAATTTCCAGGAATTAATGCTCATAAGGTTAACCCACGTGTTCGCATACAAGTGTTAATAACCCGCCGGGTAACGGGATGCAAAGACACAGCTAACACATCTCGCTACGCGGCTGGGTGTAAAGAGGCTAAACAAATCTTCTTAGCTAAAGAACATGAAGAATACCCTCTGATATAATGGTCCAGTATGGCACTTATAGTCTGTAGGAGGTGGTGACTGTCTCAAGATTCAATTTTGTAACAAAGCCCCCCTCATAAAGACGCCGGCCCTTGAAATATTTTAGTAGAATAGCCCAGGGCAGGAATATACGAGATCTGATTTTTTAACGAATTGTCCCAAACGATCGTCGTAAAAATAGAAGGCGGCGATACTGAAAGTATCACCCAATTAAGGTTAATCGAAATTGAATTTGTTTATAAATTCCTTAGTTCCTCCACTTAGGGGCACCCGCCGGGTGTGGGAATCGATTTGGTTAAACCTCACTGAACCTTCAATTGCCGTAAGAGTAAAGGCAGCGATACACAGAGTATCACTCAAATGGATTGGTTAACTATATGAGACCTAAGTCGTTTATCCCACCCTGCTCAGGTGCACCCGCCGGGTGAGAAGTCTAAAAGTTAACCCCACAAGTTCCTGACCCCACTTCTTTGTAAAAGATCGCCGGGGAGGAACGCCTAAACAACAGCTAGGTTTTCCATGTGGTTGTCGTAAACCAGGTAGAAAAACCTATAAAAAACGAGTGTTCTCAAGAACGTCGTTTCTTTATATATAACTATATATATGTAAGGATGGGTACAGCCATCCCGCCGGGAATTTAAAGGAGGCCTGAAACCAGGCACCCACAGAGACGCAGTCCTGGAGAGCCACAGACACCTCCCCACGCCGGGGAACCAGCCAGAGTTAAAAACCACGTGTGGCCCAACACTGCTCATCGGTCAGGATTTTTCATGGTGAAACCGAGAAAAAACCCGCCGGAAGGCAAACCCCACCCTGAACAGACACCATCTGAACAATACGACACGAGGAGAGACACGCACGACTAACCAAGGTCACAACATAATCCGTGGAATTAGCCAATACACAACTAAACCAGGAAACAATTATAGTCCGAGGAATTAGCCAATACACAACTAAAACCCGGATACACATGACACAGTAGGGCATATTTATAAAATAAATAATAACACTAGACATGTGGCAAAGCTACGAGCGGCTGGCTAGGCCTAGGTAGACGGCATGAAAATAGTTGAAATATAAACACACACTGGAATATCACAACAGGAACCACCGCCAACACACCACCGAAGCGATAACTTCCCACCCCGGGAAGCCTGACACGGACCCAGAAAAAACTTCACTAAGTGAAGAAAAATACGCTGGGAACGTCAGCAAACACACAGCTTACCTCATCAGAAGGATAAAAGGCAGCAATAATTAACGCGTAATGAAAGCCGCCTGCATCACCAACTAACACAACTGTGAAAAGTTCACGTGTCCACAACAGGACCACGAGGGTACATCCGAAATAGATGCCCCATACACACGACCCAAAATACACTGCACTGCGGGCAACCAGCCCAGGACACTCCTGCTACGCCTATCCTAACCTTACTCGATACATCCTAGAGTAAACAAATGAGAAAAAACTCACTAGGGACGCAACGAATGCGGAACCAGCGGAGCCTGAAAGGTACGTCCGGGCAGGCTGAGCGCAGAGCAAAGAAGGAGGAATGACGCCTGATTCAGCGTCTGGTCAGAAATCCACACAAGTACATCCACGATATGATGGAAAGCTTATTGGATAGTTATTCTTATTTTCTTTTTGTTTTTATTTTTTACGAAGTTTTTTCGTAGTGAGAACCCAATTCATAATGACTGAAGCCATGAGTGAGGTCGCGTGCGCTCATGATGAAGGCTCCTCAGTTTTTAAATGCTCTGCGCGGTAGATTCAAACTACGGCGGATTAGTGTTTGAAGAGGATGCCTTATGTAATAGGCATGTTCGTCAATGATGGAGGGGCCACTAATAAATATAAACTTATAACTTATTATTTTTGTCACCACTCGTTGAGTGGGGTGCCTTTTGTAACTACAGATCTGTGTTCAGAATCTTCAGGGTTACCCATTTTTGTCGGGCAGGCTTCTTTGAAGCACGCACCTGCCTGAACCCCTTTTTCTTGTATATTTCCGGCCTACGCCGTATTAAATACATTTTTCAAAAGTAAGAATACTATGTGGTTGTTTTTATTATCTGCTTTTCTAGAGTTATGATATGATTACGAATGTCCCCCTCCAGTCTTAGATATCAGGCATGTTCGTCAATGATGGAGGGGCCACTAATAAATTATAGGTTTGACTCCTGTAAGGAGATAAAGAAAACCTAATATTTAGTAGTGGCCCCGTAATCATTGACGACTGGGGCCCTCCCGACCGTCCCCTTCCCATTCGTTGATGTATTAAGGATTTTGGTTTACTTGATATGTCAGTGAAGGAGGAATGACGCCTGAATCAGCGTCTGGTCAGAAATCCACACAAGTACATCCACGATATGATGGAAAGCTTATTGGATAGTTATTCTTATTTTCTTTTTGTTTTTATTTTTTACGAAGTTTTTTCGTAGTGAGAACCCAATTCATAATGACTGAAGCCATGAGTGAGGTCGCGTGCACTCATGATGAAGGCTCCTCAGTTTTTAAATGCTCTGCGCGGTAGATTCAAACTACGGCGGATTAGTGTTTGAAGAGGATGCCTTATGTAATAGGCATGTTCGTCAATGATTACGGGGCCACTACTAAATATTAGGTTTTCTTTATCTCCTTACAGGAGTCAAACCTATATCCTGGAAGGCAGAGAGGAGGAACATAGGGAATATAGACTAAATTATAGTAAGGCGGATTATGAATAATTACGAGGATACTTTGCAAATATAGATTGGTAATTTATTGAGCAAGAACAGAATATTCAGGTAAAATACACCATGTTACTAGATATTTACAGGGAGGGGGTAGATAAATATGTACCAACATTTAAGGATAGAAAGCTGGCTAAGGAGAAAGAGTGGTTTAACATGCGATGTCACATTGCCCAGAACAAAAAGGACTCTGCATGGAATAAAGTGAGAAGGAGACACACTGAGGAAAAATGGAATGAGTATAAGAATGCTAGAAACAACTATGTCAAGACTATAAGAGAGGAGAAAAAGAACTTTGAAAAAGATATACAGTAGTAAACAAATGTAATAAAGAACCCAAACTGTTCTATAGTTATATCAACGGCAAAACAAAAATAAAGGACAAAATAACAAAGCTTAGGGTAGAGGGTCAATTATATGAAGACACAGTGGGTATGTGTGAAATTATGAATGATACATTAACATCCGTGTTTGTGGAGGAGGATGACTATGTAGAACCTGTGGTGGAATTGAACGAGATACAGGGACTAGAGTCGATAGAAGTCAACAAGAATGAACTAAAATCATTGTTGGAAGAATTGGACGTGAGAAAATCTATCTATCTATCTATCTATATGCTCAGGCCCAATCCCCATTTTGGGGGTAGCCGACTCAAGACAGAGCAAGAACAGGGAAAACACAAAAACAACATAAAACAAAAAATAAACACAGATAAAAAACACAAACTCTCACACATCCAGCTCACCCAGGAGAAGACCCAGAGACCAGGGTTACCAAGGTCGCTCCAGCACTCCCCCGGCCCCTGACCACCCGGAGAGGTTCCGATCTCGGCAGGCAGACATGCAGCGGAGCCAAAGCCACAAGCCCTCCCACCACACTTCCAGGCACACCCTTCTTATTAATCGTCTCCCCGGGCCAGGCGCCTGATGGACTATTATCTAGTCCAACTTGCGCCCGACCCCTTACTCCAAATGACCACGTGTTCACTCAACTATTCACAAGCATTCTCCATTCACTCCTGTCCACCACCACTTCCCCTGCCTGATCTATAGTCATTCCTCTATCATCCAAAGCCTTTCTTACACAGTCTCTCCATCTCAATGGGTGCCCTTCTATCTCCCCTTGTACCTGACTCACATATTCTCTTTGTAAGCCTTTCATCTCCCATTCGTTCAACATGACCATCTAAAATCTATGGGCCCAGATAACATTGCTGGATGGGTATTAAGAGAATGTTCTGAACAACTAGTGAGACCTATTTTTAATATTGTTCAACACTCATTAAACAAGGGGGAACTTCCCTTACAATGGAAACAAGCAAATATAACTCCAATATATAAAAGTGGAAATAAAGAAGACCCGCTAAATTATCGACCGGTATCCTTAACAAGTGTTATATGCAAGCTTTGTGAAAAGATTATTAGAAAAAGATGGGTGGGTATGTTGGAGGAGAGGGAAATAATTTCAAGCAAGCAGTTCGGGTTCAGAAAAGGTCATTCGTGTACCACAAATTTGTTGGGTTACTATGATAGGGTAATTGACATTGTACAAGGGAGGGAGGGGTGGGTAGATTGTATTTACTTAGATTTCAAGAAGGCATTTGATAAGGTGCCTCATAAGAGATTGTTGTGGAAGCTCAGGACTGTGGGGCGGGTTGAGGGAGTATTATTAAAATGGATGGAAAACTATTTAATTGGGAGGGAAATGCGAACAGTAATAATAGGAAAGTTCTCGTGGAAAAGGGTAAAAAGCGGAATGCCTCAAGGATCGGTGTTGGCCCCAATCATGTTTTTGGTTTTCATCAACGACCTTCAAATGGGAATAGGCTCATATATATCTGTTTGCTGATGATGTAAAATTGATGAAGCATATTACAAGTAGGAGTAGTTGTGAAGAATTACAGAGAGACCTAGATAAATTATATGAGTGGAGTCAATCAAGCCGTCCATGTCTCGCTTCCATACGAGAGTGTTGGGAGCAGCACACTGTTTCTCAGTGACTTTTTTACTTCCTGGCTAACCATTCTTCCTAAGGGAATACTATCAAGTTCTCCAATCACCTTTCTCCCTTGCATTTTTCTCTCTTTTATCTCACTCTCCATTTTACCATATTTGCATAGTAGGGTGAGTTGGGGATGGAGCGTACACTTTTTTTTCAAAAAATCAGGAAAAAAAAGATTGAGTGAAAACTGAAAAACTTAAGAAAATATATACCTTTGTACTACATTGTGTGTAAGGCACAATTCTGGCAACATGAAATAATTAAGTGAAAAATAGGCCTAAAAAAAATATCTCAAATCGTACGGACCATCCATAGGTGAGGACGGTCCATACAGAGATATCTATCAAAATGTAAAAAATATATCTAAAAACATAAAAGCAAGCAAAGTTTAATTATGGCAGCATATTTCATTAAATGGACCCTAATGATGATTTCAAATTAATTTTGATTAACAATATACCTTTGCAAGATCATATAATCAATTAAAAGATGAACATAAAAAATGTGCAATTTAATTTAGACTTTGAAGTGCCTGGATTTTTTTTTTTAGAATCAATATTTGCAATCAAATTAATAGTTTCATTATCTTACACAATGTATATAGTCATGGAAGTGCTCCTGTAACCCTTCCAGGAGATAAATTCTTTTAATAATCATTAATTAATTTATAATAATTTTAATGCAATATCAGGACTCTTTTTATTTGATTTAACTTACAATTGCTTGGAATAATATTGTGGCTGCATCTTGCTTGCCATTTTTCGTAAACAAGTACACTGAATTTCAACCTAACGAAACATTCAGTATGTTTGTTTACATTTAAAGGGCGTCATATGGATACTCCGTATATAGTATCCACAGTGTAAACAAACAATTTATACATAGGCTATGGTATAGTTAGGCATACTTATGATTGGGTAAGTACCCATACCATAAGTAAACATGGTTTGTTTACACTGTGGATACTATAGCTGCATTTTGTGTCACCCCAAAGTCTGATAACCCACTCTCATTAAAGTGTGGTGGCACAAAATGACAAGGGGCGATCCAGACTTTTAAATATATACATTATATGGACAACCTTTCCTGACTATTTTTAAGAATGAAAGTAAATATGCATTGCAGAATAATTATTACAAAGCAAATAAAGAGACAAAATAAAAGCGAAATAGCGTAATATACCAAATATCATGAGGTATGTCAGGGACTGGAATAATCGACAACAGAATATATCGGCAATAAATTTGAATATATACAATTTAAGATATGTTGTGAAATTACATATTAGGTGAAATTATAAAACATATTTATTTGTTTAATAGTAGAGCAAGAAATATTCGCATACATAGACATTTCAATAATTCTGAGGAGGAGTGACGGATTAATTACCGTGACGAACACTGATTTTCTGAACTTGACTCTTGGTCAAGGTCACGAGGCTAGATACCCCACCCACCCACCCACCCCTCGATATATCTACGTTCCTACTGGCCCTCACGCAGCCGTGGTGCTTAGCGTGGTCGAACCTATATTTCACAATGTTATGATATTTATATATATGCGTGTACTGTTACTTAGTAATATTGTATTGTGTAACCTAATCAACCCGAATGATATACATTTAAGTAAGAATACACCGGAATATAATCGTGATTAGGCGCGAATGGAGTGGCACCACGGCTGCGGCTAATGTTTATAAACAACACGCTTTAGGCCTACATATCAAGATCAATAATTAATGATCAATCATTTCGATATTATTTTGATCTAGTTGAATTTGTAAAAAATTGTGATGACTATTCCTATAATATAATCGCTTACTTTGAGGTATTATATATAATAACTCCGGTAGGTTATCAGCCTTCTATAGGATTATGACGCTTCTTTCGGATATTCTGAGGATATAGCTAGGTACATTTATAATTATCACATCCAAATCGATTATTTGTATATGGATATATACACAAAGTCTTAAAACTGTTATCAAGTTCCGAAAGTCTGAATCGGGTTGAGTTTAGACCCTGTGGAAGAGCAGGGTTGAGTTGGCTTGATATTGGACACCCTTTTATGGCATTTGGGTGTGAAATACGACACCATTTCCAGTCTATCGGAGATAGTGATGGTAAAGGAAAATGCGGTATATGTACGGAGTATCCATATGCTGCCATTTAAATGTAAACAAACATTCTGAATGTTTCGTGAGGTTGAAATCCAGTTTTACCATTTCGGTACATCACAACTGAACATATTTTGATACTCAATACCTTGAAGAAATTGTGAAGGAGCAGAAGGAAGAGAGAGAAAAGGAAAAGAAAGAGTTTGAAAAAAATGTAGTGCAAGTTTTAAAGAAGAAAGAGAAGGTAGTGAGAGAGACAATAGATAGAGGTAAGTGTGTAGTAATCTTTGGAGATGTGGAAGAGCACCTGGCAGATATGAAGGTAAGAAAGGAAAGGGATGTTGTGAAAGTCAAGGGGATACTGGATTACTTAGACGAGGGTTATGGATGGGTAAAAGAACTGGAGGAGGTGAGAAGGTTAGGAATATATAAGAAGGGCGAGATGAGACCACTAAGAGTGGAACTAAAGTTTAGATCAACAGCAGAAGCAGTAGCCAATGTGAGCTGGAAATTAAATTCGACAGAGCTGAATCATATAAGGGTAAAAAAGGACCTAAGTGTAGAAGAACGAGAACAGTTAAGGGAACTCCAAGCTAAGGCTGATGAAGAGAATGGAAAGTTGTCTGAAGAGCAAAAGAAGAATTTTTTTGGAGAATAAGGGAAGGGCAAGTAAGGAAGTGGTACATCAGGAGCCACCAAGAACCGAAAGTAAGAGGAGTGATAGGGAAAGAGACAGAGAGACAAGTACGAAGTCAAAGCAAGGAGACGGAGCGAGAGATAATGCAGGGAGCAGGGGACCGGAGAGAGAGCCAGGATGTGGTGGAGAGGGTGGAACAGAGGGAGAGAGAGGGGGGAGGAGAATAGAATTAGTGGGGGAGGTGGAACTGGGTCAGGGAAGGGATGGAGGAGGAGGAGGTGAACCTGGTAGGAGGCAGAGAGGGAAGAGAAACAAGGAGGTGGATTCAAATATACTGTGCTACTACACTAATATAGATGGAATAAACATTAAAAAGGTAGAGTTAGATAATATATTAAGAAAAGATCAACCACATATATGGAGAAATGATAGAAAGGGTAAAAGGGGAGGTGGAGTGGCAGTATTAGTTAAGAACCCTATGACAGCAAAGCACGTGGAGTTAAATAATGACAAGGCAGAAATAATGGCAGTTGAACTCAATGATATAGAAGGAAAAAAGCTAGACATAGCAGTAGCTTACATGCCACCAAAGACCAGAGCATGGAGGGAGTTGGAGTTTGAGGAGATGGTAGAGGATATGATTCAGTCGTTGAGAAGATTGCTTTTAAGGAAGAATCGATTGATCTTGGTAGGAGATTTCAACTGTAGTGAGGTTGATTGGGAATCGGGAGATGCAGGGCCAAATCAGAGATCTTGGGGAAGTCGGCTAGTGGAGTTGGTTACGGAAAATGTACTTGCACAACATGTGAAGGAAAATACAAGAATGAGGGGTAATAACGAACCTTCTAAACTCGATCTGATTTTTACAAAAGATCCTCACGAAATTAGTGATATAAACTATCTATGTCCTGTAGGTAAAAGTGATCACCTATTACTAAAATGGAAGTTGACCTCGAGTAATGCCAATAGATTAGACAATAGCTACATAAATGACAGATTAAATTATAGTAAAGCTGATTATGTATCCTTGAAAAGATATTTAGAGGGAGTAGATTGGGATCTTATTTTGAAGGAACGGGACGTACAAGGTAAATATAGTAGATTCCTCGAAATTTATAGAGTAGGAACCAATATGTTTGTCCCAAGATATAAAACTGGAAATTTTACTAAGCAGAAAGATTGGTTTAATTTGAAATGCAAAAGAGCTTTGGCTAGGCGTGATGCAGCTTGGGCTAGATTAAGAAGAAGGAACACTGAGAGTAATCGGAATAAATATAAACAGGAGAGGAATAGATATGTTAACATAATTAGGCAAGTTAAAATGAACTATGAGAAGAACATAGTAAATAAATGTGAAAGTGACCCTAGATTATTTTATAAATATATAAACAGTAAGTTGAAGGTAAAGAAACAAATTACTAAATTAAGAGTTGATGCTAGGACGTATGAAAATGTATCGGACATGTGTGAGGTAATGAATAACAAATTGGGGTCAGTTTTTACTAGAGAGGAAGGTTTTGACGAACCACAGGCGGGAGTACTGGAGAGTGGTCTTAGTAAGATTGAAATAACTAGAGATGAGCTGTTATCTGCGATGAGAGGACTTGAAGTAAGGAAAGCTATGGGACCGGATGAAGTGTCTGCCTGGGTTTTAAAGGAGTGTGCAGAGCAATTAGTGGAGCCAGTGAGGGACATAATTCAAGCTTCCTTAGATAAAGGACAGGTTCCTGTTGAATGGAAAAGAGCTAATATCATTCCGATATACAAGAATGGAAACCCTGAGGACCCTCTAAACTATAGACCAGTTTCACTTACTAGTATTGTATGCAAGATTTGTGAAAAGCTAATTAGGAAGAGATGGATGAAAATGTTGGAGAGAAAGAAAATAATAACCCCAAAGCAATTTGGATTCAGAGAAGGGACATCTTGTGTTACCAGTTTGCTATGTTATTACAGTAGGGTGATAGATGTACTCCAAGAAAGAGGCGGATGGGTGGACTGCGTCTACTTAGACCTTTCCAAAGCATTCGATAAGGTACCACATAAGAGATTGTTATCTAAGCTTGAGACGCTAGGATGTGTCAGGGGGAGTTTGCTGAAATGGATGGAGAGCTATTTAACAGATAGGGAAATGAGGACCAACATTAGAGGAACTTACTCATCGTGGCGGAAAGTTGAGAGTGGTGTGCCGCAGGGATCTGTGTTGGCACCTCTCATGTTCCTTATGTACGTGAATGACCTGCCGATAGGCATAAACTCTTACATGTCAATGTTTGCAGATGACGTAAAAATTATGAGACAAATAACAAATAAAAGTAGTTGTGAAGAGCTGCAAGGGTGATTTAGATAAAATATACGAATGGAGCACCAAGTGGAAAATGAAATTTAATATAAGTAAATGTCATGTGTTAAATATGGGAAGAAGTGTGAATAGACCAAATTGGGAGTACAGGATGGGAGATAATATAATTAGCAAGGCCGAAAAAGAAAAAGATTTAGGGTTGATTATACAAGATAATTTGTCGCCAGAGAAACATATTAACAAGCTCTTTAGCGGAATGTATGCAATGGCCGGGAATATGAAAGTTGCTCTGAACTATTTGGATGAGACCATGGTAGCGAAAATTATGAAGAGTATGATTAGACCAAGATTGGAGTATGCAGCAGTGGTGTGGTCCCCGCATCTAAAGAAGCATATTCACAAGTTAGAAAGAATCCAGAGAGCAGTCACTAGATTGGTTCCAAGTCTCAGAGAACTGCCATATGAAGGGAGGCTAGACAAATTAAATCTACCGAGTCTAAAAGAGAGGAGAGAGAGGGGAGACATGATAATGATGTACAAATGTACCCGGGGGCTGGAGAGGCTGGATAGGGAGGATATATTAATTATGGATACAGGAATAACTAGAGGCCACAGCTACAAAGTAAAAAGACCTACCTGCAAGAACGATATCAGGAAGTTTAGCTTCCCCTATAGATGTATTGACAAATGGAATGGGCTGGAGGAGGAGGTGGTAGGGGCAAGGAACATCCATATTTTCAAGAAAAAATTGGATAAAAAGTAGACTGAGAGACGGGACAACACGAGCTTAGCTCAACTCCTGTAAACTACAATTAGGTAAATACAATTAGGTAAATACCACACTCCTGGCATATTCATGAACACAAGAGACTGGTAATTAAAGGCCTAATATTATATCGAACATAAGAAAAACAAACAAAAAGTCACCCATAAAATCAGCCAAGCGTCGTCCATAGAAAACTCGTTCGTGCATCTGAGCTAACCCATTTTCTTTTGTTACTATTAGAGGGTAACTATTCTAAACCTATAAATATGGCCAAGGGAGCATTTGTACGTTCTGTCCACTAGTACGGTTCCTCCCTAACTCACCCTACAGCTCTCAAATACTTGAAACTTTCAACCTCTTCTAGTACTTAATTTTTCATTTTTATTTTACAACTTTTCTTGTGTTCTTTCTTGATTCTATATTTTTCCTTAAAATCTATGGTTTCATGCATTCTTCTCTCAAACACCATTACCTTACATTGACCTTTAACTTTCTCTTTTCACATACCCTGTCAAAGTCAGTGACCACTCTCTGAAGTTCTTCAGCATTTTCCGCCAACAGGACTGCATCGTCCGCATATAGGCATGTTAAAATCTTCCATGTTCTTCCCTCTGATTCCAGTCTAGCTCCCACACCCATTGATACAGCCCTACATTCCCTAATCACTCCATCCATGTATATATTGAACAACCAAGCTGACATGACATATCCCTGTCTTACACCTACATTGACCTCAAAACTTTCACTTAACTTATCCCTTACCTTCACATTTGCCATTGCATTCCTATGAACAGATTTTACTGCCATTAGCAACTTTCCTCCCACACCATATACTGTTAACACATCCCACAGGCCCTCCCAGTCTACTTTGTCGTAGGCTTTTTCCAAATCCATGAATTCTGCATAGAGTATTCTGTTTTTGGCCAGATACTTCTCTACCAACAATCGCATTGAGGCTATCTGGTCAACGCAGCCCCTGCCCTTTCTGAAACCTCCCTGTTCCTTGCCTATTTTGCCATCCGTTATCTTCTGTAGCCTCTCTGTTACTACTCTTGCGTGTACCTTTCCAGGTATGCTAAGCAAGCTAATTCCCCTATAATTCTTACACTCTTCTTTACTACCCTTCCCTTTGTACAAGGGTACTATCACTGCTTTCCTCTGGTACACTTTCCTTTTCCCATGCTAATTTACATAACCTATGCATTATCTCAACAGCTTCTTCTCCTCCATATCTCAGCATTTCACCTGGGATGTTATCTACTCCAGCAGCTTTGCCCATTTTAAGTCTATTGATTACTTCTTTTACTTCTTCTCTGCTTATCTGGCTTTCAACTACCCTGTTTAAAAAATATAAATATATAAAATATAAAATAGGAGATGAAATAATTAGTAAAGCTGTGAAAGCAAAAAACCTAGGGGTAGTTATGGCAGACAGCTTGTCACCTGAACAGCATATAAATAAAATAACTGGTGAAGCCATTGCAGTGTTGACTAACATGAGAATAGCTCTGAATTATTTAGATGAAGAGATGTTAGCAAAAATAATAGGGACAATAATACGACCAAGACCGGAGTATGCAGCAGTGGTGTGGTCTCCACACCTTATAAAACATAATACAAAACTGGAAAGAGTTCAGAGAGTTGCCACTAAGATGATAGCTAGCCTTAGAGACCTGCCATATGAGGAGAGATTGGAGAGGCTAAAGCTGCCAACGCTGAGGGAGAGGAGAGAGAGAGGTGACATGATCATGATGTTTAAGTGTGTGAAAGGTTTTGAGAAGATCGACAAGGGAGATTTTGTGGTGAGGGATGAGGGAAGAACCAGGGGTCATGAATGTAAGTTGAGGAAAGTTGTATGTAAGTCTGATGTAAGAAAGTTCAGCTTCCCGTATAGAAGCATTGATTGTTGGAATAAGTTGGATGGGGAGGTGGTGGGAGCAAGAAATATCCAAACTTTTAAAGAAAAATTGGATAAATGTAGAGAGCGAGACAGGACAACACAAGCTTAGGCTCAAATCCTGTATACAGTGGAGCCCCCATCCTAGCTGCTAATCGGTTCCGCAGAAATAGAGCTAAGATTGAAACAGCCAAGATCGGGGCACTGTTCTTATGGGGAAAATTCAATCGGTTCCGTGCTCATGCCAAAATTTGCGTCTTTTTCTATTTTTTGCCTAGGAAAACATGTTTTATTGTACACAAATTAAATTTTATGCATTATACTGTATCATATAATACACCATAGAATAAGTTTTTAATAACTAGAAAAAAAGGCCCAATATCTAAACAATTACCCCACTTTTTCCCAGTGTTAGGCTATGAAAACGTTTTTTGTCTAGGCTACATCAAGTAGCCTAGGCCTAAATCTTACGCATTGTAAATAATAATGTAGACATGGCTAAATGACAGTCCTAACCCTAAATACTACGGTTTTGACAACCCGTAAGGGAAGGAAGGAAAAACTACTATTTATTGGTGGCTCCTGAAGTCAATGATGTAAGAGCCTATGGTAATATGGCCTCGTTCCGGGCTCCTCTGAGCCCGGGTTAATCCTGATCACTACGGTCGAGAACCAATATCTTCTTAGGGGGTGCCCCTTAATCATTCCTAAGGTACGTCATTGAGACGGAGCCACCGAAAAGTGAAAAATAAAAGGAAAAGGAATAGTACAGTTCGAACACCGCGCCACTTGCGCATTCAGGTCATCCTCTGTTCCCATGAGCATGCCCTGATATCCCAGTTGACCTTGAACTGGCCTCTAAAGCATATACCAAATTGAGCATGTGAATGGGAAGGGGATGGAGGGAGGGCAATTTCGTCATTGACTTCAGGAGCCACCAATAAATAGTAGTTTTTCCTTCCTTCCCTTACGGGTTGTCAAAACCGTAATTTATTGGTGGCTCCTTACGTCAATGACGTAAGAGCCTAGCATATCACGACCGGTGGAGGGACCTTCAGATGCTCTTTAGCTATAAAACAAATTAAAAGGAAGACTGAAAACTAATATGTGAACTGTGACATGTATTTACTTATAAAAGGTATAACAGTAAGAAAAAGATATACAGTTGTTGTTGTTGTTGTTGTTGTTGTTGTTCTTGTTCCCTAAGCTGCCTGGCCGAACAGCCCCGAGTCCCTGAGAAAGGCCATGGCCACGATCGGGCTTTCCCACAGAGCTCTCATTGAGTGTAGATTGTGTTGTTGGCGTAAGTGGTTGTGTGAAATGCAGTCTTCTATGATGTGTTTAATGGTATGGGGTGCTGTGTTACATACCGGGCAGGTGTCGACAACGGAGTCATCCAGTCTCTTCTGATAGCTCAGGAGAGCTGGATGGTGTCCGCATCTCAGCCTGGCCAGGTGGACTCTGTCCTCGCGAGGAAGGGAGGATTCGGAAGGATGGATTTCGGGAGGTCGTGCATGCAGCTGCGTGTTGTCTGTGAGTGAGTGGATGGATCGGTGAGAGATATGTGTATGGATGTGCTTCTGGAAGTTGGTTCGGGGTGGGCAGGGAGGGAGAGAGGACAATAATTGTGTGTGATACCGTGTGCTGGGTGTTGTTTTGATATTTCTTGGTGTCTGTGGGTGTGTTGCCATGTAGTTTAGTGGGTGGTCTTGGTTCGTGGAGGCTGCTGCCAGGAATTGAGTGCCTCTCATGTCCAGATGGTCTTTGACTTTGAGGATTTTGGTTTCTTGATGTAGGTGATCTGTGGGTGCAGTAGCTGTGCAGCCTGTAATGATCTTCAGGGCTTTGTTTTGAATAGTCTGTAAGGTCTTATGATGTGTTTCAGCTAGGTTAGATATACTGTACAGTATAAGGCGGGTACCATTAAAAGAAGCCTTATTTCATAAAAACAGAACTATTGAGATGTGAATACATACTGGTAATCTATCTCATCAATTTAGAGTAAAATCCAAAATAATTTTAAACATTTGTAGTTGCAATAAACATAGGTATTGCTATGTAATAGATATCATGTGGTCATAACATTCTTGTTATATGTTTCAGATTGTGTGACCTGCCTTTTCGTCATGGGACTTCAACACGCCCCCCCTCTTTTCTTTCCATTTATAGTGACTGGCAGGGCACACTTTCTCTTATGCTGTTGGACTGGTAATAAAAGTGCTGAATCAGATACAACAGTCTACTTAATGCCCTCAAGGGTATGTTCTTGCCTTAAAGCTATGCATGGTAAATTGGGTCTCTCCAGGTGTACTGACAAATATCTGGATAGGAAAGTATTGCTCGAGGACCAAAGACCCGTTTGAGAGATATCTTCTACTGAAAAGTTGTTGAGGAACCTAATGGTAGTGGCCCACTTGCGGACGTCGTGAGCTTTGGCAATCACCTGGGGATCTGCCTCCTTAATTACATCTACTATCGTGGATGCTAAAACTTTTTCCCCAACCTTGTTGAGCCATCTGGAGAAACCCATAAATGTTCCTTATTTCTAGGAATAACAGACTTAAAGTAGGTATATAATGCTTTCACAGGACATAGTGCATGGTGTATCTTTCCTCTTTTCAAGGCAGGAATGGAGAAATGTGTAAAGATATGTTCCTGGTGCTCGTTTTTTGCAATAAAATCTGGTGCAGGTGCAATATGTACAGAGTCGTTATTAGGGGCAAACCGTAGACAGTTTGGGGACCTTGCCATGGCCGCCAATTCTGAGACCCTATGGCCAGTCGCTAGGGCCATCAGAAATACACACTTCTTAAGTTTCTTCTCTATGTTTGGTTTCACCGAGTAGGGCCTAGACTGTAATAACGTTAGGACCTTCGAGATTGACCATTGAGGAAGTAATTGACGATTTGGGGCTCTGAGTTTGAAGCAAGCTCTCATAAACCCTTGTTCGTCTTTCTGGGGTAAGGATAGACCGGTGAATGTGAGGAAGGGTTCCTTCACTGCCGACAGGTGGTTTCTAAGTGTGTTCACTGCTAGATTCTTAGTTTCAAACAAGTAATTTAGGTATTTCAATAACAAGGAAGCTGATGGGTTCTTCTGGTTAGTATCTACAATCCACGTTGTAAATTGTTTCCAGTGAGAGCTGTATTGTCTCAGGGTGGAAGCTGTGTACTGATTTGTGAGCTTGTCAGTGACTTCCTCGTCGTAGGACGGGAGCCACTTGATTTGAGAATATCCACATAGCAAAATTGAGCGAGGTCTGCAGGTTCCCAATTTCTTCCAAGTGGAAATCTGTTAGGGGGAGTTGCAGGGGGTTGTTGCACCATTGAGTAAGTTGAGTGTACCACGCTTGAGTAGGCCACATTGGAGCGACCAGGGTTACTTGTCCCTGGAACGATCTGAGGTGGTGAATGACTTTGCACATTAGTGAGGTGTCTGGGGGTGGGAAGAGGTAAATCGATGTCCACCTGTTCCAATCTACTGTGAAGGCATCCGGGCCTCCCTCCCGTGTCTTGAGATCCCGAGAAATGTGAGCCTGGAGCTTCGTTGATTGAAGAGATGCGAACAGATCGATTTGTGGTGAAAATGGTAGAACTAATTGATTGAATGTTTCTTGTTTGAGGGCCCATTCCACTGAAGTGCTCTTTTCCCTTGATAGAGCGTCGGCCCATAGATTGGAGACCCCTGGTAGGTATGTTGCGTGGATTATTATGGAGTATTTCTGGGCTAGAAAGAATATATTTTCTGAGAGGTCTTGGAGGATCCTGGACCGGGTGGAGCCTTGTTTCTTTAAGCAAGTTATGGAAGCCATGTTGTCCATCCGGAACGCTATTGATCTGGAGGTCAATGACGTCGCATGGTCTCTGAGAAAGAATAGAGGAACTGCTAGCTCTTTGGCATTGATGTGATACTGATTTAGTGTGGTCCATTTCCCGTGGTTCTGATGGCCTTCTGTTGACTGGTAGCCCCATCCTATCAGGCTCGAGGCATCTGTGTCTATCCATAAGGTGGGAGGTGGATCTGACCAGTGTGTCACCGATTCCCGTACTTGAGATCTTGTCCAAAAGGCCAGGAGATGTAGGATCCTCTTTGGGATGGTGAGCGGGTAATTGTGAGGTGTTAGAGGGAAGGCTTTGTTGCCTAGCCAGATTAGTCTCTTCAGTCTGAGGCGGCCTAGGGGTACTGTCATTTGTACCCAATTTAGTGAGCCTATCAGAGATTCCCAAAGTTTCCTGGTGATATTCTTCGTATGTAATACTCTGAACAGTTTTAATTGTAGACGTTTGGCATTGGCTGGGCTTTGCTTTATCGTTTGGAGTTGTGTGTACCAGATTAAACCTACCCATTCTGCTGATTGTGAGGGAGTGAGCATTGACTTCTCTAGGTTCACTCTGAAGCCCAGCTTTGTAACATGTTGTATTACTTTCAAGGTTTGTTCTTGGCATTGGAGAGGTGTAGACCCGAGAATCAACCAGTCGTCTAGGTAGAACAGGATTTTTACTCCATTTTCGAGTAGTGGGAGGAGAGCTTGTTTGACTATCTTGGTGAAAATTCTGGGGGCTATGTTCAGACCGAAGGGCATTCTGGTGAACATTACCACTTTGTTTCTGAATGGGATAGCTAGGAACTTTTGGTATCTTTTTGCTATTGGGATGTGCCAGTAGGCGTCTTTTAGGTCCAGGGTAATTATCCAGGCCTTTGGTTGTAGTACTAGCCTTACTTGGGAGATAGTTAGCATTCTGAATTTTGTATTGTGAATTGACTTGTTGAGAAGGGACATGTCTATCATAGGTCTTAGTTGACGGCTGTCTTTTTTTGGGACGAGGAACATGCGTGATAGAAAAACTGGTGTGCCCTCTGGAGGGTGAGTGAGAACTTTGTCTGTTAACATTTGGTTTATCACTGTTACCAATTCTGGAGATAGCTGTATCTTGTTGGGCTGAGCTCTGAGGCGGGGTCTTGCCAGCCATTTCCATGTGAGGCCCTTCTTTACCACTCTCTTTGCCCAGGATCTTTGAGGCCAATGCCGAAAATTTTCCCTGAACTGGCCTGTCGAATGCAGGGCCAGTTCTTGGTTGATGGCCTCTTGGAAAGTCAGTTTTTTGGATCCTGGGTCGTTTGGTGAGAGTTGGTGGATTGGTGGTGACCTTGTGGTCTCTGGTGGTTGGGAGCATGGCGTCCTGCTTGATGAGTCTGACGTCCTGTTTGTTGAGGTCTCTGTTGTGACCCGTAGTTTTGTTGTTTTGGTGGAGGTCGTGTGTAGGGTGATGGTTGGGTCCTTGGTGCGCCTCGACCTCTGGCCTGGTAGTGTCCCCTGTGCCCTCTGCTGCTTGATGAGTTACCCCTGTGCGTCTGAAATGTATGAGGGGTATATTGTCGAGGGGGGAACTGGCCCCTCCCCCTTCCACGGTGAGGGTGAGAGTGAGGGTGGAACCTACTAGGGTGGCCTTGCCTATATGCTTGAGACTGTCTTGACGTTGCTATCTCCGGTCGTAGTAGTAGGGAGTGGACTTCGTTCCATGTTGCTTGGGGCATTAATCTGCTGGTGAATAGGGGTGAGAGGAGAACTCGAGCGGCGATATCTTTTGGCATTTTCTTGGACAAGTGGATGCGTATATCTTGTCTTGCTCTGGCTGCTTCATAAATAGCAGTCTTGACATCACCCGTGGTCATTAGAGAGTTGACAAGAGATGCTCTCCTGATGAGATGAAGAGCTGCTCTGGATTTTTGTTCAGCGATGGAATCTGCCACCTGTCTCATGGAATTAGAGAGTTTCTGCCATGTGATGAAGCTTGATAGCAGTCTGTGGGCTTTTTGGCGTAGTCTAAAATCCTTGTCGATCAACGCCGGAGTAGGTGTAGAGATCATGGGGTCATTGGATGGCTTGCATACTATCTTTGGGGCTCTGAGATATTCCCAGAACCCCTGGGGAATAGAGTCGGAGTTGTGCACATACATTGTGGCAAACTGGTGATCATCTTGTGGGATTCTTTGGGGTGTAGTATCCATACTGGACAGGGCAAATTTTTCTGCCCCAGATATCCATTCAGACCATGGGCCATAGCCTAAGGATGAAACCTCCAGCATGGGAATTTTACTTTCGGACATTTTTGTGGAGCATTGCACGTCTGTTGCGAGAGTGGATAGAGATTTAATGGCATTATGCTCATCAGCTTTATTCAAATCCGACCATGGTTTGAAGCGTTTTCCCGAGGGGACTGCGGATGTCTGTGTGAACGTAAAGTACCTAGCGTCTGACATAGACGGGAAAGGTTTTATGATTACGTCCAGTACTTGGTCATGTGCGTCTTTTGCCCGGAGGTGTCGCAGTTCGTCCATTTCGATCACCCAGTCATTTGAGACTGGTATCAGTTCTGGATGGCCTGTGTCCGCATCTTCAGGTGTTTCCACTGGTATTTGCTTCCAGTGACGGGAGTCCCCAAACAGAAGAGGGAAGGGTTTCTTGGAGATTTCCGGTTCTTGTTCAATAGGAGGGGGACGAATATGGGACAGGAATAGGTTACTGGGAAGGCCAGTGGCTTGAAGACTGGGCTGAGTGGAGGATGTCGGAGTGGGTGTTAATTCCTGATCATGCTGTTTGGGCTGGGCAGGTATCTGAGCTAGTGGGACTGGGTCGGGTGTGGCTGGTTGTAACATGGATGGGGACAGGGCCCTACAATGAAGGTCCTGGATAGCCTTATCCATAGAAGCCAATTTCTGATGGAAGTTGTCCGTTAACTCGTTGGTCAATGATCTTAAAGTATCTTTCATCTCTCTCCATAAGTCATTACGAGGGCTCAGTCTTGAGTCTATGTCGGACTGGTGAGGTTCTTCTCCTGAATGGTCTCCCTGATAAGTGCGGGAGTCCTTGTCATTCCAACTTTCGTCAGTGTGGCTGCTGGAATTGATGTCGTAGCACTCTATTCTGTCGTCGGCCATATCGTAGGGTTCTTGGGTATCTTCAGGAGGTATTGTATTTTGATCTTCTTCATATGTACTGTACCCTACTTGGTCTGGGTCTGCCAGAGTGGAATGTGATTGGGCTGTTGGATGTGAAGGCTGGTGGTAAGATACGTCTCCTGGGATATGTATTTCCGCTCTTGTACATATCTTGATTGCTTGAGGGAGAGCTGGTTCGGTAGAGGTAGGTAAGGGGGTTAGTTCAAATTATTGATCCATAGAGTCCGCCCACTTGTCTAGGGATAGTGGGGAGGGGTTGACCTCCTCAGAGCCTGGTTTAGTCCGGATGAATGGTGGTTCTTTGGCATGGGGTTTCCTTGTATGCTTGTGTCTTTTACTGGGAGACTGGGGGCTGGTTGACCTCTCTCTCTTCCTGCTAGAATGTGACTTTCTCCTGTCGTGTGATGAGGAAGAGCTACGGGATCTAGCTACGGATATCTCTAAGAATTTTACGTACTCTGGGTCTGTAATTTCTGGGTGTTTCTTCAATGTACCTGAAATATACGATTTTACCGCATGCCACACAGCTTTCAGAATATTCTTACATGTGTCGGGGGCTAGTGGAGAAAGTGGATCATGGAACTTAGCTATGTAATAATTACACCTGTCACAAACTTTAGGGTTCCACCTAGCTTTTGTCCTATCAATACACATAGCGTGATAGGAGCAGAGATTATGAGCTGTAAGGGATAATGTGGTGCACTCCCTGTTTGAGCATAGAGTTGAGTCCTCGGGAGGGTCCATTTCATGTACTGTGATACTGTCGTATCACCGTTCCTCCCATAACTCCCCCTCCTAGTCACATCACTCCGTGGACCCTAAAACACCCTACAGTTTGCTTTCACTTAGCGGATCAACTTGATGCCCAAGCCCCATCTCAATGTCGACATCTCGCTTTACAACATCTTGATGATCACATCCCGGCTGTTTTCATTTACACCGATGGCTCGAAAACTGCGGATGCCGTGGGTTGCGCTGCAGTCTCAGACCATGGCTTGTATCAAAGTACCTTACACCATCACTCCACGGTTTTCACTGCTGAATTATGGGCTATTCAAGGTGCTTTAAGCACCATCTCTTCATTGTCGAGGAACTCTCCACGGGTCGTTATCTGTAGTGACTCAAAGAGTGCGCTGCAAGCCTTATGTGTATTTGCCCCCAAGGACCCATTGGTCAAGACTATCATCCACACAATACACAAATTACAGTGCGCTACTCGTTCCATCACACTGTGCTGGATCCCCGCGCATGTAGGAATTCCCGGGAATGAGCGTGCAGACTTCCTCGCTAAGCAAGCGTGTCATGGTGCACCCTCTACTACTTTGCTGCGTTCGGAGGATATGCTCCCTGTCCTCCGTCGCCATGTTTCTGACGCTTGGCGAGTTGAGTGGAGAGTGCAACCATTAACTGGCCACCTTCGCTCCATTAAGGATGACATACACTTGTGGCCCTCTTCAATTAATGGTTCACGTGCAGACCAAACCCTATTAACTAGATTACGTTTAGGCCACACACGCCTCACACATGGTTACCTGATGTCCACCCCTCGTGGTCCGCCACCTGAATGCCAACATTGCCATACATCATTGACTGTTTTTCACTTTCTTTGTATTTGTCCCGTCTATGCATCTGAAAGACGGAGATTCTTGCTGAACACCTCATTACATGGCATCCTCTCTGACTCAGACTCTTTCAATTTCACCCCTATTCGTCACTTCCTGAGAGCGATAAATTTATACAATGACATATAACTACTGACATATACGTGACTTTAAACTCTGTACCACCTCCTCCACCACTAGCCTTGAGAGGGCCTAGGCCCAGTGGGCTAGTATAAAATAAAAGCATCATCAACAACAACACTGTGATACTGTCCATGTTGGCTGGTGAGGGTTCCGGGGAGGAGAACCCTCTGAAGGAGAAATCGTCTTCCAGGATGAGGACTTATGTTTGTTGCACCTTAGCTTTCTTCTATGGTTGCATGTAGGCCCTGACGAGAGGGGAGAAAAGAAAACAAAAGGATTCTTTTAGAGAGGGAAGACAATTTGTGTTTGTTTCCTGAAAACCTAAAATTTTGTAAGTATCCCTGTAAATTAATTAAATTATGTAATTAGTGGGAATAACCTTAGCCGGTGGACCAGAAAAACGTCTAAAGATTTGACCCGTAGACTCACCTGATATTGCAGGTTTGTTAGGTGTGAGCAGGGGCCCACAGGTGGCTTGGATAGGGCTGTCAAGGGCTTGAAGTCTGGGGTAATGTACAGGACCTGTTGTGGTATCTCTTGGTACGGAGGGAGTAGGTCCAATTGTTGATCAGAGCTCCTATGTAATGCCGTGCCTTGCCTGAGCCTGTTGAAATATCAAGGAGTCAATGTTGCATAATGAGATAAGCATCGTTCTTATTAGGTCTACTTGATTTGGGCTAGGATTAGGGTCTAGCCTTGCATGATTTGCTTTAAATTAACTGGTTATATAGACGTGTTTATCATAAGTTCTCGTATTTGACTTAATTCTGAATATTTTGTTAATTATTATTTAACATGTTTAAGGTTAATTAGCAGTGGATGTTGGTGTATCGCTGAAAAGGGAGGGAATTGAGTGGAAGCTACCTATACTGCTGTTTGCGGATGATACAGTTCTTATGAGTGATAATGAATGGGAGTTGCAGGGTCTGGTAAATGAGTTTGGAACAGTGTGCGAAAAACGGAATTTGAAGGTAAATACGGGGAAGAGCAAGGTTATGGTCTTCGAAAGGGGTGAAGTCACAGAGTGTGAGGTGAAGCTGAACGGTCAGGCTATGGAGATCGTCAACTCTTTTAAGTATCTGGGCAGTGTGTTGAGTAAAGATGGGACTATGGATGAAGAGGTGCGGGAGAGGGTACAACAGGGGAAGAGGGTTGTAGGAACGCTAAAAGCAGTAACAAGAAATAGGGTGGTCAGTATGGAAGTGAAGAAGTCCTTGCATGACAGTGTGGTAATCCCGACACTGACTTACGGAAGCGAAGCATGGACGTTGGTTGAGAGACTCAGACCAAGAGTGAGAGCAGTGGAAATGAATTACTTAAGGAGTGCGTGCGGAGTTACATGGAGGGATAGACAGACTAATGAGGAAGTAAGAAGGAGGTGTGGTGTGGAGGTAGATGTGCTGGAAAGTGTGAAAAGGAACAACTTGAGATGGTTCGGCCATATGGAACGTATGGAAAGCGAGAGAATGACTAAGAGGGTGTACGAGAGCGAGGTGGAGGGACAGAGGGGGAGAGGTAGACCGAATATGAGGTGGAAGGATGGAGTGAGGAACTACATGAACGAAGGCGGTGCTGGTTGGGGGGAGGGGCGTCGACTGACTTGGGACAGAGGTGCATGGGGGCGGTTCGTTCGTGGCCACCCCTTCGGGGATCACGGCGTCAGGCAATAAAATAAAAAAAAAAATAAGGTTAATTAGCCTACTATAGTATGGCCTAACCAAGAGTACCCAGTAATAATTTCTATTTGATTCCTGTATTTGGGGCCCTTCTCTTAGGGTACCTGGTGTTGTTGGGATAGGCTTAGGCCTAGCCTAGTGTTAGAGTACCCGGCTCATAGCTTGATGGTATCCGGCTGGGTGTTGTGGGTTATAAAACCGTTCGGTATGCTAGTCTGGGGATAGTTGGTCGTAGCCTTAACATGTCTGGGTTATAATTTTTTTTTTTTTTTTTTTTTTTTTTTTTTTTGTATTATTGTGTTCCTGGACCATCTGGGTACCAGGGACTGTTGTCATACTCGGTAGTTCCGGTACCCGAGTCTTGGTGCTCTGGCTTTATTAAGATAAGTCCTAGGAAAAAACCTGGGGTCTTGGGTTATATTTATATAGTAGTAATGTCTTTCCCGCCCATCCGGGTACCCGGGACTTTCGCCATACTCGGTAGTCCTGGTAGCCGGGCCTTGGTGTCCGAGTTTCATCGAAATGAGGACTAGGATAACCGGGGAAATTATGAGTGTATGGTAACATAATGTTGTCCGCCTGTCTGGGTAGGCTACCTGGGGTGGGTCTCCCTACCTGGCAGTCTTGAAACCCGGGTCTTGGGGACCGGGGTTTGTTGAGATAATGACGCGGGAACCGGGAATTTGGTATTGAATGGTATTCTGGTGTCTCCCGCCTGATCGGGCACTCGGGACTGCCACCCTGCTGGCGGTCCCGGTGTCCGGGCCTTGGTACCCGACCCTTTTGTGATAACTGATGGGTCTAGGTTACCTGGGTAATTGGAATATTATCAGCATGTCTTACAAAAAAAAATCATTGTAGTGGGACAAGGTCAACTATGATATTATTATGGGTACTCATTGGGAGTAAGAGCTCATGATAACTTGGGAAAATAAAATTATATATACGAGTGTTTAGATGAGCAGAACCCGTAGGTTATTTCATATCAATTTCGATCACTAGTTGATGTAATGCTGGTTTATAGGAAACACTGTCACGTGACAAAAACTTGAAAGTAATAAATATGATGAGGGACTCGTGACCGACTAGAGTCAAAACTAAACAAATTAATTTAAAGAGACTTGAATGTAAATATTGAAAGCACTTTTGGCCCTAATAAACAATGTCGGTGGCGTGACGAGTAAACCCTGGCCAGGGCACAACCAGAGGTTACTGTCAGCCGATATAGTTAAAAATATAGGGCACTTTATATAAAACTGATACTAAAGGGAAAAACTGACGAATTACACTTTAAAAACAAATTTACAGAACACTAAGACACTGCAGCTATAGAGCCGAGGTTCGTATGATACGAACAAACGAGATAAAACATAATAGTTAGAGGCTCTGTGGAAAGTGGCTTCTTGAATGGCACGTTCGTAGGCCAGCCAGACGAAAGATCTTACTTCACAGGCTTACAAGTGAAAATTAGTCCATATACATAAGAACATAAGAACATAAGAAAATGGGAGTCTGCAGAAAGCCGATTGGCCTAAGCAAGGCAGATCCCTGTCCCACACAACCCCAATTACAAAGCCCAATTATAGGCTCAACACTCTAATACCCTGAGGATCATCTTACCAAAACGGTTAGAGATTAACGCAGGATTACGGGGGTCTGCAGAGCGCTGATTGGCCCAACCCTGCTGATCCCCCTTCACACCCAACCCTTCTCGTCCATATGCTTATCCAATTTTATCTTAAAGCTCCCTATCGTTTTTAATCCCACTATAGCACTTGGTAGTCCATTCCACCCATCTACAACTCTGTTACCAAACCAATATTTGCCTATATCTTTTCTGAAACGAAATTTATCTAATTTGAAACCATTGGTACGAGTTCTTTCGCTATCACTGAGCTTTAGTACATTTGTCATGTCCCCTTTGTTAATCCCACTAACCCACTTGAACACCTCTATCATATCCCCTCTAACTCTGCGTCTCTCTAACGAATGTAAGCCTAATTTCTTCAACCTTTCTTTATACGGAAGATTTCTAATATTATGGATCATTTTTGTCATTCTACGTTGTACTCTCTCCAATGAATCTATGTCCATTCTGTAATAAGGACACCAAAATTGAACAGCATAATCCATATGGGGTCTCACTAATGACAAGTAAAGTTTTAAGATAACATCAGCAGTTCTGTTACTCACACTCCTTGAGATGAACCCGAGAATCCTGTTTGCCTTGTTTCGAACGCTTATACACTGTTGTCTAGGCTTCAAATCATTGCTAACAAACACACCTAGATCTTTCTCACAATTCGAGTTTTCTAATTCCACATTAGCTAGTTTATATTTAACATTTGTATGCATCTTCCCTATCTTTAATACCTTGCATTTGTCAATGTTAAACTTCATCTGCCAATTTACTGACCATTCGTGTAAGGTATCTAGATCCCTTTGGAGGCACTCTATATCTCTATCTGAATCAATTGTTCTCCCCATCTTGGTATCGTCTGCAAATTTACTTATCCTACTAGTTATACCTAAATCAAGGTCATTTATGTATATAACAAACAACAGAGGACCTAATACAGATCCCTGGGGGACACCACTTTTGACTGCTCCCCATTCTGACTTCGTACCATTTATGCTGACTCTCTGCTTCCTACCAATTAGCCATGACCTAATCCATCCCAACAACGCCCCACCTATTCCATGCGCCTCAACCTTTCTCATCAATCTCTCGTGGGGGACTCTGTCGAAAGCTTTACTGAAATCTAAATATATTATATCATATGACTTGTCATTATCTACTGCTTCATATACCTCTGAGAAAAAACTAAGCAAATTAGTAAGGCAAGAACGTCCCTGAGTGAATCCATGCTGAGAAGAATTTATTAAATTAAATGTATCTAAGTGGTTTCTAATTTTACTAGCAATAATTGACTCTAGTAGCTTTCCTATGATTGATGTAAGACTAATGGGACGGTAATTGGATGCTATTGATTTGTCACCTTTTTTGAAGATCGGAACTACGTTTGCAAGCTTCCAAGCTTCTGGAACTATACCTGTCTCCAATGACTTGTTAAATAAAAATGTTAATGGGTAACTTAACTCATCCCTACATTCTTTTAATACTCTAGCATATACCTCATCAGGACCAGGCGATTTATGAGGTTTCAGTCTGTCAATTTCCTTAAGCACATCATTTCTACTTATAGTAACCGTACTTAACCTATTTTCTATACTATCGCTATATACCTTACGGACTTCTGGAAACTGTGCCAAATTTTCATTAGTGAAAACGGAAAGAAATTGACCATTTAATGTACTGCACATTTCTAAATCATTTTCTGTCATTTCTCCTATCGAAGTTTTAAGGGGACCAATTACATCTCTAACCTTGGATTTATATAGTTGGTAAAAAGCTTTAGGATTATTTTTTGAGTCATTGGCAACCTTAATTTCATAATTTCTTTTTTCTTTCCTAATATCCTTTTTTACCTGTCTTGATAGATTCTGATAGTAAGCAAGTAGGTGAATTTCGCCTTTTCTAATTTTTCTATATATTCCTCTCTTTTGTCCTAGAAGATCTAATAGTCTATTATTCATCCATTTGGGTTGGTTCTGTGTTGATCTAAATTTTCTTTTGGGGATGTATTTATTTTGTGCATTGAATACTGACTTGATAAAATTATCGTATGTATCTACCAAGGTTGACGTCTCTTCCTGACTTAAGATGACAGGTGCCTGAGAAGGGGTACACTCATTTGGACACCTGGATCGACTTAATTTTTTGACCATAGGGTCCGCTAATAGGGCTCTTCTTAACCCACCATAATTGGCTTTTCTAAAGTCAGGTATTAATGTTGTATTCTCTCTGGTATTACCTTTCCATTGTATATTAAAATACACAGAATTGTGGTCACTATTTCCTAGGTGGTCCCCTATCTCTACATTATTTACCATATGTTCATTGTTACTGAAAACTAAATCGAGAATATTATTACCTCTAGTCGGCGTATCTATGAATTGAAATAAAAAACTATCTTGTACTACCTCTATAAACTCCTCAGAATCAGAGTCTCCTATTTGATGCTGCCAATCTATATTCGGAAAATTAAAATCCCCCATAATGCACACATTGCTAAACCTTGATGCCATTTTAATTTCCTCCCATAATGACGTTCCGTCATTTCTACTCATATTTGGCGGTCTATACATAACTCCAATAACTATGGTCTCACTACCTTCGTTAACCTCTACCCAAACACTTTCATTATCGTTATTTAGTCTAATACCTGATTTAATACAGCTTTTTAATGTACTCCTGACAAACACTGCTATACCGCCACCCCTCTTACTTGTTCGGTCATATTTAAACAAACTATATCCTGGTATATCAAATTCTGCTAAAAAATGCCTGGTTTCTGTATTAATCCACGTTTCAGTTAGCGCTATTATGTCTATATTTTCTTTGCTAACAAGGGCTCTAAGTTCGTTCATTTTGTTACATAGACTCCTACAGTTTGTGTAATATACTCTCAATTTACTTCTTTTCTTTATACCTAATTTACCTTTGTTTTTAGCGACATTTCCATCTTCTGTTGCACCATCACTACTATTATTTGCATTATAGTCATCATTTTTAGCATGAGACTGAATATCCTTATCGCTTCGCCTGACGCTAAAATTGTTCCAATTAACCTCTCATTTACACTCTCAATATTTCTGTTCAAAACCCCACAACCACCCTATCTAAAGAACTAGCTAATGTAGAAACCCCTAACCGTGAAAGATGAACCCCATCCCTTGCGTACATCCCATCTCTCCCATAGAAACTATCCCAGTTATCAATGAATGGTATTGCTTTTTCTTTGCAATATTTCTCCAAACGGCAATTGACACCAATCGCCCTGGATGTCCATTCCTTGGGAACTCCTCTTCTGGGTAGGATACAATGTACTACAGGGATCCCTCCCTTCATCCTAACTTTATCTAACACATCCCGATACTGCTGCAGCAGTTCCTCACTTCTACCCTTACCAACATCGTTACTCCCGGCACTGAGACAGATAATGGGGTTATCTCCACTATCTTCCAAGATGTGGTCCATCTTCTCTAAAACCCTCCCAACTCCATGGCCAGGCAGACACACAACCTTCCTAAGTTTAGTGCGGGTAGCCCTAACTAAATGTCTTACCATGGAGTCGCCCACAATCGACACAGACTTACCTTCTCGGGACACAGACTTACCTTTCCCTCGGGAGGATCCAGCAGCTGCAGTTGGAGAACCCCCGGTGGTGGCAGAAGGTCCCTTGGTGGTGGTGGTGGTGGGGGTAGTGGTGGTGGTAGGTAGCACAGCGTCAGAGGTTGGAGCTGAGTCGGCGGCAGGCACTTCGGTTATCCCTCCCTTATCCTGACTATCTTTTCCCTCACATTCGTCTCGCAAAGGAGAGAATGTATTTGTCACACTCATACCTATTCTACTATCCTGCTTCTTGAGTGTGACTTTCCCACCCGTATTTTTAACAACCTGCCATGAATACAATTTTTCATCAACTTCCTCCCTTTTCCCCTTACTTGACTTTATTTCCTCTTGGCTAAGCTTGAAAGCTAGATTTTCGTCTTTAATCAAATCCACTTCCCTCTGAAGTTTAACATTAACCTCCCTTAGAGCCAAGACCTCTTCCTTCACCACAACCATCTCCTCTCTTACCTGGAGAATAAGATGATGCAGATCAGTTAGAGACTCGCACTCCATACCTGCCATGATCCCAATAAGCTTAGCGAGGAACAAGAAACTAAGTACAGAAAAACAAAAACAAGTAAACTAACAGCTAAAAACTGAGCTATAACACTTTTATATAACACGAGTGCACTGCCCCCAAACACAGGTAGGTGTAATGGTCACTAAAGGTCACTGGTAAGTGGTCCGGGCAGGAGCTCAAATTAACACAACCTTCTCTGTCACTGACTGTCACTGAACTATACATACTTTCTTAGATGCATATACTATTACAACTGCACAAAAACTCACTATGGACAAAAAAATTGCGTCGAAGAGGGGCTATATAAACACTGTGGTGGAGATAAGTAAACTTCGTCTGCCTCCTATGGCCTACGGACGAGAGAGGCCAGTTCAAGGTCAACTGGGATATCAGGGCATGCTCATGGGAACAGAGGCAGACCTGAATGCGCAAGTGGCGCAGTGTTCGAACTGTACTATTCCTTTTCCTTTTATTTTTCACTTTTCAGTGGCTCCGTCTCAATGACGTACCTTAGGAATGATTAAGGGGTACCCCCTAAGAAGATATTGGTTCTCGACCATATTGATCAGGATTAACCCGGGCTCAGAGGAGCCCGGAACGAGGCCATATTACCATAGGCTCTTACGTCATTGACGTAAGGAGCCACCAATAAATTGTAGATTGGGGCATTGTTTCTATCATGCAAATTTTGTTAGGCCTAGCCTAGGCCTAGGTTCTAAATTCATCCAGCCACCCCTCAAGTACCCATTTCGCCCCAAATACATCCAATAAATACATATTATGAGGAAAAGACGTATAAATACGTATTATGAGAAGATTACTTACCACACAGATTTTATTATAAATCATTGTCATATTTAGCCTAGCCTAGGCTAACATCGTCTAGGCTAGGCATTTCAATCGCTTTCGTCCGACATGGACTGGTCTTTGCTCTGTGTTTTGAGCATGAAATTCCTTCATTGCTACCACCAGGCCAACCATCCCTATCACTAGATGTACTAGAGGTTATAATAAATGCGAGAGATAAGGGGTTCAGGCACAAAAAAGCTTGCAAACGGTTGTTTTGTCAACACAGATACTGTACTAGCTAAGCTGCAAGCGTCTGCTTAGTGATGACATCATACAAAGATGGCGGGATCTTGTGCATTTGACGATCGGATCTCGGATTCACTCTGATTTCGTCTCTAAACGGCAAGCACCTGGCAGATTCTTTCGTTATGTTAAAACAAAATTATTGTTTTTGTTTGTTTTCTAGTTTTATGTCGAGTTTTTCGTTATTTTTGCTATTTTTTCGGGTTTCGGCTGGGACAACACCTCTGCACCCACGCTCCCGAATATCAGCTGATCTAGCAAGCTGTTTACAGCGCTCGTCAAATAAACTCACCTAAACTTGAGTATAAGGATATTTTGTGTTGTCCTGTATTATAATGCAGTATTAAAATAATTTGAGATTAAAATCAAGTGAGGATATTTCGAGTGATAAGAATAATTCAAGTGATAGTGAATGCGAGTGGATGTAAACAAATATGGCTGACTTTGATGGATTTGAAGTTGGTGAGAGCGGGGGCATTCTAGGGAAAATTGTACGTGAGCTGAAGGAGATTAAAAGGTGGAAGGAGGATATGCAGGAGTGGAAGGTGAGTGTTAGTTCACAGATTGAGGCTCTATGTTCAATATGTGGTGCTCAGGCTGCGAACAACGAGCCTGGACAAGATTTGAGTGGGGCTAGCCTAAAAGAAATTCAAACTCATATGGGGCTACTCCGGGACGAAAATGAAGCTTTAAGATTACAACTTGAAGAATACAAAGGGCAAACCAAGGAAATGAAAACACGTGTTGAGGAGATTAACCCTTAACCATCGGCGCTCGACATATGTCGAGTTAAAGAAAACGTGCCCATATGCGGGCCTCGGCATATGTCGAGTGCAATTTTGAGCACGTAATGTGCTCTGAGAGAGAGCTGAGCGGTGCGAGGAGCATAGATTGCTTCCTGACCGCTCGCCACCACCGCCGTGGGTCGACTGAAATTTATTACACCCTCCTCCACCCTCTCTCACTCGCTACACAGGGAATTATGTAAGGAAATTACCTTATTTTAGGGATTTTGCACTCGTGTTGCACGATCGTTGCAAGAGAACCAGTGGTCGTAGAAGGATGGTTCGGGTGTCATTGGAAAGCTCTGTTTACGTCCTTTCAGGGATAGATACTTGTATTACACTCTGGGTCTTGTTTATGCATGAAAAAGAGCACGGAAACAACCCCATTTAGGGTAAAACCACCCGCTTGGCGGGTAGTAGAAGTTACCGACCCACCCGCTCTTTGTGTGTTAAGGAGAAACACAATAAATGGGTTAATGACGAAGGAGGAAGAGTGAAAGAAGTGGCAATGAAGGAAATCATGGAGGAACAAAAGAAACAATCAGAAAGGGAAAATAAAGATCTAGAATCAGTGGTAGTAAAAGCTATGAGGAGAAATGAACAGGTCCTGCGTGAAACAATAGATAGAAATAAGTGTATTATTGTATTTGGGGATATAGAGGAGCACATTATTGAGAGGAAAGCCAGGGATAAGGAAGAAATTAACAAGGTAAAAACATTAATCAAGCATGTCGATGAAGAAGGAACCAACTGGAGAGATGATATTGAAGAAGTTAGGAGAATGGGTAAATATAGCAAGGGAAACACAAGGCCAATGAGAGTGCAGTTTAGGTCTAGGGTAACAGTGTATGCAATAATGAACGTAACATGGAGACTTAACTTGACCAGCAAGTTTAAGAAAATTACAATTAGAAAAGACATGAGTATTGAGGATCGAAACATAAGAAAGGAATTGCAACCCGAGGCAAATGAAAAGAATGGAGAAAGGACGAAAGAAGACGAAAAGAAGTTTTTCTGGAGAGTGTGGGAGGGAAAAGTCAAGAAATGGTATATAAAGCGAAGGGACGAAGTAGGGAGGGAAAGGGAGACGGTGAGGGTGACGGAGGAGAAGGCAGAGAAAGGGGAGGTGGAAATAGAAAGAGAAACAGTCCAAGTGGAGGCAAAGGGAGGGGAGGTGGAAATGGAGCGAGAAACAGTCCAGGTGGAGACAAGAGAAGAGGATACAAGCTAGGAAATAAATTGGGAGGGGTACGTACAAAAAAGAAAGGAACGGGCAACGAGAAAAATAGGGAAAATACTGGTAACGCTAAGTTCATGTATACAAACATTGATGGGTTAATCTCCAAAAAGATTGAGTTTGACGAATATGTAAAGAGAGAGAGGCCCGGGGTAGTATGTTTGACTGAAACTAAGCTTAACCAGGAGGTAGACACGAATATAATTAGTTGTGCGGGATACAGTACATGGAGAAGAGACAGGTTAGGAAAGCAAGGAGGAGGAGTGTTGATCATGGTAGATAATAAAATTACTGCTAAAGAATTAAAACTTGGTGATAGCATTGCTGAAGTGGTAGCAGTTGAAATTGATGATAATGATAGGTCAAAATTAGACATTGTATCAATGTACAGTAGGGTCTCACATAAAACGAGTTTATGGTCGATAAACGAGGGCGTTTTATGCGATTTCGTTTTATGTGAACACAGCATTTTGGTGGCGCAATATCGTCAATGTTCGCTATAAGCGAAAATTTTCGTACAAAGCGAACGATATTTCATACAAAGCGAACTATATTTCGTACAAAGCGACGATATTTCGTACAAAGCGAACGATATTTCGTACAAAGCGACGCTATTTCGTACGTTTTGTACGATATTCGGCGCTCTATATGAAAACTCCTCGGATTTGCCCCACTTTGGCGGCGGACTCGTTTTATGTGATCACATTCGTTCTGATCGAAAATTAAATATTAATATTTTAGGTCGGTCGTTTTAATCGAGACTCGTTTTATGCGAACACGTTTTATGCGGGACCCTACTGTATTTACCTCCTAAGACTAAATCTTGGAGCAACGATGAATATAATGAATTAATTTTGGAAACCTTGCGAATGTTAGAAATTATTTGTAAAAGGAAAAATAGGCTTATTCTTGCAGGGGACTTTAATTGCGGGGAGGTGGATTGGGAATGTTTGGATGCGGGTTCAAATAAAATACTTAGGGTAGTAAATTTCTTGAACTAACAATGGGGTATCTACTAACACAACACGTTACGAAAAATACAAGAATTAGAGGAGGTGATGAACCATCAAGACTGATTTAATATTCACCAAAGACCCCCAAGAAATAAAGAACCTAACATATTTGAGTCCCATGGGAAAAAGCGATCATGCTGTGATTGAATTTGAATTGACAGTGGAATTTCTGGAAGGCAGAGAGGAGGAACATAGGGAATATAGACTAAATTATAGTAAGGCGGATTATGAATAATTGCGAGGATACTTTGCAAATATAGATTGGTTATTTATTGAGCAAGAACAGAATATTCAGGTAAAATACACCATGTTACTAGATATTTACAGGGAGGGGGTAGATAAATATGTACCAACATTTAAGGATAGAAAGCTGGCTAAGGAGAAAGAGTGGTTTAACATGCGATGTCACATTGCCCAGAACAAAAAGGACTCTGCATGGAATAAAGTGAGAAGGAGACACACTGAGGAAAAATGGAATGAGTATAAGAATGTTAGAAACAACTATGTCAAGACTATAAGAGAGGAGAAAAAGAACTTTGAAAAAGATATAGTAAACAAATGTAATAAAGAACCCAAACTGTTCTATAGTTATATCAACGGCAAAACAAAAATAAAGGACAAAATAACAAAGCTTAGGGTAGAGGGTCAATTATATGAAGACACAGTGAGTATGTATGAAATTATGAATGATACATTAACATCCGTGTTTGTGAAGGAGGATGACTATGTAGAACCTGTGGTGGAATTGAACGAGATATAGGGACTAGAGTCGATAGAAGTCAACCAGGATGAACTAAAATCATTGTTGGAAGAATTGGATGTGAGAAAATCTATGGGCCCAGATAACATTGCTGGATGGGTATTAAGAGAATGTTCTGAACAACTAGTGAGACCTATTTTTAATATTGTTCAACACTCATTAAACAAGGGGGTACTTCCCTTAGAATGGAAACAAGCAAATATAACTCCAATATATAAAAATGGAAATAAAGAAGACCCGCTAAATTATCGACCGGTATCCTTATCGAGTGTTATATGCAAGCTTTTTGTGAAAAGATTATTAGGAAAAGATGGGTGGGTATGTTGGAGGAGAGGGAAATAATTTCAAGCAAGCAGTTCGGGTTCAGAAAAGGTCATTCGTGTACCACAAATTTGTTGAGTTACTATGATAGGGTAATTGACATTGTACAAGGGAGGGAGGGGTGGGTAGATTGTATTTACTTAGATTTCAAGAAGGCATTTGATAAGGTGCCTCATAAGAGATTGTTGTGGAAGCTCAGGACTGTGGAGCGGGTTGAGGGAGTATTATTAAAGTGGATGGAGAACTATTTAATTGGGAGGGAAATGCGAACAGTAATAAAAGGAAAGTTCTCCTCGTGGAAAAGGGTAAAAAGCGGAGTGCCTCAAGGATCGGTGTTGGCCCTAATCATGTTTTTGGTTTTCATCAACGACCTTCAAATGGGAATAGGCTCATATATATCTGTTTGCTGATGATGCAAAATTGATGAAGCATATTACAAGTAGGAGTAGTTGTGAAGAATTACAGAGAGACCTAGATAAATTATATGAGTGGAGTCAAACTTGGAAAATGGAATTCAACACGAGTAAGTGTCAGGTTCTTGAGATGGGAAAAAGTAAATATAGACCTTCTTGGGAATATAAAATAGGAGATGAAATAATTAGTATAGCTGGGAAAGTAAAAGACCTAGGGGTAGTTATGACAGACAGCTTGTCACCTGAACAGCATATAAATAAAATAACTGGTGAAACCCCCCCCCCCCCCTGGGGGTTAGGGAATAGAATATGCCCCACGTGCCTTCTGCGTGTCGTAAGAGGCGACTAAAGAGGTTGGGTCGGTGGGCTTGCGACCCCCACCCGGAAAAAATACCTAAGCAAAGAAAAACTAACTAACAGCCTCGGTATGGGGGCGGTTCGTTCGTGGCCACCCCTTCGGGGATAACGGCGTCAGGCAATAGATAGATAGATAGTGAAACTTATGCAGTGTTGACTAACATGAGAATAGCTCTGAATTATTTAGATGAAGAGATGTTAGCAAAAATAATAGGGACAATAATACGACCAAGACTGGAGTATGCAGCAGTGGTGTGGTCTCCACACCTTATAAAACATAATACAAAACTGGAAAGAGTTCAGAGAGTTGCCACTAAGATGATAGCTAGCCTTAGAGACCTGCCATATGAGGAGAGATTGGAGAGGCTAAAGCTGCCAACGCTGAGGGAGAGGAGAGAGAGAGGTGACATGATCATGATGTTTAAGTGTGTGAAAGGTTTTGAGAAGATCGACAAGGGAGATTTTGTGGTGAGGGACGAGGGAAGAACCAGGGGTCATGAATGTAAGTTGAGGAAAGTTGTATGTAAGTCTGATGTAAGAAAGTTCAGCTTCCCGTATAGAAGCATTGATTGTTGGAATAAGTTGGATGGGGAGGTGGTGGGAGCAAGAAATATCCAAACTTTTAAAGCAAAATTGGATAAATGTAGAGAGAGAGACAGGACAACACGAGCTTAGGCTCAAATCCTGTATACTACAATTAGGTGAGTACAATTAGGTGAGTACACATACACTTTTTTCTACGTTGAAAGACGTCACAAGTGGAGTTCCGCAGGGAGCGGTGCTGGCTCCCATAATGTTTTTAATATTCATTAATGACATGCCAAAGGATATAAATGCATACTGTATATGAATATGTTCACAGATGATGCCAAGATCATGAAGCGTATAGAAGATGAAAACAGTGGAAGGGAATTACAGCGGGATTTAGATAGGGTAGATCAATGGAGCAAGAAGTGGATAATGGAATTCAACACAAATAAATGTCATGTAGTGGAAATGGGAGTCAGTAAAAGAAGGCCTCATATGAATATAAGTTAGGAGAACATACTATTAACCCATCAGAGAAAGAAAAGGACTTGGGGATAACTATTAGGGGAGATCTTTCACCGGAGAATTATATTAATAAGATAGTGAGAGAAACATATGGACTGTTAAACAGAATACAAATAGCCTTTAACTATATAAACGAAGAGATGCTGGAGAAAATAATATAAACATTGGCGAGACCAAGATTGGAGTATGCGGCAGTGGTGTGGGCACCACATCTAAAAAAGCATATAAAGAAGCTGGAAAAGGTTCAGAGAGCTGCAACTAGGATGAAACCAGAACTGAGAGAATTACCATATGAAGAGAGATTAAAGAAATTAGATTTACCATCTCTAAGGGATAGGAGGGAGAGAGGTGATATGATTATGATGTACAAATGTGTGAGAGGACTCGAGAAGTTGGACAAGAAGGATTATATTGTGAAAGATAATGGTAGAACTAGGGGACATAGATGTAAGCTAATGAAAGGAAGATGCAAAGATGTGAGAAAGTATAGTTTCCCTTACAGAAGTATAAGTAAATGGAATCAGTTAGAAGATGAAGTGGTGTGGGCAAAAAACATTCATATTTTTAAGGCAAAGTTGGATAATTATAACTCAGGAAGCGGGACAATACGAGCCCATCTTCCGCGGTGTCCTTTTAAAAGGACACCCGGGCTGGAAGGGTTAATGACAAATGCGAACCTTATGTTTTCGGGGACAGTACAGTACAGTCGACCCTCGCATGGGCGGACCCCAGTTGACCGGACTTCGGTTTGTGCGGACCCAACAGCCGATGCGGACAAGTCCCCAAAAGGCCGGACAAATCGGGCAAAAGACCGTTAATTTAAAAGTGGTCCGGTATTTTAATAGTTCGTGTTTGTCTATCGCTCACTTCCCCCTCTGCAACTCTCTTTCTATCTATCTATCTATCTATCTATCTCTCTAATGCATCTACCTAACTCCCTTATACATTAACATAACTAGGCCTATGTCTTATTTGGTCTTTTTTTAATCTATGAATCAATTCTAATACGATGGAATTGAAAACAATATTACCCTTCTAACACACAAATAATAAAATTAAAACGAGAGTAAATAAAAATGTCTCCTTTGTCTTTCAGAAACATAAGTCCGTCTCATATATGTTAGTATTTTATCGCGTGCTCACCCCTAGCCACTCTCTCTCTCTATCTATTTATCTCTCTAATGCATCTAACTAACTCCCTTATACATTAACATAACTATGTCTTATTTGGACTTTTTGTAATCTATAAATCATTTCTAATGCGATGGAATTGAAAACAATATTATCCTTCTAGCACACAAATAATAACATGAAAAAGAGTCAATAAAAAGTCTCCTTTGTCTTTTCAGAACCAATTAAGTCTGTCTCATAATAGTTCGTGTTTATCGCTCACTCCCCCTCTGCAACTCTCTTTCTATCTATCTATCTCTCTAATGCATCTACGTAACTCCCTTATACATTAACATAACTATGTCTTATTTGGACTTTTTGTAATCTTTGAATCATTTCTAATGCGATGGAATTGAAAAATATAATATCCTTCCAGCACATAGATAAACAAGAAATAAGAAACAGTCAACACAAAATATAATATCCTTCCAGCACATAGATAAACAAGAAATAAGAGACAGTCAACACAAAATATAATATCCTTCCAGCACATAGATAAACAAGAAATAAGAGACAGTCAACACAAAATATAATATCCTTCCAGCACATAGATAAACAAGAAATAAGAGACAGTCAACACAAAATATAATATAATATCCTTCCAGCACATAGATAAACAAGAAATAAGAAACAGTCAACACAAAATATAATATAATATCCTTCCAGCACACAGATAAACAAGAAATAAGAAACAGTCAACACAAAATATAATATCCTTCCAGCACATAGATAAACAAGAAATAAGAAACAGTCAACACAAAATATAATATCCTTCCAGCACATAGATAAACAAGAAATAAGAGAGTCAACACAAAATATAATATCCTTCCAGCACATAGATAAACAAGAAATAAGAGACAGTCAACACAAAATATAATATCCTTCCAGCACATAGATAAACAAGAAATAAGAGACAGTCAACACAAAATATAATATCCTTCCAGCACATAAAGAAGAAATGGTATTATTCTATAATTGCACCTATACGAGCTAAACAAATTATTATTGTATTTAACAGGAAGGTACGACGAGGTAAGTGATGTGGTATAGGTGGCAATATGCGGAAATGGATTATAAGGACATTCTGCCCCCTCTTACCCCCTTACAAAAATCTACGGTTATTCACTCCACCCCAACTGGATTTCTACCGTTTTACCCAACCAGCAAGGGTGTGAGGGCGGCAGCCCCCACCCATAATACTAGGTTAGGTTAGGTAAGGTTGTTAGGTTAGGCTAATGTCTCTCTGAAACATTGTAAATCCGTGTCACATCTAGATTGATAGACTTTTGTCAGAGGGGGGCGAAATGCCCTTATAATCCATTTCCGCATATTGCCACCTATACCACATCACTTACCTCGTTGTACCTTCCTGTTAAATACAATAATATTTTTTTTAGCTCGTATAGGTGCAATTATAGAAATTTACCGAAGAAATAAGATACAGTCAACAACAAATATTCCCCCGTCTTCGAGTTCCGAGCGTCGGGAGATTTTATTTTATTTATTTACTGTATTGGGTTTCTTTTCCCACGGTTTATTTTCGCCTTGAAAGTGTGTCTACACAAATTGATTGGGAAATATTGTAACATATTTTTAATTGACATTTGTGTCATTTTTGCTGATTATGAGTTGGTGGAAAAATTTGTTCTTTAATTCCATCATATCGGAAATGATTCACAGATTATATAGAGACCAAATAACATACACTTTTAAGTGTGTTCAATAGTTTTGCATTATCAATAGGGTGTAGCATAAGGCTTATCAACATCATCACAGTAACGGGGTCGGGGTTGAGGCCGGGACGGGGAGGGGAGGGAGTAGGCCTACAGCGACGGGGATATCCTTCCTTTTTTTTTTTTTTTTTTTTTTTTTTTTTTTATATGTGAAATTTATCAAATGACAAATATGGGGTCGGGGTTGAGGCCGGGATGGGGAGGGGAGGGAGTAGGCCTAATGTATTTCCAATGTCCGGACTTTTTCAATGTGCGGACAAGGGTCCCCCCCTATTAGTCCGCACATTCGAGGGTTGACTGTACATAGTAATTATTATTAACACAATAATTAAAAGGCTTCAATTCATCCTAAAATCACTTAAAACCGAATGAGAGAACATTGTAAACCGGACACAAATCCCGTCCAACTCGGAAATTGCCGAGATATAAAGGGACATCTCCGAGAGGCCTATGCCATTCCGAGAAGTGCGGGTTTCCGAGTAAAAAGAGTCCGAAATATCGGGGGTATACTGTATATCATTATTACTTTGTTCTATTGGAATACAAAAAAAAAAACATTTTATATGCATTACTATAGTTTATGCTGAAGAGCCAATTTAAGTTAAATTCAATATTAACCGTGAACAAAATATATAAGTAACTAACTAAATTCATTACTTTATAAAGTAAGATAACAAATATAATTACTGTACTGTAACACACACACACACATGGAGGTGGAGTGTGCATCCTTACTAGGAAAGATTTGATTGTGTCTGAGATAAAACTAGAAACTTCAACAGCAGAAGTTTTAGCACTAGAAATTGGTGGAAACGAAAAAATAGTGGTGATAGTAGCGTATGTACCTCCCAAGACGAAGACATGGAGTAAGGAGGAGCATAGCCTAATGCGTAAGGAAACAATTAGTGTGCTAGAAAATATCTTAGCTTCAAAGGATGAAATAGTCATGTGTGGGGACTTTAACTGCAAGGAAGTGAATTGGGAAGAACTTGAACCCGGAACAGGAGAGGAAAGTTGGGGCTATGAATTTTTAAGTATGGCCATGGAAAATTCTATATACCAACATGTCTAAAGAGTCAACAAGAGTAAGGGGGAAGTGATCAACCAGCTAGATTGGACCTTCTCTTCACAAGAAGGGAGGAGGAGGTTCAAAGTATTCAGTACCTATGCCCACTAGGAAAAAGCGACCATGCAATTCTCGACATAGACCTACTATTGAAGCATAATCTACCCAAGGAAAGGGAAAAGCACAAGGAAAATCACTGGATGTATTCCAGAACCGATTTCGCAGGACTACAGAATTTTTTCAAGTCACAAAATTGGGATCAGGTGTTATCTGAAAGTGAGGTAGACAAAAAACTCAAGGCATTCATGGAGATCTATGATACTGGTATAAAAACTTTTGTCCCAAAGTACAGTACATTAATAACAGAAAAAAAGGAAATCGCAAAGAATGGTTTAACCGCGAATGTAGGCAAGCACATGAAGCAAAAAACAAAGCCTGGAAAAAGATGAGAAACTGGGATTCGGAAGATAACAGGCAAAAGTATAAAGAGAGAAACAAATACACAGAAATGAGGAGGTCAGAGGCAAACCATGAGAAAGGGATAGTGGAGAAATATGAAAAGAATCCAAAAATGTTTTTCAAGTTTGTAAACGGCAAAAGGAAGATAAAAGCCACAATCGTAAAGATTGAAAGTGGAAACAGAATCATAGAAGAGGATACAGAAATTGCGGAAGAACTAAATAGAAATTTTGCATCAGTATTTACAAAAGAAGAAGAATTCATTGCACCAGAAACCAATGAGATAGGTACAGAGGAAATGCCGGAAGTCACATTTAACAGAGCAGAGCTCATAGACATAATGAGTAAGGTGGATCCAAACAAAGCTGCCGGACCGGACGGAGTATCAGGCTGGATTATTAAAGAAAATGCTAAGGAACTGAGTATACCATTATATGATATAATGACCAAATCATTGGACACAGGGATAGTACCTACAGAATGGAAAAGAGCAAACATTATTCCTATATTTAAGGGAGGAAGCAGAGATAAACCACTGAACTATAGACCTGTATCACTATTGAGCATCCTCATGAAGATTCTAGAAGGATTAATAAGGGACAAATGGGTAAACTACCTGGAATCCAAAAGATTAATTACTGACCGACAATTTGGATTCAGAGGAGGCAGATCATGTGTAAGCAACTTGTTGAGTTTTTACTCTAGAGTAATAGACACAGTGGACCAGAGGGAAGGATGGGTAGACTGTGCCTACCTAGACTTTAAAAAGGCATTTGACAAAGTTCCACACAAGAGATTGCTGTGGAAATTAAAACATGAGGGAAAAGTAGGAGACAAACTGCTGAAATGGATGGAGAGCTACCTTAGCGGAAGACAGATGAGAACAACAGTAAGGGGGAAATCGTCAAACTGGACTCAAATTACGAGTGGAGTACCACAAGGATCTGTCCTAGCCCCAATCATGTTTCTAATATTTGTAAATGACTTACCTGAGGGACTAACAAGCTACACGAGCATGTTTGCGGACGATGCTAAGCTGCTTAAAACGATCAGAACTCAGGAGGATTGCCTTGAACTCCAAGCAGATTTGCAAAAGATCCATGATTGGAGCATCAAATGGAATATGGAGTTCAATGCAGGGAAATGTAAGACTCTAGAAATGGGTAAAAGCAAGTACAGACCTAAAAAAAAATATAAACTAGGAAACGGAAGTGATTCCCAAAGCAGAAAAATAAAAAGACTTGGGGATAGAATTTAAGGATAACATGTCTCCAGAAAGCCACGTAAATAAGATAGTGAGAGAATCACTAGCACTATTGGCAAATATCAGGATGTCTTTCAATTATCTTAATGAAAACACAATGAAACAAATAATAATGGCAATAATAAGACCCAGGATGGAATATGCATCTGTAGTGTGGTCCCCTCACATGAAGAACCATATCCACAAAATTGAGAGGGTACAGAGAGCAGCTACGAGGATGATCCCAGGTTTGGAAAATTTGGAGTACCAAGAGAGGCTCGAGAGATTGAATCTACCTACACTGGAACAGAGAAGGAAACAAGGACAGCAAATTCAGATATACAAATGTGTTAGAGGTATTGACAAAATCGACCAAGAAAATTTCATAGAGAGGGATGGAGGTGAGAAAACAAGAGGTCACAGCTACAAACTGAAAGTGCCTAATAGTAAATCTGATCTGAAACATAATAATTGATATTGGTTCAGGAGTAATTTATCGAGAGGCCTTCCCTAGTGGTTAAGGCCCCATTAATTGCTCTTTCCATTCACATATGCATAGCCTACGTGAGTTGCAGTTGGGATGTGTGTACATGCTTAGATTGATATGCAGGATTCGAAGTTGCATAATAAATCGTAGGCAGTGTCCACCATTCTTTAACTGCCTTCATGGTGTAATGCATAAGGTGTTAATATTCGGTGTGAGCGTCCTGGGTTCAAATCCACGGACTGCCACATGTGTTTGTAATATTTCATTAATCGAATTTAGGAGTAGAGTTGGTTGTTGGATAGAACATAATAATTGATATTGGTTCAGGAGTAATTTATCGAGAGGCCTTCCCTAGTGGTTAAGGCCCCATTAATTGCTCTTTCCATTCACATATGCATAGCCTACGTGAGTTGCAGTTGGGATGTGTGTACATGCTTAGATTGATATGCAGGATTCGAAGTTGCATAATAAATCGTAGGCAGTGTCCACCATTCTTTAACTGCCTTCGTGGTGTAATGCATAAGGTGTTGATATTCGGTGTGAGCATCCTGGGTTCGAATCCACGGACTGCCACATGTGTTTGTAATATTTCATTAATCGATTTTAGGAGTAGAGTTGGTTGTTGGATAGAACATAATAAATAAAAGATTTCCTACCAACTCGATTAGTGGGTGGAACAAATTGCCAGCCGAAGTAGTGTCTGCACCATCAGTGCATAGTTTCAAAGCACGGTATGACAAACATATCTTAGGAGGCGGGAATTAACGAGCATGCTCACTCCCGCAAATACAACTAGTGTAAGTACAGGACTATTTAAAAGAATGACCTTTACACTACTGTACTGTAGGCCTAATCTGATCTCTGTTCCGGGATTATACTTATTAAATCAGATTCCCTTACCTAACCACACCTGTATACACACACTAGACTGGACAAAACGAAAAGAGCAGGATGAAGGTCGCATCAACAAGATTCTGGAATCTATTAAAGATGAGGAGGACACCTGGAAGGAGGAAATATCAGACATGTTTAGGCTGGGAAAATATACAAAGGAATACAATAGACTGGTAAAAATCGAATTTAAGTCAAGAAGGACATGTGATGAAATCATGGCAGTAGCGGCTAGGCTAAAAGGGTTAGAGGGTAAGGACAAAATCTACATCAGGCGAGACTTACCAGAAGAAGAGAGAAAGAAGGAGGCTGAACTAAGGAAAACCGCCAAGGAGGAAAATAGCAAGAGGACAGAACAAGAAAAGAATAAGTTTTTTTACGGAGTAAGAAAGGGGAAGATTATGAAACTTTCGGTAAAAAGAAACTAAAAGTAAAAGAGGGTAGGGAACAGACCGCCGCAGATAAGGCGCTTGGAGCAGGTAATGGGGGACTAGAAAGTATAAGGATTCTATATAGCAAGGTCGATGGGCTAATCTCTAAGAAACTAGAACTAACAGACTTACTCAATACTAAGAAACCAGAAATAGTATGTCTCACTGAGACAAAACTAAGAGAAGACCTTGATATAAATTTGCTAGGATGGTCTGAATACAGGATTTGGAGGAGGGACAGAAAATTTCGACATGGAGGTGGAGTGTGCATCCTTACTAGGAAAGATTTGATTGTGTCTGAGATAAAACTAGAAACTTCAACAGCAGAAGTTTTAGCAATAGAGATTGGTGGAAACGAAAAAATAGTGGTGATAGTAGCGTATGTACCTCCCAAGACGAAGACATGGGGTAAGGAGGAGCATAGCCTAATGCGTAAGGAAACAATTAGTGTGCTAGGAAATATCTTGGCTTCAAAGGATGAAATAGTCATGTGTGGGGACTTTAACTGCAAGGAAGTGAATTGGGAAGATCTTGAAGCCGGAGCAGGGGAGGAAAGTTGGGGCTATGAATTTTTAAGTATGGCCATGGAAAATTCTATACACCAACATGTAAAAGAGTCAACAAGAGTAAGGGGATGTGATCAACCAGCTAGATTGGACCTTCTATTCACAAGAAGGGAGGAGGAGGTTCAAAGTATTCAGTACCTATGCCCACTAGGAAAAAGCGACCATGCAGTTCTAGACATAGACTTACTATTGAAGTATAATCTACCCAAGGGAAGGGAAAAGCACAAGGAAAATCACTGGATGTATTCCAGAACCGATTTCGAAGGACTACGGGATTTTTTCAAGTCACAAAATTGGGATCAGGTGTTATCTGAAAGTGAGGTAGACAAAAACTCAAGGCATTCATGGAGATCTATGATACTGGTATAAAAACTTTTGTCCCTAAGTACATTAATAAAAGGAAAAAAAGTAATCGCAAAGTATGGTTTAACCGCGAATGTAGGCAAGCACAGGAAGCAAAAAACAAAGCCTGGAAAAAGATGAGAAACTGGGATTCGGAAGATAACAGGCAAAAGTATAAAGAGGAGAGAAACAAATACACAGAAATGAGGAGGAGGTCAGAGGCAAACCATGAGAAAGGGATAGTGGAGAACTATGAAAAGAATCCAAAAATGTTTTTCAAGTTTGTAAACGGCAAAAGGAAGATAAAAGCCACGATCGTAAAGATTAAAAGTGGAAACAGAATCATAGAAGAGGATACAGAGATTGCGGAAGAACTAAATAGAAATTTTGCATCAGTATTTACAAAAGAAGGAGAATTCATTGCACCAGAAACCAATGAGATAGGTACAGAGGAAATGCCGGAAGTCACATTTAACAGACCAGAGCTCATAGACAAAATGAGTAAGGTGGATCCAAACAAAGCCGCTGGACCGGACGGAGTATCAGGCTGGATTATTAAAGAAAATGCTAAGGAACTGAGTATACCGTTGTATGATATAATGACCAAATCATTGGACACAGGGGTAGTACCTACAGAATGGAAAAGAGCAAACATTATTCCTATATTTAAGGGAGGAAGCAGAGATAAACCACTGAACTATAGACCTGTATCACTATTGAGCATCCTCATGAAGATTCTGGAAGGATTAATAAGGGACAAATGGGTGAACTACCTGGAATCCAAAAGATTAATTACTGACCGACAATTTGGATTCAGAGGAGGCAGATCATGTGTAAGCAACTTGTTGAGTTTTTACTCTAGAGTAATAGACACAGTGGACAAGAGGGAAGGATGGGTAGACTGTGCCTACCTAGACTTTAAAAAGGCATTTGACAAAGTTCCACACAAGAGATTGCTGTGGAAATTAAAACATGAGGGAAAAGTAGGAGACAAACTGCTGAAATGGATGGAGAGCATCCTTAGCGGAAGACAGATGAGAACAACAGTAAGGGGGAAATCGTCAAACTGGACTCAAATTACGAGTGGGGTACCACAAGGATCTGTCCTAGCCCCAATCATGTTTCTAATATTTGTAAATTACTTACCTGAGGGACTAACAAGCTACATGAGCATGTTTGCGGACGATGCTAAGCTGCTTAAAACAATCAGAACCCAGGAGGATTGCCTTGAGCTCCAAGCAGATTTGCAAAAGATCCATGAATGGAGCATCAAATGGAATATGGAGTTCAATGCAGGGAAATGTAAGACTCTAGAAATGGGTAAAAGCAAGTACAGACCTAGAAAAGATTATAAACTAGGAAACGAAGTGATTCCCAAAGCAGAAAAATAAAAAGACTTGGGATAGAATTTAAGGATAACATGTCTCCAGAAAGCCACGTAAATAAGATAGTGAGAGAATCACTAGCACTATTGGCAAATATCAGGATGTCTTTCAATTATCTTAATGAAAACACCATGAAACAAATAATAATGGCAATAATAAGACCCAGGATGGAATATGCATCTGTAGTGTGGTCTCCCACATGAAGAAACATATCCAGAAAATTGAGAGGGTACAGAGAGCAGCTACGAGGATGATCCCAGGTTTGGAAAATTTGGAGTACCAAGAGAGGCTCGAGAGATTGAATCTACCTACACTGGAACAGAGAAGAAAACGAGGACAGCAAATTCAGATATACAAATGTGTTAGAGGCATTGACAAAATCGACCAAGAAAACTTCATAGAGAGGGATGGAGGTGAGAAAACAAGAGGTCACAGCTACAAACTAAAAGTGCTTAATAGTAAATCTGATCTGAAAAGTAAAAGATTTCCTACCAACTCGATTAGTGGGTGGAACAAATTGCCAGCCGAAGTAGTGTCTGCACCATCAGTGCATAGTTTCAAAGCACGGTATGACAAACATATCTTAGGAGGCAGGAATTAACGAGCATGCTCACTCCCGCAAATACAACTAGTGTAAGTACACCTACACAATCACACACAAGTGAGAGAAACAGGGCAGGAGGAGAACACGGTGGAACAAGGGAGAGAAGGTGGAGTGGAATCGGGAGGGGAGTAGAGTCTGGGAATATTAGGGAAAGAGAAGAAAAGAAAGGTGTAAGAAAGGGGGAGATGAAGCTGATGTATAGTAATGTGGATGGCTTGCTGTCTAAGAAATTATAATTGAATGACTATATTGAGAAATATAAACCATATATTATGTGCTTAGCAGAAACAAAGTTGAGAGGTGGTACTGAATTGGGAGGTTTGGGATGGGTAGGGTACAATGTGTGGAGAAAAGATAGAGAAGGAAAAGTGGGGGGTTGGCGTGTTAATAATGCCTGACAAAAATGTAGAAGCAAGTGAGATTAACCTAGGCAATAATAGATCAGAAATTATAGCAGTGACAATAAAAGACAAGGCCAACAAAGCAACTGACATAGCAGTGGCTTATATACCACCACAAACTAGAGCATGGAAGCGGGAAGAATATGATCAACTAATCACAGAATCTCTAGATGCACTAAATATAGGTTTGATTCCCGAAGGGAAGTAGAGAAAACCTAATATTTAGTAGGGGCCCCGGAATCATTGACGATGTTGCCTATTAGTATAATAGTCTCTATTCAACACCACGTCAGTCGTTTGAATCACCCGCCGTGAGGAAGAAAAAGAGTCATCTTCATAAGTGCAACACTACTTCTCTTATGGTGTCGTCACAGATCGGGTACCCACTACGAAAAAACCTTCGTAAAAAATAAGAGAGTAAAAAAGGAAAATTTTAAATACTTAAAACACTGTTATCAACAAGCTTCCCACATTCGGTGGATTTTCTTGTGTTGTGGCTTCTTACCACCTCTCGCCAAGCGCACAATTCGTCCTTCACTGATATATCAAGATAAAAAACCTAAAAAATATCACGCGAATGGGAAGGGGATGGCTGGGAGGGCCCTCATCGTCAATGATTCCGGGGCCCCTACTAAATATTAGGTTTTCTCTACTTCCCTTCGGGAATGAAATCTATAATTTAATAGTGGCCCCTCCATCATTGACGATGTTGCCTGAATTCCAAGACTGGAGGGGGACATTCGCAATAATATCGTATCCTCAGTAACTGCAGGTCGTAAGTCAAGAATCTTCATAACAGGAAAAGTATGGTATTGTAGTATGCATACAATATAACAGATATAAAATATGAAAGAGTGTGAGCAGTGCGTTGCTTCAAAGAAGCCTGCTCCTTCAACTTAGTCCTCATACATGAGGTGTTTGTTGTAAAGCGCGATACCTAGAGTTAATACAAAAACCCTTCGTCACTTAGTCCTCGTACAGGAGGTGTGTGTAGTAAAGCGTGATACCTAGAGTGAATACAGAAACTCCTCACCACTTGTAATTTTGGAACCCGGACTGAGCTCAGCTTGTTCCGTAGGTCCATGTATTGTGTCACTTTGACCAATCTTCATATGAATCTTTCTTAATCTAGTGCAGACTAGCATAGAAATTACATAAATACAATGAGTGTAAACAATATTTATTATGTATAAAAAACATGAGCTTTTAATTAAGCGTATCAAAACATAAATGATTAAACTAGTTCTAGTAACTAAACCATTTTTTCCTTTGAGCTTCCTAGCTCATATACATACTGTATATGTGGGCTTGGCCTGGCGTAAGCCATGCCTATCTTGCCCTGTGTGAACTTGTAATCCTGCGGGAGGGGGGTTCTCCTCTGTACTGGGATCTACCTATCTCCCCCCCCCCTTTTCGAAGCCCCAATGGGCGTAAACATCACAGTACTAGTGCCGACCGGCTGGAATACAAGTAAACAAAAAAAAGAGTGCCTATATGCGGACCCTGAGAAAACAGGTCGGGAGAACAAAAAACCGGACTATTTTTAAAAGAGATAACAAATGTAAGTGATGTCCGCAAAAAAGGCAGGGGGGCACCTCTGCTGATCACTACGACTCCAGCCAAAGAGGCGTAGAGTGAGCACAAAGTAAATATAAAAATTAAACTGCATATCACCAAAAAACTCAGCCGGTTATGCCAGGTTGTCCGCCGGGGGAGGGGTGGGAAGCCGTAAAGCGTTCCTAGCTTAAGAGGATCATGCAAGATTCCTGTAACCACTTGGCCGGAACCAAGGGTGGCTTGGCCATGTCCCTTCCGCCGGCGTTCGAGACTGGACATGTAAAAAAAATTGTAATACAACCTGCACTACTTAAAAAGAACATACTGAACTTAACCTGGTAAACTTAAATAAACCGTTTATTGCCACTCCGAGGTCAGAGACAGCTCAGGGTCAGCGTAGCTGTCTAAACCCTTTCTTAAAGATGAGAAGCCACTCGTCTAGAGAGTGAACTGAAAAGGAGTGATTTCAGGTGCCTGTCATTACAGAGGGTGTCGGAGTTACAAAGAAAGTAGGAGGGGGAGCAGACATGTGTGGCAAGCTGTTGGCAAAACTGACGTCAGGTCAGAGAGGGATTTATACAATCCGAGAATTGCCAGCCACGCTAAAATGTCGGGGAGTTCTACTTTAGTATGAAAATCCCTTTGAACGGCCGAAAACTCGAGCCTAGGGCGACTTGTACTAGAATGTCATGGTGCACCAACAAGAGGAGAACGTGGTAGTAACAAGTGGGGACTTAAAAACAAATGTTGTGAATAGATTGAAGTGAAAGCAAAGGGGGGGGGGGGGCCTGCATTATGGTTGAAAACCATCATCGAGGGACGGAAGGGAGAAGAGTAACACATTATCCCAGAGTGGAGGGGAGGGGAAGTACAGTAGAAGGCTGTTCCGACCCTAAGAATTAAGAGCATGGGCCTGCTGCTGAACTGTCCCTGACTCGAGTAAAAAAGCATTCCGTTATGTGGGCACAACGCGTGTGAGTATGGGGAGAGGTAAAAACTCCTGAATACTAATGTGAACCTGCCCGCCGGGACGGAAACCAGCCCCTGACGACGGGAAGTCAAACTAAAGGACCAGCCCCGTCATAGCTTAACTCCTTGCGACATATATTACGCGATCGCGTCATATGGAACTTATAACCAAAAACTCATATGACGCGATTGCGTCATATGGACTTATCTCCATGCCTCTCCAATAAGTTTATGACGCGATTTTGCGTCATATGAGCTCAGTAAGTCCGATAAGTTAGCTTACGATAAAACCGTTGGTGGCAACCTCAGCCTCCTCCGATAATTCTAACGGCCGCAGTGTTGTTGTGAGTGTAGTGCGAGGCAGTGGCAATGATCCCGGGGCTCCCGCCTCCTCGGACTTATTGGAACATAATATGTCTGCAGGAGTTAAGATGCCCTTGAACCGCATAGGAGCTTAAGGTGCCCTCAAAAGAAAATTGAACCAGAGAGAGCCAATACTTGTTCGCGTTGTGCCGCACATATCGTACATCGGGGCCACCCTGGGGATTTGCCTAGTGTAACTGAGAAAAACAGTCCCCGAGGTAGCCCCGCCCCAACGTGAGTCTACATAGACGTGGAACTGTAATACTCCTTACCAAGGTCCATGGTAGTCGCCTGCCGGCGGACGGGTGTATTTCATAATTTATCTGTGATGAAGTCAAAGTTAGCGAGAAGCCAGTTTCCTTTACGTGTCCATCCCTGGGTTAGTGGTGTGTGCATACCACCCCTGAGCTGGTGAGCACGTGCCTACTAGGTTTCGTTGTGTCCCATTCCTTATCCAGAAGGTGGTTTCGTGTCTGCACATTGCCGGGGGAAGGGAGAGCTTCGAGACTCGTTTCCCGGCGTGTGCTGGCCTGGGCCGGAGCAGTCTGGTCGGGCAGACGACCTAAGGAGGTGCAGCCAACCCGTGGGAACAACCCTTAACCCTCCAGCCCCGGCTACGCATTACATAAATATTCCCCGAAACCCGGGTGTTTTGGCCGAAAAACGTCTAGGCTAGGCTACCGTATATTTGTTATTCTTACTGCTTCCCGCATTCCCGCGCATCCCCAAGCGTAGCTGTGTTATTTACCTGTAGAATGGCGTGAAGTAGAGCTCTCTAAGTCAACTGGTTCAGTTGTGATGATGATTTCATTGGAGATAACTTTATGGCAAAAACAGCCACTTTACACTACTTTTCGATACTTAACAACAACATACAGGCACACACGAACAAGCGACGCTCTCCTTCTTGTGGCCGGAGATGCGGGGCGTCGGTCCAGCCGGCTGTTGTTTACATGCGTCGGACTGACGCCTCGCACACGAAGCTCACAGGCTTTCAACCACTGGGCGTTCAAGAGCCCTTCCGGGTACCTGTTATATGCTTTTTTATGGGCGTTCAAGAGCCCTTCCGTGGTGTAGGGGTTAATTCCAGCCTCGGAACCCTGTTGCACTAGCATGGCCGAGGGGGAGAGGAGGATGTAGGGAGGAAGAAAAGACTGACTATTAGTCCTCGAAAAACAAATCTGTCTAGTAGCTGGGGCGTTGGTCCTTTGTCCGCCGGCAGCTGCACCACATAGGGGACACCTTTATTGCGGGGTCACCCCCTATCAAGTACTTTATTGCGGAGTCTTCCCTTGCAATTTACACATTACCTTTACATCTCTCTCTGTCTGGTCATCAACCAGTTTGGGGGTTAAGACCGGAGAGAACAAAATCCTATATTTATTAGTGGCCCCTCCATCATTGACGAACATGCCTATTACATAAGGCATCCTCTTCAAACACTAATCTGCCGTAGTTTGAATCTACCGCGCAGAGCATTTAAAATCTGAGGAGCCTTCATCATGAGCGCACGCGACCTCACTCATGGCTTCAGTCATTACGAATTGGGTTCTCACTACGAAAAAACTTCGTAAAAAATAAAAACAAAAAGAAAATAAGAATAACCATCCAATAAGCTTTCCATCATATCGTGGATGTACTTGTGTGGATCTTTGACCAGACGCTGATTCAGGCGTCATTCTTCCTTCTCTGCTCTGCGCTCAGCCTGCCCGGACGTGTCTCCCCACGCTCCGCTGGTTCCGCATTTGCTGCGTCCCTAGTGAGTTTTTTCTCATTTGTTTACTCCGGGATGTATCGAGTAAGGTTAGGATATGCGTAGCAGGAGTGTCCTGGGCTGGTTGCCCGCAGTGCAGTGTATTTTGGGTCGTGTGTTTGGGGCATCTATTTCGGATGTACCCTCGTGGTCCTGTTGTGGACTTGTGAACTTTTCACAGTTGAGTTAGCTTGTGATGCAGGCGGCTTTCATTACGCGTTAGTTATGCTGCCTTTTATCTTTCTGATGAGGTAAGCGTTGCTTTCTGACGTTCCCAGCGTATTTTTCTTCACTTAGTGAAGTTTTTTCTGGGTCCCGAGTCAGTCTTCCCTTTGCCGGAAGTATTTGCTACAGTGGTGTGTTGGCGGTGGTTCCTGTTGTTATATTTCCAGTGTTTTTTGTTTATATTTCAACATTTATTATGCCGTCTACTTAGGCCTAGCCAGCCGCTCGTAGCTTTGCCACATGTACAAGTGTTATTGTTTATTTTATAAATATGTCCTACTGTGTCATGTGTATCCGGGTTTAGTTGTGTATTGGCTAATTCCACGGACTATGTATGTTCCTGGTTTAGTTGTGTATTGGCTAATTCCACGGATTATTGTGTGGACCCTAGGCTAGTCGTGCTTGGCTTTCTCTCGAGTCCTATGTGCGTTCAGATGGTTTCTGAACGGGGTGGGTTACTTTCCGGCGGGTTTTTTCTCGGTTCACCATGAAAAAACCCGGCCGAGAGCCGTGTTGGGCCACGCGTGGTTTCAACACAGGCTTGTGTCCCCGGCGATGAGGTGTCTGTGGCTCTCCAGGACTGCGTCTCTGTGTTGGTGCCTGTTTTCAGGCTCCCTTTGATTCCCGGCGGATTGGCTGTACCCATCTAACATTGTTCATGCGGACATATGTTATGAAGTTTTTCTACCCGGTTTTACAAACCACAGGAAAAACCTAGCTGTTGTTAAGGGCTTTCCTCCCCGGCAATCTTTTACAAAGAAGTGGGGACAGGAACTTATGGGGTTAACGTTTTGACATCTCACCCGGCGGGTGCACCTTGGTAGGGTGGGATGAACGACTGGGTCATTCAGTTAGTTAACCGATCCATTTTAGTGATACTATATGTATCGCCGCCTTCACACTTACGGCGATCGAAGGTTCAATTAGGGTTAACATCTTTTTTCACACCCGGCGGGTGCTCCTGGGAGGAGGAAATAAGGAATTTACAATTCAATTTCGTTAACCACTTAATTGAGAGATACGTTAATGTATCGCCGCCTTCAAACTTACGGCGATCTTTTGTGACAATTCGTTAGAAATCAGATCTCGTATCAGCCTGCCCTGTGTTATTCTGCTAAATAATTCAGGTGCCGGCGTCTTTGTGGGGGGTTGTTTTCCAAAATTGAATCTTGAAACAGTCACCACCGGAAAGACTATAAACGCCATTCTGGTCCTTTATATTATGTCAGAGGGTATTCTTCACTTTCTTAAAGATATGTTTAGATATTCTGAAATCTTTATAGAACCCCGCCGCGTAGCGAGCTGTGATCGTTGTGTCATTACGTCTCGTTACCCGGCGGGTTATTAACACTTGTGTGCGAACATGTTGGGTTAACCTTATGAGCATTAATTCCTGGAAATTTTCTTTTTTTCCAGAGCTGGGCTCCGGCGGACCAATACAGACCCTGCAGTAGTTTTCCCCACCAGTCTCTGTCATGGCTACCTTGGCCCCAGTTTTTGCTTTATGCATTACCCCTACCTGTGCCGGTATCCCTATTTTTGCGCACACTCTTTGCATCAAGTGTGTTAAATGTCTAGACCGTTCAAGGGGTCTGTGGGTGATGCGCAACTGTTCCTTTTGCTCCCAATTAAGTGTCAAGGTCCTCCGCGACAATGATAAGACCGCAGCGGTCGCCTTACGAGAGGTTAGGCAACAGATGTCAGCGTATACTACGATTGTGGCTCATAAGTCACTTCAATGTGACAACGTCCCTCTTTGGGATAGGCTTCTTTTCGAACACCCTCCCCCTAAACGTTCCTCTCGAGTAACTAGTAGTAAGCCGGCGGAGACTGGTCAGGGTTCTGTGTCTTCTGCTGCTACTACGAAACGTCCAAGAGAGCCTACACCCCCGGCGGCGGCCTCCTCGTCTCGGGAGAGATCTCGGTCTAGGTCACCTCTCAGACACCAGCCACCTAGTCTTGCCTCTTCACCATCGAGTAAGAAGAGTAAGACGGAAAGTTCCACCAGTGGTCACGGCGATAAATCCTCCAAATCGAAGAGTAGTTCACGGTCACACCGCAGCCATAAATCTTCAAAAAAGGATTCCCATAATAGAAAGGCCTCCCGACATTCGCCAGTTTCTAGTGCTTCTCATCGTACCTCTACCCCTGACAGAGTTTGTGTTCGGTCTCAAGGGTCCAGTATAGTGCCTGTACCTAAAGATGATTTACCAATTAACATTTTAACCCTGGAATTGGAGAGTTCAGGGGGATCAGTGATTGAGAGTGTTTCTGTCTCCCAAGGGAGTGTAGGCCAAGGCCTCGGTGTTTGGCGATTTTCTCGGCCGGGGTCTGACCACCCACTTCCGGCTCAAACTATTCACACAGTGGCTGACGTCCACTGGGACGCGGCGATCCCATCCTCTATTCCTGACTTATCTTGGCAACAAGGTACCCCAGCTTCGGCGGGATCTTCTCAGGAGGAACAGGATGATAAAGACGAGGTTTCAATGATTTCGGATATGGAAGGGCAAGAGTCAGGTTCAGGCTTAGACGCCACGCAGGATATTAATGATTCACCAGTGAGTACATCATCAAGTCAATTTGTCACTGCACAGGAAATTGATGGGCTACTTAGTAATGCTTTATCTAAATTTTTTGGCCAACAACAGGAAACTCCCACAGTGGACTTGGGAGCTCCCACGACAAGTTCTACGGTACGGCCTCTGATGACTTCTATTGCTTTAACTCAGATCCCTCACCCTCCCACTCTGTCACCATCAGTGGTTACTAGGCCTGCTACGGCGGCATTGACCACTTCGAATGTAAGGGTTATAACGGATGTCAATCCACCCCCTCTAGACAAGGCGCCTCTCAGAAAGGTAGCTATGCCCTTGCTTTACGGACCACACGAGTCATGGGTCCTTTTGACCCCCACTAAACCAGAGCTCGCCCAACCTACCTTGTCAGGGGAACTCCCAGTACCGCGTGAGTGGGTCATCCAGGGCAATAAATCTAAGAAATTAAGGGCCTTGGATACTTTGGGAAATGTACTAGACGTTAATATAAAGGCTATACCTAGTTATTATCACCAGGACTATTTTGTTTATGCTACTAAGCCGGCTTTACCCCCTGCCTCAGCTTCAAAATTGTTTTCAGACTGGTCTAAGCTGGATGGGTTTAATGACATTAAGACTCTGTCAGCTCTCACTCCAGAACTTGATTTGCAAACCGTCACAGACGCAGCAGCTAATCCAGTCTTGAAGGTGGGGCAGTTGGGTCCAGGACCTTGGGTGGAATGGGAGACAGAGGCTCAAAACTTTGCGACCACATTTACTTCCAAAACTTCCCACCAGATCCCTCAAGATACTCATTCTTGGTTCTCCATGCCAGTGTGTTCTGCCGGCGGAGTCCCTTCAGCTTTGTTTGCTTTCTTAGCTGCCCCTAATATTAATCTTTGTGAGCTAAAAGACCCTTTCACTACCCCTACCCCAACTCACCTAGACCGAGAATTTAGGCTAAGGGGGAAAGCTTTTCGCCTGTTCTCTCAATACATAGTGTCTCAACAGGTAGCAAAGTCTTTGCTCCGGTCCACTCAGGCAATCGCAGACGCGGATGCCAGACGATCGGTTGAATTGTCCCGGCGACTGCTTCTTCAGTCGTCAATCCAATCTCTGGGTGACATCCGCACCGCCTTGCTTGAGGCGGTACGAGCGAGACAAGACCTCAGAATGTCTTTAGTCCGCAAACTGCCTGATCGCATTGCGAATCAGATGGTCATGTCACCAGTGCTCACTCCCTCTTTAATGTCCCCTGACGTGTGGCGAACGGTGTTTAATATGGCGCAGGCCTTTAAACACAGTCCCACCCCTTCTAAGAGACCTGCCTTTAACTTCCCCAAACCCAGGCCAGCCGCTAAGGCTCAGCTGGGGGGATCTAAGCCCTTTCTTCCACCTAAGTCCTCCCCCTTCCCTCAAGGTCAGTACAGGCATAGACAGAGTAGGTTTTCAGGTCAGAGAGGACGCGGCCATAATAAGCCAGGTCAGGGCCCGTCTTCGGCCAACGCCAGCCAGCCGGCGAAGCGTCCAGCACCACCAACTCCACCACCATAAAAAAACTAAAGTCTTTCTCACTCCCGGTGCCAATCTTAAGGCCGGCGGATCCGAGGGTAGTACAGCCGGCGAACCCTTGTCTGCTAACTGGGTCGTTCCGAACGTGTCACCAAGCATGGCCGTTAAACACTTGGGCACGGATGGTGGCACGCAAAGGCATCACTTGGCAGTGGCTCCGGCGACCTCGCTTACGTCAGCCGACAACGGAAAATTTTGTTTCTTTAGAGGTGGAGTCACTGGTCCAGGAAATGATTGCCAAGAATGTCATCATCCCGGTCCCCCCAAATTACCCTGTATTCACGTCCAAGCTATTTTTGGTTCCCAAAAGGGACAGTGTTCAGATGAGACCGGTCGTAGACCTGTCTTATCTGAACCTTCACATTCACAACGAGTCATTCCGAATGTTAACAGTACACCAAATCAGGCTAACACTTCCGCCGGGAGGTTGGATGTGTTCCCTAGACCTGACAGACGCCTATTGGCACGTATCGGTCAACAAAAGATTTCAAAGCTTTCTGGCCTTACGGATTAGGCACCAAAATTTTGTTTTTCAACGGATGCCATTCGGTTTGAACCTGGCACCTCGATTATTCACGAAATTAGTCCGGCAAGCCCTGATGCCGTTGTTAAAGCAAGGAATCAGAGTTTTGTGGTACCTAGACGACTGGCTGGTGGTGGCAGAGACAGAACAATTATGCATCAAACATGTCAACATAATTTTAAATCATGTCAAAACTCTAGGGTTCAAGGTAAATCTGGTAAAGTCAAACCTTGTTCCCTCACGAGTAATTCAGTGGATAGGGCTGGTCTGGGACACGGCTGCTCTCACTCTGAGTCAGAGTGTGGACAATCGCAACAGGTTTCGCAGGAAACTGTTCATGTTTCTTCACAGTCTGACTACGACGCGGAGGGTCTGGGAGTCTCTGGTCGGCTCTCTCAACTGGATTCAACTAACTGTTATGTTGGGCCGGTTGAAAGTAAAACGTTTAATATTGGAAGGCAACAAATATTTCCCACTCTTACCGGCGGGAAAATTATGGCCCATCCCGAAATTAATCCACACCTTACTAGCGGTCTGGGCGAAGAGGGAAACGTTGCACTCAATAATGTCATGGACCTCTCCTCCGCCAACGGTATGGGTAGACACGGATGCGTCAGGCACAATAGGTTGGGGATTTCAGTCAAATCAGGGGCACCAGGGTCAGGGGCTTTGGTCCCACTTAGAAATCTCCCACATCAATGTCAAAGAATTACTAGTCCCCTTGTATTTCCTTCAGGCTCACGGCCCTGCTTTACGGGGCAAGTCGGTGGCCTTCAGAATGGACAATCTGAACGCAGTTCGCTGTATTCAGAAACAGGGGTCAACGAGGTCAAGGAAGTTGCTAAACGTGTCGGAAGAGATTTTTACTCTAGCCAACAGACTAGACATTTATCTTCACGCATCTTATCTCCCAGGCGTAGCAAACGTCTGGGCAGACGCTCTGTCCCGGAGACAGAGCACGACAGTAGAATGGGAGCTCAAGCAACCCATTTTCAACCTAATGATTGCAGAGCTCTCCCATCCACAAGTGGATCTGTTTGCGTCCGAGGAGACTCACAAACTCCCTCTATACCTCACCCGCCGGACGAAAACGCCGGCAGGGGGGCCAGACGCCCTAGTGACAGACTGGAACAGATGGAGCTCCATCTATCTGTTAACGCCGCCAGACGCGTCACTAATGTGCCACGTAGTGAACAAACTACGAGATTATCGAGGCTTAGTCTCACTAGTCGCGCCCCTGTGGCCGGTGCAGTTGTGGTACCAGCAATTAAAGACGTGGTGCCCGCACCCGGTGTCGCTCCCGGTCGGGTATTTCCACTTAGACACGATTGGCAACCTAGCGACCTCGCTGACTTTTGCATTATGGACATTCAGGAGGCCAAGTGGCTAGCACCATACGGTAGAGATGTGACCAATAAATTATTAAATCAATATACTCAGTCTACGAAACGACAGTATCACTCACATTGGCAAGCCTTTACTTCTTGGATCATTAGAACAGAACAGACTGTGCCCTCAGTAGCATTAGTTTTTAATTATTTAAATTATCTGTTTGAGCAGAAACATTTATCTGTGGTAACGTTAAAAAATCACTTAACTGCAATTAGAGTGCCCTTTTTAGACCTTACAGGTCTCTCCATACCGGTGGCGGAGGAAACAGGTTTTATGAGGGCATGTTTTAAACTCCGCCCACCTCCCCGTCAGCTCATGCCTACTTGGTCTCTGGACAAGGCATTGTCTTTACTTCACTCTCGTCTGTACCAAAATACTGCAGATTTTGCATTACTCTTAAAAAAGGCTGTATTCCTTTTGGCTTTGGCCACCGGGAACAGAGTGTCTGAGCTGGCGGCGATGAGCAACACACCTAATTGCCTTAGGTTTGGTAGACTTAATGAATGTATTCACATTGCACCTTCCCCGGGATTTGTAGCCAAGAATGAGCACAGTGCACACGTGTTTTCTGAGTTCACGGTGCCGGCGTTAAAAAGGGGAAAGGTGCATCATAATCTATGTCCAGTGCAAGCTCTAACCAAATATTTGAGGAGTGGCTCCTCTAAACCCCCAAGGTGCTTTATGGGTAGCGAGTACGAGTAAACGCTTACTGAAACGGAGATTAGCTTCTCTTCTGGTCGAAGTCATTAAAGAGAGTAATCCCGGCGTTGTGGGTAGGGCCCACGATTTACGCAAATGGGCAGCCTCTTTACGTTTCCTGAAGAATTTTTCAGTAGAAGATAGTTCGTCCACACAGTTGTGGGCGTCTAATCATACGTTTTTGACTAGATACTCGTCAGTTGCTCTAGACAAACCTTCCTTACCATGTATAGCGTTAAGGCAGAGGGTCTAGGTGGCCCTTCAGTCACTTTTGTTTACTTTCAAGAAAAAGGGGGGGGGGGGGGTGCAGTCAGTTAACATAGGACACCCTAGACCCCGCCGGAGTGTAAGAGCTGTGATACAATTTATGGTTAATGTGATATGAAAATTTCTCTGCGAGAAATTGTGCTAGTACAATGTTAGTACAAAACAACGGGGTTGTTATAGTAGTTTTAGCTGTGAAAGCAATTTAATATTAAACAGTGGAGATCTTTTGCAAATTATCTCCACGATTATTTTGGGGTTTATTATGTGCACATGTAAACTTATAACTTGTTATTTTTGTCACCACTCGTTGAGTGGGGTGCCTTTGTAACTACAGATCTGTTCACAGAATCTTCAGAGTTACCCTTTTTTGTCAAGCAGGCTTCTTTGAAGCACGCACCTGCCTGAACCCCTTTCTTGTATATATATGGGCTACGCCGTATTTAAATATATTTTCAGAGTAAGAATACTATGTGGTTGTTTTATTATCTGCTTTTCTAGAGTTATGATATGATTACGAATGTCCCCCTCCAGTCTTAGAAATCAGGCATGTTCGTCAATGATGGAGGGGCCACTAATAAATTATAGGTTTGACTCCTGTAAGGAGATAAAGAAAACCTAATATTTAGTAGTGGCCCCGTAATCATTGATGACTGGGGCCCTCCCGACCATCCCCTTCCCATTCGTTGATGTATTAAGGATTTTGGTTTACTTGATATGTCAGTGAAGGAAGAATGACGCCTGAATCAGCGTCTGGTCAAAGATCCACACAAGTACATCCACGATATGATGGAAAGCTTATTGGATAGTTATTCTTATTTTCTTTTTGTTTTTATTTTTTACGAAGTTTTTTCGTAGTGAGAACCCAATTCATAATGACTGAAGCCATGAGTGAGGTCGCGTGCGCTCATGATGAAGGCTCCTCAGATTCTAAATGCTCTGCGCGGTAGATTCAAACTACGGCGGATTAGTGTTTGAAGAGGATGCCTTATGTAATAAGGTTCGTCAATGATTACGGGGCCACTACTAAATATTAGGTTTTCTTTATCTCCTTACAGGAGTCAAACCTATAAATAAGCATTCATAGGTAATCCCTGAGACATACCAAGTCTGAGTAGCTGCCGTAATCGTACTGCCTCAAATAAGGCTGTTCTGATTTCGGTGATAGTATGAGCCGGGGAAGGGAGGAGATATTGTTGAAAGGCTTTAACTAATTCCTCCTTCTGCCGAGGGGGGTCCGGTACGGGTTTAGCAATAGCTAGGGCCGTATCCCTAGTTAAAAGGAAACTAATAAACTTGCGATGGGCATTATCTCTAACTAGAAATTCCCGGTGGAGTTCAATAGGTTCTGGAGCAATTAAGGGCAGGGGAAAATCCCCTACCGTTAGTTGAGGGGCTATAAGGAAATCAAAAATAGGCAGCGGGACCCCACCCGGTTGTTGTCGTGGCCAGTCAAACTCGGTAATGGGGGGAGGGGGAACTGAGGACAAAGAGTTAAGATGTAATATCTATTGCAAATTGCTGAAGCTCCTGATCCCACGTTGCCCAAGGGCCATCGCCCACCTCACCCAGATTCAGCTCCCTTCGGTCCCGGTGGGGACCACATCTGTGAAACTTGAGGGAAGGCTCTGTCCACTGGGAAAGGGAATGACACCCATTAATGCCACAACGTTCATTACAATCAGGGCAAAGAGGAGTGTCTGGGTAAGGGGGGTCCTGAACCGTGGGAACCGGCGGAAAAGGAGTCAGTTGGCCAGGAATATATACAAAATAACGGTAATTAGCAGGGTCAGGTCTAGCATAGATAGGGACCTGTAACACTTTTCCCTGAGCATCTTTAGCTCTAAAGACATGCCGTCTATTGACTTCTATCGCCCACTCTACCGGCACTGGGGCCTCCCCGTGTGTCGACCTATGACCTTCCCCTTTCGACAAGGCTGTCACCGGAAGCCAGAGGTACCCTGGCTCCTTCGGGACTTGAGATTGGGCAAGTGATTGTGGTAACATTGGGGGGGGGGCATAGCAGAGGAGTGAGTGGTTGGAGGAACAGTAGGGCCCGGCGGACTACCGGTCCGGACCGTTGGTTTCTAGTCAAAGGAGGGGACATATATGGTTGTGTCATCGGAACCGACAGAACTATCCTGTCGGAGACTTTTAGTCCCGGGAACCACACTAGTGTCAATTTTACATGAGGGGGACCTATGGGAGGTAGAAGCAAGTAACAAGGCATCCGCCGGTAATCCCTGAGTGGGCCGACCGGCGGAAGGGGGAGTTACGTTAGAGGACTGTAAATCTACAAACCCTGGGTAAAAGGATGCCGGGGTTTGAGGGCGGATTACAGTTGGTTCCGGCAACGAACCTGGGGTCGCTCCTAAGGTCGGAGGCCGAATCTCTGTCACCTTAGTGAGAGGAATCCTAGGGATAATCGGCTTAGGACCCGTAGTCAATGGGTGAGTGATTATTCGTTCAGTCGCCGCCCCGGCGGAGGAGGTGGGCTGAAGGGGACCACCTTTATTGACCTGAGAAGGGTGAGGTATAGGTAAACTCGTAGGTGGTCCCAGTGTCTGAGAGGGGATTTGGCCGCGTTTTATAGCACACTGACGGATCACCTTCTGTAACAAGTCATTTAGTTGGTCTGCCGTAAAACCTGGGGGATTAGGACGTTTAGGGGGCCTAACCTGTTGGTCTACTTGTACTAGCTTTGCTGTGTTTGACCTAGGACTGGGGTCTAGTGCCTGACTGCTACTAGCGGTGGACGGTTGGCTCGAACTAATGGCCGGCGACTCCTGGTCGCGCGGCGGCGGCGGTTCCTGAGCGGCCGTAAGGTAAGGTCCAGTGTTACTGGGGACAAAAGCGAAACCTGGCTGGACCCTAGAAGGTGGATGGGCCGCCGCGTAATGCTTAGTGGTCGTAACCGTGTCTAATGTAATGGAACAAGGAGACTGAGTAGGATTAAGAGCTCTTATCGTCCTGAGGACTGTGTCTGTTAGCTAAAATCAGTTTGGAACCTTGTAGCCTAACTTGTACAGATTTCCTAATTCTGGTGGCAGTGTTGGGGTGGCCGGCATCCACCCCGAGGAGGCCGGGGAAAAACCCTGACGTTCCCGAGGCGGACGTCGGAGCCACCGGCCTTGTTACCGTATGATCTACTTGCGATGAAGCAGGGATCTCTCTAGTTACTTTAATGGTGCGTGGAGGACTAGAGAGCCTGAGGATTTTGTCAGGCAGAAACTCCGAGCTGGCCGTTCTTCGCAGGCGGCCCGCCGGTGGATCCGGGAGGACAGGTTCGTGACATTCCGGTGACACAGAGCGGCTCCTCTTGGATGGGGGAGAGGAGCTCTGAGCCGATGTTGTGGAGGAATTGGGAGACTCAAGGGTCAACAAGGGTATTGGAGGGTTCTGAGATTGGGGAGCTATGTGTTCATCAAATGAATATAACTGGACCACCCTTAACAATTCCGGATTATCACATGTAAGTTCTACGTTAGCTACTCGAGAAGCATAAGCCGTGAACTTGGTCTTAATTTCGATGAGAGTGAGCAAACAAGATGTATCTTGGCCCGCGAGCCATTCTTCAAACAAATCTGAACAGACTGGACACGTGCGAGATGTCCACATGAAAGAAGCTTTATCTAAACATTTTATACACCGGATACACAGTCTATGCGCCGGTATCGGGACAAGAATGCAAGTGGGAGTTGAGCAGATAGTGAACAAGGGCATGACTACAGAGTCTCCTCTCCCCGGCGGGAACGTCGCAGTAGTAGGATGTCCTGGGGGGTCGCCTGGAAAGATAAAATTTCCAGGAATCAGTGCTCATAAGGATATACCGAGGGGGGCCTCACACATCCTATCCCCATGGGGCAGGAAGAAAATGTAGGCCACGGCCTTCCTCTTTATTCCCACCCCTAAGGTGGTGCCACGCCTCCTCTCATACCCCTTGTAACCAGAGAAGAGGTGTACACCGCAGAGAGCTAACCCATGACCAAGGTCATGGTTGGGTAAGCCAACTGGAGACGGGCGGGAGAAAGCCAACTAGCGGCGGGCAGCACAGTTAAAGCCAAACTCCGTAGTCGCCGGTGGTGCGTTTGCCAATTGGGCCGTGAGCAACACGGGGGGAAAACGTCACACCATGAGATCGCCGGCTCCTGACCTTGGTCCTAGGGACCCCTGGCGGCTGGTATCGGCATGTTCTGCAAAACAAACACCACCCGCCGTCAGAACGTTTCAACACTAAGCCGCCGGTAATGACGGTGTGAATTTTAAAAAGGGTCAGCGAGCGCGCCGCAACCATGTATTACACGGAAAACCAATTTTCTGCCGGACCTGCAAGCTCGCCGGAACGGGGAGGAATAAGATGCACCATACCTCCCCCCCGACAAAGCCTCGACAAGGGAAAAGGAGAGGGACCCAGCAAACGCCGGCACAGCGGGCCGAACCAAAAGCCGCAAGGCAGAGGGCGGCGGGACAAAAAGGGGAAAACACTCGAAGCAAAGCAACAACGAGAGAAAACCACCTAACTCTCAAACAAACCCAGACGTAGGCCGCCTCCCAGGACCCCCGGAAAGTGGAACACTAACCAACAGGGAGTCCCAAGGAACAAAGAGGTCATAATAATTCACAACAAGGGAAAAATAACGCCACCCCCCAAACACTAGATAACCTACAGGCTTAACCAGAAAGAAATGTCGAACGGCGACATGAATGAACTAAGAGAAAAGAGCCAAAAAGGGCGAAGAGATCGCCCCCGAATGGGGCCTCTCAGCAGGCTCGGACGCCAGAAGATCCCACAGCCACGTGTGACAATCTCAATCTGGCGCATCTGCAAAAGAACAAAGACAGGGTCCCACGACCCTAAGCTGAACAAAGGAACAGCCATAAAACACTGAAGGAAGCCTCCTAACTAAGAGAAAGCAAAAACTAAGGCGTATAGCAATAAGAAAACACCACACGTGTGGCGACAAAAGGAACACAAAGTCGGCGCCTAAACGTACCCTAATTTAACACTTCCTGCGGGCCAACAATAACACAACCCGTGCTAGCTAGTCTAAATCCTGCTCACTATCTCCCCAATATATACAAATGAGTAAGGACTCACTAGAGGAGAGCGAACGTCGAATGAAGCCGGAGCGCGGGGGCACATGTGTAGACAGTAGGCCCGCGAGGAAGAGAAGGACGAATTGTGCGCTTGGCGAGAGGTGGTAAGAAACCACAACACAAGAAAATCCACCGAATGTGGGAAGCTTGTTGATAACAGTGTTTTAAGTATTTAAAATTTTCCTTTTTTACTCTTATATTTTTTACGAAGGTTTTTTCGTAGTGGGTACCCGATCTGTGACGACACCATAAGAGAAGTAGCGTTGCACTTATGAAGATGACTCTTTTTCTTCCTCGCAGCGGTTGATTCAAATAACTGACGTGGTGTTGAATGGAGACTATTATACTACAGTGGTCCCTCGCGTTTAGCGGATTTCAGCTTGGCGAAACACAGTATTGGCGATAGGTTGGATATGGTACCAGAATCCGAATTTGGCGCTTCAAATATACTTTTGGCGAGAATGCTGACGTCACGGAATGGCGTCGGCCCAGAATGCGCCGCCCGCAAGCTAGTCTCACCAGGCCTAACTCTAAATAATTCATGGTAAATAAAATCTGTTATCTATTATCTATTATCTTTTCTATTGCTGTTAATGTTTCATGTAGGCTACAGTAGAGCGCCGTATTGAGAGTTACTCTTAGGCCGAGGCTAGGCTATAGATAGGCTTAGACCTACTCACAAAACCCTAAGTGAGCTGCTTGGATAGCGAGAATATCCCAGGTATATTTCATAAATGTATATTAACAGAGTAATCTTGACCAAACCGATTTGTGAACCTCATATCTCTTGTGTTTTGCTTTGTTTATTGTGCCGAACAGTCTGCGACACATAAACACACCGCGCATCAGCTGACTCAGGGGCCCAATCGATAAATATAATTAATCAAAGAAGTGACCACGGATCCAAAACCAATTTCATTATTTTGCTCAATCGAAAAGCAGTTGGTATAGAAAATTCTAGTCTTCACCATTCACAAGGTAAAAGTGATTTATGCCTCCTGATATATATCTAAGCTAGGTTAGACCATTTCTTGGTCTGGCTAGCTAGTGACTTAGCAACTTGTTGCTAAGGTTATGTGGTTATTCCTTATCAATAAGACTATTCACAAGATAACAATGAATTCTGCTGCCTGATATACAGTTGGCCCTCGGGTAACGCGGCTTTAGGTTCCGCGTTTTTGCTCTAACACGGGTACCCCAAATGTGCCGAGTCAGCATCTAACACGCTTTGTTTATGTAGCGCTCGTGGCGGGTGGCGGCTGGTCGGCATCTCTCGGCATCTCTCGGCATCTGTCGGCCTGTGACGGCAGACTCGTCAGACCCATATATACCGGCGTGTATAAGACACATTTATAAACCTCCAAAACCCTCCAAAACCATGGATGGCCTTATACGACGAATATACTTTCAATGCAAGTTAATTTGAAACACCGAGATTCGTCAGCTGATTTTCCGAGTGACCGAAATCGTGTGTGTTATTGTTGAGTCAGTTTGTGTGTGTGTGTGTGTGTGTTGTTCTTGTGTGGCTATGTCTAAACCCGAGTTATTTCTGTATGCAATAAAATTTTATTATAATTTACTCTATGGAATTGAATTTCATTTTACCAAATAATATTTATAATAGGAAAAGCCAAAGAAAAATACATAAACTATAACGGTATAACGGAAGGCGGTTGATTGTTGGCAAGTTTAGCCAAGCTGCCGCCGCCTGCCTCTCACGCAGACGACATGTGGTGTGTTATTGTTGTACTACAGCTGAGCAGCATTGTTTTCGTGTCAAATAAATGGCATTTCATAGTACCAATGGTCTTAATTGGATATATTATTGACCCCTAGTATGAAGGTACTGTATGTTGCCAACGTAATAATACAGTACTGACAAATAAATAGATAAATCGGGTGGTAAATGGTAAAAAAAGGGGACTTTGGGAAAGTGGCCAGAACGAATAGAATTTTTCCCATATATCCATTGCTTTATGTAACGCGTGTTTGCCTAACACGGCCTTGGGCCAGTACGATATACCCGCGTTATCCAAGGGTGGACTGTACATCTAACCTAGGTTAGGTCAATTCTTTGTGGAGATATATAGGCTAGGCCTATGTCTTCTAGCAAAAACAGAGTAAGCAGACGGCGCCGAGTGTGTCGGCGATCGACGATGCGCATGGCGGGCGGTTTGAAAAGGCCCAAAAGGGTGAACTCGGGCCTCGTCAAAGACTAATGGATAATTTTCCCATTTAAAGTACTATTCGCGTTTGGCGAAATTCACTTTTGGCGATGGTTTGGCTAGACTAATGAATTCGCTAAATGAGAGGGACCACTGTAATAGGCAACATCGTCAATGATGGAGGGGCCACTATTAAATAATACTTTTTAATAGGCGAAATAAATTAATATTAACAGGTGATTTTAACTGTAAGGAAGTCAATTGGGAAGGGTTAGATGCGGGAAATAATAATGAATCTTGGGGCAGTAAACTACTGAATCTTGTAACAGAAAACATGTTAACACAACATGTTAGAGAAAACACAAGAATCAGAGGGATGGATGACCATCCAGGCTAGACCTAGTCTTCACCAGTGATCCGCATGACGTTAAAAGGATAAATTATCGTTGTCCCTTAGGAAAAAGTGATCACAAGATTTTAGAAATGGAGATGGATTTGGGGAAAAATGAGGAGAGAAATGAAGGACATAAAATAAACAGATACAACTATGCTAAAACTGACTTTAAATCATTGAAACATCACTTCCAAAGTATAAATGGGAAGGAACTAGAAAGCCTGGAAATGGTTCAAGACAAATACAGTTGGTCCTCCGGTAACGCGAGTTTTAGAAACGCGGATTTGGTGGCACGCGGTACACCCCAAGTATCCAAAATGTTACTAACGCGGTCAATACTTAGACTGGCGCGGGGTCCAGCTGGGCTCCGAACCTTTACTCCCGACTTTCGTAGCTCATATCTCTTCAAATATATGGCCTAACCAAGTTTTTATGCATACCGGAGGTAGATATTATCGTTCCCGTGCATTGGGTGAATACTAGCACACTCCACATTGTGTAGTTAATGTGTGAGGTGAGAATAATTACCGAAACACACTTATGTTATTGTTTGGCTGTCGAGTGAGTGTGTGTGTTGTCATTGTGTGGACAACATGGCTATGCTATCTCGGTCGCCGAATCTTTACTTACGACTTTCGTAATTTACCGATGCTCATATCTCATGCAAATAAATGGCCTAATCAAGTGTTTATGCCTACCAGAGGTAGATATGATCGTTGTTGTGCGTTGGGTGAAGACTAGAACACCCTACATTGTGTAGTTATTGTGTGAGGTGAGAAATAATAAGACGGCGAGTTAGGCGGGAATTCCGAAGCTACGATTTTCGTAATTTACCGATGTTCATATCTCTGCAAATAAATGGCCTAACCAAGTGTTTATGCATACCAGAGGTAGATATGATCGTTGTTGTACGTTGGGTGAAGACTAGAACACCCTACAATGTGTAGTTATTGTGTGAGGTGAGAAATATGATGGAGGGATTTCAGAGCTTCGATCGAAAAATGTCGGCTACTGCTGTGACTCTCTCTCATTAGCCTAGCTGCCTAGCCTAAACAAAATATTTATTCAGAGGTAAGAGTTGTTGCAATGGGCAAATCAACTCATTGCACATGTCAAATAACCTTTATAATTGATTTAATTATTATAACATAGGCTTCTATGGAGAAAAAGTGGACTTTGTGGAAATCCCCAGAACACCAAGGTACCTTTAACATGTAAACATATGGGTTCGGTAACGCGGATTTTGCTAACACGGGCGGTAACCAGAACACATTGGCCGCGTTAATGGAGGACCAACTGTATAGACTTTTCTTGAAAGTATATGAAGAAAGGATACATAAATATGTCCCAAGGTTCTCACCAGGGGTAAGGAAGGAAAAAGAATGGTTTAATATAAGATGTAGTAAGGCACAGGATAGAAGAAACCGAGCCTGGAATATAGGTTTGAGTCCCGGAGGGAAGAATGAAAACCTAATAGTTAGTAGTGGCCCCGAAATCATTGACGATATGCCTATTAAATAATAGCTCTCTTTCAAACACCCACGGTCAGCCTGTTTGAAACACCCGCCGCAGGGGGAAAGAGTACTAAACATCATCAGTGCAACTCTAATTCTCTTATTGAATCGTCTTTATGATTGGGTACTCGTTACGAAAAAACTTTGTAAAAAAAATAAAAATAAAAATTAAGAATTGTTATGATAAAGCTTTCCAACTTAGTGGATGTAGGCGGGTGCCCAACTCCGAAAGGAGTTGAAATAGGGGAGCTATCCCCCCGCCAAAGGCGGCTTTCTAGGGCCTTTCCTTGCTGATACTGAGAGGATTGGGTTCTAGTCATGTGGTGATGGGCTGGTCTATCAGAGTGAGAGCTGAGCGATCTCTGCCATACCCATAGCTTACTCTGACTGTTCCTTTTACTTATATATCTTCTAGATCTCAAGTGACGGCGTCTTTTCCGTGGATCGACCTCCCTACTGCCAACCTAAGAGTTGGCAGATTGGGAGCCAAAGCGTCACATTTTTCCCTTGCTCCTCTACTTTCCCTTCATAATTGCTGAGGGGCACAGGGCCTTGGGTGGGGCTTTGGTTTCCCGGGGGTTTCCGCGCCCTCCTCAGCTCCCTGCCTTAGAGTGGCTTCGGTCATCCAGGCTTTGTTAGTGGTAAGCAGGGAGGGTTTTGTTGGGGCGCTCTATGGCCTTGGCCTTGCTCGGGACCTTGCGGCTGTTCGGTCAGGCAGCCTGGGGAACAACAACAACAACAACTTAGTGGATGTCTTTCTGTGGATTCTATCCTAGACGATGAAGCTAGTGGCGTCATCCGGCCTTCAAATGATATATCAAGATTAAACTTAAGACAATAAAAAGAAACAAATAAAAGAAAATGTGATAGCCTCTAGACCGCCATTAAAAAAAATTATCGAAGCGCGACTTTCAGAGAAAAAGTTAGGCTATCAGCAAGAAAAGTTGAGATGAATAGAAGCAACGATTAATTGAAAAAATTATAAGAATGGATAGTTAGAATTAAGAATATTGAATTTCGGAGCTTATAAAAGCATTGATGAAAAATAGGCAAAGGCCTAGCCTATCCCAAAACTAACGAAGCCTAAAAACTGAAATAGAGGCATTCTAACTAACCTGGCTTACATAACATAATGTAATAATATAAAGAGGAAAAAGATAGAAATACTGTACAGAAAATAAAAATAAAAATAATATTCATATAATATTCATATAATAATAATGGTCGTAGCATGTGGCGCGTCCCGTGGAAGTCGTCAGCTCTCTGGAAATGTTCAATACACATACATATCTATGACGCCTCCCCGCTATAAAGTAACATACACTTCCCAGAAGAGGCAGCAGGAAACGTCTAAAGATGAAAAGTAGCACATCCCGAGAGCACAAAATTAGTCCAACCTGTCGCACGGGACGCGACCACAAGAAGGACGTATAAACCCAGCGTGACCAGCTGGGGGACGCGTGCAAGGGAAGGACTGTATAACGGCGCGCTAGTTGATTTAGTAAGACAACATTCATAGTTTCTAATCCTTACTCATAAATTTTTTTTTTTTTTTTCTAATGGTTACCTTTTTTAATGACGTTCCCTAGGAACTAAGTAAAGGGTTTCACCCTAGGATGTACTTTTTATATATTTGGGTCGTGTTATGCTTTCTCCGGGACCCTCACGGGGGTCTCCGGGGAGCCCTTATATATATAAGGCTCTCACGTCATTGACGGAGAGAACCATTACTAAATTGCATTTTTTCAGACGACATTTCACTACTTGTCGACCTTTGGGAAGCCAGTACTGTTCTCTTAGTTCAGTTAATGTATCGGCCACTCCACCATGCAGGACTTTCTTGTGCATTTTCTCAATCAGGAGTGAGGTCAACCATGATTTACGAGGAAGTAGAACAGGAAATATGGTTTCTGCTTCTAAGTTGCTGTGATGTAACCTGCCTCTACAACGAATTACTTGAGACTTAGGATCAAGAAATAGTCCCAAGTCCTTTATCAATCCATGCTGTTTCATGTCCTTAAGATTCCTTTGAGACAGAAATTCATACTCTTCTTTATAACATTCCATTTGAACAGTTCTCAGCCAGTTCTCTTGACTGCTTGGTAGATTCACTGTAGGTTTAACAGCTTTGGTGAATTTAAATACATAATTAGTGATGTTAATTATCTTAGTTAGAGATGAAATATCTGCTGCTTTGAAGAGTTCAGTTTGTGTTATATTGGTATCTGTATCAGTTAAGGTCGAATTAATACTGAACACTTGTTCCTTTTGTGTGGGCCAATTGTTTGGTTGGCATAACCATGAAGGTCCATTAAACCACAGAGAACAATTCTTTAGTCTTGTACCAGATATTCCTCTTGAAAGAAGGTCTGCTAGGTTATCCTTCGTAGGTACATGTTGTTGTTGTTGTTCCCTAAGCTGCCTGGCCGAACAACCCCGAGTCCCTGAGGAAGGCCATGGCCACGATCGGGCTTTCCCACAGAGCTCTCATTGAGTGTAGATTGTGTTGTTGGCGTATGTGGTTGTGTGAAATGCAGTCTTCTATGATGTGTTTAATGGTATGGGGTGCTGTGTTACATCCCGGGCAGGCGTCGACGACGGAGTCATCCAGTCTCTTCTGATAGCTCAGGAGAGCTGGATGGTGTCCGCATCTCAGCCTGGCCAGGTGGACTCTTTCCTCGCGAGGAAGGGAGAATTCGGAAGGATGGATTTCGGGAGGTCGTGCTTGCAGCTGCGTGTTGTCTGTGAGTGAGTGGATGGATCGGCGAGAGATGTGAGTATGGATGTGCTTCTGGAAGTTGGTTTGGGGTGGGCAGGGAGGGAGAGAGGACAGTAATTGTGTGTGATACCGTGTGCTGGGTGTTGTTTTGATATTTCTTGGTGTCTGTGGGTATGTTGCCATGTAGTTTAGTGGGTGGTCCTGGTTCGTGGAGGCTGCTGCCAGGAATTGAGTGCCTCTCATGTCCAGATGGTCTTTGACTTTAAGGATTTTGGTTTCTTGATGTAGGTGATCTGTGGGTGCAGTAGCTGTGCAGCCTGTAATGATCTTTAAGGCTTTGTTTTGAATAGTCTGTAAGGTCTTATGATGTGTTTCAGCTAGGTTAGAAGCCCAGGCTGGGCTTGCGTATTCCATCACTGATCTTATGTATTGTTTATATACTGTGGAGGTGGTTTCTTTGTTGTGTCCAAATTTTGTGTGAGCAAGTGACCTGAGGGCGTTAAGTCTGGGTGTCAGTTTCTTTTTAATGTTTGTGGTGTGCTGTTTGAATGTCATATGAGTATCATATGTTACTCCTAGGATTTTGTGTGTGTGTGTATGTGTTAGGGGTGTGTTGTTTATGGTGAGTTGAGGGATGTATTCGTGTTCTGTCCAGCTTGTGAGCAGGGTTGCGGTGGATTTGGCTGGGGCTAGATTAAGTCTGTTTGTAGTGCACCAGCCTTGTAGTGTGTTGAGATAGGGTTGAAGGAGATCTGTTGCTCTTTTTGGGTCATGGTGTGTGCATGTGAGTGTTATGTCATCTGCATAGGAGGCTAAGTTTATTTGGGGCGTATTGGGTGTAGTTATATCGTGCATGAACAGATTGAAGAGTGCGGGCGATAGGACGGATCCGTGTAGGACTCCGTTTGGAAAGTTTCTGATTCTAGATGACTGACCGGCAAAAGATATGTGTGCACATCTGCCTGCTAGGAAGTTGGCCAGCCACCTTTTTGTGTTGTTGTGCATGTTTGTGTTGTAGATTTTGTTTGTTAGGTTGTGGCGGGAGATGGCATCGAAGGCTTTACTAATGTCGAGTGTGGCTAATAATGATCTGTGTGGTGGTCTAGCTGAGTTGATGCCGTCAAAAGCTCTTTGTGTAAGGTCTGTGAGAAGAGTGTTTGTGGAGTGCAGTGGCCTAAAGCCATGTTGTGTTGGAGCTAGGGGTAGGTCGAGTGTAATTAGTTGTAATACTAGGCGTTCCATGACTTTGGAGGGGGTGCAAAGGAGTGTGATGGGGCGGTGCGAAGAGGGTAGCGTGGGGTCTTTGTTGGGTTTGGGGAATGTGATGATGATACCATGCTTCCAAATGTCTGGTATTGTGTTGTGTGAATAACTGTAGTTTGATATGTTAGTGAGTGCTTGTATGCCTTGTGGTCCCAGGTGTCTAAGGTGTATGTTGCTTATGTTGTCTAGGCCACAGGCGGGTGAGTGCTTGAGATTGTTGATGATATGGTTTGTCTGGTGATTGGTGAAGGGTGTATAGTCAGGGTCTGTGGGGAATTGTCTCTTACGTCGGATGACACGTCGGTCATCTTTGTGAGGTGTAGGTACATGTTGATAATGGTACTGGAAAGCTAGTTCTCTGATGTCATTTACCCGGTTTCTCACATAAGGGATTTTACAGTTATCATTTTTAATCCACTGAAGAGCAGCTTCATTGTCAGACCATATATACATGTTTTCATACTTTATGTCAGTTAAAGTGTGTTTTATGTAATGTGCTAGATGAGTACCGACTTGCAACGCTGTTAACTCCAATTGTGGGAGTGTTCGTTCTTTCATAGGAACTACTCTTGCCTTGGATGCCACCAGAATGCTCCGATTCGCACACACTAAATATGCCACTGCACCATATGCTAATGTTGAGGCATCACAAAAAAGATGTAGATCATACAGTATGCTTTCTTCTCCAATCATCTGAGGAAATTCATAGTCATTGAATTGTTGCTATTCTTCATGTAATTGTATCCATTTTTCAACAAAGGAAGATGGCAATGCTTCATCCCAACCAACTCTTGTTTTCCAAGCCTCTTTAACTAAAAGTTTCCCTTTAATGGTGATGGGAGTCAACAGGCCTAATGGGTCAAATGCTGTAGAGACAAGAGATAAAAGTTTTCTCTTGGTCAAAGGTAGCTGTACTTTGTTAACATCGGGGCATTTCACACTTAACTTATCATGTTCTATATCCCAACATAAACCCAACACCTTGGTATAAGAAGACACTTTATAATCAGGGAATTCCTTCTCTATTGTAGTCTTTAATGTAGGATCATTAGTAACTTACAGTTTCTTACAGTAGATCCTCTGGAAAAAGGCAGACTAGGCCTGTGTATCCAGCTCAGTACCAGTACTTGCACTGCTGCGGTCGTTCACGGTGTTGGCGGCGGCGGTAGCAGACGCAAATTTTTTACTATTCTGTATTTTTGTTTTATAATCAAACTTCAAATCTTGTCTTCCCCATGCTTTATCAAGATTACTTTCAAACTCCCTTATTGATTCGGAATCGACTACATACTGGGGCAGTGCGTTCCACTCATTTACCACTCTATCACAAAATGAGTTCTTTGCCTTCTCAAGCCTATTTCTTTCTTTGTAAATTTTCTTAGAGTGTCCTCTCGTTCTTGTTCCCTCCCGCATCAAGAAGATACCTTCACACACATCCTCATCGTACTTTCCTGACACTATCTTAAAAGTCTCTATCATATCCCCTCTCTTTATCCTATATGCCAGTGTCGGAAGCCCCAGTGTCCTCAACCTCTGTTCATAGCCCCGCGTTCTTCAACGTTGGTACCAGCTTGCTAGCTCTCCTCTGCACTTTCTCCACTGCTTCTATATCCTTTACCATATATGGAGCCCACACCTGGTTCGCATATTCCAGGTGCGGCCTATCCAGCGCTGTATAGAGATTCCTGAATATTTCTTTGTCAAGTGACACAAATGTCCTCCTTATCAACCCTACAATTCTATTGGCTTTGTTTATCTTTTCCTCTAAATGTTCTGAGAAATTTAACTTATTGTCTATCACTACTCCTATATCCTTTTCTGCATTCACTTCCTCCATCACTTCATACATACTGTATCCTACCTTGTCTATCTTGCTTGTCCCAATCCGCATGTACTTGCATTTTTTTGGATGAAAAGGCATTAACCAATGCTCAGACCATCCCTTCATGTCCTCCACATCTCCTTGAAGCAAACCCATATCTTCCTTACTCCTCACTCTTCTATACAGCTTAGTGTCATCCGCATACAGGTATACCTCACTTCCATTAGTTATAACTTCAGGTAAGTCGTTGATAAATATAACGAACAGCAGTGGTCCCAACACAGATCCCTGAGGTATCCCACTTGTAATTTCCCTCCACCCCGAGCCTATTCCATTCACCAGTACCCTCTGTCTCCGATCTTTCAGGAAGGCTTCTATCCATTTCACACATTTCTCCCCTATATTATAGCTTCTAACTTTCTCTATTAACCTTTTATGTGGGACCTTATCGAAGGCCTTCATAAAATCGCAATATACCACGTCTATTACATCACCATCTTCTAGAATTTGCATCCAATCATCTACCACCTTAAATTAGCTGTAGTACCGTCGACCTCCCCGACAAGAATCCGAACTGTCTCCCACTGAAAAGTTGGTTTGACTTCATATGCTCCATTATTCCTTCTCTAATTACCATTTCCATTAGTTTACACACAACACTTGTCAAACTGACTGGTCTATAATACCCTGGGTCATTTCTCTTTCCCTTCTTAAATATAGCTGTTATGTTCGCCTCTCTCCAGTCCATCGGGATTTGTCCTGTATTAAACGATACCTCAAATAAAATTTTCAATGGCTCTACTAACATCTCACCTCCTTCCTTTATGATTCTTGGGTGTATCCCATCCGGTCCCGGTGACTTACTTCTGTTCATTTTTTCTATAGCCCTTCTTATTCTAGCATGGGAAAAATCTATTAGTTCTAGTGCCGGTGCCTGTTTGATGGGAATAGTAGGCACTGCATCATCCGACTCCACTGTTAGTACCCCCCCAAAGTATTTCCCCAGCACCTCTGCTTTCTCCTTATCCGTCTCCGCTCTACTCCCATCATCCAACCCCCCTACCAGCTCTGGGATCCCTACTCTTCTTGTTAACTTTTCCTGAATGTACTTCCAGAATATTTTTGGATTATCCTTCACATTTCTAGCAATCTCTCTCTCCCTCTCCTTCACCCCCCTGGGGCCTTGTCTCCCACCTTATTTTATTGTTTATTTGTCTGCGTTCCAGATCCACTTAGCTTCTATACTAGACCCCCTGTTCTTTTTTAACAATTTTAGTCTTTCCCACAATCGTTTCTTTCTTCTAATCAATGTCCAAAGCTTTCTTTTCATTGGCAATTCTGGGTTCGTTCTTTTCCTCAATTTTGTTTTATCCTTATACAGTAAACTTCCGTTAATCCGAAGGGCAGCGGACCGGCCCTCGTTCGGATTAGTGGATTTTTCGGATTATCGGACCTTACCCCTATGAACCTGTGTATGACGAAAACATTGAGGCATTAGGCCACTCAAATGACACAATGGTGCACACACACATATCATATGTTCATGAAATCACTTCAAAAGTTTACCATTGTCATTGTAGCCTATTACCTACTTCAAAACATTCAGATTAATGGTCAAAGGAATCTGCTGATATAAACGTACACCATATGTCCGCATCGTCTTCTTCTTCTTCTTCCGTCTACTAGCGAGTTTGTCTTGCTCTTGAAGATCAGATCAGATGTGGTTCGGGAAGTAATGCCTTAACAACGGCAATTCCCTGAGAGGTTCTTGTAATTTTCCTTTTGTGATTTTCCTTTTGTGACATGCTCTGTTATATTATATTGTATTGAAAGCACCCTTGTCTTGTTTTCTTGAAAGCACCCTTGGGATGCTCCGATCACTGAACTATAAATAGTAGCGTATCGGAACGTCCAAAGGTGCGTTTTCAAGCTCAAGAAAGGTGCGTTTTCAAGCTCAAGACTGAATGCGCTTGCAGAAAATGCGGTGCAAGCCAGTAGCGCATCGGAGCATCCCAAGGATGCATTCAAGAGCAAAACAAACTCTCTAGCAGACGATGTGGTTTTTACGTTTATATCAGTAGCTTCCTTTGACCATTAATCTGAATGTTTTGAAGTAGGTAATAGGCTACAATGACAATGGTAAACTTTTAAAGTGAATTCATGAACATATGATATGTGTGTGCTCCATTATGTGTCATTTGAGTGGACTAATGCCTCAAAAAGGGGACTTTGGGACTTCTTGAAATTCGGACCATCGGGTGAATTCGGATTTGGCCTCAAATTGAAAAATTCGGACTATTGGGAGATTCGAATCATCGGTCGTCGGATTAAAGGACTTTTACGGTATTCCCTTACTGGTACACTTTTGGATACAGCATTCTCCAGTTTGACTCTAATTTTCCTCCACATTCCTTCAGCATCTTCACCGTGCAAGTATTCCCCCCAGTCAATGTCCAAACACCGTCTCAGCAGCTCATAATCTGCTCTATCATACAGTACATGTATATTTTTCTATTGCTTCTATTATCCCTCTCTGATTTAATATTGCAACTAAAGCTTATACAGGCATGGTCACTACGACCTATAGGGCTATCCACATTAACATGTTCCACTATATCCTCTTCATTGCTAAAAATCAAATCAAGTACACTAGACTAAGTATCTCATATCACAATATCATGAAAATGTTTCTGGGGCTCTCAAAATATGAGAGTACAAGTACGCTATGTGCCTATATGAACTTACACTGTTACCAATCACTCATTAGAAAGCTAACATATAAATTCATTCAGCGCCTTAACACTTCTGAGAACAGTATCATTAAAATGCTACAAACTCCAAGCATAGGCTACACCTCTAGGATCCAGGCACACTGGAGGAAGTTGCTCTATAATTAACCTTAAGGAATGATTTCAGGTCTGCTACTCTACAGAATTAGCATACCGGTACTGAACCTCATAGTGCAGTACAGTACCGATATTCCTATACTGTACTGTAGCAACATACTGTACCGGATGCTAAATGATGTGAGGCATGGTACTGTACACAATTAGGACAGTGGTTTTGGTAACACAGCAGTTTGATGACCACTGTTTTTGGTTGAGGCAGTGCTGTGAACTACATGATAGCAAGCTGGGTATTATTTAATTTCTTTTTATTTTATGTAGCCTATGTACAGTAGCTTATATATACTGTATTTATGTTACTGTAAGGTATATATGGACCCCAGTATGGTCCCCTCTGTACTGTGTGAGTCTGAAATAAAGTATTATTATTATTACACTCTAACCTCCATTTAACGGATTCCGATATAATGGATATCGGCAATAACGGTCAAAAAATGTAGGCCGGACAATGGACCCAGCAACGGACAAAGTCCGTTGCTCGAAAAAAAGTTGGAGCAAAGTCCGTTGCTCTATCTATTTATCTCTCTAATGCACCTACCTAAATCCCTTATACATTAACATAACTATGTCTTATTTGGACTTTTTGTAATCTTTGAATCATTTCTAATATGTTGGAATTGAAAAATATAATATCCTTCCAGCACATAGATAAATAATAAATAAGATAGTCAACAAAATATTTCAACTCTCCCCTCCGTGCCAGCAGAGACGGAAGATTTACGTTTGATAGATTTTTTGTTTTGTTTTTTCCCCTCGATATACACACTCTTTCTATTTATCTATCTCTCTAATTCATCTACCTAAATCCCTTATACATTAACATAACTATGTCTTATTTGGACTTTTTGTAATCTTTGAATCATTTCTAATGTGATGGAATTGAAAAATATAATATCCTTCCAGCACATAGATCAATAATAAATAAGATAGTCAAAAAAATAGTTCAACCCTCCCCTCAGTCTAGGCGCCGAGCTTCCGAGATGGAAGATTTACGTTTGATAGATTTTTTGTTTTGTTTTTTCCCCTCAATATACACACTCTTTCTATCTATCTATCTCTCTAATTCATCTACCTAAATCCCTTATACATTAACATAACTATGTCTTATTTGGACTTTTTGTAATCTTTGAATAATTTCTAATGTGATGGAATTGAAAAATATAATATCCTTCCAGCACATAGATAAATAATAAATGAGATAGTCAACAAAATATTTCAACCCTCCCCTCCGTCTAGGCGCCGAGCTTCCCAGACGGGAGATTTCCGTTTGATAGATATTTTTTTTTTTTTTTTTTCCCACGGTATACACAAAGTGATGGGGAAATATTATAACATGTTTTTAACCCGTTGAGCCCGGCTAGTTATAATATTTTGTTCACCCCAGTCCCAAGCCATTTTCACTTCTTTTTTTTTTGTTTGCTAAAATGGAAGACAAGGATGAGAAATGAAAAAAAAAAAAAAAAAAAATCACCTCGGACATTTGTTGGGGGGGGGGGGGAGCCTCAAAAAAATGTGTTGAGCCAAAATGGAAGAGAATGGTGAGAAATGAAGAAAAAAATAAAAAAAAATCATTTCGGTCATTTGGGGGGCGGGGGGGGGGTCGAAAGTTCGTCTCCCCCGCATGACCACCCGCCCGGGAGCACTAGGGTAAAAACTGAGTATGGCATTGTACGGCATACATCCTAAGATTGAGATTTATGTGAGACACTCCGTCTCACATATATCTCAAGCCTCTAGCTCCCATACGACCGGAGTAATGAAGGTTCAAAGTGGCGGTGAACTAAGGGTGTAAAGTATCCCCACTAAGCCCACCACCACCAGCCGCACGACTGTCTCGGCCCGCTCACACCTACCGGCCCGTCTCCCACACACACTACGGTACCTCCCCCTCCTATTCTCCCGCCATTTCCTACCTTACGAGCCACGTAAGTGTTTTTTATATGTCGGACGCACGTGATGCGTCGCTGGGAGTTGGTGATCAAACACTGCCGACACATCACGTGCGACGCTGGGTCTCACTGGGTTAATTGACATTTGTGTCGTTTTTGCTGATTATGAGTTGGTGGAAAATAAAATCTTTAATTCTATCATATCGGAAATGATTCACAGATTATATAGAGACCAAATAATATACACTTTTAAGTGTGTTCAATAGTTTTGCATTATTAATAGGGTGTAGCACAAGGGATTACCAGGATTTATTTCAGGTACAGTAAAAAAAAGGATGCATAACAGTTAAATGTCACGATCCGGACACCTGTACTCAACACCGGATTTTTCTCAAGAAATTTCCGGATTACATCCGGACTGGACAGTATTTAGCAGCAACGGACATTTAGCAGGAACGGACAGGTGCTTGCACGCATTTGTCCGTTAAATGGAGGGTCGAGTGTATTATTATTATTATTATTATTATTATTATTATTATTATTATTATTATTACACTCCCCTGCGTCCCATCTCTATATCTTGTCATCTCTGTAATAAGTTGCATTAAAAAACAATCTCTCACTTTCTCTATAAACTTATTTTCCAGGCTACCCTGTCCCGCTGGAGTAGTACAATTTGCCCAGTTGATCCTTGGCAAATTGAAATCTCCAATCAAAATTTTATATTTGTTCTCTCTATTATCTATTTCCTCCATTGCTTTCAATAGGTTATCATCCTCTCCCCTACTATTATTTGGGCTTCTATATATAGAGGCAATTAGAATTGATCCTCTTGCACATTTTACTTCAATACACAAATACTCACAATACTGCTGTCTCATATCCACCTCATTAACCTTGAGCTCAATTCTTACATAAATAAACAGTCCTCTTCCGACCTCTGCTCTAATAGCATTTCTCTCATATAACTCAAAACCCTCCAAACTATATGCCACCAGTTCCCTTTCAATTCTAGCATTTTTTGGTCTTACTTCCTGTAGGGCTATGACATCAGGTTTTTCCTCTTCATCCTGCAACCTACATATCAGTTCTCTTTTCTTATCCTGGGTAAACACATCCACATTACTAAACATAATCCTTAATCCATCTACCATTCCTTCAGCAATTACACCATCCCGCTCCTCCTGTCCGTACCCTACTCCCCCGTTAGCACTACTGGGTCTGCCACTTTGTCTCCTGTCTCTCCCTGTATTTACCTATTTGTATTTACCTATTTGTAGTTTACAGGAATTGAGCAGCGCTCGTGTTGTCCTGTCTTAGTTACTTTATAATCAATCCATTTTACTTAGACAAGTATCGTCATGGATATTCCCAGTTCCCAGTATTTTGGACTAACATATCATAACTTATGTTGCCCTATTTCCATATTTACTTTTATCCAACCTAGATTTGAACATGTTAATGTTCCTCGCTCTCACCACCTCCTCCTCCAAGTTGTTCCAAGTCTCTATACTCCTATATGGGAAGCTGAATTTCTTTGTGTCCTTACGACATCTGCCCTTCCTCAGCTTAAACTCGTGCCCTCTTGTCCTTCCATTATCCCTCACGAATAGATCTTCCCTATCTACTCGTTCCAAACTTTTTACTCCCTTGAACATCGTTATTAAGTCGCCTCGTTCCCTTCTCTCTTTCAAGGTTGTTGTTGTTGTTGTTCTTGTTCCCTAAGCTGCCTGGCCGAACAGCCCCGAGTCCCTGAGGAAGGCCATGGCCACGATCGGGCTTTCCCACAGAGCTCTCATTGAGTGTAGATTATGTTGTTGGCGTAAGTGGTTGTGTGAAATGCAGTCTTCTATGATGTGTTTAATGGTATGGGGTGCTGTGTTACATCCCGGGCAGGCGTCGACAACGGAGTCATCCAGTCTCTTCTGATAGCTCAGGAGAGCTGGATGGTGTCCGCATCTCAGCCTGGCCAGGTGGACTCTGTCCTCGCGAGGGAGGGAGGATTCGGAAGGATGGATTTCGGGAGGTCGTGCATGAAGCTGCATGTTGTCTGTGAGTGAGTGGATGGATTGGCGAGAGATATGAGTATGGATGTGCTTCTGGAAGTTGATTCGGGGTGGGCAGGGAGGGAGAGAGGACAATAATTGTGTGTGATACCGTGTGCTGGGTGTTGTTTTGATATTTCTTGGTGTCTGTGGGTGTGTTGCCATGTAGTTTAGTGGGTGGTCTTGGTTCGTGGAGGCTGCTGCCAGGAATTGAGTGCCTCTCATGTCCAGATGGTCTTTGACTTTGAGGATTTTGGTTTCTTGATGTAGGTGATCTGTGGGTGCAGTAGCTGTGCAGCCTGTAATGATCTTCAGGGCTTTGTTTTGAATAGTCTGCAAGGTCTTATGATGTGTTTCAGCTAGGTTAGAAGCCCAGGCTGGGCTTGCGTATTCCATCACTGATCTTATGTATTGTTTATATACTGTGGTGGTAGTTTCTTTGTTGTGTCCAAAATTTTGTGTGAGCAAGTGACCTGAGGGTGTTAAGTCTGGGTGTCAGTTTCTTTTTAATGTTTGTGGTGTGCTGTTTGAATGTCATATGAGTATCATATGTTACTCCTAGGATTTTGTGTGTGTGTATGTGTTAGGGGTGTGTTGTTTATGGTGAGTTGAGGGATGTATTCGTGTTCACCTGTCCAGCTTGTGAGCAAGGTTGCGGTGGATTTGGCTGGGGCTAGATTAAGTCTGTTTGTAGTGCACCAGCCATGTAGTGTGTTGAGATAGGGTTGAAGGAGATCTGTTGCTCTTCTTGGGTCATGGTGTGTGCATGTGAGTGTTATGTCATCTGCATAGGAGGCTAAGTTTATTTGGGGCGTATTGGGTGTAGTTATATCGTGCATGTACAGATTGAAGAGTGCGGGCGATAGGACGGATCCTTGTGGGACTCCGTTTGGAAAGTTTCTGATTTTAGATGACTGACCGGCAAAAGATACGTGTGCACATCTGCCTGCTAGGAAGTTGGCCAGCCACCTTTTTGTGTTGTTGTGCATGTTTGTGTTGTAGATTTTGTTTGTTAGGTTGTGGCGGGGGATGGCATCGAAGGCTTTACTAATGTCGAGTGTGGCTAATAGTGATCTGTGTGGTGGTCTAGCTGAGTTGATGCCGTCAAATGCTCTTTGTGTAAGGTCTGTGAGAAGAGTGTTTGTGGAGTGCAGTGGCCTAAAGCCATGTTGTGTTGGAGCTAGGGGTAGGTCGGGTGTAATTAGTTGTAATACTAGGCGTTCCATGACTTTGGAGGGGGAGCAAAGGAGTGTGATGGGGCGGTGCAAGGAGGGTAGCGTGGGGTCTTTGTTGGGTTTGGGGAATGTGATGATGATACCATGCTTCCAAATGTCTGGTATTGTGTTGTGTGAATAGCTGTAGTTTGATATGTTAGTGAGTGCTTGTATGCCTTGTGGTCCCAGGTGTCTGAGGTGTATGTTGCTTGTGTTGTCTAGGCCACAGGCGGGTGAGTGCTTGAGATTGTTGATGATATGGTTTGTCTGGTGATTGGTGAAGGGTGTATAGTCAGGGTCTGTGGGGAATTGTCTCTTACGTCGGATGACACGTCGGTCGTCTTTGTGAGGTTTTAGGTGGCTGACATGGCTTTCAAGGTAGGCAGTTGTAGTGTCTTAAGTCTTTCCTCATATGTCAACTCCTTCAATCTTGGGATCATCTTCGTTGCTATCCTTTGGACTTTCTCTAATTTGTTTATATGTTTTTTCAAATGTGGTGACCATATCACTGCTGCATATTCTAATCTTGGTCTTATCATAGTCATTATCAGTTTTCTTAACATTTCTTCATCCAAATAGTTAAATGCCACTCTCATATTGGTTATTATTCCATATGCTCCTCCAATGATCATGTTAATATGCTTCTCCGGGGATAGATCATCTTGTATTATCACTCCAAGGTCCTTCTCATGCCGTGTTTTGCCGATTATTTCAATTCCTAATTTGTACTCCCAGCTTGGCCTTATCTCACTTGTTCCCACTTCCAAAACATGACACTTTTCTGCATTGAAACTCATTTTCCAGGTTTGGCTCCATCTGTGCAACTCATCTAGGTCCTTTTGAAGATCCTGACAACTTTCTATACAGGTGACATTCTTCATGATCTTAGCATCATCCGCAAACATATTCATATGACTATTCAAGTTTTCTGGCATGTCGTTTACATAAAGTAGGAACATTATCGGACCCAACACTGATCCCTCGGCACCCTCGGCGGGTTCCCAACTTCGAAAGGAGTTGAAGTAGGGGAGCTATCCCCCCGCCAAAGGCGGCTTTCTAGGGCCTTTCCTAGCTGATGCTAAGAGGATTGGGTTCTAGTCATGTGGTGATGGGCTGGTCTATCAGAGTGAGAGCTGAGCAATCTCTGCCATACCCATAGCTTACTCTGACTGTTCCTTTTACTTATATATCTTCTAGATCTCAAGTGACGGCGTCTTTTCCGTGGATCGACCTCCCTACTGCCAACCTAAAAGTTGGCAGATTGGGAGCCAAAGCGTCACATTTTTCCCTTGCCCCTCAACTTTCCCTTCATAATTGCTGAGGGGCACAGGGCCTTGGGTGGGGCTTTGGTTTCCCGGGCGTTTCCGCGCCCTCCTCAGCTCCCTACCTTAGAGTGGCTTCGGTCATCCAGGTTTTGTTAGTGGTAAGCAGGGAGGGTTTTGTGGGGGCGCTCTATGGCGTTGGCCTTGCTCGGGACCTTGGGGCTGTTCGGCCAGGCAGCCTGGGGAACAACAACAACACTGATCCCTGTGGTACTCCGCTCGTCACACTCCTCCACTGTGAATATTCGTCTCGTATCGTGGTCCTCATTTCTCTTCCTATTAAAAAGTTTTCCATCCATTTTAACATCCTACCATGTACACCTCCAACAACCTGCAATTTCCACAATAACCTTTTGTGAGGCACCCTGTCAAAGGCCTTTTTCAGGTCCAGGTAAACACAGTCAACCCATCCCTCTCTCTCCTGTGTAACATCCACAACTCTACTATAAAAGCTTAATAAATTAGATACACAAGATCTCCCTTCCCTGAATCCAAACTGTTTCTCGCTAAGCACCCCTGTCCCTCAATGAAGTGTGTCCACTTTTTTCTTATAATTTTCTCACAAATTTTGCAAACAATGCTGGTGAGGGACACCGGTCTGTAGTTAAGCGGATTTTCTCTGTCTCCTCCTTTGTAAATTGGTACTATGTTAGCTCTTCCATTCCACTGGCAGGTCTCCCTCATTCATTGAAGATTTGATGATTTCATAGATTGGTTCCACTAACTCTTCCGCACATTCTTTGAGGATCCATCCAGCCACTCCATCTGGTCCCATTGATTTCCTCACATCCAAATCCTGCATCAATTTCAGCACTTCACTTTTTGTCACTTTCATTTCAGGCATCTGTGGTGTTCTCATTTCTCTATCAGGTTCTATAAACTCCTCTTTTACAAACACTGACTGAAACTTTTCATTCATAACTTCACACAATTCTTTATCTTTCTCATAGCTGTTTGTTCCAACTCTTAGTCTGACAATACCTTCTTTTGTTTTTATTTTTCCATTTACAAATCTATAAAATAGTTTTTGCTCGTTTTTGCACTTCTCTACAATATTCCTTTCATATTTATATTGTTCCTCGCGTCGTATCTTTACGTATTCATTTCTTTTCTCCTTGTACTTATTCCAGTTATTTTCACTATGTCTCTTCCGTGCTATATTCCAGGCTCGGTTTCTTCTATCCTGTGCCTTACTACATCTTATATTGAACCATTCTTTTTCCTTCTTTACCCCTGATTGGAACCTTTGGACATATTTATGTATCCCTTCTTCATATACTTTCAAGAAAAGTCTATATTTGTCTTGAACCATTTCCAGGCTTTCTAGTTCCTTCCAATTAATACTTTGGAAATAATGTTTCAATGATTTAAAATCAGTTTTAGCATAGTAGTATCTATTTATTTTATGTCCTTCATTTCTCTCCTCATTTTTTCCCAAATCCATCTCCATTTCTAAAATCTTGTGATCACTTTTTCCCAAGGGACAACGATAATTTATCTTTCTAGCGTCATGCGGATCACTCGTGAAGACTAGGTCTAGCCTGGATGGTTCATGCATCCCTCTGATTCGTGTGTTTTCTCTAACATGTTGTGTTAACATGTTTTCTGTTACTAGATTCAGTAATTTACTGCCCCAAGATTCATTATTATTTCCCGCATCTAACCCTTCCCAATTGACTTCCTCAATTGAAATCACCTGTTAATAATAATTTATTTCTCCTATTAAAAAGTATTATTTAGTAATGGTTCTCTCTGTCAATGACGTGAGAGCCTTATATATATAAGGGCTCCCCGGAGACCCCCGTGAGGGTCCCGGAGAAAGCATAACGCGACCCAAATATATAAAAAGTACATCCTAGGGTGAAACCCTTTACTTAGTTCCTAGGGAACGTCATTAAAAAAGGTAACCATTAGAAAAAGAAAGAAATTTTTTATGAGTAAAGATTAGAAACTATGAATGTTGTCTTACTAAATTAACTAGTGCGCCGTTATACAGTCCTTCCCTTGCACGCGTCCCCCAGCTGGTCACGCTGGGTTTATACGTCCTTCTTGTGGTCGCGTCCCGTGCGACAGGTTGGAATAAATTTGTGCTCTCAGGATGTGCTACTTTTCATCTTTAGACGTTTCCTGCTGCCTCTTCTGGGAAGTATATGTTATTATTATAGTAAGGAGGCGTCATAGATATGTATGTATATTGAACATTTCCAGAGAGCTGACGACTTCCACGGGACGCGCCACATGCTACGACCATTATTATTATATGAATATTATTTTTATTTTCTGTACTGTATTTCTATCTTTTTCCTCTTTATATTATTACATTATGTTATGTAAGTCAGGTTAGTTAGAATGCCTCTATTTCAGTTTTTAGGCTTCGTTAGTTTAGCTAGCGGACGCCAGTTTTAGGGATAGGCTAGGCCTTTGCCTTTTTTCCATCAATGCTTTTATAAGCTCCGAAATTCAATATTCTTAATTCTAACTAGCCTATCCATTCTTAAAAAAAAATTCAATTAATCATTGATGCTATTCATTTCAACTTTTCTTGCTGATAAGCCTAACTTTTTCTCTGAACGTTCAACGTCGCGCTTCGATAAAATTGTTTAATGGCGATCTAGCGGCTATCACATTTTCTTTTATTTCTTATCGAAAATTCCAGATGCTTCGAATTTCATCCTTTTGATGTTTTTGTGACATTGAGCGTTTCTCTTTACATTTTAATAAGGTTTTTACGAAATATTTTCCTTTTGCACTGTACAGTATATAAACAATGTATTAGACTTTTATGTCATACATCTTCATAGTCTATGTACCTTCCAGGATTTCTGTCTTGTTGCAGAGCGGATAAATGTTATTCTTTTATGATACTTTTGCCTGTGATTATTTTTGATACTTGCCACCGTAGCCTCCCTTTTCAAAAAATATGATTTTAAGCTACGAACCAACCTTCAGTTGGGCCCCTTTTTAGAGTCTCACTCCGGTCCTTTTTAGGTCGGTTAGTGTTAGACTGGGCTTAATTATATCTCCGGTCACTAGGAGATCCCCGTGTACTATTTGCACTATGGAGGAAGTGAGTGCAGAAAAGGATATAGGAGTAGTGATAGACAATAAGTTAAATTTCTCAGAACATTTAGCGGAAAAGATAAACAAAGCCAATAGAATTGTAGGGCTGATAAGGAGGACATTTGTGTCACTTGACGAAGAAATCTTCAGGAATCTCTATACAGCGCTGGTTAGGCCGCACCTGGAATATGCGAACCAGGTGTGGGCTCCATATATGGTAAAGGATATAGAAGCAGTGGAGAAAGTGCGGAGGAGAGCTAGCAAGCTGGTACCAACGTTGAAGAATGCGGGCTATGAGCAGAGGTTGAGGACACTGGGGCTTCCGACACTGGCATATAGGAGAAAGAGAGGGGATATGATAGAGACTTTTAAGATAGTGTCAGGAAAGTACGATGAGGATGTGTGTGAAGGTATCTTCTTGATGCGGGAGGGAACAAGAACGAGAGGACACTCTAAGAAAATTTACAAAGAAAGAAATAGGCTTGAGAAGGCAAAGAACTCATTTTGTGATAGAGTGGTAAATGAGTGGAACGCACTGCCCCAGTATGTAGTCGATTCCGAATAAATAAGGGAGTTTGAAAGTAATCTTGATAAAGCATTGGGAAGACAAGATTTGAAGTTTGATTATAAAACAAAAATACAGAATAGTAAAAATGTTGAGTTCTCTAGTTTATATCTACGAGGCTCCGGGTATTTTTACCTACCATTTTGCTTTTACTACAAGGTGCTTTTGTCATACACCTCACCCCTTTCTTCTACTCAGAGTTTTTTCCGGTGGTACACTGTCATAGCCTTATCTCCGGGGCTCTAGAGTTAAGAACCTGTTCCCTCACCAGTTTTTATTAACTCCGGTTCACAACACCGAGTGCTACTATAGCTCCAAGTGCATTTATGTCAAAATTCATATTTTACTCCGGTTCACTACAGACAGTATCTCCGAGTACTCTAACCCTTAAAGAGAATACATACTCCGGTTTCCATATACCGAAATGTATACCACTCTAACTCCGGGTATTCAACAAAAGCGTCTTAACTCCGGTTCTCAAACACCGAGTTCTACCAACATAACTCCGAGTATCCCTTAGCGAGAACATATCTCCGGTTCCTATATAACTTCTAACTCCGGGTATACAACAATAGTGACTTCACTCCGAGTCCCAGAAAACTCCGAGTAGTCTAATATTGTCAATTAACTCCGGTTCCCAGACACCGAGTTCTGTCATCCAACTCCGGGTATTCAAACGATATTAACTTATTTCCGGTTCCAGACACCGAGTTATACCTATAGGCCTACCGAGTCCCACTAGCACACTCCAGGTAGGCCTATTCAATTATTATTCAAGTTGGCAGTCCTAGATGACAAAGTTCAAATTGGTAATTAATAGAATCACCTTCAAGAACTTTTTACAATACTTGTATATGCCTAGCATAGTAGGCTACTAGAGATAACACAATTTTAACAAAGTCCCGAGTAAAACTTCATTCACTCAGTATTACTGATAATGTTTATACTCATTCAGAGTGGGACAAAAGGTGCACTACACTTTCCAATCCTAAATTATGGTACAAGGTTGTAGGATTATTCCTACCCTTTATTAAGAACAGTATTTCAATACCATAGTTACCCTGTTCATTCATGCATAGCCATATAGGTTAGGAGGATTAATAATGTAGCCGTCCAGCTGGCTTAGTTGATAGCGTGTCTGATAACCATCTGGCAGGTCTCGCCTTTCAATCCCCTCTCAGATTGAAAAGTTTTCAGGGATATAGCCGTCGGTTACCATCTCCCCACGAGCAAGGGGGATGGGTAATAGTCAATGGTAGACTAAAGAAAGCCAAGCGCTGGTGAATCTTCGAAGGAGGAGTACGGGCGCTATATAAGTAACCTGACGATTATTATTGTTATTATAATTATTAACTTTTATTCCCAAACAAAGGTGGTACAAAATTAAGAGATATTATCTCTCTTTCCTTAGGCCAAGTATATACATGGACACGGTTAACCGGTTGGTTCTCATCCATTCGTTTTACACAGATTTTACTGTTTTACCTACTATTAGTAGATCAACAAATTTTGATTTACAAAGAATCCCACATTATCACTCCTTCAATAAAGGATACTATGATATTGTCGTTCACGTATAACTACTAGTAGTAAATCAATAATTTTGATTCACAAAGATTCCCAGGTTACCACTCCTCCAATAAGGATACTATGGTATAATCAGTATCATTCAAGGCTAACGCTTTACTACTCAACTCGACAATAAACATTTCATATTTTAGGTTCCGGACCAACTCTCGAGTTGGTCAAGGACCCCAATGGAAATAGGCCTAATGGCCTTATTGGGCTATACTTAGTTGGAATTATGCAAAGCTGGTATATGTCATATTTGTAACATACTATGTGGTACCAACTCGGTAAATTGCTAACTGAATAAATAATACTATTATTATTATTAATGATTCATTGAACCTCCCTCCGGTCCCACTTTGGGTCGGCGAGTGTCTGGGTCTGGGGCTCTTTTACATATCTTCGATCACTAGAAAACCACCACATTCTCTCTGAGTCAGGGTTTTAGCAGAGTAGGCTGAGAGAGGGACCCTCTTAGATATTTATAACATTGCCTTCTCTGCCGGAGTTCCACAAGTCTCATACTAGAGTTCTCCAATTAGATATTTTTCTCTATCATTTATAACGGAATAGGTTTTGTTCACTCTATTTCCGTCCAAATCTTGAGTCCTCCATACCAGTCCGAGAAGACTATTAGGTACTTAGTAAATTTTACCCCCGCACCTATTAAACAACACAAGAGTTATTCCGTCAGTCATTACCGAGTAATTTCTTTACCCCGAGTCCTCATACTACAAAGGACAACACTGGGAATTAATTTTCCGTCTAGCAATTCCCAAGTAATATTTTCCCCAAGTCCCCACTATAACAGAGGTCACTTCTTAAGGGTCTACTTAACCAGTATAGTAATGATTCATTAGCTTGTTTTCCTTATGCCTCAGCACAACATGCTAGAGTTCTGGGTATCCCTAGCACCAACCATTCCTTTTAATAAATTGTTCGACTAGGGTCTGTTTTAAAAAACCTGACAGAACCGATACAGTCAATTGCTATCTTACCTTTACACAACTGGTTGTTCCGGTCCCACTTTGGGTCGGCTAACACTTAGTCCGGAGCTCTAATAATGACACCTCCAGTCAGTAGGAGTTCCCCGCGTTCTCTATGAGTCCGGGTTGCAGAGGAAGGGAGTCTCTTAGATAACTATTCATTACCTACTTCACCGGAGTTCCACATTCACATACCAGAATTCTCCAGGTAGATAATTTTATCTATCCTTTATTACAGAATGACTTTCACGGGGCTCAATCGTCCATTTCCCCATACACCTCTTAATCACACAGGGTTATTCTGGCAATTTGGCTGAGTCAGATCCTTGACTCCGTGTCCCCATAATTGACGAGGATATTTCTTAGGAACAAAAGGTTGGGGAAGGACTTTACACTCTCAGATAAACGACCCATAGGCGATTATCCAACCTTTTGGTTTTATTATGTTCTCTCCACCAACATACTTTACTCCTAAACTCGGTTAATGAAATTAACAAACACATGTGGCAGTCCGTGGATTCGAACCTAGGCTGCTCACACTGAAAATCACCACACTTATGCATTGCACCACAAAGACAGTTTTACAAGACAACTCACTTACACTAATGAGGAGTAGCAGATCCTATTCATGACACATACTCTAGGGCAACATTATCACACATAAGAGAAGTCTATCTTTGCAAAACCCTTCGGACAGTAGGAGAGGTCAGAACAGCCCTTTTCATGACGTCCAAAGCACGTCAAGACCTCCGTATCTTTCTATCTAAAAAACTCTGCCCAAAGACATCAAGACTAGAATCTTGATCTCTCCATCTATTCTAACAGATTAAGAACCACAAATACTTGGTCTGAAGTATCAGCACTACTTTTTATAACCGTCTCTAAGGTTCTCTCGTGTTAACTTTATTAGATTCAGATCTCAACGACACTCAACAGGCCACAGTAGTCGGGACAGACTGGTTAATTCATCCCCAGACAACAAATTAGACAGACTCAGACACACCAACAACAACAGTCTGACCTTTCAAGAGCACATACCGGTTCAAGGACCTAACTTAGTTCATCTTAGCCTTGCATCACATTATATCGCAAGGCACAACCGATTCTTTCCAGGCCAGTTACACAGCATGACCGAAAGGACCTTGGTCCAGACATTTAATAGAGCATAGTCTGTTTTGGGACTGGGAGAGACGACCGTTCTTTCGTAAGTACGTATACAACGTCTCCTACCAGTAAAGGTGCCAACACTCGTAAAAGCGATGCTTCAGTGAGGAATTCGAGTGAACATTCCTCCCACATCAAAAGTTTTCTGTCTCACTTAGTTCTAGTACCAAAACGAGATAGCCTACAGTTCAGACCAGTCATAGAATTATCAATCCTCAATAAGTTTATGGTAAACCACTTTTTCGTGATGATAACAATACAACAAATATCACAGCCCTACGTCTGAATAGTAAAGTGGGAACCCTAGGTTTACCTCAGTTGAGAAACCCTATCACACAACATACAACATCAAATACTTGACTACTACAAGTATGCAAGACAGTACATACAAAAAACAATTCCAAACGGCTGTGGGAGTCGTTAACCCTCTCACGACCATATGATGCAGAGGTTGCCAAATTAGCAATAAGAAATTGAATTCTCTCACTCTTATAATTACCTCTCCAAAATGAGATTTCTGCCCACAGCTAACTCAAAGACAACTGCAGAGGTTAAAGTAACTAAACTAAAGGTTTCTAAATACCCCTGATGGTAACAAGACTTTAAAGTATCCCCAATAGGCTCAAAATTGCATCAAGGACGTGAGAGGGTTAATAGGGTCAAAATATTGGGTTCAGCTACCTGTTCCGTTGGACAAACTTCGCCTGAATCCTTACATCAGGCTAGACAACAGAGCTTTTCCGAGTCAATCAACCTCATACCCTAATTACATTCCCTCAGCATTTTATCAGGCTTCTAAGCTTTTGGATAAGACCTGAGACCCCTTCCCCGACAGCCCTCTAGTCAGAACCGCCACCATCAGTGGGGGTCGTCTTGGACAAAGCGGGAGCCCCGAGCTGGAGTTACCAATCGTCAGACGGTCGCCAGACACAAAGTCGCTAGACCTCTCTCAATCTCTATCACTTAAATACAAAGGAACTAGTTGTCCCTCGATTTTCCTGAAAAATCAATCCCTTGCACTCCAACACAGAGTACAATAATAGCCTTTCACATGGACAACACATCAGCCGTGTCCTGTATCAACAGGCAGGGCCCAACGAAATCTCACACGCCCCTGAGATTGTCGAAGTTAATATTTTTCCTTACTCTTCATTACCATATCACAATTCAAGCAGTTTACCTACCAAGCAAAGCGAATCTGTAGGCGGACACCTTATCTCGGGAGAAGGGTACCCTAGTCGAATAGACAATCACTCAGACGGTATTCCACAACTTGATAAGGCCGTTCCATCCACAGGTCTATCTATCTATATGCTCAGGCCCAATCCCCATTTTGGGGGTAGCCGACTCAAGACTTATCCACAGGTAAATCTCGTTAATTCACACCAATCGACAAAATTCCTCCGGCTTCTGACCTTCTGGCACGAGATCCAAGCGAGCGGAACAGATGCGTTCTCAGAGATTTGGAACAAGTGGTTATCGATATACCTCTTTCCTCCTCCGGACACACACGAATATCCAAAGTTTTGCAACATATCCACTTAATTCAGGGTCAAGGGTGCCTTATAACGCCAGTCTGGTCAACACATGTGTAGTTCATTCATCTGTCTCTCGAATGTCCCATTCCAATACCATTTCCAACGTCTTGTTTCCACTTAGAGCGGATTAGCAACCTACAGACTGGTCTACATTTAGCTTTATGGATATTTTCAAAGTCAAATGGCGGAGCTCTTATGATTAAGCTGTTCACGACATATTAACCAAACAGTTTACGCCTTCCACTATTAACCCTCCTGGCCCGGTTGTCATTTTAAAATGACACCACGAATTAAGGGCCGGTGCCCGGATGTCATTTTAAAATCTGTAAGCTTGAAAGCCTATTCAGCTTGGTCTGAACGCCGTGCGCCCGACGCATGTAAACAAAGCCGATCGTTACGTCACCGCACCTCCGAAAACAAGAAAGAGAAGACTCGTTTGTTATTGTATGTCTGTATGTCGTTGTTTCAGTAGTGAAAAGATCGTCATATTGCTAACATCGCCTGCAAGTTCTCTGCACTGAAATCGTCATCACAACTGAACCAGTTGACATAGAGAGCTCTACTCAACGCCAGTCTACAGATTGGAAACCGCACTACATTTATAGATGCGTGGGAAATTTCTAGCAGTTAAACTAAACAAAAATACGGTAGCCTAGGCCTAGACGTTTTTCGGCCAGATCGCCCGGGTAGCCCCCACTGTCATTTTGAGAGCCTGCCCGGGCCAGGAGGGTTAAACAGTAGGAATTACATCGGAAACAATTTATCACGTAGATTGTAGAGTCTGTCCAACACATAGCTTCAGTCAGTTTATTTATAAAGTACTTCAATTACGCTTTTGAAGACAAACAACTGTCAATTTACACACTATACAATCAATTCTCAGCCATTAAAGAATCATTCTTTGATTCCACTGGCTTCCGACTTACCCCTCAACAAGTTCAAAGGAGTTTTTCTTACAACTTGGTTTTAGTTACGAAATATTTTCAAAACCAAATGGCTAAATTTTTATGACCAAGCCGTTCACGACAAATTAACCCTCTCACCACGGAAGGGCTCTTGAACGCCCATAAAAAAGCATATAACAGGTACCCGGAAGGCCTCTTGAACGCCCAGTGGTTGAAAGCCTGTGAGCTTCGTGTGCGAGGCGTCGGTCCGACGCATGTAAACAACAGCCGGCTGGACCGACGCCCCGCATCTCCGGCCACAAGAAGGAGAGCGTCGCTTGTTCGTGTGTGCCTGTATGTTGTTGTTAAGTATCGAAAAGTGGTGTAAAGTGGCTGTTTTGGCCATAAAGTTATCTCCAATGAAATCATCATCACAGCTCAACCAGTTGACTTAGAGAGCTCTACTTAATGCCATTCTACAGGTAAATAACACAGCTACGCTTGGGGATGCACGGGAATGCGGGAAGCAGTCTGATTAACGAATATACGGTAGCCTAGCCTAGACGTTTTTCGGCCAAAACACCCGGGTTTCGAGGAATATATATATAATACATAGCCGGGGCTGGAGGGTTCTTAACCAAACAATTTACACCTTCCACAATTAGACAGTATGAGTCACATTGGAAGCAATTTACAACGTGGATTGTAGAATCCAACCAACAAAGTGCCTCGGTAAGTTTAATTTTAAAGTACTTAAATTACCTTTTCGAAGACAAACACCTATCAGTTAACACACTTCGCAGTCACCTCTCAGCCATTAAAGAACCATTCTATGACCTTACTGGCCTTAGACTTCCACCTAAGTATGAAGGAGGTTTTATTACGGCTTGTTTTAAAATTACAAACTCCAGCGAGACAGATTCTACCTCAGTGGTTTCTGGGCAAAGTGTTAAATCTATTAAGTACTAAACCTTACACGGTCAACCCCTCTTATGACAAGTTATTATCTAAATGTGTTTTCTTAATTTCGTTAGCAACAACACATAGAGTGTCTGAACTTGCGGTCATGGCTAGAGCTGCGAACTGCTTACAATTTAAAGATCTGAGTGCTGTTACCCTCACACCAACACCTGATTTCATAGCCAAGAATGAAAGAGAAGATCATATTTATTAGTGGCCCCTCCATCATTGACGAACATGCCTATTACATAAGGCATCCTCTTCAAACACTAATCCGCCATAGTTTGAATCTACCGCGCAGAGCATTTAAAATCTGAGGAGCCTTCATCATGAGCGCACGCGACCTCACTCATGGCTTCAGTCATTATGAATTGGGTTCTCACTACGAAAAAACTTCGTAAAAAATAAAAACAAAAACAAAATAAGAATAACTATCCAATAAGCTTTCCATCATATCGTGGATGTACTTGTGTGGATCTTTGACCAGACGCTGATTCAGGCGTCATTCTTCCTTCTCTGCTCTGCGCTCAGCCTGCCCGGACGTGTCTCCTCACGCTCCGCTGGTTCCGCATTTGCTGCGTCCCTAGTGAGTTTTTTCTCATTTGTTTACTCCGGGATGTATCGAGTAAGGTTAGGATATACGTAGCAGGAGTGTCCTGGGCTGGTTGCCCGCAGTGCAGTGTATTTTGGGTCGTGTGTTTGGGGCATCTATTTCGGATGTACCCTCGTGGTCCTGTTGTGGACATGTGAACTTTTCACAGTTGAGTTAGCTTGTGATGCAGGCGGCTTTCATTACGCATTATTTTATGCTGCCTTTTATCTTTCTGATGAGGTAAGCTGTGCTTCTGACGTTCCCAGCGTATTTTTCTTCACGTAGTGAAGTTTTTTCTGGGTCCCGAGTCAGTCTTCCCTTTGTCGGAAGTATTTGCTACAGTGGTGTGTTGGCGGTGGTTCCTGTTGTAATATTTCCAGTGCTTTTGTTTATATTTCAACATTTCTTGTGCCGTCTGCTTAGGCCTAGCCAGCCGCTCGTAGCTTTGCCACATGTACAAGTATTATTGATTTATTTTATAAATATGTCCTGTGTCATGTGTATCCTGGTTTAGTTGTGTATTGGCTAATTCCACGGACTATGTATGTTTCCTGGATTAGTTGTGTATTGGCTATTTCCACGGATTATATTTGTGGGCCCTAGGCTAGTCGTGCTTTGGCTATCTCTCGGGTCCTATGTGCGTTCAGTTAGTTTCTGAACGGGGTGGGTTACTTTCCGGCGGGTTTTTCTCGGTTACACCATGAAAACCCCGGCCGAGAGCCGTGTTTGGCCACGCGTGGTTTCAAAACAGGCTTGTGTCCCCGGCGAGTAGGTGTCTGTGGCTCTCCAGGACTGCGTCTCTGTGATGGTGCCTGTTTCAGGCTCCCTATGATTCCCGGCGGAATGGCTGTACCCGTCTAACATTGTTCATGCGGACATATGTTATGAGGTTTTTCTACCCGGTTTTACAAAACAAAGGAAAAACCTAGCTGTTGTTGTGGGCTTTCCTCCCCGGCGATCTTTTACAAAGAAGTGGGGATAGGAACTTATGGGGTTAACGTTTATACATCAGATCTCACCCGGCGGGTGCACCTTGGTAGGGTGGGATGAACGAATTGGTAATTCAGTTTAGTTAACCGGTCCATTTTAGTGATACTATATGTATCGCTGCCTTCACACTTACGGCGATCGAAGGCTCAATTAGGGTTAACATCTTTTTCACAAGTTTTTCGCACCCGGCGGGTGCTCCTGGGAGGAGGAAATAAGGAATTTACAATTCAATTTAGTTAACCTGTTAATTGAGAGATACGTTAATGTATCGCCGCCTTCAAACTTACGGCGATCTATGTGACAATTCGTTAGAAGTCAGATCTCGTATCAGCCTGCCCTGTGTTATTCTGCTAGATAATTCAGGGGCCGGCGTCTTTTCCAAAATTGAATCTTGAAACAGTCACCACCGGAAAGACTATGTTTATAAACGCCATACTGGTCTTTTATATTATGTCAGAGGGTATTCTTAACTTTCTTAAGACATGTCTAGATATTCGGAAATCTTTATAGAACCCCGCCGCATAACGAGCTGTGATCGTTGTGACATTACGTCTCGTTACCCGGCGGGTTATTAACACTTGTGTGCGAACATGTTGGGTTAACCTTATGAGCATTAATTCCTGGAAATTTTCTTTTTTCCAGAGCTGGGCTCTGGCGGACCAATACAGAACCTGCAGTAGTTTTCCCACCAGTCTCTGTCATGGCTACCTTTGCCCCAGTTTTTGCTTTATGCATTACCCCAACCTGTGCCGGTATCCCTCTTTTTGCGCACACTCTTTGTATCAAGTGTGTTAAATGTCTAGACCGTTCAAGGGGTCTGTGGGTGATGCGCAACTGTTCCTTTTGCTCCCAACTAAGTGTCAAAGTCCTCCAAGATAATGATAAGACCGCAGCGGTCGCCTTACGAGAAGTTCGGCAACAAATGTCAGCGTATACTACGATTGTGGCTCATAAGTCACTTCAATGTGACAACGTCCCTCTTTGGGATAGGCTTCTTCTTGAGCACCCTCCCCCTAAACGTTCCTCTCGAGTAACTAGTCGTAAGCCGGCGGAGACTGGACAGGGTTCTGTGTCATCTCCTGGCCCTGCTACTTCGAAACGTCAACGTGAGCCTACACCCCCGGCGGCAGCCTCCTCGTCTCGGGAGAGATCTCGCTCTAGGTCACCTCTCAGACACCAGCCACCCAGTCTTGCCTCTTCACCATCGAGTAAGAAGAGTAAGACAGAAAGTTCCACCAGTGGTCACGGCGATAAATCCTCCTAATCGAAGAGTAGTTCACGGTCACACCGCAGCCATAAATCTTCAAAAAAGGATTCCCTTGATAGAAAGGCCTCCCGACATTCGCCAGCTTCTAGTACTTCTCGTCATACCTCTACCCCAGACAGAGTTTGTGTTCGGTCTCAAGGGTCCAGTGTAGTGCCTGTACCTAAAGATGATTTACCCATTAACATTTTAACCCTGGATTTGGAGAGTTCAGGGAGCTCAGTGGTTGAGAGTGTTTCGTACTCCCAAGGGAGTGTAGGCCAAGGCCTAGGTGTTTGGCGTTATTCTCGACCGGGGCCTGACCACCCACTTCCGGCTCAAACTATTCACACAGTGGCTGACGTCCACCGGGACGCGGCGATCCCATCCTCTATTCCTGACTTATCTTGGCAACAAGATGGTACCCCAGCTTCGGCGGGATCTTCTCAGGAGGAACAGGATGATAAAGACGAGGTTTCGATTATATCGGATATGAAAGGGCAAGAGTCAGGTTCAGGCTTAGACGCCGCACAAGATCTTAATGATTCACCAGTGAGTACATCATCAAATCAATTTGTCACTGCACAGGAAATTGATGGGCTACTAAGTAATGCTTTATCTAAATTTTTTGGCCAACAGCAGGAAACTCCCACAGTGGACTTGGGAGCTCCCACGACAAGCTCTACGGTACGGCCTCTGATGACTTCTATTGCTTTGACTCAGATCCCTCACCCTCCCTCTATGTCACCATCGGTGGTTACTAGGCCTGCTACGGCGGCATTGACCACTTCGAATGTAAGGGTTATAACGGATGTCAATCCGCCCCCTCTAGACAGAGCGCCTCTCAGAAAGGTAGCTATGCCCTTGCTTTACGGACCAGACGAGTCATGGGTCCTTTTGACCCCCACTAAACCAGAGCTCGCCCAACCTACCTTGTCAGGGGAACTCCCAGTGCCGCGTGAGTGGGTCATCCAGGGCAATAAATCTAAGAAATTAAGGGCCTTGGATACTTTGGGGAATGTACTAGATGTCAACATCAAGGCTATACCTAGTTATTATCACCAGGACTATTTTGTTTATACTGCTAAGCCTGCTTTACCCTCTGCCTCAGCTTCAAAATTGTTTTCTGACTGGTCTAAGCATGATGGGTTTAATGACATTAAGACACTGTCAGCTCTCACTCCAGAACTCGATTTGCAAACCGTCACAGACGCAGCAGCTAATCCAGTCTTGAAGGTGGGGCAGTTGGGTCCGGGACTTTGGGTGGAATGGGAGACAGAGGCTCAAAACTTTGCGACCACATTTACTTCCAAAACTTCCCACCAGATCCCTCAAGATACTCATTCTTGGTTCTCCATGCCAGTGTGTTCTGCCGGCGGAGTCCCTTCAGCTTTGTTTGCTTTCTTAGCTGCCCCTAAAATTAATCTTTGTGAGCTAAAAGACCCTTTCACTACCCCTACCCCAACTCACCTAGACCGAGAATTTAGGCTACGGGGGAAAGCTTTTCGCCTGTTCTCTCAATACATAGTGTCTCAACAGGTAGCAAAGTCATTGCTCCGGTCCACTCAGGCAATCGCAGACGCGGATGCCAGACGATCGGTTGAATTGTCCCGGTGACTGCTTCTTCAGTCGTCAATCCAATCATTGGGTGACATACGCACCGCCTTGCTTGAGGCGGTACGAGCGAGACAAGATCTCAGAATGTCCTTAGTCCGAAAACTGCCTGATCGCATTGCGAATCAGGTGGTCATGTCACCAGTGCTCACTCCCTCTTTAATGTCCCCTGAAGTGTGGCGAACGGTTTTTAATATGGCTCAGGCCTTTAAACACAGTCCCACCCCTTCTAAGAAACCTGCCTTTAACTTCCCCAAACCCAGGCCAGTCGCTAAGGCTCAGCTGGGGGGATCTAAGCCCTTTCTTCCACCTAAGTCCTCCTCCCCTCAAGGTCAGTACAGGCATAGACGGGGTAGGTTTTCAGGTCAGAGAGGATGCGGCTATAATAAGCCAGGTCAGGGCCCGTCTTCTGCCAATGCCAGCCAGCCGGCGAAGCGTCCACCACCACCAACTCCACCACCATAAAAAAAATAAAGTCTCTCTCACTCCCGGTGCCAGTCTTAAGGCTGGCGGATCCGAGGGTAGTACAGCCGGCGAACCCTTGTCTGCTAACTGGGTCGTTCCGAACGTGCCACCAAGCATGGCCGTTAAACACTTGGGCACGGATGGTGACACGCAAAGGCATCACTTGGCAGTGGCTCCGGCGACCTCACTTACGTCAGCCGACAACGGCGAATTTTGTTTCTTTAGAGGTGGAGTCACTGGTCCAGGAAATGATTGCCAAGAATGTCATCATCCCGGTCCCCCCAAATTACCCTGTATTCACGTCCAAGCTATTTTTGGTTCCCAAAAGGGACAGTGTTCAGATGAGACCGGTCGTAGACCTGTCTTATCTGAACCTTCACATTCACAACGAGTCATTCCGAATGTTAACAGTACACCAAATCAGGCTAACACTTCCGCCGGGAGGTTGGATGTGTTCCCTAGACCTGACAGACGCTTATTGGCACGTATCGGTAAACAAAAGATTTCAAAGGTTTCTGGCCTTACGGATCAGGCACCAAAATTTTGTTTTTCAGAGGATGCCATTCGGTTTGAACCTGGCACCTCAATTATTCACGAAATTAGTCCGGCAAGCCCTGATGCCGTTGTTAAAGCAAGGAATCAGAGTTTTGTGGTACCTAGACAACTGGCTGGTGGTGGCAGAGACAGAGCAATTATGCATCAAACATGTCAACATAATTTTAAGTCATGTCAAAACTCTAGGGTTCAAGGTAAATCTGGTAAAGTCAAACCTTGTTCCCTCACGAGTAATTCAGTGGATAGGGCTGGTTTGGCACAGAGCTGCTCTCACTCTGAGTCAGAGTGTGGACAATCGCAACAGGTTTCGCAGGAAACTGTTCATGTTTCTTCACAGTCTGACTATGACACGGAGGATCTGGGAGTCTCTGGTCGGCTCTCTCAACTGGATTCAACTAACTGTAATGTTGGGCCGGTTGAAAGTAAAACGTTTAATACTGGAGGGCAACAAATATTTCCCACTCTTACCGGCGGGAAAATTATGGCCCATCCCAAAATTAATCCACACCTTACTAGCGGTCTGGGCAAAGAGAGAAATGTTGCACTCAGTAATGTCATGGACCTCTCCTCCGCCAACGGTATGGGTAGACACGGATGCGTCAGGGACAATAGGTTGGGGATTTCAATCAAATCAGGGGCACCAGGGTCAGGGGCTTTGGTCCCACTTAGAAATCTCCCACATCAATGTCAAAGAATTACTAGTCTCCTTGTATTTCCTTCAGGCTCACGGCTCTACTTTACGGGGCAAGTCGGTGGCCTTCAGAATGGACAATCTGAATGCAGTTCACTGTATTCAGAAACAGGGGTCAACGAGATCAAGGAAGTTGCTCAACGTGTCGGAAGAGATTTTTACTCTAGCCAACAGGCTAGACATTTATCTTCACGCATCTTATCTCCCAGGCGTAGCAAACGTCTGGGCAGACGCTCTGTCCCGGAGACAGAGCACGACAGTAGAATGGGAGCTCAAGCAACCCATTTTCAACCTAATGATTGCAGAGCTCTACCATCCACAAGTGGATATGTTTGCATCCGAGGAAACTCACAAACTCCCTCTATACCTCACCCGCCGGACGAAAACGCCGGCAGGGGGGCCAGACACCCTAGTGACAGACTGGAACAGATGGAGCTCCATCTATCTGTTTCCGCCACCAGACGCGTCACTAATGTGCCACGTAGTGAACAAACTACGAGATTATCGAGGCTTAGTCTCGCTAATCGCGCCACTGTGGCCGGCGCAGTTATGGTACCAGCAATTGAAGACGTGGTACTCGCACCCGGTGTCGCTCCCGGTCGAGTATTTCCACTTAGACACGATTGGCAACCTAGCGACCTCGCTGACTTTTGCATTATGGACATTCAAGAGGCCAAGTGGCTAGCACCATATGGTAGAGATGTGACCAATAAATTAATCAATCAATATACTCAGTCTACGAAACGACAGTATCAATCACATTGGCAAGCCTTTACTTCTTGGATCATTAAAACAGAACAGACTGTGCCCTCAGTGGCATTAGTTTTTAATTATTTGAATTATCTGTTTGAGCAGAAACGTTTATCCGTGGTAACGTTAAAAAACCACTTAACTGCGATTAGAGTGCCCTTTTTCGACCTTACAGGTCTCTCCATACCGGTGGCGGAGGAAACAGGTTTTATGAGAGCATGTTTTAAACTCCGCCCACCTCCCCGTCAGCTCATGCCTACTTGGTCTCTGGACAAGGCATTGTCTTTACTTCACTCTCGTCTGTACCAAAATACTGCAGATTTTGCATTACTCTTAAAAAAGGCTGTATTCCTTTTGGCTTTGGCCACCGGGAACAGAGTGTCTGAGCTGGCGGCGATGAGTAACACACCTAATTGCCTTAGGTTTGGTAGACTTAATGAATGTATTCACATTGCACCTTCCCCGGGATTTGTAGCCAAGAATGAGCACAGTGCACACGTGTTTTCTGAGTTCACTGTGCCGGCGTTAAAAAGGGGAAAGGTGCACCATAATCTATGTCCAGTGCAAGCTCTAACCAAATATTTGAGAGTAGCTCCTCTAAACCCCCAAGGTGCTTTGTGGGTAGCGAGTACGGGTAAACGCTTACTGAAACGGAGATTAGCTTCTCTTCTGGTCGAAGTCATTAAAGAGAGTAATCCCGGCGTTGTGGGTAGGGCCCACGATTTACGCAAATGGGCAGCCTCTTTACGTTTCCTGAAGAACTTTTCAGTAGAAGATATTTCGTCCACACAGTTGTGGGCGTCTAATCATACGTTTTTGACTAGATACTTGTCAGTTGCTCTAGACAAACCTTCCTTACCATGTATAGCTTTAAGGCAGAGGGTCTAGGTGGCCCTTCAGTCACTTTTGTTTACTTTCAAGGAAAAAGGGGGGGGGGGGTGCAGTCAGTGTAACATAGGAAACCCTAGACCCCGCCGGAATGTAAGAGCTGTGATACAAATTATGGATAATGTGATATGAATATTTCTCTGTTCTATTCAGGGCGAGAAATTGTGCTAGTACAATGTTAGTACAAACAACAGGGTTGTTATAGTAGTTTTAAGCTGTGAAAGCAATTTAGTATTAAACAGTGGAGATCTTTTGCAAAATATTTCCACGAATATTATGGGGTTTATAATGTGCACATGTAAACTTATAACTTGTTATTTTTGTCACCACTCGTTGAGTGGGGTGCCTTTGTAACTACAGATCTGTTCACAGAATCTCCAGAGTTACCCTTTTTTGTCAAGCAGGCTTCTTTGAAGCACGCACCTGCTTGAACCCCTTTTTTGTATATATATGGGCTGCGCCATATTTAAATATATTTTCAAAGTAAAATACTATGTGGTTGTTTGATTATCTGTTTTTCTAGAGTTATGATATGATTACGAATGTCCCCCTCCAGTCTTAGAAATCATGCATGTTCGTCAATGATGGAGGGGCCACTAATAAATTATAGATTTGACTCCTGTAAGGAGATAAAGAAAACCTAATATTTAGTAGTGGCCCCGTAATCATTGACGACTGGGGCCCTCCCGACCATCCCCTTCCCATTCGTTGATGTATTAAGGATTTTGGTTTACTTGATATGTCAGTGAAGGAAGAATGACGCCTGAATCAGCGTCTGGTCAAAGATCCACACAAGTACATCCACGATATGATGGAAAGCTTATTGGATAGTTATTCTTATTTTCTTTTTGTTTTTATTTTTTACGAAGTTTTTTCGTAGTGAGAACCCAATTCATAATGACTGAAGCCATGAGTGAGGTCGAGTGTGGTCATGATGAAGGCTCCTCAGATTTTAAATGCTCTGCGCGGTAGATTCAAACTACGGCGGATTAGTGTTTGAAGAGGATGCCTTATGTAATAGGCATGTTCGTGAATGATTACGGGGCCACTACTAAATATTAGGTTTTCTTTATCTCCTTGCAGGAGTCAAACCTATAATATTCTCACCTTTTGATATAATGGCCCTCAAACAAAAGAATAAACATCAGGCACTAGGCCCACTGTTGGCTTTGTATAAGTATGTACAACCAACTACACCCTTACACCCTTATCATTTATGGATCTCTTCACATGGCAAATCAAGGTTATCTAAACGACAGCTTGCTTCAATTCTAGTGGACGTTATCAAAACAGCCGTCCGTCAACAGTAACAAGGGCCCATGATGTGAGAAAGTGGGCCACGACAGTCAGATTTCTTAACAATTACTCTATCCAAGACATTAATCAAACAAGAGTCTGGTCATCTCACCACACATTTTTATCCAAATATCTTTCAGTTCATTTGAAGAGACCCACTGTGCCATGCATAGCCATGAGATTTAGGCATAAGCATAACTGATCTCTGTTTATTGCAATAATGACATGTTTTATGTTACAAGTACGTGTGAGGTTCACCAAGTACAGTCAGGACCCCCAATTCGCGAGAATAGGGGTGACAGGAGGCATCGCGTATTGTGGAACTAACTTTAAATGGGAATAATTAGATTGGGTGACATCTCTCAATTATGGCCTATTTTCGAAATTTTTGGCCCTATTTTCGACATTTTTGGCTCTACAGTACAGTCTATATCTTATAATAATAAGCATGTTACTTATTTCTCATAATCGCCAATTTTTCCGAAGAATTCACTAGCGCTCGAAAAGAGAAAGAAAAAAGAACAAAAATCAATGCATCAAAAGAAGGCTTATATACAACACACACTTAACAATCACTAGCAGTGGCAAAATAGCCTAAACTCTATAGCCATCTGTCATGACACCTCTCAAGATCATAGCTTCTCTCAAAGAGAAAAGTCTTAAGTTGTCTCTTGAAGCACTCAACAGAACTCAGTTGTCTCATGGACAGCGGCAACCTGTTATACAACCTCGGAGCCATGTAGGAGAAAGACCTCTCAAAGAAAGAAGACTGCTGGAAAGCCCATGGTTCATCAAGACGAAAAGGGTCATTGTCATGACGCACAACTACACCATGGTGTGCCGGTGGGCGCCTGAGCAGCTCCGCAAGGTACCTAGGCTCACCAAATTTGAGAACCTTAAAAGTCACCAAACACAACTTAAATTCTATTCTTGCTCTTACTGGCAGCCAGTGCAGTTCTATGTGAAGAGATGTAGTAGGAGTTCTAGGTGGAACACCAAAAATTAGTCTTGCGGCCCTGTTAAGAACAGACTGAACTTTCTTCAAAATATAATTTGGAAGACCCACCAACAGGGCATTGCAATAATCAACACGAGAGAAGACCAATGAGTGAACCAACGTCAGGAGGCAACGTCTGGTTATAAACGGCTTCACCAAATAGAGATTTCTGATGTGCAAGTAACAACTTTTAACTATCTGGTTTACATGCTCTTTGAAATCTAATCGGGAGTTCACATATACACCCAGATTTCGAACAGAGTTGGCCGGTCGCAGCTGAGATCCACCCACATTGATGGAGAGGGCACCTACTATATCATCAGCTCTTCTATTTCCTCGGATGATGAGAATATCAGTTTTACCATCATTTAGTTTAAGTTTTCTCGCTCTCATCCACTTCTTGATATCAGACATCAATAATTCCATCTTACTCCGTATATCAACTATATTTGTGATTCTCACATAAATCTGGGTGTCATCTGCATAAAAGTGAAAGGTGACATTATGTGCACGAAGCAGAAGAGACAAACTGCTAATATAAATTATAAATAGGATAGGACCTAAAACTGATCCCTGCGGAACACATTACTGCAGGGGTGTCGAGTCCGAGACCACTTGATTTACCATCACACTCTGGGATCTACCTGACAAGTACGACCCAAGAAGCAAGAGAGCGGAGTCACGCACACCACAATCATAAAGATCACTCAATAACAACTCGTGATCCACTGTGTCAAAAGCCGCAGAGAGATCAAGCAAGACCAATAGTGAGGCCACACCATTGCAAATGTTCTCAACTAGATCATCAATGCTGTTTCAGTTGAATGATGCTGTCGGTAAGCAGACTGAAAAATTGGGATAGTTTCATTCTGCTGAAGTAGTGGTTGTAATTGGTCAAGTATTGCACGCTCTAATATCTTTGATATGAAGGACAGGTTGGAGACAGGACGATAGTTCAACATGTTCTCAACATCAAGTCCAGGTTTCTTTAGAGTAGGTCGGAGTAGTGCATGCTTTTCAGAATGTGGGAAGCTACCTTCAGAGAAGCACTTATTAATTATTTTGGAAATAAACTCAACTGTGTGATCATAGACTCTTGGTAGCTTGGAAACATTTATGGGATCCAACGGGCAAAATGTTTTATTGAGGTTTCTTATGTAGGACGAGATCATGTCCACCTCTACTGAGTGAAAGGATGAGAGGACATTATTAGGAATGTGTCGGGGTTGGAGTACAACTGAAAGTTCTTCACCAACAGAAGCATCATCCAGTTCCTGTCTTATGCGAGTTATCTTGCCAGCAAAAAATGCCACAAAGTTGGCAGCCAACTCGGCATCAGGTACAGAAGGTCTTAAGCTGACTCTTGTTTTTCCAAGTAAACTGTTTACAATTGAAGCCAACCTCCTCTGGTCGTTACCACACGAGTCAACTTTTCCCTGATAATACACTTTCTTTTCATCTTTGATTTTGTGGACCACAGCTCTTCTGGCTGACAGATATTGCAACCATGTAGAGTCTGTTTTATTTTTCCGCCATTCACGTTCTGCTCTTCTACGCGCTCTTCTAAGAAATTTAACTCGAGTGCTATACCAGGGCGAATCATCTCGTACTATGATTTTCTTCTCTACTTCTGGACAGTGACGATCGAACACTAATTTAAGTGCATTTCCATGTACCTCCACCAGCTCATCTGAAGTAAGGTTGGAAGTATCAATACTTCCCAAGTACTGTTTTACTTCACTGCTAGCCAAATTTAGGTCTGCATTTTTATAATTTCTAAATCTGATTACTTTTTCATGTGTGAGTGGCTTAGGGAAATCAAAGCTGAAAGTAATCAAAGCATGATCAGAGGTATTAGGGTCAGCATTCTCAACATCAACATCCAGAACACCACCACAACCCACAGGAGAGAAAACCAAGTCAAGGGTGTGTCCTAAGATATGAGTTGGGTGGGACACATGATTTACAAAATTGTTCTGATCAGTCAACTCAAGGAACTCAGGAGAGAATGGCTTCAGATGAGGGCTGTCAACCCAGTAATTAAAATCTCCACATATCAAAAGTCTTCCGGTTTTAGCAGAAAATTCCTCGAGAAACTGCCCAAACTCTTCCATAAAACCCCTATCTGTGCCACGATGGCCAGGCCTATAGACAACTGCCATTCTTAGAATTTGTTGATGGAGTTTTATTTCCACTTCCAACAGTTCATAATAAAGAGGGGCTGGGTTATGGCTTATTTGCAAGATATTCACCAGAGATGTGGAGTAGACAACTGCCACTCCACCTCCCGGATGATCTCCCCTAGGCCTAGGAACATTTATTATGGAATGGGTTTTAGGCAATGCCGCCTGGATAATATTCAGATCTGACTCGAACAACCAGGTCTCAGTGAGACATAATACATCAAGGTTACGTTCATCCAAGATCTCGCAAATATGATCCATTTTGTTACGCAAGGAACGAACATTCAACAGACCCAGTTTCAACCGGCTCCCATGTGCATTTTTCAGTTTTTTGAACCTACAAAATTGGTGTTCTCAATAACTTTATTTCTCTGAGCTGTCATTAAAGGACAATTTCTATAAGAAGAACAATGAATAAAAATATGAAACCTTACCTTAAAATTAGTAGTAGATAGGCTAGGACTAGGACCGTAGGACTTCACGATTTTCTCCAACTTCTCCCTCCCTGACCAAATCGTACGAACAGTTTACTCTGACAAGCCTATTGCACAGTTTCCTTCTCCTTTTTTCTTGCGATCCAACACTTCCACCTTCATTTTGTGTGTTATCTTCTTATATTGGCGTGGCATGGCGAAAAAAGTGGCAGGCACTACAAACGTTTGGTCACTCCGCACGGCTATGAGCGCTTGAGCGGGACTGTGGGAGGGAGGGAGGGAGGGTAAGCGGGAGGGAAGGCAGGCGTATGCCCGTCTTCTTCTTTTTTCAGAGCTACTCCTGGGCCTCGCGAAACGTAGACGTGCTCGCGTATCAAGCGGGAATAGCGGATTTGGCCCCTTCTTAGCTCTCGATTCGTGTATTGTGGTACCACCTCGCGTAATTAATGTTTAATTAATTAATGTTATTTTCGAGGGGTAACTCGTGTATTAGGGTTTTCGCGCATTGTGGAATCGTGTATTGGGGGTCCTGACTGTACTGACTTACTTTTAGGACAACACAATCTACACTCAATGAGAGCTCTGTGGGAAAGCCCGATCGTGGCCATGGCCTTTCTCAGGGACTCGGGGCTGTTCGGCCAGGCAGCTTAGGGAACAACAACAACAACAACAACAACTTTTAGGAGTTTTGGACAAAACAGAGGGGGGGGGAGGGGGGAGTGTGTTCCGAACTGGAGAACCTCTCACAAGTGTTGTTCAATGTTAATATTAGTATGATTGATAATCTCTAAGGGTTAATTTCTAATACAGTACAGGATATTAGATAAATAAATACAAATTTTTTTTTTTTTTGGCGAGTTTAATAAGTGTGAATAGATTTTTCTTTTTACAAATCATTCTAGTACTATAGTATGTACAATTCTTATGTGTTACAATATTTAGTGGTTATTTTATTAAGTTTTACTGCATCCTTATCTTTATCTAGCCTACCTTTCTATCGCTTCCTAAGGCTTACTTAGAAACCCTGCCTTTATACTTTACACTTTTTCTTAATTCTAGTTATTTAATTACAATTTGTATTGTGCGTATATTTACCTTCACATCTCAAAATTTCTCCGGCGGCCGGGGGGCTATGCCCTGCGGACGACGCGCAAAGTTGATCCTTGTAAGATTAGAAAAATTATCCAGAACTGGATATTTTCTGTTTTGGCACCCTGCTCTGTGGGCTTTTGATGAACCATTTCTTCTTCTTCGTTCCTACCAGTCTCCAATAAAAAAAAATCCACTTCTTGTTCCGTTCTTTTGGCATTCAATTCCTTCACCTCATCCCTCAAACTTTTAATTTTGTTTCTTTCATCTAAGTCCAAGTCTTTTTCGATGTAAATATGCTTCAGACAATCCTTATCTTTCAACCTCCATTTATTATTCATGATTTCCTCTACTATTCCTACTGTGCGAAACTGCACTTTCATTGGCCTAGACTCTTGTTTATATTTTCCAATTCTATGCATGTCTTCAATTTCATTCTCCCACTCTCTCACACCCTCGTCCACTACCGGTACCTGTAGAATATAGGTTTGATCCCCAAGGGGAATAGAGAAAGCCTAATATTTATGAGTGGCCCCTTCGTCATTGACGAACTGCCTTAAAGGAAGGCACCCTTTCAAACTCCATGCGTTCGCACATTTGAAATGCCCGTGCAGGTAGCTTGATGGGGCCCGCATCATAAGTGCACACTTAATCTCTTATGGAATTGCCATAATGATCGGGTACCACTAAAGAAAAAACTTTTATAAAAAATAAAAAATAATAATAATACACTAAAGTTGTCAAAAACAGCTTCCAACAATCGTGGATATTCTTGGTGTGCGCAGCCTGACGTCGGGACCCCTGCGTCATTTCGTCCTTCTTCTACCTGCGACAATACCGCTCGGACGTGTTTTAGTGAGCTGCAGTATTCGTCGTCCCCTTTCGTCTTCTCGTGAGTCCTTACTCATTTGTATTAACCGAGACGTTCTGTGACAGGTTTAGATTAGCTAGCTTACTAGACCGAGCAGTATTATCGCAGGGAGAGTGTATTATAAGGGTACTTTTTGAGCATCCAAGCAGCCCGATTGGGTGGACGCCTCGAATGTCTAACTTTTCTTTTTCAGTTTCCGTGTTAACTTAAACTAGTTAGGAGGCTATTTTACTGGGTTTTTTCCTGCTGAAGATGTTCCCAGGTTCTGTGCGTTTTGTGCGGTGTTTGTAGGCTCTAAAATTTGTCACACGTAGTTGTGGGACTTTGTGGAGCCTTGCCCTGCCCCTGGGCCAACGTGTGGTGGCGTCATCGTCGTGGGAGCCCCTCTGCAGTTGCCCAAGGCCTCGTGGTCTGCCTCTGTTAGGGGTTTAGCTTGTTTAGGCTAAGTTTATTACTTTATGATTATATATTGTGTATTATAGCCTTGCTTCCTCAGTACTTGTTGTGTTTTGGCAAGTACGAGGATGACAGGGGACGCCCTGTTTATTGTTGTCGTCGCCCAATGGTCTGGGTACTTAACACAACGGGTTGGGTGTCCTTCCCCGGCGCTCTCACTGCTTAGTGACCACCAGGAGTCTGCTTCAGTGGACATTGGACAAGTCCCAGTTCCCATAGTGGTCTAATACCACTTTTTTCCCGGCGGGGGGTGACAACCTCCTGGGGATATTCCGGCGTTGCCGGGAGGACTAGCCTGTCTCGCTAGGGTTACTTGTTCCCGGCGGGACACACAAGGTTGTGACTGTTTTTTGTTTTGGTTTACTATCAAGATTAGGTAGTATACGAGCCTCTCACTACTGTGTCTTCGCCCCGGCGAGTAGGTAGGATGGAAAAACAATAGTCAATGAGTTTATTGATACTACTAAAAATTATAAGTGTCATTATATGCAACCCTGTGTGTTTTTTCTTTTGGGTTACTATCAAGATTAGGTAGTATACAGACCTTATCACTACGTCTTCGCCCTGGCGAGTAGGTAGGACGAAAAAACAATGGGCAATGGATTTATTGATACTACTAAATATCAGTGTCAATTATATTACATTTAGTCCTCACCCCTCTTTTTGTGCAACTTCAGGCATGATTAAGAGTGTGGCCCAGTCGGGAAAATAGACTGATCCTGTTAGGATGCTCTGTTTTCTCGGCAGGGCCGGGGATATCAAATAACATATGTGAATGTTTCGGTTTATCCTTATGAGCATTGATTCCTGGAAATTATTTTCCAGATCACCACCACTTCCGGCGAGGAGCACGGACAAGGGGACAACCAATCTGGCTGGGGGGTTTGTCACTACCATGCCCTTTGTACCTCTTTGTGTTACTAAATCTTGTTATGAGTTTCCAATTTTTAATCACTCCCATTGTATCCGGTGTGTGCCATGCCTGGATCGTTCTCGTGGGACCTGGTGGTCCAAGAAGTGCAAGACCTGCACTGAGCTCCGGCATGGCTTACTGGTTGACAAAGATAATCTTGCTTAATTTCTCTGAATGCAATCAGAATTGCTTTTAAGAATTACTGTATTGAGGTCGCAGATAAGTCTTTGATGTGTGACGACCTAGAATTGTGGGAATACTTAACTGTCAAAGAACCCCCTGCCCCTCTCTTGCCTAAATCTCGCAGGGCTTTCACCAGTAAATCTCCCAAAGATAGTAAAACTAAACCTAAGTTTCTGTCAAAGGAACATATTAGCTCAAGTGACGGTAGTGACAGTGAAGGGACTGAACCCCCCAGCCACAGCCGCCAGCCACAGTCCAAGTCGCCGGGGACTAGCAAGACGTCCTCCCCGACTCACCGGACCAAGACATCCTCTTCTAGCCGGAAGAGAAAGGCGGAAGAGTCAACATCCTCTTCTCGGAAGTCGTCCTCTGAACGACATAGCAAGAAATATCGTTCGGGGTCTGCTGATGTTGATTCCCGGCGTAGAACCGAGCATAGTAAGTCTTCCTCAGCTTCCACCTCCGCTAAGCCTGACATTCAATCCGGCAGCTCGGTGGTGGGACCGGAGGATGAGGCAGCAACTCGGGGTGATGTTCTCAATGTGCTTACTACCTCTAAGTTAAACAAGCAGGACTTTGTAATCCCACAGGTTTCTAGTCATGCCAAGGTTCACAGTTTGCCACCAAAAGTGTTAGCACACGAGTACCGGTGTTATAGGGTGGTGGACGAGTCGGATACTAGCGTTTCTTTAGATAATAGAGATGAACGCCTATCTAGTGGTTGTGTGGGGCACCAACGGGTATTGTCTCAGTCAGTGTTCCCCCAAGCAATTGTTAATCCTCCACCAATACCTACACATGTACCTACTCCTCAGGAAATACCGATGCTTGATCTTAATCCTCAAGATATGCTTAACCATGTCACTAATCACCCCACGATACTAGGGGCCCCATGTGATTTTTCCGCAGCTCCGGACTTGAACCTGGACGCTTTGGACTCTGTGCACCCCAGCGAGGTGGAAGCGGAAGGTGAGTCGGATGTTGCATATATTCCATCCGCACAACCTAATGAACACTAGTAACCGACCTCAGAGTCGCCTCAATATGTCTATTACACACAGCGGGTCAGATAGGGGGTCCATATCTTCCGAGTCTCGTTTTGTTACCAAAGATTACCTAGAGCAAGCTTTTGAGGGTATGTTAGCTAGATTGATGGCTCATAACGATGCTAGTAATTCTGCTCCTAGTACTTCCCATACGTCTGTCGGTTCGGGTGTGCCAGATGCTCTCCCGCCAAAGCCAGTTCGTTCTCTTGAGCCAGCCCCTGTGCCGGCGAAACAGGAAGTTAACGTAACGCTACCTCATAGTCTGTCAACAGCTAGTACCTTTGTTACGCGGTCATCACCTATCACCACAACTAATGTACAACTGATATCTGACGGGGCTGTTCAGCCAGGCAGCTTAGGGAACAACAACATCAACTGATATCTGATGTCATTCCTCCCACTTTAGACAAAATCCCTACACATCCGCGACCTATGCCCCTTTTGTATGGTCAGGATGTCTCATGGTCCAAATTTTGTGCTCTCAATCCGGCGCTGGCAGTAACTACTTTGTCGGGAGAGCAACCGGTCCCTGCTGAGTGGGAAATACAAATTAATAAGCATAAGAAATTACGAGCTCTGGACTCGTCTGGTAGGACCTTAGATATAACGGTTAAGGCAGTACCCAATCTCTTTAACCCTGATTACTTCATTTATTCCTCGGCCACTACCTGTAGAATCTCCCTCACTCGGTCTCTCTCTATCCTACTTCTCTCCTCTCTCTTTACATTGTGTTTCTGCTTATCTCCTCTCATCACAATACATTTTTTTCTTCCAGCAGTCTCCCTCACTAGATTTTCCTTCTGTCTAATTACCTTAACTACATCCTTTTCAAAGTTACCTCCCTGCCTATGTATCTGTTGCTCCTTTACTAGGCTATCTCCGAAAATTTCAAATTCCTTACCTCCTCGTTCTTTTGAAATTCATCCTTCTTTAATTCAACATCCTTCATATCTTTCTTCATCCTGTCCATTTCTTCCTGCATTTCGCTAATACAAACCCTTAACACGTAATTCTCATCCTTCAGAATACCAATTTGGTTTGCCATCCGTTTTTCTCTTCGTTCATAATCTAAGCTTTTTGTCTCCTGTTCCTCTAGCTTCCGCTCCAGTTTATTCAACCTCACCGCAAATGCAGATATTGCTACTCCCTCCTCTGAGAACCCTGAAATATCAAATCCCTCATGATCACGATCATAAGGGTCTCTGGTTACCCCTGCTTGGGGGCAGGCTGAGCCGGTTCCTCCCACCGCTGGCCATACTGCCAGCTGGCCTTTGTTTACACCTGTTCGGCTCCACAAGTTTCGGTGGGAATATCCATTACTTTTTCTTTCTTACTCAAATCAAACTCAACTCTCACCTTTTTTAACTAGGGAGTATATTCACTAATTGCATTTAAATTATAATTAATAAACAAAAGGACAACACAATTATGAACGCTACAAAAATACCAAACCACCAAACAGGCGCTGGCTGAATCAGCTGTCTCAAGCTTCTTCTTCTTCTTTTGAACCCACCCGCAGACTGTGCAGATCCACAGGGCTGACCTTTGAATCGGTACTGGCTCAGAAACGTTAGTAGGAGGGAAAGTTTAGAGTAGAAGGATAGTTTAAGGGACAGTTTTGTTTTTGTTATAGACCCCCCCCCCTCACTTCCTCCCCCCTCCCCCTCACTGCCGCCCCCCCCCCCCCTCCCTTTACCCATTTCTCTTCCTCCACATTTTTTCTAGTATCTTCTTCATCATCTCCATGTCTTGTGTTTCCATCTCTTGTGTTAACCCCAACAGCGCCCCTACCCCTCTATCGTCTCTGCTTTACCTCCTCCCACCCCCTCTCCCCAACTCTATTCCTCATGTATCCCTCCAACTCGTCTCTCTCCTCATCATATCTTGTACATTCCGTTATTATATGCTCTATGTCCTCTACTATTGGGTCTCCTCCCATTTCGCATTGATTGCAGTGCGGTCCCATTCCATTCCATCTCCTTGTTCTCTCATTCGTCTCTAGCGATCCTGTCCTTGCTTTAAACAGTAGTTTAGATCCCCATCCTCTATCATAGAAAAGCTCTCTACCTGGTTTTTCCTTCTCTCTGTAGTATGACAGCGTGGCTTTATTTTCTACCCCTTCCCTCCACTTTCTTCTCCCCTCCTCTTTTATCCCTTTCTCTATCTCTCTGATACATCCCCTCCCAATTTCCAGTATGACCCACTCCTCTCTCCCATTTCGTTTTCTAAATTCCCCTCCCACACGGTCCTGTTTTATATTTATCCTCCCCAACCTTCTTTTGCACTCTCTGTTCCATTTACTTTCCTCGCTCGCCGTGCAGACTTCCTCGCTAAGCAAGCGTGTCATGGTACACCCTCTACTACTTTGCTGCGTTCGGAGGATATGCTCCCTGTCCTCCGTCGCCATGTTTATGACGCTTGGCGAGTTGAGTGGAGAGCGCAACCATTAACTGGCCACCTTCGCTCCATTAAGGATGACATACACTTGTGGCCCTCTTCAATTAATGGTTCACGTGCAGACCAAACCCTATTAACTAGATTACGTTTAGGCCACACGCGCCTCACACATGGTTACCTGATGTCCACCCCTCGTGGTCCACCACCTGAATGCCAACATTGCCATACATCATTGACTGTTTTTCACTTTCTTTGTATTTGTCCCGTCTATGCATCTGAAAGACGGAGATTCTTGCTGAACACCTCATTACATGGCATCCTCTCTGACTCAGACTCTTTCAATTTCACCCCTATTCGTCACTTCCTGAGAGCGATAAATTTATACAATGACATATAACTGCTGACATATACGTGACTTTAAACTCTGTACCACCTCCTCCACCACTAGCCTTGAGAGGGCCTAGGCCCAGTGGGCTAGTATAAAATAAAAGCATCATCAACAACAACTTTCCTCGCTCGCCCATCTGTATACCTTCTTTGGCCACCTACCTTCCTCCATCCCCTCTAGCCTCACTTTGTACTTCCCTTTTGCTTTCCCTATCCTTTCCTCAAACGCACTCCACCCCATCTCCCCTCGGATTGCTTCTTGTGCTACGTATTTATTTGCCCCCAATCCTGTCATCCCGATTTTATTCTGTACCGTTTCTAGTTTCTTCGTTTCTGCCTCTGTCGTTTCTACCGCCTCCAAGCCGTACATAATTGCAGGTACTCCTAGTCCTTTCCACAGCCCGCGCACTAATTCATAGCTATTCTCTCTTAACCTTGTCGCGCTCCATAATCTCCCATTCCATTGTTGCATTTGTCCAATCTTTTCACTTTTCACCTTCTCAAACCCTTTCTCTGTAATTGTTACCCCCAGATATTTATACTCTCTTGTCTTCTTCATTCTGTTTCCTTCCAGTGTCCATTCCTCGTCATCTTGGAGCTGTCCATTCATTTTCATCACTTGGCTCTTTTCTTTACTAAATCTTACTTCTAGTTCCTCTCCGAATCTCGTTGCTTCCTCTAGTAGTCTCTGCAACCCTCCTCCAGTTTCTGCCATCAGAACTACGTCATCAGCAAACAGGAGTACCCCCAGTCTTTCCTTGTTTATCTGGATCCCCTCCCCCACTCTTTTTATCCTCTGTGTCATTTCTTCCATATATAACGCAAATAATAACGGCGATAATACGCACCCCTGCCTTACTCCCCTCTTGCTTTCTACCCATCCCGTTTCTATACTTCCTAGCGCGTACTTCGCCTTTGTTCCTTGGTACATCGATGTTATGATGTTTATATACTTTTCTGGTATTCCACTCCTTGCCATTATTTTCCACAGCAGTTCCCTATTTACTCTATCATAGGCTTTCTCTATATCCAGGAATGCACAGTAACCCATTTTCTTCCTTCTTTTCATTTTCCCTATCACTTCGCTTAGTATATAGATATTATCTGTCCCCCTTCTGTCTCTTCTGAACCCATTTTGCTCGTCACTTATTATTCCGTTTCCCTCTATGGCTGTATTCATCCTTTCCTTCAATATCCCACAGAAGAGGTTCCCTATTGTGTTTGTCACTGTCACTGGCCTGTAGCTTTTCATTTCCTTCTTACTCTTGTACCCTCCTTTGTGTAATAGCGTTACTCTCGCTTCATTCCATCTTTCTGGTACTCTCTCATTTCCCATTACCTCATTAAACATTTTCTTCAACCTTCTTGCCAATTCTTCCCCCCCCCCCCCCTCTATGTACATTTCATTTGGTATCCCATCCGGGCTGGTCGCCTTTCCCTTTTTTAGCGCTTTGATAGCGCTAAACTCAACAAGAACTCAACAAGCACGTCTGCTCTCCACCACAGTCTGACTGTGTGTGTGACACCTCCACCCCGTTCTCCTCCTCCGTCACAACTCCTATCACATTCTCTTCCCTCCCTGATCTCCCCCTCCCTTCTACTCTTATAAACCACTTCCTCAATTTTCCGTCCCTCACTCTCCAGTAAAAATGTCTCTTATCCTCACCCAACTTTCCATTATTTTCATCAGCCTTTTCTTGTAATTCCTTTATTTTTTCCTTTGTTCTATACTCAAATCCTTCTTTAGTCTTATGTGTTTCAGTTTTTCATTTGTATTTAGCCTCCAACTAAAATTTGTCACAGTCTCTGCCACTGCCCTAGTTTTAAACTGTACCCTTATAGGTCTCATCTCTAACCTTTTATATCTACCTATCCTACTGACCTCCTCCACCTGCCCTTCCCATCCATATCCGTCCTCATCCACACCTTTCATGACCTCCTTCACTGTCTCCATATCCCTCACTTTTCTCACTCCATTATCATTCATATGAGTCTATATCTCCATACAAGATTACACCCCTATCCCTGTCCATGGCCTCCCTCACGACACTCTCCTTGTTCTTCATGACCCCTACAACTGCACTCTCAAAACTTTTTTTGGTCATATTCATTTCTTCCTTTTGCTCTTTCATAATATCCTCCAAATCCTTGAATTTTTGTTTACCTACCACCGTCCATGCAGTTGACTCCTTTACTTCCTTGAAACCCACATTCTTAATGGCATATTTGCTTTTGCAAGTTCTAAATTAGCATTGTCATAAATCTTTAGTAGCTCGTCTTTACTGTGAGTTGTTACCTGGAAGTTGTCCACATAGAAATTCTTGCTGATCAAATCTTTATAAGCATTTTCAGAATTCTTGAGATGGGTATCCAGAGTTGCTTGTAGTAGAAACGGACTACTTGTTGCTCCAAACAAAACAGACTTAAATCTATAAGTTACTAGCTTTGGTTCATCACCTAGAGGGTCATCATACCACAAAAATCTTGTGTAATCTCTGTCACAAGACTGCAGACCTACTCTTAAGAAAGCTTTGCTTATATCTGCTGAATATGCTAATCGATTTAATCTGAACTTTAGCAGTGTATCCCCTAACTTCTCAGTAAGAGAGGGGCCAGTCATCAAGTAATCATTCAATGAGGCAGTACCTTTCCTCTTATCACTGCAGTTAAACACAATACGCAATGGCGTGGTTATGCTGTCCTTTTTAACGGCATGATGAGGAAGATATATACAAATATATACAGATATATACAAATGAGTAAGGACCCACTAGAAGCGAGCGAACGAAGAATGTGGTGGAGTGCAGGCGGCACACGTCCAGACCGTTTGCCCGCGGTGAGTGGAAGGAAGTATGGCGGCTCAGGGAGCAGCGTCAAGGAAGTCCTCATAAGAAATCCACGAGATGGAAAGCTGTAGTATAACAATTATTAAGTAAAGTTTCCCCTTATATTTTTTACGAAAGTTTTTTCGTAGCGGGTACCCAATCATAAGACGATTCCATAAGAGAATAAGCGTTACCCTTATGACGAGTACTCCGTTCTTCCCCGCGGCGGTAGATTCAAACTGGCTACTGCGGGCGCTTGAATGGAGGCTATTATACTAATAGGCATATCATCAATGATGGAGGAGCCACTAATAAATATCACTTTTACCTTGTGAATGGTGAAGACTAGAATTTTCTATACCAAGTGCTTTTCGATTGAGCAAAATAATAAAAGTTGTTTTGGACCCGTGGTCACTGCTTCGATTATCGATTGGGCAAAACACACGAGATAACAATGAGTTCTGCTGTCTGATATACATCTAACCTAGGTTAGGTCATTACTTTGTGGAGATATATAGGCTAGGCCTATGTCTTCTAGCAAAAAACAGAGTAAGCAGACGGCACCGAGTGTGTCGGCGATCGACGATGCGCATAATGGGCGGTTTGAATTCATTTTTGCCGCATTTTCTCTGATTTTATACCTAATTAATGCCTGGCCGATTGGTGCCGTTGTTTTGAGCGTGCCGCTGTTCTAAATGCCGAATAAACGGAGCTCTACTGTATATGATTAATACTTATCCATATGTGCCTATTTTACTTTTAATATGAACATATGAACATTGAAAAGCAATAAAACGAGTGGTAACAGCAATTGGCTGGTAAAAAACATATTATTTAGCCCCACAGTCGTAATCTGACCCGGACCGGCGAGAGAGAGACATCCTCCCTTTTTCCTGTCTTGCATGGCACTGAGAGACAAGGGGAGGTCTGAGACTGGCTTAGAGGGTTGGAGAAAGACTCCCCCATCCTCCCACCTCTCTCCCTGCCATCCTCGCGTGTAAATATTTGATAAATATTGGGAATAATAGGAAAAATAGCTGATAATTGAAGGGGGGGGGGGATTGGCACGCATATGGAGGAGTGGTAGAAAGTAATGGAGTTGAATTATCTCACCTAATCACAAATAGCTTTGTTTTGAGTGTCACTGGGGTGTTTTTAAATTTGTTTTTATGCCCTGGATCTATTGAGGACAGTCGCATTGCACCACAAAGCCTCTATAGAGAACGGTGTCCGTTTATGGGTTAACATTAGAGGCTGAATCTAGTCATCTGGTGACTTACAGCAATGATGGGAAGCGTAATACAGCGAACTGTGGATCTGAGGATAGCAAGGTGCGACATTCAAATCATCTAGTATTTTATTTTACTCTATTCTCTTAGTGGCATCCACTTTCAATTACCTACCTTAGAAAATATTTAGGGTACCCCCTAAGATATTTATGGTTCTTGACCGACATGATTAAGGTAAAACCAGGTCCTTAGGGACCCGGTTACTCTCACAACGTGAGGGTAATTAAGTCACCAGTCTGCTCTTGTTTACACTAGTTTTGTAGAAATTAGGCATTTTTCATGTGATTGAAAAAGGAAATTATTGGGTTAGTTGAAATAGTGGCACACTATTTATGTTTATTTAGGTAAGAAGTTTTCCCCACGGGTAGCGATTTCGCGGAGAGCACCGTTTGTACGAGTCTAATATTTATTAGTGGCCCCTCCATCATTGACGAACATGCCTATTACATAAGGCATCCTCTTCAAACACTCATCCGCCGTAGTTTTGAATCTACCGCGCGGAGCATTTAAAATATGAGGAGCCTTCATCATGAGCGCACGCGACCTCACTCATGGCTTCAGTCATTATGAATTGGGTTCTCACTACGAAAAAACTTCGTAAAATATTAAAAGAAAAAGAATATAAGAATAACTATTCAATAAGCTTTCCATAATATCGTGGATGTACTTGTGTGGATCTTTGACCAGACGCTGACTCAGGCGTCATTCTTCCTTCTCTGCTCTGCGCTCAGCCTGCCCGGACGTGTCTCCCCACGCTCCGCTGGTTCCGCATTTGTTGCGTCCCTAGTGAGTTTTTTCTCATTTGTTTACTCCGGGATGTATCGAGTAAGGTTAGGATATGCGTAGCAGGAGTGTCCTGGGCTGGTTGCCCGCAGTGCAGTGTATTTTGGGTCGTGTGTTTGGGGCATCTATTTCGGATGTACCCTCGTGGTCCTGTTGTGGACTTGTGAACTTTTTCACTGTTGTTGTTGTTGTTCCCTAAGCTGCCTGGCCGAACAGCCCCGAGTCCCTGAGGAAGGCCATGGCCACGATCGGGCTTTCCCACAGAGCTCTCATTGAGTGTAGGTTGTGTTGTTGGCATAAGTGGTTGTGTGAAATGCAGTCTTCGATGATGTGTTTAATGGTATGGGGTGCTGTGTTACATCCCGGGCAGGCGTCGACAACGGAGTCATCCAGTCTCTTCTGATAGCTCAGGAGAGCTGGATGGTGTCCGCATCTCAGCCTGGCCAGGTGGACTCTGTCCTCGCGAGGGAGGGAGGATTCGGAAGGATGGATTTCGGGAGGTCGTGCATGCAGCTGCGTGTTGTCTGTGAGTGAGTGGATGGATTGGCGAGAGATATGAGTATGGATGTGCTTCTGGAAGTTGGTTCGGGGTGGGCAGGGAGGGAGAGAGGACAATAATTGTGTGTGATACCGTGTGCTGGGTGTTGTTTTGATATTTCTTGGTGTCTGTGGGTGTGTTGCCATGTAGTTTAGTGGGTGGTCTTGGTTCGTGGAGGCTGCTGCCAGGAATTGAGTGCCTCTCATGTCCAGATGGTCTTTGACTTTGAGGATTTTGGTTTCTTGATGTAGATGATCTGTGGGTGCAGTAGCTGTGCAGCCTGTAATGATCTTCAGGGCTTTGTTTTGAATAGTCTGTAAGGTCTTATGATGTGTTCCAGCTAGGTTAGAAGCCCAGGCTGGGCTTGCATATTCCATTACTAATCTTATGTATTGTTTATATACTGTGGTGGTAGTTTCTTTGTTGTGTCCAAATTTTGTGTGAGCAAGTGACCTGAGGGCGTTAAGTCTGGGTGTCAGTTTCTTTTTAATGTTTGTGGTGTGCTGTTTGAATGTCATATGAGTATCATATGTTACTCCTAGGATTTTGGGTGTGTGTTTCACTGTTAGCTAGCTTTGTGATGCAGGCGGCTTTCATTACGCGTTATTATTGCTTCCTTTTATCTTTCTGATGAGGTAGCTTATTTTTGCTGACGTTCCCAGCGTATTTTTCTTCACTTAGTGAAGTTTTTTCTGGGTCCCGAGTCAGGTCTTCCCTTTGCCGGAAGTGTTTGCTACAGTGGTGTGTTGACGGTGGTTCCTGTTGTGATATAATTCAGTGCTTTTTGTTTATATTACGACATGTTTACTTTTATGTCCGTCTGCCTAGGCCTAGCCAGCCTCTCGTAGCTTTGCCACATGTACAAGGGTTATTGATTTATGTTATAAATATGTACTACTGTGTCATGTGTGTCCTGGTTTAGTTGTGTATTGGCTAATTCCACGGACTATTTATGTGTCCTGGTTTAGTTGTGTATTGGCTAATTCCTCGGACTATGTTGGGCCCGGCGTTAGTTGTGTTTTGGCTACGCCTCGGTCCTGTATTGCGTTCAGATGGTATCTGGACGGGGTGGGTTATTTCCGGGTTTTTTTTCTCGGTTACACCATGAAAAACCCGGCTGGTTGCTGAGTTTTAGCCACGCGTGGTTTAAAAACAGGCTTGTTTCCCCGGCGAGTGGGTGTCTGTGGCTCCCCAGGACTGCGTCTCTGTGGTGCCTGGTTCAGGCCCCTTATGAATCCCGGCGGGATGGCTGTACCCACCTAACAGTGTTCATACGGACACGTGTTTGTAGTTTTTTCGGTTTTGCAAAGCCAATAAAAAACTAAGCTGTTGTTGTTTTTCCTCCCCGGCGATCTTTTACAAAGAAGTGGGGATAGGATTGGTTGGGGTTAACTTGAAATCACCCGGCGGGTGCAACCTGGAAGGGTGGGATGAACAAATTTACAAAAGAAATTCAGTTTAGTTGACCAGACATTTGAGGGATGCATTGTGTATCACCTTCAGCATACGGCGAATTAAAGCACAATTGGGGTTAACGTTTTTAAACTATTATTCACACCCGGCGGGTGCTCCCTGGAAGGGTGGAAATAACGAATTTTCAATTCAGTTAGTTAACCAGACAATTGAGGGATACATTTTGTATCGCCGCCTTCAGCTTAAGGCGTAATTGGGGTTAACAGTTTTTAAACTAATATTCACACCCGGCGGGTGCTCCCTGGAAGGGTGGGAATAACGAATTTACAATTCAGTTAGTTAACCAGACAATTGAGGGATACGTTTTGTATCGCCGCCTTCAGCATACGGCGATCTAAAAAGATACTTCGGGAGAAGTTAGATCTCGTATATGTGTCAGGCTTCCCAGTTTTTGATCTATGAGATAATTACGGGGCCGGCGTCTTTTTTAGGGGGTTTTTCCAAAATTGAATCTGGAAACAAACACCACCGGAAAGACTAAATCAGTTATAAACGCCATGCGGGTCTTTATATTATGTCAGAGGGTATTCATAAATCTTTTTGGACAAGTTAAGATAATTTGAAATTTTTTACTTAGGAACCCCACCGCGTAGCGAGCCGTAGTCGTTGTGGATTGCGTCTCGTTATCCGGCGGGTTATTTAACACTTGTGTGCGAACATGTTGGATTAACCTTATGAGCATTAATTCCTGGAAATTTTCTTTTTTTCCAGGGCTGGGTCCCGGCGGGTCTATACAGAACCTGGAGTAAGTTTCCCACCAGTCTCTGTCATGGCTACCTTTGCCCCGGTTTTTGCTTTATGCATTACGCCCTCTTGTTCAGGTATCCCTATTTTTGCGCACACCCTTTGTATAAAATTTGTTAAATGTCTCGACCGCTCAAGGGGTCTGTGGGTGATGCGAAACTGTACCTTTTGCTCTCAACTCAGTTTAAAAGTCTTACAAGACAATGACAAGACCGCAGCGGTCGCCTTACGGGAGGTCAGGCAGCAGATGACCGCTTATACTACTATTGAGGCTCATAAGTCACTTCAATGCGATAACGTCCAGTTGTGGGATAAGTTACTATTTGAGCACCCTCCCCTTAAACGTCCCTCTAGAGTAACTGTTCGTAAACCAACAGAGACTGGACAGGGTTCTATACTTGCTCCAGCCCCAGGCACAGCTAAGCGACAGCGAGAACCGACGCCCCCGGTGGCAGCCTCCTCGTCACGGGCGAGATCTAGGTCCAGGTCCCCGCTTAGGCAGCAGCCGCCGAGTCTCTCTTCTTCACCAACGAGCAAGAAGCGTAAGACAGAGGGGTCAACAAGTGGATATAGCGAGAAATCTTCTAAACCCAAGAGCAGTTCGCGGTCGCACCGTAGCCACAAATCTTCCCGAAAGGACTCACATGATCGAAAGGCCTCCCGGCGTTCACCGGAATCTAGTGCCTCTCGTCATACCTCTACCCCCTACAGAGCTAGTGTGCAATCTCATGGGGAGAATTTAGTACCAGTACCAAAAGATAGTTTACCTCTTAGTATTTTAACTCTAGATTTTGAGAGTTCAGTGGACAGTGATCGTCCACTGGCAGAGTCAAGTGGGAACTCCATAATTGAGGGTATTTCAGACTCCCAAGGGAGTGCAGGCCAAGGCATGGGTGTTTGGTGGTTTTCTCAACCTATGGCTAGAACTACACAAACAGTGGCTGATGTCCACCGGGACGCGGCGATCCCATCATCTATTCCTGACTTGTCTTTACAACAAGATGAGACTCCGGCTTCGGCGGAATCCTCTCGTGGTGAGCCGGATGACAAAGACGATGTATCTATCATCTCAGACATGGAAGTGCAGGAGTCAGGGTCAGTTTTAGACGCCGCACAGGATCGTAATGATTCACCTTTGAGTTCATCATCGAATAAATTTGTCACAGCAGAGGAAATAGATGGGCTGCTAGTTAATGCTCTCACTAAATTTTTTGGCCAACAGCCGGAGACTCCTACAGTGGACCTTTGTTTTTTTTGTTTTTTTTCTATGTGATTGAGGGAGGCAAAAGGCATAACTCCCTATAGTGAGTGCCTCCCCCATAGTTGAAAGAGTGACAGGGCCAAAATCAAGGGACGTTCGAGCCAAAATGCCTGGACACACAGAGTTTGAAGCAATTTAAGTCATAGGAAGAGGGAAAGACTGATTCTGGGAGAGAGTTCCAGAGCTCAGCTGTTGAGTAGAAGAAAGTTTGAGAGTAACGTTTCACTCTTGGGTTGGAGAGTTGCACAGAGTAGGGGTGGGATTGAGTTCCAAGACGGGTACCACGTGCCCTACGTAAAGGAGGTGGTATGCACTGGGATAGCTCTGAGGAACACTGATTATTATAGTAGCGATAGAATAGCGAGAGAGATGCAACATTGCAGCGGAGAGAGAGAGATTGCAGAGAGTTGGTGAGTGGACGGGAGTTAATGATACGAAAGGCCTTCCTTTCAACTTTGTCTAGGAGAGCGGTGTGAGAGGAACCTCCCCACACATGTGAACAAAACTCAATACAAGGGCGCACTATGCCCCTGTACAGAGCAAGAAGCTGTGCGGGGGAAAAGAACCCCCTAAGGCGGTTGAGCACACCCAGCTTCTGGGAGGCTGCCTTAGCAAGACTGGTAATATGGTCCTTCCAAATGAGAGCAGAAGAAAAAGAGACACCAAGAATATTGAGAGAAGATGAAGGGTTGATTTTTGTATTGTTGAAGAATAAGGGATAGTCCGCTGGGAGATCCTGACGGGTAGATAGATGGAGAAATTGGGTTTTGGAAGCATTAAAGTTAACAAGGTTTTCTCTGCCCCATCCTGGGAGCTCCTATGACAAGTTCTAACGTCCGGCCTCTGATGACTTCTATTGCTTTGACTCAGATCCCTCACCCTCCCTCTATATCACCATCGGTGGTCACTAGGCCTGCTACGGCGGCACTGACTACTTCGAATGTAAGGGTTATAACGGATGTCAATCCACCCCCTTTAGATAAAGCACCTATGAGAAAGGTAGCTATGCCCTTACTGTACGGCCCAGATGAGTCATGGGTTCACTTGATCCCCACTAATCCAGAGGTCGCTCGACCTACCTTGTCAGGGGAACTTCCGGTGCCACGAGAGTGGGTAATACAAGGCAATAAATCTAAAAAATTAAGGGCCTTGGATACTTTGGGGAATGTACTAGATGTTAATGTTAAGGCCATTCCTAATTATTATCACCAGGACTATTTTGTTTATACTGCTAAACCTACCCTGCCCCCTGCCTCAGCTTCGAAACTGTTTTCTGACTGGTCCAAGCACGATGGTTTTAATGACATAAAGACACTGTCAACCCTCACACCAGAACTTGATTTGCAAACTGTCACAGACTCAGCCACTAATCCAGTGTTGAAGGTGGGGCAGTTGGGTCCGGGACCTTGGGTGGATTGGGAGACGGAGGCTCAGAACTTTGCGACCACCTTCACCTCAAAAACTTCCCACCAGATCCCTCAGGATAGTCATTCTTGGTTTTCGATGCCAGTGTGTTCTGCCGGCGGAGTCCCTTCAGCTTTGTTTGATTTCTTAGCTGCCCCCAAAATCAATTTATGTGAACTCAAGGACCCTTTCACTAACCCTACCCCTACTCACCTAGACCGAGAATTTAGGCTACGGGGGAAAGCATTTAGACTGTTCTCACAGTACATTGTGACGCAACAGGTGGCTAAATCGATGCTCCGGTCCACTCAGGCAATCGCAGACGCGGATGCTAGAAGATCGGTTGAACTGTCTCGGCGACTGCTCCTTCAGTCGTCAATTCAGTCATTGGGTGACATATGCACAGCCTTGCTTGAGGCGGTGCGAGCACGACAAGATCTCAGGATGTCCTTAGTATGGAAGCTTCCTGATCGTATTGCGAATCAGGTGGTCATGTCACCAGTGCTCACTCCCTCTTTAACACCTTACGAGCGGCCTATGCGGTTTATTTATGTGTACCGCACAGCGGGGTGTTTTTAGCCAAAATAGGGCTGTTTACGTGATCATTTTCATGCCTAAATAAGACCCAGAACGTAAAACAAGTACCTATCCCTGAAAGGGCATAAACAGAGCTTTCGAATGACACCATAACGATCCTTGTATGATGGATAGTTTTCTTGCAATAACCGTGCAACGCGAGTGCAAAAAGCAGGTAATTCGGTACTTTCAGTACATAATTGAGTATGTAGCGAGTGAGAGAGGGAGGAGGGAGCTGAGATTTGTGTCAGTAGGTTCGCCGCGGTGGTCTGGAGCAGTCATACGCTCGCTAGTCTCCTGCCACCACTTGTCTCTCTCTCTCAGCCACATTACGTGCTGAAATTGCCACTCGAGTTATGTCGAGCGCCGCCACATAGTCCAGCTTTATTTAACTCGACTTATGTTGCTCGCCGCTAAATAAGGGTTAATGTCCCCTGAGGTGTGGAGAACCGTTTTTAATATGGCTCAGGCCTTTAAACATAGTCCCGCCCCTTCTAAGAAACCTGCCTTTAACTTCCCCAAACCCAAGCCAGTCGCAAAAGCACAGCCGGGGGGATCTAAGCACTTTCATCTACCTAAGTCCTCCTCCACTCAAGGTCAGTACAGGTACAAACAGGGTAAGTTTACAGGTCAGAAAGGACGAGGCTATAATAAACCAGGTCAGGGCACGTCTTCTGCCAACGCCAGCCAGCCGGCGAAGCGTCCACCACCACCACCTCCACCACCATAAAAAAACTAATGTCTCTCTCATTCCCGGGGCTGGTCTTAAGGCGGGTGGATCCGAGGGTAGTACAGCCGGCGAACCCTTGTCTGCTAACTGGGTCGTTCCGAACGTGTCACCAAGCATGGCCGTTAAACACTTGGGCAAGGATGGTGGCACGCAAAGGCATCACTTGGCAGTGGCTCCGGCGACCTCGTTTATGTCAGCCGACAACGGGGAATCTAGTTTCTTTAGAGGTGGAGTCACTGGTCACGGAAATTATGGCCAAGAATGTCATCATCCCGGTCCCTCAAAATTACCCAGTCTTCACATCCAAGCTATTTTTGGTTCCCAAAAGGGACAGTGTTCAGATGAGACCCATCGTAGACCTGTCGTATCTGAACCTTCACATTCACAACGAGTCATTCAGGATGTTAACAGTGCACCAAATCAGGCTAACGGAGGTTGGATGTGTTCCTTAGACCTGACAGACGCTTATTGGCACGTCTCGGTAAACAAAAGATTTCAAAGATTTCTGGCCTTACGGATCAGGGATCAAACTTATGTTTTTCAGAGGATGCCATTCGGTTTGAACCTGGCACCTCGCTTATTCACGAAATTAGTCTGGCAAGCACTGATGCCATTGTTAAAACAAGGGATCAGGATTTTGTGGTACCTAGACGACTGGCTGGTGGTGGCAGAGACAGAGCAAGTATGCATAAATCATGTCAACATAACATTAAAACATGTCAAAACTCTAGGGTTCAAGGTAAATCTGGTAAAGTCAAACCTTGTTCCCTCACGAGTAGTTCAGTGGATAGGGCTGGTTTGGGACACAGCTGCTCTCACTCTGAGTCAGAGTGTGGACAATCGAAACAGATTTCGCAGGAAACTGTTCAGGTTCCTTCACAGTCTGACTACGACACGCAGAATCTGGGAGTCTCTGGTCGGCTCTCTCAACTGGATTCAACTAACTGTAATGTTGGGCCGGTTGAAAGTAAAGCGTTTAATATTGGAGGGCAACAGATATTTTCCGCTATTGCCGGCGAAAAAATTATGGCCCATACCAAAATTAATCCACAACTTACTAGCGGTCTGGGCGAAGAGGGAAATGTTGCACTCGGTAATGTCATGGACCTCTCCTCCGCCGACGGTATGGGTAGACACGGATGTGTCAGGAACGATAGGTTGGGGTTTTCAGTCAAACCAAGGGCACCAGGGTCAAGGGCTTTGGTCCCATTTAGAAATCTCCCACATCAATGTCAAGGAATTACTAGGCCCCTTATATTTCCTTCAGGCTCACGGCTCTACTTTACGGGGCAAGTCGGTGGCCTTCAGAATGGACAATCTGAATGCGGTTCACTGTATTCAGAAACAAGGGTCAACGAGATCTCGGAAGTTGCTGAACGTATCAGAAGAGATTTTTACTCTAGCCAACAGGCTAGACATTCATCTTCACGCATCTTATCTCCCAGGCGTAGCAAACGTCTGGGCAGACGCTCTGTCTCGGAGACAGAGCACAACAGTAGAATGGGCGCTCAAGCAACCCATTTTCAACCAAATGATTGCAGAGCTTTACCATACACAAGTGGATCTGTTCGCGTCCAAGGAGACTCACAAACTCCCACTGTACCTCACCCGCCGGACGATAACGCCGGCAGGGGGGCCAGACGCCCTGGTGACAGACTGGAACAGGTGGAGTTCCATCTATCTGTTTCCGCCGCCAGACGCGTCTCTAATGTGCCATGTAGTAAACAAACTACGAGATTATCGGGGCTTAGTCTCGATAATCGCGCCCCTGTGGCCGGCGCAGTTGTGGTACCAGCAATTGAAAACGTGGTGCCCGGACCCGGTGTCGCTCCCGGTCGGGTTTTTCCACTTAGACACGATTGGCAACCTAGCGACCTCGCTGACTTTTGCATTATGGACATTCAGGAGGCCAAGTGGCTAGCACCATATGGTAGAGAGGTGACCAATAAATTATTGAATCAATATACTCAGTCTACAAAACGACAGTACCAATCGCATTGGCAAGCCTTTACTTCTTGGATCCTTAGAACAGAACAAACTGTGCCCTCGGTGGCGTTAGTTTTTAATTATTTAAATTATCTGTTTGAGCAGAAACGTTTATCTGTGGTAACGTTAAAAAATCACTTAACAGCGATTAGAATACCATTTTGGGACGTTACCGGTCTCTCAATACCAGTTGCGGAGGAAACAGGTTTTATGAGGGCATGTATTAAACTCCGCCCACCTCCCCGTCAGCTCATGCCTACTTGGTCTCTGGACAAAGCATTGTCATTACTTCACTCCCGTCTGTACCAAAATACTGCAGATTTTACATTACTCTTAAAAAAGGCTGTATTCCTTTTGGCTTTGGCCACCGGGAACAGAGTGTCAGAGCTGGCGGCGATGAACAACACACCTAATTGCCTCAGGTTTGGTAGGCTTAATGAATGTATTCACATTGCACCTTCCCCAGGGTTTGTAGCCAAGAATGAGCACAGTGCACACGTGTTTTCTGAGTTCACTGTGCCGGCGTTGAAAAGGGGAAAGGTGCACCATAATTTATGTCCAGTGCAAGCTCTAACCAAATATTTGAGGGTAGCTCCTCTAAACCCCCAGGGTGCTTTATGGGTGGCAAGTACGGGTAAGCGCTTACTGAAACGTAGATTGGCTTCTCTTTTGGTCGAGGTCATTAAAGAGAGTAATCCCGGCGTTGTGGGTAGGGCCCACGATTTACGCAAATGGGCAGCCTCTTTGCGTTTCCTTAAGAATTTTTCTGTGGAAGATATTACGTCCACGCATTTGTGGGCCTCTAATCATACGTTTTTGACTCGGTACCTGTCAGTAGCTCTAGACAAACCTTCCTTGCCATGTATAGTTTTAAGGCAGAGGGTCTAGTTGGCCCTTAAGTCACTTTTTGTTTTAATTTTAAGGAAAGGGGGGGGGGGGGTTGCAGTCAGTGTAACATAGGACACCCTAGACCCCGCCGGAGTATAAGAGCTGTGATTCGAGTATGGGTAATGTGATATGAAAATTTCTCTGTTCTATTCAGGGCGGGAAATTGTGCTAGTACAATGTTAGTACAAACAACAGTGTTGTTATAATAGTTTTGGCTGTAAAAGCAATTTAGTTTTAAGCATTGGATATATTTTGCAAAATATTTCCACGAGTATTATGGGGTCATATGTGCACATGTAAACTTATAAGTTTGTTATTTTTCACCACTTATGTTGAGTGGGGTGCCTTTTTAACTTACAGATCTGTTCGCAGAGTCTCAAGAGTTAACCTTTTGTATCAAGCAGGCTTCTTTGAAGCACGCCCCTGCTTGACCCCCTTTTTGTATATATGTGCTGCGCCATTAAATATATATTTTTCAAAGTAAGAATACTATGTGGTTGTTTGATTATCTGCTTTTCTAGAGTTATGATATGATTACGAATGTCCCCCTCCAGTCTTAGAAATCAGGCATGTTCGTCAATGATGGAGGGGCCACTAATAAATTATAGGTTTGACTCCTGTAAGAAGATAAAGAAAACCTAATATTTAGTAGTGCCCCCGTAATCATTGACGACTGGGGCCCTCCCGACCATCCCCTTCCCATTCGTTGATGTTTTAAGGATTTTGGTTACTTGATATGTCAGTGAAGGAAGAATGATGCCTGAGTCAGCGTCTGGTCAAAGATCCACACAAGTACATCCACGATATTATGGAAAGCTTACTGAATAGTTATTCTTATTTTGTTTTTGTTTTTATATTTTACAAAGTTTTTTCGTAGTGAGAACCCAATTCATAATGACTGAAGCCATGAGTGAGGTCGCGTGCGCTCATGATGAAGGCTCCTCATATTTTAAATGGTCTGCGTGGTAGATTCAAAACTACGGCGGATGAGTGTTTGAAGAGGATGCCTTATGTAATAGGCATGTTCGTGAATGATTACGGGGCCACTACTAAATATTAGGTTTTCTTTATCTCCTTACAGGAGTCAAACCTATAATATGTGCTATATGCGCGGAACCACTTTACTCCTTTGATATCAAATAATAGTTACAGTAAAATTACAGTGAAGTAGTTTAATATTTCTGTTTTCAGGTTTTTGGGTCAACATGTCAGATGTCAGCAGCCAACATCTCGTACCTCTCGGCTTCTATCTTCCCGGTTGAGCTGGCCAGGTGAGCTCTTTATTGCTTCTCTTTGGCTTGCAGTCACTCACTAACTCTGGACCCAATTACTGTACATCCCAGTCACCTTTACCTACTATTCACCTGCTATTTACCTACTACTGTAGAACAGTACAATGTTCCCTCAAAGTATGCTGACCCAAAGCATGCGATTTCTAAGTACACTGAAGATATTGTAAATGATACTCGATTGTACAAAGTATGCGGGGTTTTTCAAAGTACGCGAGCCGATGCACAAGGCGATATTCAGTTGGCCATATTTAGTGACGTCAGGGACGCTCGACCTTCGCGCCAGTCCATTGAACTTGCTTGCAAAGTGACTGCAGCATTATGCTATTGTTCTCACTTGATTAGAGTCATGGAGTCGTCTACCCCAACACCCCCTGATCCTAACCCTCGGCCTGGTAAACAGAGTGACGCAAAACCCAAGAAAAAGGTGTGGGTTTGACAACCCGAATGGAAGGAAGGGAAACCATATATTTAGTAGTGGTTCCGTAGTCAAAGACGTGAGAGCCTTATCCATTATAAGGGCTCCCCAGGTCCTCTAGGGAACCCGGAGATTGCTTAACGCAACTCGAATGATAGAAAAATAACATCCCAGGGGATACCCCTTACATAGTTCCTACGGAACGTCATCGAATCGCATACCACTATTAAGAATTAAATATAAAATAATCATAGGGTAATGTTGTTTGAATCCGGCGCTGACAAAAAGGCAGGCTTCCATGCACAGTAGCCCAGCACCTTCTGGTGCGTCCAATCGGTCTCAAACTGAATTATAGGTTTGACTCCTGCAAGGAGATAAAGAAAACCTAATATTTAGTAGTGGCCCCGTAATCATTGACGATTATGCCTATTACATAAGGCTACCTCTTCAAACGCTCATAAGCGTAGTTTGAATCTACCGCCGCAGAGCTCAGAGGAACCTTCATCATAAGCACACGCAAAATCACTCATGGTTCGTCTTTATGATTGGGTTCTCACTACGAAAAAACTTCGTAACAAATAAAAAATAAAAATAAAATAAGAATAACTATTCATAAGCTTTCCATATTCCGTGGATGTACTTCTGTGGATTCTTCGACCAGACGCTGCCTAGCGCATTTTTCCGCCTTCACTGACATATCAAGTATACCAAAATCCTTAATACATCAACGAATGGGAAGGGGATGGTCGGGAGGGCCCCAGTCGTCAATGATTACGGGGCCACTACTAAATATTAGGTTTTCTTTATCTCCTTGCAGGAGTCAAACCTATAATTTATTAGTGGCCCCTCCATCATTGACGATTATGCCTGATATCTAAGACTGGAGGGGGACATTCGTAATCATATCATAACTATTGCAAATAGAATAGGCAGATAATCAAACAACCACATAGTATTCTTACTTTGTAAAAATTATAGGTTTGACTCCTGTAAGGAGATAAAGAAAACCTAATATTTAGTAGTGGCCTCCGTAATCATTGACGAACATGCCTATTACATAAGGCATCCTCTTCAAACACTAATCCGCCGTAGTTTTGAATCTACCGCGCAGAGCATTTAAAAACTGAGGAGCCTTCATCATGAGCGCACGCGACCTCACTCATGGCTTCAGTCATTATGAATTGGGTTCTCACTACGAAAAAACTTCGTAAAAAATAAAAACAAAAAGAAAATAAGAATAACTATCCAATAAGCTTTCCATCATATCGTGGATGTACTTGTGTGGATTTCTGACCAGACGCTGATTCAGGCGTCATTCTTCCTTCACTGACATATCAAGTAAACCAAAATCCTCAATAGATCAACGAATGGGAAGGGGACGGTCGGGAGGGCCCCAGTCGTCAATGATTACGGGGCCACTACTAAATATTAGGTTTTCTTTATCTCCTTACAGGAGTCAAACCTATAATTTATTAGTGGCCCCTCCATCATTGACGAACATGCCTGATTTCTAAGACTGGAGGGGGACATTCGTAATCATATCATAACTCTAGAAAAGCAGATAATAAAAACAACCACATAGTATTCTTACTTTGAAAATATATTTAACAACGGCGTAGCCGAAAAAATACAAGAAAAAGGGGGTTCAGGCAGGTGCGTGCTTCAAAGAAGCCTGCCTGACAAAAAATGGGTAACCCTGAAGATTCTGAACACAGATCTGTAGTTACAAAGGCACCCCACTCAACGAGTGGTGACAAAAAATAACAAGTTATAAGTTTATATGTGCACATAATAAACCCCAACATAAACTTGGAGATAAATTGCAAAGGAACTCCATTATTCTAAGATTAAATTGCTTTCGCAGCTAAACTACTCTAACAACACCGTTGTTTTGTACTTAACATTGTACTAGCACAATTTCTCACTGAGAAATTTTCATATCACATTTTAACCTTAAATTGTATCACAGCTCTCATACTCCGGCGGGGTCTAGGGTGTCCTATGTCAACTGACTGCACCCCCCCCCTTTCCCGTGAAAGTAAACAAAAGTGACTGCAGGGCCACCTAGACCCTCTGCCTTAAAGCTATACATGGTATGGAAGGTTTGTCCAGAGCAACTGACAAGTATCTAGACAGAAACGTATGATTAGACGCCCACAACTGCGTGGACGCTATGTCTTCAACTGAAAAAATTTCAGGAAACGTAAAGAGGCTGCCCATTTGCGTAAATCGTGGGCCCGACCCACAACGCCGGGATTACTTTCTTTAATGACTTCTACCAGAAGAGAGGCTAATCGCCGTTTAAGTAAGCGTTTACCCGTACTTGCTACCCATAAAGCACCTTGGGGGTTTTGAGGAGCTACTCTCAAATATTTGGTTAGAGCTTGCACTGGACATAAATTATGATGCACCTTTCCCCTTTTTAACGCCGGCACCGTGAACTCAGAAAACACGTGTGCACTATGCTCATTCTTGGCTACAAAACCTGGGGAGGGTGCAATGGAAATACATTCATTAAGTCTACCAAACCTAAGACAATTAGGTGTGTTGCTCATCGCCGCCAGCTCAGACACTCTGTTTCCGGTGGCCAAAGCCAAAAGTAAAACCGCCTTTTTTAAGAGTAATGCAAAGTCTGCAGTATTTTGGTACAGACGAGAGTGAAGCAAAGACAAAGCTTTGTCCAGAGACCAAGTAGGCATGAGCTGACGGGGAGGTGGGCGGAGTTTAAAACATGCTCTCATAAAACCTGTTTCCTCCGCTACCGGTATGGAAAGACCCGTAAGGTCTAAAAAGGGCACTCTAATCGCAGTTAAGTGATTTTTTAATGTTTCCACAGATAAACGTTTCTGCTCAAACAGATAATTCAAATAATTAAAAACTAATGCCACTGAGGGTACAGTTTGTTCTGTCCTAACGATCCAAGAAGTAAAGGCTTGCCAATGTGATTGATACTGTCGTTTTGTAGACTGAGTATATTGATTAAGTAATTTATTTGTCACATCTCTACCGTATGGTGCTAGCCACTTGGCCTCCTGAATGTCCATAATGCAAAAGTCAGCGAGGTCGCTAGGTTGCCAATCGTGTCTAAGTGGAAATACCCGACCGGGAGCGATACCGGGTCCGGGCACCACATTTTCAATTGCTGGTACCACAACTGCGCCGGCCACAGTGGCGCGATTAGCGAGACTAAGCCTCGATAATCTCGTAGTTTGTTCACTACGTGGCACATTAGTGACGCATCTGGCGGTGGAAACAGATAGATGGAGCTCCATCTGTTCCAGTCTGTCACTAGGGCGTCTGGCCCCCCTGCCGGCGTTTTCGCCTGGCGGGTGAGGTATAGAGGGAGTTTGTGAGTCTCCTCGGACGCAAAAAGATCCACTTGTGGATGGGAGAGCTCTGCAATCATTAGGTTGAAAATGGGTTGCTTGAGCTCCCATTCTACTGTCGTGCTCTGTCTCCGGGACAGAGCGTCTGCCCAGACGTTCGCTACGCCTGGGAGATAAGATGCGTGAAGATAAATATCTAGACTGTTGGCTAGAGCAAAAATCTCTTCCGACACGTTTAGCAACTTCCTTGACCTCGTTGACCCTTGTTTCTGAATACAGTGGACTGCATTCAGATTGTCCATTCTGAAGGCCATCGACTTGCCCCGTAACGCCGGGCCGTGAGCCTGAAGGAAATACAAGGGGACTAGTAATTCTTTGACATTGATGTGCGAGATTTCTAAGTGGGACCAAAGCCCCTGACCCTGGTGCCCCTGATTTGACTGAAATCCCCAACCTATTGTGCCTGACGCATCCGTGTCTACCCATACCGTTGGTGGAGGAGAGGTCCATGACATTATTGAGTGCAATGTTTCCCTCTTCGCCCAGACCGCTAGTAAGGTGTGGATTAATTTCGGGATGGGCCATAATTTTCCCGCCGGTAAGAGCGGGAAATATTTGTTGCCTTCCAATATTAATCGTTTTACTTTCAACCGGCCCAACTTGACAGTTAGTTGAATCCAGTTGAGAGAGCCGACCAGAGACTCCCAGACCCTTCGCGTCGTAGTCAGACTGTAAAGAAACCTGAACAGTTTCCTGCGAAACCTGTTGCGATTGTCCACACTCTGACTCAGAGTGAGAGCGGCGGTGTCCCAGACCAGCCCTATCCACTGAATTACTCGTGAGGGCACAAGGTTTGACTTTACCAGATTTACCTTGAACCCTAGAGTTTTGACATGATTTAAAATGATATTGACATGTTTTATGCATAATTGTTGTGTCTCTGCCACCACCAGCCAGTCGTCCAGATACCACAACACTCTGATCCCCTGTTTTAACAATGGCATCAGGGCTTGCCGGACTAGTTTTGTGAATAATCGAGGTGCCAGGTTCAAGCCGAACGGCATCCTCTGAAAAACAAAATTTTGGTGCCTGATCCGTAAGGCCAAAAACCTTTGAAATCTTTTGTTGACCGATACGTGCCAATAGGCGTCTGTCAGGTCTAGTGAACACATCCAACCTCCCGGCGGAAGTGTTAGCCTGATTTGGTGTACTGTTAACATTCTGAAAGATTCGTTGTGAATGTGAAGATTCAGATAAGACAGGTCTACGACCGGCCTCATCTGAACACTGTCCCTTTTGGGAACCAAAAATAGTTTGGACGTGAATACAGGGTAATTTGGGGGGACCGGGATGATGACATTCTTGGCAATCATTTCCTGGGCTAGTGACTCCACCTCTAAAGAAACAAAATTCGCCGTTGTCGGCTGACGTAATCGAGGTCGCCGGAGCCACTGCCAAGTGATGCCTTTGCGTGTCACCATCCGTGCCCAAGTGTTTAACGGCCATGCTTGGTGACACGTTCGGAACGACCCAGTTAGCAGACAAGGGTTCGCCGGCTGTACTACCCTCGGTTCCTCCGGCCTTAAGGTAGGCGCTGGGAGTGAGAGAGACTTTAGTTTTTTTATGGTGGGGTTGGTGCTGGACGCTTCGCCGGCTGGCTGGTGTTGGCCGAAGACTGGCCCTGACCTGGTTTATGTTGGCCGCGTCCTCTCTGACCTGAAAACCTACTCTGTCTATGCCTGAACTGACCCTGGGGGGAGTGGGAGGACTTAGGCGGAAGAAAAGGTTTAGATCCCCCTGGCTGAGCTTTAGTAGTAGGCCTGGGTTTGGGGAAGTTAAATGCAGGTTTCTTAGAAGGGGTGGGACTGTGCTTAACGGCCTGTGCCATATTGAACACCGTTCGCCACACTTCAGGGGTCATTAAAGAGGGAGTAAGCACTGGTGACATAACCACCTGATTAGCAATGCGATCAGGTAGCTTGCGAACTAACGACATCCTAAGATCTTGTCGTGCTCGTACCGCCTCAAGCAAGGCGGTACGTATGTCACCCAAGGATTGGATTGACGACTGAAGAATCAGTCGCCGGGATAACTCAACCGATCTTCGAGCATCCGCATCTGCGATTGCCTGAGTGGATCGTAGTAAAGACTTAGCCACCTGCTGAGATACTATGTACTGCGAGAACAGGCGAAAAGCTTTTCCCCGTAGCCTAAATTCTCTGTCTAGGTGAGTAGGGGTAGGGGTAGTGAACGGGTCCTTCAGCTCACAAAGATTAATCTTAGGGGCAGCTAGAAATGAAAACAAAGCTGACGGGACTCCGCCGGCAGAACCCACCGGCATGGAGAACCATGAATGAGTATCCTGAGGTATCTGGTGGGAAGATTTAGAAGTGAAAGTGGTTGCAAAGTTTTGAGCCTCTACCTCCCAATCTACCCAAGGTCCTGGTCCCAACTGTCCCACCTTCAAAACTGGATTAGCTGCGTCGTCTGTGACGGTCTGTAAATCTAGTTCAGGAGTGAGAGCTGACAGAGTCTTAATATCATTAAACCCATCCAGCTTAGACCAGTCTGAAAATAGTTTTGAAGCTGAGGCAGGGGGTAAAGCAGGCTTAGAAGCATACACAAAATAATCTTGATGATAATAACTAGGTATAGCCTTGATGTTTACGTCCAGAACATTACCTAAAGTATCCACGGCCCTTAGTTTCTTTGACTTATTGCCCTGGATGACCCACTCACGCGGTACCGGGAGTTCCCCTGACAAAGTAGGTTGGGCAAGCTCTGGTTTAGAGGAGTTCAAAAGAACCCATGACTCGTCTGGCCCATAAAGTAAGGGCATAGCTACCTTTCTAAGAGGCGCTTTGTCTAGAGGGGGTGGATTGACATCCGTTATGACCCTGACATTTGAAGTTGTCAAAGCCGCCGTAGCACGCCTATTGATCCCTGAGGTTAACAGAGTGGGAGGGTTAGGGATCTTAGATAAATCAATCGAAGTCATCAGAGGCCGTAGAACTTGTCTTGGGAGCCCCCAAGTCCATTGTGGGGTTTTCCTGTTGTTGACCAAAAAATTTAGATAAAGCATGAGTAAGCAGCCCATTAATTTCTTGTGCCGTAACAAACTGGTTTGATGAAGAACTTACAGGTGAATCATTAGTATCCTGTGCGGCGTCCAAGCCTGAGCCTGACCCTTGTCCTTCCATCTCCGAAATTATAGAAACTTCATCTTTCTCCTCCTGATCCTCCTGAGAAGACCCCGCCGAGGCAGGGGTACCTTGTTGCCAAGATAAGTCTGGGATAGAGGATGGGATCGCCGCGTCCCTGTGGACATCGGCTACTGTGTGACTCGTTTGAGTCGGACGTGGGTGATCAGACCCTGGTTGCGCAAACCGCCAAACACCGAGGCCCTGGCCTACGCTCTCTTGAGAGTCTGAAACATTCTCAATTACTGAACCCCCTGAACTTTCCAATTCCAGGGTTAAAATATTAAGTGGCAAATCCTCTTTTGGGACAGGCACTGCACTGGACTCTTGGGCCTTAACACAAACTCTGTCTGGGGTAGAGGTACGATGAGATGCACTAGAAGTTGGTGAATGTCGAGAGGACTTCCGTTTATGAGAATCCTTTTTAGAGGATTTATGGCTACGGTGTGACCGCGAACTATTCTTAGATCTAGAGGAATCCTCGCCGTGACCACTGGTGGAACTTTCCGTCCTGCTCTTCTTACTCGCCGGTGAAGAGGCCCGACTAGATGACTGGTGTCTAAGAGGAGACCTAGACCGGGATCTCGCCCGAGACGAAGAGGCGGATACCGGGGGTGTAGGCTCTCTTGGGCGTTTAGGTGTAGCCGCAGAGGATACAGAACCCTGACCAGTCTCCGCCGGCTTAATACTCGTGACTCTAGAGGAACGTTTAGGGGGAGGGTGTTCGGAGAGCAATCTATCCCAAAGTGGGACGTTGTCACATTGAAGTGATTTATGTGCAACAATGGTAGTGTAGGCTGACATCTGTTGCCTAACCTCTCTTAAGGCTACCGCCGCGGTCTTATCATTATCACAAAGGACCTTTAAAGCTAATTGGGAGCAAAAAGAACAATTACGCATAACCCAGAGACCCCTTGAACGGTCTAGACATTTAACACACCTTATGCAACGGGTATGCGCAAAAATAGGGATACCAGCACAAGCAGGGGTAGTGCACAAAGCAAAAACTGGGGCCACGGTAGCCATGACAGAGACTGGTGGGAGGAAACTACCGCCGGGTCTGTATTGGTCCGCCGGAGCTCAGCTCTGGAAAAAAAGAAAATTTCCAGGAATTAATGCTCATAAGGTTAACCCAACATGTTCGCGCACAAGTGTTAATAACCCGCCGGGTAACGAGATGTAATGGCACAAACACAGCTCGCTACGCGGTGGGGTTCAGAAAATCTAAACAAATCTTTTGTTAAAGAAAGTGAAGAATACCCTCTGATATAATATAACGGTCCAGCATGGCGCTTATAGTCTCTTGGTGGTGGCGACTGTCTCAAGATTCAATTTTGTAACAAAGCAACCCCCCAAAAAGACGCCGGCCCTTGAAATATTTTAGTAGAATAGCACAGGGCAGGATGATACGAGATCTGATGTCTAACGAATTGTCACAAAAGATCGCCGTAAGTTAGAAGGCGGCGATACCACTTGTATCACTAAATTAAGTGGTTAAATCGAAATCGAATTTTTTAAATTCCTTAGTTCCTTCACCTAGGAGCACCCGCCGGGTGAGAAGAATCGATATATTAACCTAAATTGAACCTTCAATTGCCGTAAAAGTAAAGGCGGCGATACACATAGTATCACTAAATGGATTGGTTAACTAACTGAAAGACATAAGTCGTTCATCCCACCCTACCCAGGTGCACCCGCCGGGTGAGATGTCCAAACGTTAACCCCATAAGTTCCTGTCCCCACTTCTTTGTAAAAGATCGCCGGGGAGGAAAGCCTAAAACAACAGCTAGGTTTTTCAAGTGGCTTTTGAAAAACCGGGTAGAAAAACTACATAACGTATGTCCGCATGAACAATCGTTTTATAGATGGGAACAGCCATCCCGCCGGGAATCAAAGGAGGCCTGAAACCAGGCATCCACAGAGACGCAGTCCTGGAGAGCCACAGACACCCCAACGCCGGGGAAACAAGCCAGTGTTAACAACCACGTGTGGCCCAACACGGCTCGCGGCCGGGATTTTCATGGTGAAACCGAGAAAAACCCCGCCGGAAGGCAACCCACCCTGAACAGACACCATCTGAACAACAAGAGACACGAGGAGAGCCACGCACGACAACCCCAAGGTCACTCCATAATCCGTGGAATTAGCCAATACACAACTAAACCAGGAAACAATTATAGTCCGAGGAATTAGCCAATACACAACTAAAACCCGGATACACATGACACAGTAGGGCATATTTATCAATAATAAACAATAACACTAGTACATGTGGCAAAGCTACGAGCGGCTGGCTAGGCCTAGGTAGACGGCATAATAAAAGTTGAAATATACACAAACACTGGAAATATCACAACAGGAACCACCGCCATCACACCACCGTAGCATAAACTTCCGACCAAGGGAAGACTGACTCGGGACCCAGAAAAAACTTCACTAAGTGAAGAAAAATACGCTGGGAACGTCAGAAACAAAGCTTACCTCATCAGAAGGATAAAAGGCAGCACTAACTAACGCGTAGTGAAAGCCGCCTGCATCACAAACTAACTCAGCTGTGAAAAAGTTCACATGTCCACAACGGGACCACGAGGGTACATCCGAAATAGATGCCCCATACACTCGACCCAAAATACACTGCACTGCGGGCAACCAGCCCAGGACACTCCTGCTACGCCTATCCTAACCTTACTCGATACATCCTAGAGTAAACAAATGAGAAAAAACTCACTAGGGACGCCACGAATGCGGAACTAGCGGAGCGTGGGGAGGCACGTCCGGGCAGGCTGAACGCAGAGCAGAGAAGGAAGAATGACGCCTGAATCAGCGTCTGGTCAGAAATCCACACAAGTACATCCACGATATGATGGAAAGCTTATTGGATAGTTATTCTTATTTTCTTTTTGTTTTTATTTTTTACGAAGTTTTTTCGTAGTGAGAACCCAATTCATAATGACTGAAGCCATGAGTGAGGTCGCGTGCGCTCATGATGAAGGCTCCTCAGTTTTTAAATGCTCTGCGCGGTAGATTCAAAACTACGGCGGATTAGTGTTTGAAGAGGATGCCTTATGTAATAGGCATGTTCGTCAATGATGGAGGGGCCACTAATAAATAATATATTTATGTATAAACTTTATACAACATATAAAAAGGGGTACAAGCAGGGGCGTGCTTAAAGAAGCCTGCTTGAGAAAAAAGGGTAACTATGAGAATCTGTTCACAGACCTGAAAGTTAAAGGCACCCCACTTAAATTAAGTGGTGAAAAATAAAACTTTATGTTTACATGTGCACATATAAACCCCATTACAGTATTCTAATGTGTATATTCCATAAAATTAGACACAAAAAATAGAATAAATTCTTGTACTATCGCAGATGTACTTACTAAAATGCTACTCGGAGTTGCAACTACCGAGAACTCTTAAAATTAAATTGCTTCAACAGTGTATCCCATTTAAAGAAACAATTGTTGTACTACATCCATTGTACCTCAACAACATTTCCCGTAGTCATTACTACAGAGAAATTTTAATCACAACACTTATACATTGTATCACAGCTCGTATACTCTGTACATATCCTCCGGTGGGGTCTAGGGTGTCTTATGTTTCACTGACTGCAACCCCCCCCCCCTCTTTCTTAACCTAAACAATTAGTAACTTAGAGACCCATCTAGACCCTTTGCCATAAAGCTACACATGGCATTGATGGTTTGTCTAGTGCTACCGACATGTATAGAGTCAAAAACGTATGATTTGAAGCCCATAGTTGAGTAGTAGCTTTGTCTTTAACAGATTTTTTTTTGAGAAAAACTTAAAGATACTGCCCATTTGCGTAAATCGTGGGCCCTACCCACTACGCCGGGATTACTCTCTTTAATGACTTCTACTAGCAGAGAAGCCATTTTACGTTTAATTAATCTTTTACCTGTACTCGTTACCCATAAAGCACCTTGTTGGTTAAGAGGTGCCACTCTCATATATTTGGTTAAAGCTTGTACAGGACATAAATTATGGTGCACTTTACCCCGTTTCAACGCCGGTACCGTGAACTCTGAGAAAACATGTTCACTATGTTCATTCTTTGCGATGAACCCTGGGGAAGGTGCAATATGAATGCAATCATTTAGTCTACCAAACCTTATGCAATTAGGGGTGTTGCTCATCGCCGCCAGCTCAGACACCCTGTTACCAGTTGCCAAAGCCATAAGGAACACAGCCTTTTTTAATAGCAATTCAAAATCTGCCGTATTCTGATACAGACGGGAATGAAGCAAAGATAACGCTTTGTCAAGAGACCAGGTAGGCATGAGCTGACGGGGAGGTGGGCGGAGTTTGAAGCATGCTCTCATGAAACCTGTTTCTTCCGCTTGTGGTATGGTTAGACCTGTAAGGTCAAAGAATGGCACCCTGATAGCTGGTAAGTGATTTTTTAGAGTCACTACAGATAGACGTTTCTGTTCAAACAAATAGTTTAAATAATTAAAACTAATGCCACCGAAGGTACTGTCTGTTCTGTTCTAACTATCCAAGAAGTAAAGGACTGCCAATGAGATTAATATTGCCTCTTGGTAGATTGTGTGTACTGATTCATAAATTTATCTGTCACGTTTCTACCATACGGCGTTAGCCACTTGGCCTCCTGAATGTCCACAATGCAAAAGTCAGCGAGGTCTCTAGGTTTCTGAATGGGACCAAAGCCCTTTACCCTGATGCCCGAGGTTTGACTGAAAGCCCCAACCTATCGTCCCTGACGCATCTGTGTCCACCCATACCGTCGGCGGAGGAGAGGTCCATGACATGACTGAGTGCAACATTTCCCTCTTCGCCCAGACCGCTAGTAAGCTGTGTATTAATGTTGGGATAGGCCATAATGTTCCTGCCGGTAATAGTGGGAAATATTTGTTGCCCTCCAAGATTAAACGTTTGACTTTCAACCGGCCCAACTTCACAGTTAGTTGAACCCAGTTGAGAGAACCGACTAGAGATTCCCAGAGTCTCCGTGTCGTAGTCAGACTGTGGAGAAACATTAAATTTGCGAAATCTGTTTCGATTGTCCACACTCTGACTCAGAGTGAGAGATGCTGTGTCCCAGACCAGCCCTATCCACTGAATTACTCATGAGGGAACAAGGTTTTGACTTTACTAAGTTGACCTTGAATCCTAGAGATTTGACATGGTTTAATGTAATGTTGACATGAGTGTTGCATAACTTTTCTGTCTCTGCCACCACCAGCCAGTCGTCCAGATACCACAAGATCCTGATCCCCTGTTCTAAAATGGGCATCAGGGCTTGCCGGACTAATTTTGTGAATATGCGTGGCGCTAGGTTCAATCCAAACGGCATCCTTTGAAAGACATAAGTCTGATGCATTATTCTTAACGCCAGATTTTTTTTAAAAATCTCTCGTTTACCGGGACGTGCCAATACGCGTCTTGTCAGGTCTAATGAACACATCCACCCTCCCGGCGGAAGTGTTAACCTGATTTGATTCACTGTCAGCATCCTGAAGGACACGTTGTGAATGTGGAGATTCAAATAAGACAGGTCTACGACCGGTCTCATCTGAATACTGTCCCTTTTTGGTACTAGAAATAGTTTGGATGTAAACACCGGGTAAGTCGGGGGGACTGGGATAATAACACTCTTGGTAATCATCTCCTGAACTAGTGACTCCACCTCTAAAGAAACATGATTGGCCTTTGTCGGCTGACGTAAGCGAGGTCGCCGGAGCCACTGCCAAGTGATGCCTTTGCGTACCACAGTCCTCGCCCATGTTCTTAATGGCCATGCTTGATGACACGCCCGGAATGACCCAGTTAGTAGACTGGGTCTACTAACGGCTGGACCACCCTCTGTTCCAACACGCCTTTGACTGGCCCCGGGAGTGAGAGAGACCTTAGTTTATTGCTGGTGGTGGTGTACCCTTGGACGACTGGCCGGGTTTGGCTGGAGGTGGGCCCTGACCTGGTCGTTGGTGAAACCTTTGGCCTTTACCTGAGACTTTACCCTGTTGATACCTGAACTGAGCCTGACCCTGGGTGGGAGGGGACTTTGGCTGATGAAAAGGCTTAGACCCACTAGCTTGAGCTTTCGAAACTGGTTTGGGCTTAGGGAAAGTGAAGGTAGGCTACTTAGGTTGAGAGGGACTTTGTTTGAATGCTTGTGCCATATTGAAAACAGTCTTCCAAACTGCTGGGGAAATCAAAGAAGGAGTTAGAACTGGAGACAGAACTACTTGGCTTGCAATACGGTCAGGAAGTTTCTTCACTAAGAACATCCTCAGATCCTGCCTTGCTCGAACTGCCTCTAATAAGGCTGTCCGAATATCTCCTAAAGACTGAATGGAAGTTTGGAGAAGCAAGTGCCGGGAAAGTTCAATGGCCTTCCTGACTTCTTCAGCTTCGATCGCCTGAGAAGAGCGTAACATAGACTTTGTTACTTGTTGGGTAACAATATATTGCGAAAACACTCTAAATGCTTTTCCTCTCAGCCTAAACTCGTGGTCTAGGTGAGCTGGGGAAGGCGTGCTAAAAGGATCTTTTAATTCGCACAAATTGATTTTAGGGGCAGCCAAGAAATCAAACAAAGCAGAGGGGACTCCTCCGGCACTAAAAACCGGAAGAGAGAACCAAGTATGGTTTTCTTGAGGGATTTGGTGAGAAGATGTTGAAGTGAAAGTAGTGGCAAAATTTTGAGCCTCTGTTTCCCATTCCACCCAAGGTCCCGTACCCAACTGCCCCATCTGCAAGACTGGATTAGAGGCCGAGTCTGTGATCGGAAACATCTCCGGTGTCAAAGCAGAAAGTGCCTTGATGTCGTTAAAGCCATCATTCTTAGTCCAGTCAGAAAATAGCTTTGAAGCTGAGGCAGGGGGTAGGGCTGGTGTTGATGCATACACAAAAAAGTCATGGTTATAATAACTTGGAATGGCCTTAATATGAACATCTAAAACATTTCCTTGACTATCCAATGCTCTGAGTTTTCTAGACTAATTGCCTTGGATTACCCACTCATGTGGTACAGGGAGCTCCCCCGAAATAGTAGCTTGTGCTGCCTCTGGCTTAGTTGGTAACATTGCTACCCATGACTCATCAGGCCCGTATAAAAGAGGCATAGCTCCTTTTTTGACTGGTGCCTTGTCTAAAGGGGGGGGGGGGAGTTATGTCTGATATGACTCGCACATTGGAAGTAGTGAGAGCTGCTGTGCCTGGCACATTGAAAATTGGATCTGACACAAGAGGAGGGTTAGGTATTTTAGCTAAATCAATGGATGTAGCCAGAGGTCGCACATTCGTCGACGTCGCGGGAGCTCCCATACCAACTGTAGGAGTTTCCGGCGTAGGGCCAAAGAACTTATTAATTGCATTTAATAGTAATCCATCAATCCCTTCTGTAGTTACATACCTAGCAGATGACGAACTCCGTGGAGATTCGACAGTACCCTGAGAGTCGTCTAGATGGTGACCTGACTCTTCAACTTCCATCTCTGAGACCAGAGAACGCTGTTCTTTATCCCTTAAGTCTGGCCTATCATGGGAAGATCCCGCCGAAGCCGGGACCTCCACATGCCGCCATGTAAAATCTGGGATAGAAGATGGTACATCGGCATCCCGGTGGACGTCAGCCACTACTTGAGTCACAAAAGGATGTGTTCTGTCCTGCCAGGGCTGTGAGTATCGCCATACACCTTGGCTGTGGCTGTTACTCGCTTGCGAGCTTGGTATACTCTCCAATTGGGAGCCCTCACCCGAGCACCCTAGAGGTTTATAGTTTCTGTAAGATACTTCTAAATCTGAGGCTGACACACGTGACCTGGTAGAAAAAGCATGACTATCAGGTGATGAAATGTCCGCCGGGGCATCCTCCACCACATTCTCTGACTCCACCCCCGACCTGTCAGATTGGACGTTAGACTTGGTGGGGGTAGAGGCTGACCTTGATTTGGGCCTCGTCGCCGTTGCCGAGGGTGACGGTGAGCGAGGCCTCTTAGATTTGCCGGGGGAGGGTGTGGTAACCTGTCCCCGCCCAGTCTCTGAGGTCTTACGTGCACGTATCTTACACTTAGGGGGGCATGTTTGATAATTAAAAGCTCCCAAAGCTCAAGGTTATCACATTGCAATGCTTTATGTGCTACATTCGTTGAATAAGTAGCGAGAAGTTGTTTCACTTCTTGCAAAGCCACCGCCGCAGTATTATCCTTTTGAATTAAAACTTTAACACTTAAGAGGTTACAAATAGTGCAATTCATTGTCACCCATATCCCCCGTGACCGATCGAGGCATTTAACACATTTAATGCAAAGCTTGTGTGCAAAAATAGGGATACCTGAGCATAACGGCGTTGAACATAAAGCAATGAGAGGTTCTAGTGCCGACATGACAGAGACTGGTGGAAATCTACCCCATCCCCGGGATCTACCTGGTCATCTGGCGCCACGCCTGTACTCCGCCCTAGAAAGAGAAAATTTCCAGGAATTAATGCTCATAAGGTTACCCCAAAATGTTTCAAAAACATGTGTCACAAAACCGCTGGTCAACGAACCGTAGCCCTCAACCACTACTTTTCGTTTTCCTTTAGTTTCATATTAAAGATTTAAGCATATCTTTACCTGTCCAAAAGATTTAAGCAGATCTTCTGAATCTTCATAAAGATGAAGCATATCTTTATTAATGATGAAGTCTTTCAAGTATCCCTTTACACTTGAAACACTAGTAAGATTCAGGCATCTTTTTATCCCATAAAAAGTCTAAGCCTATCTTAATCTCTAATCCGACTTCTCCCAGAAGCCCTCATAGATCGCCGTCTTGAAGGCCGTGATACCCTATTGTATCAATCAATTGTTTGGCAAACCATAGCGAATTGCAAATCCGTTAATATAACCACCCGAAGGTACAACCGCCGGGTTTTATATTAAATGTCAAACCAATTGTACCTGCCCCAGACCTCATTGTAAAAAGGTCGCCGGGAGGGAAAGACCAATCAACAAACAGCATTGTTTCAATGGCTTTGAAAAGCCGAGAAAACCATATCCAACAGGTGTCAGCATGATCTATCTATCTATCTATCTATTGCCTGACGCCGTGATCCCCGAAGGGGTGGCCACGAACGAACCGCCCCCATGCACCTCTGTCCCCAGTCAGTCGACGCCCCTCCCCCCAACCAGCACCACCTTCGTTCATGTACTTCCTCACTCCATCCTTCCACCTCATATTCGGTCTACCTCTCCCCCTCTGTCCCTCCACCTCGCTCTCATACACCCTCTTAGTCATTCTCTCGCTTTCCATACGTTCCATATGGCCGAACCATCTCAAGTTGTTCCTTTTCACACTTTCCAGCACATCTACCTCCACCACACCTCCTTCTTACTTCCTCATTAGTCTGTCTATCCCTCCATGTAACTCCGCACGCACTCCTTAAGTAATTCATTTCCACTGCTCTCACTCTTGGTCTGAGTCTCTCAACCAACGTCCATGCTTCGCTTCCGTAAGTCAGTGTCGGGATTACCACACTGTCATGCAAGGACTTCTTCACTTCCATACTGACCACCCTATTTCTTGTTACTGCTTTTAGCGTTCCTACAACCCTCTTCCCCTGTTGTACCTCTCCCGCACCTCTTCATCCATAGTCCCATCTTTACTCAACACACTGCCCAGATACTTAAAAGAGTTGACGATCTCCATAGCCTGACCGTTCAGCTTCACCTCACACTCTGTGACTTCACCCCTTTCGAAGACCATAACCTTGCTCTTCCCCGTATTTACCTTCAAATTCCGTTTTTCGCACACTGTTCCAAACTCATTTACCAGACCCTGCAACTCCCATTCATTATCACTCATCAGAACTGTATCATCCGCAAACAGCAGTATAGGTAGCTTCCACTCAATTCCCTCCCTTTTCAGCGATACACCAACATCCACTGCTCTTGATAGTATTTCTTTCATAACTCCATCCATATATACAGTAAACAACCACGGGGACATCACACAGCATGATCACCTAGATAAATGTGTGGAGCCCACCTCGCCGGGAAAAACACAGGAAGCCTGATCACAGGCTCGACCACAGAGAACGCAGTTTCTGATGAGCCCTCAAGCTACCAAACTCGCCGGGGTAACTACCGATTTTAACCAACTTGACTAAAACCCGGTAAACAAAGCGGCTTTCTCGGAGCAATCGAGAAAAACCGCCGGAAAGGCAATCCACACCAATCAGAACGCAATCTGATAAACATAATCAGACCCACAGTCCGAAGCTCCTGGATCAGCCAATCACAACTAATCCAGGACACACATGACACATGAATAAATTTTTTATCATAATAAACAATGAAAACACTTGCATACAGTATGTGAAAAAACTAAGAGTGGCTGGCTAGGCCCAGTGAAAACGGAATAAACACTTAATGACGTCGAAACACAATCGAAAAGCACTCCATCCCACCAAAACTGGAACAGCCGCCACATCAACATCGTAGAAAAAAACCCGGGTAAGGGTAACACTGACTCGGGACCCAGAAAGAACTCCACTACGTGAAGAAAAAACACCAGGAACGTCAGTATAAAACAAAATAGGCTACTCCATCTGAAAGATAGCTAGAAGCCCGACATCGCGTAGTTAAAGCCTCCTAACAAGCTAGGACTAAAGATGGCTAAACACGAAAAACAGTTTCAGAGTGTCCTCAACTCGGCCACGAGGGTCCGTCCGAAATAGACGCCCCAACAAAACGACCCAAAATACACTTGTTCTGCGAGAAAACCACCCATGACACCCCTGCTAAGCTAATCCTAACCTTACTCAAGACATCCCAGAGTAAACAAATGAGAAAAAACTCACTAGGGACGCAAGAATGCGGAATCAAAGCGGAGCACTGTGGGGAACACGTCCGGGTGGGGTGAACGCAGAGCAAGGAAGGCGGAAAAATGCGCTAGGCAGCGTCTGGTCCAAGAATCCACAGAAGTACATCCACGGAATGTGGAAAGCTTATGAATAGTTATTCTTATTTTATTTTTATTTTTTATTTGTTACAAAGTTTTTTCGTAGTGAGAACCCATTCATAAAGACGAACCATGAGTGATTTTGCGTGTGCTTATGATGAAGGTTCCTCTGAGCTCTGCGGCGGTAGATTCAAACTACGCTTATGAGCGTTTGAAGAGGTAGCCTTATGTAATAGGCATAATCGTCAATGATGGAGGGGCGACTAATAAATAGCAAGTTGTGCATGGGAGATGGGAGGGCAGTAGATCATAGATGTCATTGACTACGGAACCACTACTAAATATATGGTTTTCCTTCTTTCCCTTCGGGTTGTCAAACCTACAATTTAGTAGTGGTTCTCTCTGTCAAAGATGTGAGAGCCTAGAATACCACAACCGGTGGCCGGGACATCATATGCTCAACGTCAAGAACAAGAGAACACACTAAATTGCAAATAGGGGCAGAATTCGAAAGAGTAATAAAAGTAATAAGGCGGGGTATCTGAGTAAGCCTTAACCCTTCCCGTCCAGGCTCGCCTTCCTAATGACAGTATTGAGATCCGGGCGATCTGGCCAAAAAACATCTTTAATAGGCTACCCGTATCTTTGTTATTTTAACTGCTAGAGAATTCCCACACATCTCTAAACGTAGGTGTGTTTCGTATATGTAGACTGGCATTGAGTAGAGCTCTCTAGGTCAACTGGTACAGTTGTGATGACGATTTCCGTGGAGAGAGTTTCGATGTAATGTTAGCAATATCAGACACTTTTCAACACTAAATCTGTTCTAGCAGACAACACAATAACAAACTCCGACTCTTCTTCTTGTTTTCGGAGGTGCAAAGACAGGCTTTGTTTACATACGTCGGACGCACGGCTTTCAAAACACGCTTAATAGGCTTTCAAGCTTACTGATTTCAAGGGGACACCCGGGCTCCTGCCCATCTGCCGCGGTGTAATTTTAAAATGCTGCCCGGGCGGGAAGGGTTAAGGAAAAATATAAAAGTAACATAAAGTTGATTATTACAGATGGTAGATAAAAACAAAAATCTAGTTCTCTAGATGTACTGTATATGTATTCTCACATATAAAAATATATTCCAGTACAGTCAGTCCCCCCAATACACATATCCTCAGTCCGCATTTACCCTATACCACGTCGAGGGGTCCAAAAGGTACTCAAAGTCCTAAAACGCGAATTTACTCTCCACAATACCCGGATTGCGGTTGAAGAGTGGTGTAAAAATGCTATTTATTAGTGGCCCCTCCATCATTGACGATATGCCTATTAATATAATAGCCTCCATTCAAGCGCCCGCGGTAGCCAGTTTGAATCTACCGCCGCGGGGAAGAACGGAGTATCCGTCATAAGGGTAACGCTTATTCTCTTATGGAATCGTCTTATGATTGGGTACTCTCTACGAAAAAACCTTCGTAAAATATAAAAAAGAAAAATATACTTAATAATTGTTATACTGTACTATAGCTTTCCATCTCGTGGATTTCTTGTGTGGGGTTCCTTGCCGCTGCTCCCCGAGCCGCCATTCTTTCTTTCTCTTCCCGCGGTCGTCCCGAGTATTTGGGTGCCAGTGTGCAGTGAGTCCAGTGAGTCCTTACTCATTTGTATATATCTGAGTTGTATTGAACAAGGTTTTAGATTAGCTAGCACAGGCTACCCCATTGGTACGCCCGCAGGAAGTGTTTAACCCCTCAGACCCGGTAGGACTCTGAGGCACCCATAACAAACTAGGGCCAAGAACACGGAAGGGCTCTGAGGCTCCAGCAGCTTGAAAGCCTGTAAGCTTGTTTTGAAAGCCGTCCGTCCGACGCATGTAAACAACAGCCGGTTGGACCGACGCCGCGCACCTCCGAACACAAGAAGGAGAGGCGTCGTTTGTTTTTGTGTGGCTGTATGTTGTTGTTTCAGTAGTGAAAAGTGTCTCATATGCCTGACATCGCCACATAGTTCTCTCCACGGAAATTGTCATCACAACTGAACCAGTTGACTTAGAGAGTTCTACTCAACGCCATTCTACAGGTACGAAATACATCTACGCTTGGAGATGCGTGGGAATGCGGTAGCAGTTAAAATAACAAAGATACGGTAGCCTAGGCGTAGACGTCTTTCGGCCAAAACCCCCGGGTTTCGGGGAATATTTATAGAATGCGTAACTGGTCCTAAAGGGTTAAATAGGGTACTGTGTACAGGTGCTTCGTGTCCACCAGGATCTGCGCATCATGTATTTTATGTTATTGTCATATGCGCCTTAGCTTTTGCTTAACTAATTAGTTAGGAGGCTACTTCAACGCAGGATTATGTTTCAGGCCGTCTCTATGAGGTACTGTAGTTGCATTATTGTTTTTAGCAGACGCTCTGGTTTAAGGGTTGCCACACGTGGTTTGGAACCTTCCAGAGTCCGGGTCTGCACGTGGGCCCCTCTCCTGGGCCTCTTCACCATGTGCTGCTACTGCTGGGTCTTCAGGGGTTGGAGAGCTGCCATTTTCTGCTGTTTCTACAAGCCTCGTGGCCAGCCTCAGTAGGGGTCTCTGGGTAAGGCTAGGGGTCATTATTTGATGAATAATATTATTCCATGTATGTCATAGCCTACTGTGTTTCCCTGAGTTTTCATGTGAGATGGGAATCAGGAGACATCCTGTTGGTGTGGGGTTTTTGGGGGTGTCTGACTTTCACAGATAAGTTAACACCTCTGAATATTTTTGGTTCGTTTTTCCGGCGGCTTTCGAAGCCAGCTGCCTGTTTCTCGAGGAACTTGCCAAATGTCCCGGCGTGGTATGCTAAACCATGAACTTCCCGGTGAAAATGCGATTTCCTCAGGGAATAACTCGGCCCGCCGAGTGAACTCGCCCTGACCGATAGCCTCACGAGGCAACTTAGTACGTCCGGCGCACAGTTCATTGGTAACACTGACTAAATAGTCAACTTACAAGAATGCGTGATCTTTTACTATCTCTCTAGTCCAAATAGTCGTTGATGGTAAAACGCTTAAGGTCGTCAAGGGCCAGTGACACCTTTGTCACAGGTAAGCAGTTCAAAGAATCAGAGAAACCTAATAGATTCTCTGAGTCAAGTCCAGCGGAAGGTTAGAGTAGCAGTGGCTATAGCTAATTTTCCGGCGGACTTGAGGTAGGATGTGTTAACACCTCTCAGGTTATCCTTATGAGGATTGATTCTTGGAAATTTCTATTTCCAGATATCAACACTTCAGTAGCAGTACCGGCGGCAGTTGGGTGAGCCGATTACGGCACAGGGGGAGTCCTAACTCCATCATGCCTCGGTTTGACTTTTGCGCTACTCCTACCTGTTCTCTCTTACCAGTTTTTGCACACAAATATGTATAAAATGCGTTAAGTGCCTCGATCGTTCACGAGGATTATGGGTGTCGAAGAGATGCGCCGTGCGCTAAGAACTAAGAGCGGCGCTCTTCGACAAGAGAGACCTTTCATACCTTGCGGCTTTAAAAGAGATCAAAAACGTATTTAATGGGTACGCAAAGGACGTAGCCCATAAAGCATTACACTGTGATGATGAGGCCCTGTGGGATCATCTAGTAATAAAATCTCCTTTAGTAAAATCAACTCCGGCCAAGTCAACTAAACTAAAATTGAAAACTAAAGTCTTATCTAAAGCACTGGTGAGTAGTAATAGTAGCGACAGTGAGAGTGCCGAGGAGACCCCCCCCTGACCGGTCAAAGAGAAGACGGTCCCCTTCCCCGAGTACTAAGTCTCGGTCGAGATCACGGTCCCCCCATAGACAATCCCGTCATTCTTCAGTTGAATCTTCTAGGTCGACGAAACGGCGGAGGGAGGATTCAGATTCTTCGACAAAACAATCCAGTTCAGGACCAGCAGGGAGCCTTATGGGTCAATGGTGCAGGGGGGGGGGGGGGGGGGGGGGGGTTGCTGGAGAGTCAAGACCCCTAGACCCTCCGCCGGGCAATGTAATAAGTTCACGAGCTGTGATACTTGATGAGTCGAGCTGGTTATACAGCTCAAAAATTATATTTTTGTAAGATATCTGTAATAGTTGCAACTATAGGAAATCAAGTATAAGTTGTACAAAATATAAATATGTACAAATTATTTTTAAGGACAAAAGATATAATTAAATTATTTATTTGTGCCCTTAAAATGTTGGACAAGAATAAAAGACATTCTTGGAAAAAATTTGTATTGAATCTAAATGTGATATTCTTTAGCATATGTACCTGTATGGTTACTTATAAGCAGAACTTCTTCGAAGCAATGCACTGCTTTTCTTAAAAAAAAATCTAAAATATTGTATGTACTGTACACAATAAACTTAACTCTTTCACGCATTTATGACACAGAGGTTGCCAGATTAGCAATAAGAAATAGAGTTATCTCACTCTTATAATTACCTCTCCAAAATTAGTTTTCTGCCCACAGCTAACTCAAAGAGAACTGCAGAGGTTGAAGTAACTAAACTAAAGGTTTCTAAATACCCCTGATGGTAACAAAGGCTTTAAATTATCCCTAATAGGCTCAAAATCGTGTCATAAGCGTGAAAGGTGTCGTGAATCCTAGCTGGTATATATACCGTAGTTTGAAATTCCCGGGTTCACGACAGCTGGCTCCTTTTTGTTTATACGCATTACTTTATTTATCTTTGTGGATAAGTATTACTGTGGTTGCACCAATTATATCTTAGTTTATTTTCCCTTATTATTTAATCACGGGGGACGATATAGAACCCTTAAATATATTTATATTGTTACGATAAAAGGGAATCTCAGTACACTTCACACAGAGACTTCGTCCCGCTCACAACAAACCACCAGTTGCTGCCACATAACAACAGAACTTCACTGATATTCACCTACTGACATGTCCATCATCTAATCGACACTCTTTGCATCACAGCTAAGTTCCTTTAATACTAGAAGTACTTCATAGATATTACTGGGACTACCACAGATAGCCTACATATACAATCTAACACGTAAGTCCAACGCCGACCGGTATCATATTTATAGCCTAGGCCAATTCATCTTTCCAGATCTAAACATTTAATTTATATCCGTTTCTCCTCTACCCCGTAGGAATAATAAACAGGATATAATTGGTGCCGTGTGACCAGGATACTGGGCCATCTGTTATATATTGATAAGAATTGGGGGGGTATTAGGCCTGACTTGTCTGCCTTTGTGTAGAGCTGGGCGATCCAGTGGACAAATATTGAGGGGCGCATATGTCCGGGATTTTCCGCTGGACCTTCCAGTGCAGTGCCCTGCTTTTTTTTTTGTTAAGCAGTTTTATAGACCAGGGGCAAGGGTGGACACTGTCAGGCAGACCTAAGCCTGGGTTAGATGTGCCAGGGAGCCGGAAGGTGTTAGATAGGCTATTGGACAGAGCGCGTGCCTTCTTTGAGGAGAAGGACAGGGCCGAGGTGGAGCAGTCGACGCAATAGGCTAGATCTCAAGACTAGGACGACGGCTGCGGCTGTTCCTCCTTCAGAGGAGTCTTGATCCTTCTTTTTTTTTCTTTGTAATTTGTTTTAAAATTTAATATAGTAAAGTAAAATATTGTAAAGTAGAGTAATATGATATATGTAAATTTCCTTTTCTTTGATCATTTGTAAACTCACAGGGGGCATGCGATCTGCATGCTTCAATTTGCTTGGTTGCTGTCATCATCAATGTAAGTAGGTTAGCCTAGGCTTAGAATAGATTAGAATAGGTTAGCCTGCAGTGACGATTAGTATTGTTGTTCCTTAAGCTTTAGTTACCGTAAACCTTTAAGAATGGAGGATAAAATAAAATCATTGCGGCGGTTCAGGGCCGCCAAGAAGGGAGGGATTACTAAGCTTACCTCTAATCTGTCTGAATTTATTGAACATGCTGCTACACTGCATGATGTAAAGGGTGTGAAAATAACTTTAGAAGAGGCCCTAGCTGATATCAAGTCGTATAACGTAGAGTTGTATAGCTTATATTCAGATGATCAGTTAGAGGATGAGATGGTGAAAGATATGCAGTATGTTAATCAAGTAAACGGTCAGTTAGCTGAGTTAGATAGTGCAACCACTACTGGTAGATCTCATGATGGTGCAGTAAGTAGGAAACAGAAGGGTATTAAGCTACCCTCCCTGAAGTTGCCAGTTTTTGATGGGGATCCAACACAGTGGGTGGGTTTCTGGGAGCTCTTTGATTGTAGTGTTCACTCCCAAACAGACTTAACTGACATTCATAAATTTACGTATCTAAAGGGACAACTTAGTGGTGAGGCTCTACAAATTGTTAGTGGATTTAGTTTGGTCGCTGCAAGTTATGAACCAGCGGTCACTATACTGAAAAACAGTTATGGTCAAAAGGATCGCATCAAATCAGCTCACATAGCGAAACTGTGTAATCTCCTGCATCCTAGCCAGGAGGTCAGTGCTCTGAAAGATTTTTCCGCGTTATTTGAGTGTGCGTTAGAGTCATTACGCTCTATGGATGTAACAGTAAGTGAAATGTGTGCAGTACTGTTGCATAATAAACTCCCTAGTGCACTCTCTGAAGTGATTAAGCGTGAATTAAAAGACAACTGGCTGGATGTGGATGAATATGTTCGTGTGTTTAAGACTGAAGTGTGCAATCTAGAAAGTAGACATAATCCACTAGAACAGTTTGGGGCGACCGCCACAGCAGCATATGCAGTGTATCAGAAACCCGATACCAAGCAGAAGTATGGATGTAAGTTGTGTTTAAAGACAGGACTTTTTGGGCAAAGTGTGCAAAATACAAGAACAGTCCCGCCAAGGCCAATAGAGCAAGGCAGTTGAAATTGTGCGTCGGGTGCCTGTCGTCAGAACATGGCAGCCAGGGGTGTACTAACCGTAAAATTAGGCTGTGCCGATTCTGCCAACAGAAACATTTTAATTATTTGTGTCCGACACCACGCCTTGAACAAACTGGACAACCAGCAGCCCCTGAACCAACAGTGACCATGGCTGTGGCTTTGGGCCGTAATGCAGTGTTGTTGCCTACCATTCAGATTCCCTTGACCGACAGAAACGGTCATACCAGTAAAGTAAGAACTTTGTTGGATCAATGTTCGCAACGTACCTTCATCTTGCGCTCTGCTTTATCGCAGCTTGATTACGTTGGGGTCAGTAAGGAACAGCTAAGGCTCCAGGGATTTACTGGCTCACTTGGTAGTACTGAGTATGAAATAGTAGAGTTAACCTATCATCACAGAAGAAGGGTGCGTAAATTGAGAGCCGTTGTGGTGGAGGAGTTACCAGTATACAAACCAGGGAGAGGGTTAGAGATGAAGGTAAATGCTATCAAGGCTCGGGGTTACAAATTAGCCGATCCAGGTATCACTGATGGAGATATGATAGGGTTACTGATTGGGGCGGACTTTTATTACCACTTTGTACATTCAGGCTATGTCAGGGAAGGAAGTATAGTTATGTTACCCACAATTTATGGTTATGCACTGAGTGGCACTTATCAGTCAGATATAGAAGAGACCCATGTAGAGTTAGTCACTGTTCTTAAGTTAGCAGTAGACCCTTTAGTGGAGATACAGGAAGATATTGGCAGGAATTCTCCAGAATTAAAGGATCTGACAGCTCTATGGGACTTGGACCATATTGGTATAAGTCCTAATGAGTCTGGTAAGGGTGGGGAGAAAGTCTTACATAGATTTTCTGAAACGGTACAGTATTCCGAAGCACAGGGACAGTATATAGTGGAACTGCCGTGGAGAGATAACATAGATAAATTACCTGATAACTTTAAGTTAGCCCTGGGCAGAATGAGAGGCTTGCAGCGTAAGTTTATAAAAAGATCCCAACTACTGTCAACAGTATACAAAGGTTCTGGATAATCAGATAGAAAGGGGGTTTGTTGAAAGGGTAGAAAACAGGAATCAAGCTGGTCATCCCATTCACTACTTAGCTCACCATGGTATTACCAAGGATAGTGTTACTACGCCTGTACGGATAGTGTTTGACTGTTCGGCTAGGATGGACGAGAAGGCGTTCAGTCTGAATGACTGTCTCCATACAGGTCCATCGCTAGTGGCTGACCTCACCCAGGTGCTTCTGCGCTTTAGATGCCATCAATTTGCCTGGGTGAGTGATATTGAGAAAGCATTTCTCATGGTGGGGTTGAGTGAGAAGGATAGGGATGCTACTAGGTTTCTGTGGCCCGTTGATCCCTTGGATGTTGCAAGTCCTTACATTGTCTACCGGTTCCGTGCAGTTCTGTTCGGGGCCACCTGTTCCCAGTTCCTCCTTAATGCTACCATTCAAAAACAGCTGTCTATGATACAGGAGAACAGTGAAGTAGTTAATAAGCTAAAAAGGGTGTTGTATATTGATAACTTACAGGGGACTGGTGATGATGTAGGTGATTTGCAACAACAATGTTGGGATGCCCGTAGAATATTTTCCAGCGCTAACCTGTCTTTACGTGAGTGGGTCACAAATAATGAGGGTTTGCGGAACTGTTGCATCTGAAGGGTATAGCTTCTGCCAAACAAGACGGGGTTAAGGTACTTGGCGTTGAGTGGCTAACTGATAAGGATATGTTACAGGTTAATTGCTGCGGAAGTAGCCCTGCATTGGTTACAAAACGCGAGGTTCTAAGTCTAACCGCGAGTGTTTTCGATCCTCTAGGAGTGTTGCTACCAGTAACAATCCGGGCGCGGAGGTTCGTACAGGACTTGTGGAGATTAGAATGTGGGTGGGATGTCCCCATTCCAGATGACATGAGAGCTAACTGGCAGGGTATTTATAACGATATGATAGATAGTACAGGTATCATGTTTCCCCGTCAGGTCACTAATTCGAAGAGGGTTACGCTGCACCTATTTAGTGATGCTAGCTCAGTAGCATATGGTGTAGCGGCCTATGTGGTTGGTGATGAGGTGAGTAGGTTAGTAATGGCCAAAGCTAAGGTGGCGCCTATTAAGTCCCTCACCATACCTAAGATGGAGTTGACTGCTGTTCTTCTCGCAGCTCGTCTCGCATGTTATATATGTGAGGCCTACGCGGACGAGCTGATTATAGAGAATGTATACCTCTGGTCGGACAGCCAGATAACCCTATGCTGGTTGTCTAGTAAAAAGATTTTGCCTATATATGTTCAAAATAGAGTTGATGAGATAAAGTCATTAGTCCCCGGCGCTCATTTTCGTTATGTGTCCACAGAGGACAACCCCAGTGATCTAGTCACCAGAGGGATTTCATATGTGTCCTTAGTTGCTTCTTCGCTTTGGTGGGGAGGGCCCACATGGCTACCTCACCAATTGCTATGGCCTGATCATGGCCCGATAGGGGGCTCAATAAGAGGGGACACCACTGTGGGTTGTAACATGAGTCAAGAAGGAACCCTGTCATTGCCGGTACCGGTTGCCCCTACTGCCATATTGAATTGGGACCGGTATGGCTCATATATGAAGTCATGGCATGTAATGGCATGGGTCCTTAGGTTTATTAAGACTCTTAACCCCTTCAGACTCATATGACGCAGAGGTTGCCAGATTAGCAATAAGAAATAGAGTTCTCTCACTCTTATAAATACCTCTCCAAAATTAGTTTTCTGCCCACAGCTAACTCAAAGACAACTGCAGAGGTTGAAGTAACTAAACTAAAGGTTTCTAAATACCCCTGATGGTAACAAAGGCTTTAAAGTATCCCTAATAGGCTCAAAATCGCGTCATATGTCGGAGAGGGTTAAAGAGAAGACACAAGGGAATTATCAGGCAAAACCGGCATACAGTACTTGACGGTGCCGGAATTAAGAGCAGCAGAGTCAGCCATGATTAAGGTAGCTCAGAGAGAAGCTTACTCTGAGGAACACCACTATTTGTCAAAAGGACAGGGCATACCAAGCAATATAGTGAAGCAGTTAGGCCTCTATATGGAGGGAGGCATGATACGCTGTAGAGGTAGGCTACACTTTTCAGCTTTACATGATAGCGCCAAGTACCCTATCCTTATCCCTAATAAACATCGTATAGCCACTCTCCTTAGTAATTACTGCCACAAAGTGTGTAACCATAGTGGTGTTAGTTATGTTGTAAATTACATAAGGCAAAGATGGTGGATCCCCAAGATTAGACAGGTAGTAAAGAAAGCCTTAAGGGGATGTATCATCTGCAAGAGATTGCAAGGTACATCATACCGTGCTGTACAGGCCCCTCCATTGCCGGAGTTTAGGGTTCAGGAAGTGAGTCCTTTCCAGGTAACGGGGGTTGACTACACAGGTGCCTTGCCAGTAAAAGAGAAGGGGGTACTGTAAGTAAACTATATGTAGTCTTATTCACCTGTGCAGTTACTAGAGCGGTCCATGTAGAGACGGTGTCTAACCTCTCCTCTGCTGGAGTGGCTTCGGTCACCCAGGCTTTATTGTGGTCGGCGGGTAGGGTTCTGTGGGGGCGCTCGGTTATGGCCTTGGCCTTGCTCGGGGCCTTGGGGCTGTTCGGCCAGGCAGCATGGGGAACAACAACAACAACAACAACAACCTCTCCTGCGAATCATTTTTGCATGCGTTCCGTAGGTTTAGTAGCAGAAGGGGTTACCCTGAGATTATGATGAGTGATAATGCCACCACATTTGTTAGCGGAGCCAGTACATTACGGGAGTTGATGGATGATGCAAGGTTAAAAGGTACTCTAGCGGAATTCAAGTGCGAGTGGCGGTTTATACCGGCCAGGGCGCCATGGTTCGGTGCCATATGGGAACGGGTCATTGGCATCCTAAAGGCTGGCTTGAAGAAGGTACTGGGTCGAGCATTGGTTACCACAGAGGAACTGAATACGGTACAGTAAAAGTCCTTTAATCCGACGACCGATGATTCGAATCTCCCAATAGTCCGAATTTTTCAATTTGAGGCCAAATCCGAATTCACCCGATGGTCCGAATTTCAAGAAGTCCCAAAGTCCCCTTTTTGAGGCATTAGTCCACTCAAATGACACATAATGGAGCACACACATATCATATGTTCATGAATTCACTTTAAAAGTTTACCATTGTCATTGTAGCCTATTACCTACTTCAAAACATTCAGATTAATGGTCAAAGGAAGCTACTGATATAAACGTAAACACCACATCGTCTGCTAGAGAGTTTGTTTTGCTCTTGAACGCATCCTTGGGACGCTCCGATGCGCTACTGGCTTGCACCGCATTTTCTGCAAGCGCATTCAGTCTTGAGCTTGAAAACGCACCTTTGGACGTTCCGATACGCTACTATTTATAGTTCAGTGATCGGAGCGTCCCAAGGGTGCTTTCAAGACAACAAGACAAGGGTGCTTTCAATACAATATAATATAACAGAGCACGTCACAAAAGGAAAATCACAAAAGGAAAATTACAAGAACCTCTCAGGGAAGTGCCGTTGTTAAGGCATTACTTCCCGAACCACATCTGATCTGATCTTCAAGAGCAAGACAAACTCGCTAGTAGACGGAAGAAGAAGAAGACGACGATGCGGACATATGGTGTTTACGTTTATATCAGCAGATTCCTTTGACCATTAATCTGAATGTTTTGAAGTAGGTAATAGGCTACAATGACAATGGTAAACTTTTGAAGTGATTTCATGAACATATGATATGTGTGTTTTCACCATTGTGTCATTTGGGTGGCCTAATGCCTCAATGTTTTCGTCATACACAGGTTCATAGGGGTAAAGTCCGATAATCCGAAAAATCCACTAATCCGAACGAGGGCCGGTCCGCTGCCCTTCGGATTAACGGAAGTTTACTGTATTACTGGAGCTCGAGGCCACAGTTAGTGATCGCCCGCTTGGCTACAGCTACAGTGATCTTGAAGACCCTCTACCCATCACTCCTTCACAACTGGTTCATGGGAGGCGGATCAGAAGCTTTCCAAGGCGGGAAGTCACGGATGAAGATCTCAAGGACACGACGTGGCGTAACAACGATTCCGTCAACCAACGCTTCCAATATGTTACAAAACTCTCACATGACCAGTGGAAAAGGTGGAGCACTGATTATTTAATATCATTCAGGGATCAACATCGTCACTTACTGGTAAAAAGAGGGATAGCATCGCCGCAAGTTGGGGACGTCGTTCTAGTACATGATGACTGCCCCCGACTTTTTTGGCGTATAGGTCGGATAATGAAACTTCTTCGTGGTCCTGACCACGAATGTAGGGTAGTTCAGGTAAAAACAGGAGCCGGTTTGACTACCAGACCGGTGGTTAAGCTATACCCACTAGAGATAGATTTAGAGGTAGTGGATGGCGACAGCAAGCCGAACTCTGATAATATCCTTCCTGCTACTGGAGCGGACCGAGGTGATACCCCTCAGAGGCCGTCACGTCGGGCTGCTTTGGGTTCCTCCCAGTTGTGGCGATCCATGATCGGGACGGGACAATTGTAAATACTTTGTATATAACTGGTGGCGGAGTATGTCGTGAATCCTAGCTGGTATATATACCGTAGTTTGAAATTCCCGGGTTCACGACAGCTGGTTCCTTTTTGTTTATACGCATTACTTTATTTATCTTTGTGGATAAGCATTACTGTGGTTGCACCAATTATATCTTAGTTTATTTTCCCTTATTATTTAATCACGGGGGACGATATAGAACCCTTAAATATATTTATATTGTTACGATAAAAGGGAATCTCAGTACACTTCACACAGAGACTTCGTCCCGCTCACAACAAACCACCAGTTGCTGCCACATAACAACAGAACTTCACTGATATTCACCTACTGACATGTCCATCATCTAATCGACACTCTTTGCATCACAGCTAAGTTCCTTTAAGGGGACCGACCGGTTAATTACAAACTTCCAGGTCTTACTTTCAATTTAAATGAAATTTGGCACAGGTGTATTTATTAGTGGCCCCTCCATCATTGACGAACATGCCTATTACATAAGGCACCCTCTTCAAACACTCATCCGCCGTAGTTTTGAATCTACCGCGCAGAGCATCTAAAATATGAGGAGCCTTCATCATGAGCGCACGCGACCTCACTCATGGTTTCAGTCATTATGAATTGGGTTCTCACTACGAAAAAACTTCGTAAAAAATAAAAACAAAAAGAAAATAAGAATAACTATTCAATAAGCTTTCCATAATATCGTGGATGTACTTGTGTGGATCTTTGACCAGACGCTGACTCAGGCATCATTCTTCCTTCTCTGCTCTGCGCTCAGCCTGCCCGGACGTGTCTCCCCACGCTCCGCTGGTTCCGCATTTGTTGCGTCCCTAGTGAGTTTTTTCTCATTTGTTTACTCCGGGATGTATCGAGTAAGGTTAGGATATGCGTAGCAGGAGTGTCCTGGGCTGGTTGCCCGCAGTGCAGTGTATTTTGGGTCGTGTGTTTGGGGCATCTATTTCGGATGTACCCTCGTGGTCCTGTTGTGGACTTGTGAACTTTTTCACTGTTAGCTAGCTTTGTGATGCAGGCGGCTTTCATTACGCATTATTATTGCTTCCTTTTATCTTTCCGATGAGGTAGCTTATTTTTGCTGACGTTCCCAGCGTATTTTTCTTCACTTAGTGAAGTTTTTTCTGGGTCCCGAGTCAGTTCTTCCCTTTGCCGGAAGTGTTTGCTACAGTGGTGTGTTGACGGTGGTTCCTGTTGTGATATAATTCAGTGCTTTTTGTTTATATTACGACATGTTTACTTTTATGTCCGTCTGCCTAGGCCTAGCCAGCCTCTCGTAGCTTTGCCACATGTACAAGTGTTATTGATTTATGTTATAAATATGTACTACTGTGTCATGTGTGTCCTGGTTTAGTTGTGTATTGGCTAATTCCACGGACTATTTATGTGTCCTGGTTTAGTTGTGTATTGGCTAATTCCTCGGACTATGTTGGGCCCGGCGTTAGTTGTGTTTTGGCTACGCCTCGGTCCTGTTTTGCGTTCAGATGGTATCTGGACGGGGTGGGTTATTTCCGGCGGGTTTTTCTCGGTTACACCATGAAAAACCCGGCTGGTTGCCGAGTTTTAGCCACGCGTGGTTTAAAATATAGGTTTGACTCCTGTAAGGAGATAAAGAAAACCTAATATTTAGTAGTGGCCCCGTAATCATTGACGAACATGCCTATTACATAAGGCATCCTCTTCAAACACTAATCCGCCGTAGTTTTGAATCTACCGCGCAGAGCATTTAAAAACTGAGGAGCCTTCATCATGAGCGCACGCGACCTCACTCATGGCTTCAGTCATTATGAATTGGGTTCTCACTACGAAAAAACTTCGTAAAAAATAAAAACAAAAACAAAATAAGAATAACTATCCAATAAGCTTTCCATCATATCGTGGATGTACTTGTGTGGATTTCTGACCAGACGCTGATTCAGGCGTCATTCTTCCTTCACTGACATATCAAGTAAACCAAAATCCTTAATACATCAACGAATGGGAAGGGGACGGTCGGGAGGGCCCCAGTCGTCAATGATTACGGGGCCACTACTAAATATTAGGTTTTCTTTATCTCCTTACAGGAGTCAAACCTATAATTTATTAGTGGCCCCTCCATCATTGACGAACATGCCTGATTTCTAAGACTGGAGGGGGACATTCGTAATCATATCATAACTCTAGAAAAGCAGATAATAAAAACAACCACATAGTACTGTATTCTTACTTTGAAAATATATTTAACAACGGCGTAGCCGAAAAAATACAAGATAAAGGGGGTTCAGGCAGGTGCGTGCTTCAAAGAAGCCTGCCTGACAAAAAATGGGTAACCCTGAAGATTCTGAACACAGATCTGTAGTTACAAAGGCACCCCACTCAACGAGTGGTGACAAAAAATAACAAGTTATCAGTTTATATGTGCACATAATAAACCCCAACATAAACTTGGAGATAAATTGCAAAGGAACTCCATTATTCTAAAATTAAATTGCTTTCGCAGCTAAACTACTCTAACAACACCGTTGTTTTGTACTTAACATTGTACTAGCACAATTTCTCACTGAGAAATTTTCATATCACATTTTAACCTTAAATTGTATCACAGCTCTCATACTCCGGCGGGGTCTAGGGTGTCCTATGTCAACTGACTGCCCCCCCCCCCCCCCCCCCCCCCCTTTCCCGTGAAAGTAAACAAAAGTGACTGCAGGGCCACCTAGACCCTCTGCCTTAAAGCTATACATGGTAAGGAAGGTTTGTCTAGAGCAACTGACAAGTATCTAGACAGAAACGTATGATTAGACGCCCACAACTGTGTGGACGCTATGTCTTCAACTGAAAACATTTTCAGGAAACGTAAAGAGGCTGCCCATTTGCGTAAATCGTGGGCCCGACCCACAACGCCGGGATTACTTTCTTTAATGACTTCTACCAGAAGAGAGGCTAATCGCCGTTTAAGTAAGCGTTTACCCGTACTTGCTACCCATAAAGCACCTTGGGGGTTTTGAGGAGCTACTCTCAAATATTTGGTTAGAGCTTGTACTGGACATAAATTATGATGCACCTTTCCCCTTTTTAACGCCGGCACCGTGAACTCAGAAAACACGTGTGCACTATGCTCATTCTTGGCTACAAAACCTGGGGATGGTGCAATGGAAATACATTCATTAAGTCTACCAAACCTAAGACAATTAGGTGTGTTGCTCATCGCCGCCAGCTCAGACACTCTGTTTCCGGTGGCCAAAGACAAAAGGAAAACCGCCTTTTTTAAGAGTAATGCAAAGTCTGCAGTATTTTGGTACAGACGAGAGTGAAGCAAAGACAAAGCTTTGTCCAGAGACCAAGTAGGCATGAGCTGACGGGGAGGTGGGCGGAGTTTAAAACATGCTCTCATAAAACCTGTTTCCTCCGCTACCGGTATGGAAAGACCCGTAAGGTCTAAAAAGGGCACTCTAATCGCAGTTAAGTGATTTTTTAATGTTACCACAGATAAACGTTTCTGCTCAAACAGATAATTCAAATAATTAAAAACTAATGCCACTGAGGGTACAGTTTGTTCTGTCCTAACGATCCAAGAAGTAAAGGCTTGCCAATGTGATTGATACTGTCGTTTTGTAGACTGAGTATATTGATTAAGTAATTTATTTGTCACATCTCTACCGTATGGTGCTAGCCACTTGGCCTCCTGAATGTCCATAATGCAAAAGTCAGCGAGGTCGCTAGGTTGCCAATCGTGTCTAAGTGGAAATACCCGACCGGGAGCGATACCGGGTCCGGGCACCACATTTTCAATTGCTGGTACCACAACTGCGCCGGCCACAGTGGCGCGATTAGCGAGACTAAGCCTCGATAATCTCGTAGTTTGTTCACTACGTGGCTCATTAGTGACGCATCTGGCGGCGGAAACAGATAGATGGAGCTCCATCTGTTCCAGTCTGTCACTAGGGCGTCTGGCCCCCCTGCCGGCGTTTTCGCCCGGCGGGTGAGGTATAGAGGGAGTTTGTGAGTCTCCTCGGACGCAAAAAGATCCACTTGTGGATGGGAGAGCTCTGCAATCATTAGGTTGAAAATGGGTTGCTTGAGCTCCCATTCTACTGTCGTGCTCTGTCTCCGGGACAGAGCGTCTGCCCAGACGTTCGCTACGCCTGGGAGATAAGATGCGTGAAGATAAATATCTAGACTGTTGGCTAGAGCAAAAATCTCTTCCGACACGTTTAGCAACTTCCTTGACCTCGTTGACCCTTGTTTCTGAATACAGTGGACTGCATTCAGATTGTCCATTCTGAAGGCCACCGACTTGCCCCGTAACGCCGGGCCGTGAGCCTGAAGGAAATACAAGGGGACTAGTAATTCTTTGACATTGATGTGCGAGATTTCTAAGTGGGACCAAAGCCCCTGACCCTGGTGCCCCTGATTTGACTGAAATCCCCAACCTATTGTGCCTGACGCATCCGTGTCTACCCATACCGTTGGTGGAGGAGAGGTCCATGACATTATTGAGTGCAATGTTTCCCTCTTCGCCCAGACCGCTAGTAAGGTGTGGATTAATTTCGGGATGGGCCATAATTTTCCCGCCGGTAAGAGCGGGAAATATTTGTTGCCTTCCAATATTAATCGTTTTACTTTCAACCGGCCCAACTTGACAGTTAGTTGAATCCAGTTGAGAGAGCCGACCAGAGACTCCCAGACCCTTCGCGTCGTAGTCAGACTGTGAAGAAACCTGAACAGTTTCCTGCGAAACCTGTTGCGATTGTCCACACTCTGACTCAGAGTGAGAGCGGCGGTGTCCCAGACCAGCCCTATCCACTGAATTACTCGTGAGGGAACAAGGTTTGACTTTACCAGATTTACCTTGAAGCCTAGAGTTTTGACATGATTTAAAATGATATTGACATGTTTTATGCATAATTGTTGTGTCTCTGCCACCACTAGCCAGTCGTCCAGATACCACAATACTCTGATCCCTTGTTTTAACAATGGCATCAGGGCTTGCCGGACTAGTTTTGTGAATAATCGAGGTGCCAGGTTCAAGCCGAACGGCATCCTCTGAAAAACAAAATTTTGGTGCCTGATCCGTAAGGCCAAAAACCTTTGAAATCTTTTGTTGACCGATACGTGCCAATAGGCGTCTGTCAGGTCTAGTGAACACATCCAACCTCCCGGCGGAAGTGTTAGCCTGATTTGGTGTACTGTTAACATTCTGAAAGATTCGTTGTGAATGTGAAGATTCAGATAAGACAGGTCTACGACCGGCCTCATCTGAACACTGTCCCTTTTGGGAACCAAAAATAGTTTGGACGTGAATACAGGGTAATTTGGGGGGACCGGGATGATGACATTCTTGGCAATCATTTCCTGGGCTAGTGACTCCACCTCTAAAGAAACAAAATTCGCCGTTGTCGGCTGACGTAATCGAGGTCGCCGGAGCCACTGCCAAGTGATGCCTTTGCGTGCCACCATCCGTGCCCAAGTGTTTAACGGCCATGCTTGGTGACACGTTCGGAACGACCCAGTTAGCAGACAAGGGTTCGCCGGCTGTACTACCCTCGGTTCCTCCGGCCTTAAGGTAGGCGCCGGGAGTGAGAGAGACTTTAGTTTTTTGATGGTGGGGTTGGTGCTGGCCGCTTCGCCGGCTGGCTGGTGTTGGCCGAAGACTGGCCCTGACCTGGTTTATTTTGGCCGCGTCCTCTCTGACCTGAAAACCTACTCTGTCTATGCCTGTACTGACCCTGGGGGGAGTGGGAGGACTTAGGCGGAAGAAAAGGTTTAGATCCCCCTGGCTGAGCTTTAGTAGGAGGCCTGGGTTTGGGGAAGTTAAATGCAGGTTTCTTAGAAGGGGTGGGACTGTGCTTAACGGCCTGTGCCATATTGAACACCGTTCGCCATACTTCAGGGGACATTAAAGATGGAGTAAGTACTGGTGACATCCCCACCTGGTTAGCAATGCGATCAGGTAGCTCGCGAACTAACGACATCCTAAGATCTTGTCGTGCTCGCACCGCCTCAAGCAAGGCGGTGCGTATGTCACCTAAGGATTGGATTGACGACTGAAGAATCAGTCGCCGGGATAACTCAACCGATCTTCGAGCATCCGCGTCTGCGATTGCCTGAGTGGACCGTAGTAAAGACTTAGCCACCTGCTGAGATACTATGTACTGTGAAAACAGGCGAAAAGCTTTTCCCCTTAGCCTAAATTCTCTGTCTAGGTGAGTAGGGGTAGGTGTAGTGAACGGGTCCTTCAGTTCACAAAGATTAATCTTAGGGGCAGCTAGGAATGCAAACAAAGCTGCCGGGACTCCGCCGGCAGAACCCACCGGCATGGAGAACCATGAATGTGTATCTTGAGGGATCTGGTGGGAAGATTTAGAAGTGAAAGTGGTTGCAAAGTTTTGAGCCTCTACCTCCCAATCCACCCAAGGTCCTGGACCCAACTGTCCCACCTTCAAAACTGGATTAGCTGCGTCGTCTGTGACGGTCTGTAAATCTAGTTCAGGAGTAAGAGCTGACAGAGTCTTAATATCATTAAACCCATCCAGCTTAGACCAGTCTGAAAATAGTTTTAAAGCTGAGGCAGGGGGTAAAGCAGGCTTAGAAGCATACACAAAATAATCCTGGTGATAATAACTAGGTATAGCCTTGATGTTTACGTCCAGAACATTACCCAAGGCATCCATGGCCCTTAATTTCTTTGACTTGTTGCCCTGGATAAACCACTCACGCGGTACCGGGAGTTCCCCTGACAAGGTAGGTTGGGCAAGCTCTGGTTTAGTGGGGTTCAAAAGAACCCATGACTCGTCTGGCCCATAAAGCAGGGGCATAGCTACCTTTCTAAGAGGCGCTTTGTCTAGAGGGGGTGGATTGACATCCGTTATGACCCTGACATTTGAAGTTGTCAATGCCGCCGTAGCAGGCTTAGTGCTCCTTGCAGGTGACAGAGTAGGAGGGTTAGGAATCTTAGATAAATCAATTGACGTCATCAGAGGCCGTACCGTACAACTTGTCGGGGGAGCCCCCAAGTCCATTGTGGGGTTTTCCTGTTGTTGACCAAAAAATTTAGATAAAGTATGAGTAAGCAACCCATCAATTTCTTGTGCTGTAACAAACTGGTTTGATGAAGAACTTACAGGTGAATCATTATTATCCCGTGCGGCGTCCAAGCCTGAGCCTGACCCTTGTCCTTCCATATCCGAAATTATTGAAACTTCGTCTTTTTCCTCCCGATCCTCCTGAGAAGACCCCGCCGAGGCAGGGGTACCTTGTTTCCAAGATAAGTCTGGGATAGAGGATGGGATCGCCGCGTCCCTGTGGACGTCGGCTACTGTGTGACTCGTATGAGTCGGACGTGGGTGGTCAGACCCTGGTTGAGCAAACCGCCAAACACCGAGGCCCTGGCCTACGCTCTCTTGAGAGTCTGAAACATTCTCAATTATTGACCCTCCTGAACTTTCCATTTCCAGGGTTAAAATATTAATTGGCAAATCCTCCTTAGGGACAGGCGCTGCACTGGACTCTGAGGCCGTAACACAAACTCTATCAGGTGTAGAGGTACGATGAGATGCACTAGACTTTGGGGAATGTCGAGAGGACTTCCGATGTAAATCCTTTTTGGAGGATTTATGGCTGCGGTGTGACCGCGAACTAGTCTTAGATCTGGAGGAATCTCCGCCGTGACCACTGGTGGAACCTTCCGTCTTACTCTTCTTACTCGCCGGTGAAGAGGCACGACGAGATGACTGGTGTCTGAGAGGTGACCTTGACCTAGATCTCGCCCGCGACGAGGAGGCGGATGCCGGGGGTGTAGGCTCTCTCGGGCGTTTAGGTGTAGTCGCAGACGATACAGAACCCTGACTAGTCTCCGTCGGCTTAATACTCGTGACTCTAGAGGAACGTTTAGGGGGAGGGTGTTCTGACAGCAATCTATCCCAAAGTGGGACGTTGTCACATTGAAGTGACTTATGCGCGACAATGCTAGTGTAGGCCGACATCTGTTGTCGAACCTCTCTCAACGCTACCGCCGCGGTCTTATCATTTTCACAAAGGACTTTAACAGCTAATTGAGAGCAAAAGGAACAATTATGCATAACCCAGAGACCCCTTGAACGGTCTAGACATTTAACACACCTTATGCAAAGGGTGTGTGCAAAAATAGGGATACCAGCACAAGTAGGGGTAATGCACAGGGCAAAAACTGGGGCCACGGTAGCCATGACAGAGACTGGTGGGTGAAAACTACCGCCGGGTCTGTATTGGTCCGCCGGAGCTCAGCTCTGGAAAAAAAGAAAATTTCCAGGAATTAATGCTCATAAGGTTAATCCAACATGTTCGCACACAAGTGTTAATAACCCGCCGGGTAACGAGATGCAAAGTCACAACTAACACATCTCGCTACGCGGCTGGGTGTAAAAAGTCTAAACAAATCTTTTGCTAAAGAAAGTGAAGAATACCCTCTGATATAATGGTCCAGCATGGCACTTATAGTCTCTTAGAGGAGGTGACTGTCTCAAGATTCAATTTTGTAACAAAGCAACCCCCCATAAAGACGCCGGCCCTTGAATTATTTTAGTAGAATAGCCCAGGGCAGGATGATACGAGATCTGATGTCTAACGAATTGTCACAAAAGATCGCCGTAAGTTAGAAGGCGGCGATACCTAATTGTATCACTAATTTAAGAGGTTAAATTGAATTTTGTAAATTCCTTAGTTCCTCTACCTAGGAGCACCCGCCGGGTGTGAGAATCGATATTTAACCTAATTGAACCTTCAATCGCCGTAAGAGTAAAGGCAGCGATACACAGAGTATCACTAAAATGGATTGGTTAACTAACTGAAGGACATAAGTCGTTCATCCCACCCTACCCAGGTGCACCCGCCGGGTGAGAAGTTTAAAAGTTAACCCCATAAGTTCCTGTCCCCACTTCTTTGTAAAAGATCGCCGGGGAGGAAAGCCTAAACAACAGCTAGGTTTTTCATGTGGTTGTCGTAAAACCAGGTAGAAAAACCCCCAAAACGTATGTCCACAAGAACGCCGTTTTGTATGGATGGGTACAGCCATCCCGCCGGGAATCAAAGGAGGCCTGAAACCAGGCACCCACAGAGACGCAGTCCTGGAGAGCCACAGACACCCCCCCCCCGCCGGGGATACAAGCCAGAGTTAACAACCACGTGTGGTCCAACACTGCTCTCGGCCAGGATTTTTTCATTGTGAAACCGAGAAAAAACCCGCCGGAAGGAAAACCCACCCTGAACAGATACCATCTGAACAACACAAGACACGAGGAGAGCCACGCACGACTAACCCAAGGTCACACCATAATCCGTGGAATTAGCCAATACACAACTAAACCAGGAAACAATTATAGTCCGAGGAATTAGCCAATACACAACTAAAACCCGGATACACATGACACAGTAGGGCATATTTATAAATAATAAATAATAACACTAGTACATGTGGCAAAGCTACGAGCGGCTGGCTAGGCCTAGGCAGACGGCATAATAACAGTTGAAATATACACACACACTGGAAATATCACAACAGGAACCACCGCCAACACACCACCGTAGCAACAACTTCCAACCCAGGGAAGACTGACTCGGGACCCAGAAAAAACTTCACTAAGTGAAGAAAAATACGCTGGGAACGTCAGAAAACAAAGCTTACCTCATCAGAAAGATAAAAGGCAGCAATAATTAACGCGTAGTGAAAGCCGCCTGCATCACAAACTAACTCAACTGTGAAAAAGTTCACATGTCCACAACGTGACCACGAGGGAACATCCGAAATAGATGCCCCATACACTCGACCCAAAATACACTGCACTGCGGGCAACCAGCCCAGGACACTCCTGCTACGCCTATCCTAACCTTACTCGATACATCCTGGAGTAAACAAATGAGAAAAAACTCACTAGGGACGCAACGAATGCGGAACCAGCGGAGCGTGGGGAGGCACGTCCGGGCGGGCTGAGCGCAGAGCAGAGAAGGAAGAATGACGCCTGAATCAGCGTCTGGTCAGAAATCCACACAAGTACATCCACGATATGATGGAAAGCTTATTGGATAGTTATTCTTATTTTCTTTTTGTTTTTATTTTTTACGAAGTTTTTTCGTAGTGAGAACCCAATTCATAATGACTGAAGCCATGAGTGAGGTCGCGTGCGCTCATGATGAAGGCTCCTCAGTTTTTAAATGCTCTGCGCGGTAGATTCAAAACTACGGCGGATTAGTGTTTGAAGAGGATGCCTTATGTAATAGGCATGTTCGTCAATGATGGAGGGGCCACTAATAAATACAGGCTTGTTTCCCCGGCGAGTGGGTGTCTGTGGCTCCCCAGGACTGCGTCTCTGTGGTGCCTGTTTCAGGCCCCTTATGAATCCCGGCGGGATGGCTGTACCCATCTAACAGTGTTCATGCGGACACGTGTTTGTAGTTTTTTCGGTTTTGCAAAGCCAATAAAAAACTAAGCTGTTGTTGTTTTTCCTCCCCGGCGATCTTTTACAAAGAAGTGGGGATAGGATTGGTTGGGGTTAACTTTCAATCACCCGGCGGGTGCAACCTGGAAGGGTGGGATGAACGAATTTACAAAAGAAATTCAGTTTAGTTGACCAGACTTTTGAGGGATGCATTGTGTATCACCTTCAACATACGGCGAATTAAGGCACAATTGGGGTTAACGTTTTTAAACTATTATTCACACCCGGCGGGTGCTCCCTGGAAGGGTGGAATAACGAATTTTCAATTCAGTTAGTTAACCAGACAATTGAGGGATACGTTTTGTATCGCCGCCTTCAGCTTAAGGCGTAATTGGGGTTAACAGTTTTTAAAACTAATATTCACACCCGGCGGGTGCTCCCTGGAAGGGTGGGAATAACGAATTTACAATTCAGTTAGTTAACCAGACAATTGAGGGATACGTTTTGTATCGCCGCCTTCAGCATACGGCGATCTAAAAAGTTACTTCGGGAGAAGTTAGGTCTCGTATATGTGTCAGGCTTCCCAGTTTTTGATCCACGAGATAATTCGGGGGCCGGCGTCTTTTTTAGTTTTTTTTTTCCAAGATTGAATCCGGAAACAAACACCACCGGAAAGACTAAAATCAGTTATAAACGCCATGCGGGTCTTTATATTATGTCAGAGGGTATTCAGAAATCTTTTTGGCCAAGTAATAATAATAATAATAATAAGCATGTTACTTATTTCTCATAAGCGCCAATTTTTCCGAAGAATTCACTAGCGCTCGAAAAGAGAAAGAAAAAAGAACAAAAATCAATGCATCAAAAGAAGGCTCATATACAACACACATTTAACAATCACCAGCAGTGGCAAAATAGCCTAAACTCTATAGCCATCTGTCATGACACCTCTCTCAAGATCATAGCTTCTCTCAAAGAGAAAAGTCTTAAGTTGTCTCTTGAAGCATTCAACAGAACTCAGTTGTCTCATGGACAGCGGCAACCTGTTATACAACCTCGGAGCCATGTAGGAGAATGACCTCTCAAAGAAAGAAGACTGCTGGAAAGCCCTTGGTTCATCAAGACGAAAAGGGTCATTGTCATGACGCACAACTACACCATGGTGTGCCGGTGGGCGCCTGAGCAGCTCCGCAAGGTACCTAGGCTCACCAAATTTGAGAACCTTAAAAGTCACCAAACACAACTTAAATTCTATTCTTGCTCTTACTGGCAGCCAGTGCAGTTCTATGTGAAGAGATGTAGTAGGAGTTCTAGGTGGAACACCAAAAATTAGTCTTGCGGCCCTGTTAAGAACAGACTGAACTTTCTTCAAAATATAATTTGGAAGACCCACCAACAGGGCATTGCAATAATCAACACGAGAGAAGACCAATGAGTGAACCAACGTCAGAAGGCAACGTCTGGTTATAAACGGCTTCACCAAATAGAGATTTCTGATGTGCAAGTAACAACTTTTAACTATCTGGTTTACATGCTCTTTGAAATCTAATCGGGAGTTCACATATACACCCAGATTTCGAACAGAGTTGGCCGGTCGCAGCTGAGATCCACCCACATTGATGGAGAGGGCACCTACCATATCATCAGCTCTTCTATTTCCTCGGATGATGAGAATATCAGTTTTACCATCATTTAGTTTAAGTTTTCTCGCTCTCATCCACTTCTTGATATCAGACATCAACAATTCCATCTTACTCCGTATATCAACTATATTTGTGATTCTCACATAAATCTGGGTGTCATCTGCATAAAAGTGAAAGGTGACATTATGTGCACGAAGCAGAAGAGACAAACTGCTAATATAAATTATAAATAGGATAGGACCCAAAACTGATCCCTGCGGAACACCATACTGCAGGGGTGTCGAGTCCGAGACCACTTGATTTACCATCACACTCTGGGATCTACCTGACAAGTACGACCCAAGAAGCAAGAGAGCGGAGTCACGCACACCACAATCATAAAGATCACTCAATAACAACTCGTGATCCACTGTGTCAAAAGCCGCAGAGAGATCAAGCAAGACCAATAGTGAGGCCACACCATTGCAAATGTTCTCAACTAGATCATTATGTACTCTAATCAATGCTGTTTCAGTTGAATGATGCTGTCGGTAAGCAGACTGAAAAATTGGGATAGTTTCATTCTGCTGAAGTAGTGGTTGTAATTGGTCAAGTATTGCACGCTCTAATATCTTTGATATGAAGGACAGGTTGGAGACAGGACGATAGTTCAACATGTTCTCAACATCAAGTCCAGGTTTCTTTAGAGTAGGTCGGAGTAGTGCATGCTTTTCAGAATGTGGGAAGCTACCTTCAGAGAAGCACTTATTAATTATTTTGGAAATAAACTCAACTGTGTGATCATAGACTCTTGGTAGCTTGGAAACATTTATGGGATCCAACGGGCAAAATGTTTTATTGAGGTTTCTTATGTAGGACGAGATCATGTCCACCTCTACTGAGTGAAAGGATGAGAGGACATTATTAGGAATGTGTCGGGGTTGGAGTACAACTGAAAGTTCTTCACCAACAGAAGCATCATCCAATTCCTGTCTTATGCGAGTTATCTTGCCAGCAAAAAATGCCACAAAGTTGGCAGCCAACTCGGCATCAGGTACAGAAGGTCTTAAGCTGACTCTTGTTTTTCCAAGTAAACTGTTTACAATTGAAGCCAACCTCCTCTGGTCGTTACCACACGAGTCAACTTTTCCCTGATAATACACTTTCTTTTCATCTTTGATTTTGTAGACCACAGCTCTTCTGGCTGACAGGTATTGCAACCATGTAGAGTCTGTTTTATTTTTCCGCCATTCACGTTCAGCTCTTCTACGCGCTCTTCTAAGAAATTTAACTCGAGTGCTATACCAGGGCGAATCATCTCGTACTATGATTTTCTTCTCTACTTCTGGACAGTGATGATCGAACACTAATTTAAGTGCATTTCCATGTACCTCCACCAGCTCATCTGAAGTAAGGTTGGAAGTATCAATACTTCCCAAGTACTGTTTTACTTCACTGCTAGCCAAATTTAGGTCTGCATTTTTATAATTTCTAAATCTGATTACTTTTTCATGTGTGAGTGGCTTAGGGAAATCAAAGCTGAAAGTAATCAAAGCATGATCAGAGGTATTAGGGTCAGCATTCTCAACATCAACATCCAGAACACCACCACAACCCACAGGAGAGAAAACCAAGTCAAGGGTGTGTCCTAAGATATGAGTTGGGTGGGACACATGGTTTACAAAATTGTTCTGATCAGTCAACTCAAGGAACTCAGGAGAGAATGGCTTCAGATGAGGGCTGTCAACCCAGTAATTAAAATCTCCACACATCAAAAGTCTTCCAGTTTTAGCAGAAAATTCCTCGAGAAACTGCCCAAACTCTTCCATAAAACCCCTATCTGTGCCACGATGGCCAGGCCTATAGACAACTGCCATTCTTAGAATTTGTTGATGGAGTTTTATTTCCACTTCCAACAGTTCATAATAAAGAGGGGCTGGGTTATGGCTTATTTGCAAGATATTCACCAGAGATGTGGAGTAGACAACTGCCACTCCACCACCCGGATGATCTCCCCTAGGCCTAGGAACATTTATTATGGAATGGGTTTTAGGCAATGCCGCCTGGATAATATTCAGATCTGACTCGAACAACCAGGTCTCAGTGAGACATAATACATCAAGGTTACGTTCATCCAAGATCTCGCAAATATGATCCATTTTGTTACGCAAGGAACGAACATTCAACAGACCCAGTTTCAACCGGCTCCCATGTGCATTTTTCAGTTTTTTGAACCTACAAAATCGGTGTTCTCAATAACTTTATTTCTCTGAGCTGTCATTAAAGGACAATTTCTACTTGAGGCGAAATGATTTGGCGGCTCCGTAACTGATGTGGAGCTCATACAATTTATACATTTGGGAGAAGTCCTGTTGGTGCAGTCTTTTGAGTTATGAGTACCAGCACAGAAGTTGCATTTTGGATCCTCATTTTTCCGATAACACCTGTCACTGGTATGACCAAAGCCCTGGCAATGGTAACATTGTGTTACCCAGAAGCGATCGTATGCACGACATCTCACAAGTCCAACATACACAGAATTGCCATCATCCACAATGGAAGAGCGTATTTCAGGTGACATTTTTACTACCGCAATCTTAGTGTGTGCATCACTCTTTTGCTTAGTGAATAGCAAATTCATAGCTAAGCCATCGTCGACCAGGGACTTTATTCTTGGGTTCTTGTTGAGGATGCTGGGAATGATCTCATTATCCTCAGCGTCATTAGCAATGCCTACCAGAGTCATTTTTGGCATCATCTTCTTTGGTTCGGAGACACTGAAGGCACTGTCCACCCCCAAATACTGATTGATGGCCCTTCCTGCATCTTCTTTGGCTTTCTTGGATGGAAGTCGTACCACCAGTACACCTGACTCAGTTCTAGTTAACTTGTTAACCGGAACCGAAGCCAAAGCAGTCTCGATTGCCTTTGTATCTGGTGGGCTTACTGGCTCGGAGGATCGGTCTTTTGGCTTTACTACCAGGACCTGATGGTCCCAGACAGTTTTTTTCTTTCCACCATCTACCACCTCAGTGGTGCGTTTGGTCGGCTCCTTTTTGGTCTCCGCTGTTTCCCTCACTACCTTTTCCTTGCTCTTCAAAACCTGCACTACATTCTTCTCAAACTCTCTTTTTTCTTTTTCTCTCTCTTCCACCTGCTCCTTCATGATTTCTTCCAATGCATCCACCTTAGCATTCCCCACCCTTGTCCACTCATCTTTCTCCTCACTTATTACTCCCTTTACTTTCTCACTTAAATGGCCCTCATACTCCTTTAGCTGCTCCTTGAGTGCCATGTTCTCTGCCTCCAGCTCATCTACTTTCCTTATCACTGCATCTAGGTTAGCAATTAATGGCCCATCTGCAGTTGCTACTGAACTGGCTCCACATATTTCTGTCAGTGACTCCACCTTCACACCTATATCTCTCCTCCAATTCTCCATAACTCCCTTCCATCTTAACAGACCCATCATCTGTCTTTTCACTACAGTCAATTGATCCTCCACTTCACCACCCTCTGCCAGAAATCCCTCAAACTCGTAGCTCTCTTCATCTCCCAATAAACTCTGCCTCCGTTTGCCTTGGCCGGCCATTGTTTATATTTATGTAGCCTACAATTAAAAATATACAAAACACTTAATAAAATTTAGAGTAAAATTAAACTACTACCTGGGATAAACCCAGGTAGCGCCGCCCCCGTTTGTGTCACCCTATCTTGAAAAAAGAATAAATGGAAAAAATAAATAGAAATGGGTGTTTGCGAGGTCACCACGAGCAGGTGGGGTACGACTTGATTACCTTCCAAAGAAGGTAACCCAACCGAGGTGTCGCAAGTACTAGGCAAAGATGAAATGTGAAAACTTTAACCGTGTTTTGGGCCTTCAGCAGTAGCAGATACGTCACTCGGAAAACTAAACCTCATTGGTTACGATACTGCCACTGCGCAAAGTAAAGATAATTTGAAATCTTTTACTTAGGAACCCCACCGCGTAACGAGCCGTAGTCGTTGTGGATTGCGTCTCGTTACCCGGCGGGTTATTTAACACTTGTGTGCGGACATGTTGGATTAACCTTATGAGCATTAATTCCTGGAAATTTTCTTTTTTTCCAGAGCTGGGTCCCGGCGGGTCTATACAGAACCTGGAGTAAGTTTCCCACCAGTCTCTGTCATGGCTACCTTTGCCCCGGTTTTTGCTTTATGCATTATGCCCTCCTGTTCAGCTATCCCTATTTTTGCGCACACCCTTTGTATAAAATGTGTTAAATGTCTCGACCGCTCAAGGGGTCTGTGGGTGATGCGAAACTGTACCTTTTGTTCCCAACTCAGTTTAAAAGTCTTACAAGACAATGACAAGACCGCAGCGGTCGCCTTACGGGAGGTCAGGCAGCAGATGACAGCTTATACTACTATTGTGGCTCATAAGTCACTTCAATGCGATAACGTCCAGTTATGGGATAAGTTACTAATTGAGCACCCTCCCCTTAAACGTCCCTCTAGAGTAACTGTTCGTAAACCAACAGAGACTGGACTGGGTTCTATACTTGCTCCAGCCCCAGGCACAGCTAAACGACAGCGAGAACCGACGCCCCCGGTGGCAGCCTCCTCGTCCCGGGCGAGATCTAAGTCCAGGTCCCCGCTTAGGCAGCAGCCGCCGAGTCTCTCTTCTTCACCAACGAGCAAGAAGAGTAAGACAGAGGGGTCAACGAGTGAACATAGCGAGAAATCCTCTAAACCCAAGAGCAGTTCGCGGTCGCACCGTAGCCACAAATCGTCCCGGAAGGACTCACATGATCGAAGGGCCTCCCGGCGTTCACCGGAGTCTAGTGCCTTTAGTAACAATACCAAAAGATAGTTTACCTCTTAGTATTTTAACTCTAGATTTGGAGAGTTCAGTGGACAGTGATCGTCCACTGGCAGAGTCAAGTGGGAACTCCATAATTGAGGGTATTTCAGACTCCCAAGGGAGTGCAGGCCAAGGCCTGGGTGTTTGGCGGTTTTCTCGTCCTATGGCTAGAACTACACACACAGTGGCTGATGTCCACAGGGACGCGGCGATCCCATCATCTATTCCTGACTTGTCTTTACAACAAGATGAGACTCCGGCTTCGGCGGAATCCTCTCGTGGTGAGCCGGATGACAAAGACGATGTATCTATTATCTCATACATGGAAGTGCAGGAGTCAGGGTCAGTTTTAGACGCTGCACAGGATCGTAATGATTCACCTTTGAGTTCATCATCGAATAAGTTTGTCACAGCAGAGGAAATAGATGGGCTGCTAGTTAATGCTCTCACTAAATTTTTTGCCCAACAGCCGGTGACTCATACAGTGGACCCGAGAGCTCCTATGACAGGTTCTAACGTCCGGCCTCTGATGACTTCTATTGCTTTGACTCAGATCCCTCACCCTCCCTCTATATCACCATCGGTGGTCACTAGGCCTGCTACGGCTGCACTGACTACGTCGAATGTAAGGGTTATAACGGATGTCAATCCACCCCCTTTAGATAAAGCACCTATGAGAAAGGTAGCTATGCCCTTACTGTACGGCCCAGATGAGTCATGGGTTCACTTGATCCCCGCTAATCCAGAGGTCGCTCAACCTACCTTGTCAGGGGAACTTCCGGTACCACGTGAGTGGGTAATACAAGGCAATAAATCTTAAAAATTAAGGGCCTTAGATACTTTGGGGAATGTACTAGATGTTAATGTTAAGGCCATTCCTAATTATTATCACCAGGACTATTTTGTTTATACTGCTAAACCTGCCCTGCCCCCTGCCTCAGCTTCGAAACTGTTTTCTGACTGGTCCAAGCATGATGGTTTTAATGACATCAAAACACTATCAACCCTCACACCAGAACTTGATTTGCAAACTGTCACAGACTCAGCCGCTAATCCAGTATGGAAGGTGGGGCAGTTGTGTCCGGGACCTTGGGTGGATTGGGAGACAGAGGCTCAGAACTTTCTTACAGTTTCTTACAGTAGATCCTCTGGAAAAAGGCAAACTATGCCTGTGTATCCAGCTCATTACCAGTACTTGCACTGCTGCGGTCGTTCATGGTGTTGGCGGCGGCGGTAGCAGACGCAACATTTTTACTATTCTGTATTTTTGTTTTATAATCAAACTTCAAATCTTGTCTTCCCCATGCTTTATCAAGATTACTTTCAAACTCCCTTATTGATTCGGAATCGACTACATACTGGGGCAGTGCGTTCCACTCATTTACCACTCTATCACAAAATGAGTTCTTTGCCTTCTCAAGCCTATTTCTTTCTTTGTACATTTTCTTAGAGTGTCCTCTCGTTCTTGTTCCCTCCCGCATCAAGAAGATACCTTCACACACATCCTCATCGTACTTTCCTGACACTATCTTAAAAGTCTCTATCATATCCCCCTCTCTTTCTCCTATATGCCAGTGTCGGAAGCCCCAGTGTCCTCAACCTCTGCTCATAGCCTGCGTTCTTCAACGTTGGTACCAGCTTGCTAGCTCTCCTCTGCACTTTCTCCACTGCTTCTATATCCTTTACCATATATGGAGCCCACACCTGGTTTGCATATTCCAGGTGCGGCCTAACCAGCGCTGTATATAGATTCCTGAAGATTTCTTCGTCAAGTGACACAAATGTCCTCCTTATCAATTCTATTGGCTTTGTTTATCTTTTCCGCTAAATGTTCTGAGAAATTTAACTTATTGTCTATCACTACTCCTATATCCTTTTCTGCACTCACTTCCTCCATCGCTTCATACATACTGTATCCTACCTTGTCTATCTTGCTGGTCCCAATCCGCATGTACTTGCATTTTTTTGGATGAAAAGGCATTAACCAATGCTCAGACCATCCCTTCATGCCCTCCACATCTCCTTGAAGCAAACCCATATCTTCCTTACTCCTCACTCTTCTATACAGTTTAGTGTCATCCGCATACAGGTATACCTCACTTCCATTAGTTATAACTTCAGGCAAGTCGTTGATAAATATAACGAACAGCAGTGGTCCCAACACAGATCCCTGAGGTACCCCACTTGTAATTTCCCTCCACCCCGAGCCTATTCCATTCACCAGTACCCTCTGTCTCCGATCTTTCAGGAAGGCTTCTATCCATTTCACACATTTCTCCCCTATATTATAGCTTCTAACTTTCTCTATTAACCTTTTATGTGGGACCTTATCGAAGGCCTTCATAAAATCGCAATATACCACATCTATTACATCACCATCTTCTAGAATTTGCATCCAATCATCTACCACCTTAATTAGCTGTAGTACCGTCGACCTCCCCGGCAAGAATCCGAACTGTCTCCCACTGAAAAGTTGGTTTGACTTCATATGATCCATTATTCCTTCTCTAATTACCGTTTCCATTAGTTTACACACAACACTTGTCAAACTGACTGGTCTATAATTCCCTGGGTCATTTCTCTTTCCCTTCTTAAATATAGCTGTTATGTTCGCCTCTCTCCAGTCCATCGGGATTTGTCCTGTATTAAACGATACCTCAAATAACATTTTCAATGGCTCTACTAACATCTCACTTTGATCCCCGTGAAGGTGGTCACTTTGCGACCACCTT